>CM053577.1:109965162-110114358 GCA_028646485.1 Cryptoprocta ferox
TGTAAAGTAACAATTCTTAATATTACATGCCTCATATGATCCATTCAAATCATAGAGAATTACATCTTTATGTGACACTGTTCCAAGAGACAAACAAATGTGAACAGCTAAAACATCTTAATGCACCAAGCTTATGAAGTCTCAAACAAAACTTGAATTTTCTGTACATACTCCTGTCAAATGAAGTTATTTCCTGTACACCACTCCTCTTGCAAACTGGTCTTCTATTTCCTTTCATTTGACCTAGATCGGCTAAAAGACAGAAAATCAGAAATTACATACGTAACTCAGTGACACAACTTGATCAAAAAGTTTTTATGGCAAAAATAATCAAAACGGCTTAAGATCAACTTCTGTTTTTAGTACATTTATCAAGATCGAGTCCTCAAAGAACTTACCTACGAGACCTAGAGAAGGATCGGGACGGCTTGTGGTTTCTCTCCCGAGACAGTGATCTCTCTCTCCTCCTATCTCTAGAAAGGGACCTAAAACAAGAAAAATAGGGCCATTCAGAATTATACACAATATCCTAAGAAGTCTTCAAACACTAAAAGCTTGTTCATTCATGCAACATATTAACACTGGCTCTATACACTACTTGATTCATTACTGAAGCCAGTCTTTTACCATTAACCACATCATTTGGAAAGCAGCTTAAAACAGCAGAAACACAGTTTTCTGAAAATGTGGCCCAAAAAGTAATTATTTACCTGCTCCGGCTACGGGAGAAGCTTCTCCGTCTTGGAGATCTAAAAGCAGAAATAGGAAAATTAGTCTAATTGTCAATTAGTATTTATGGCGTGAGGCATTTCCCAACTTTTCAATTTCACTGTTGGGCCCAGTGAATGTGCCGGAAGAACTGGCACCCATCGTCCAAAAACAAAACAAAACAAAACAAAAAAAAAAACCAGAAAAGAAAAAAAGGCACAGAAGGATTAAGGAACCAAAAGCTCAAGTGAAAAGCAGGTATTCCAACCATGGATTCACTTTAACAAAGAATGCTTCACAGCAGATCTGTCCAATGCAAAACTTCATGTCAAACTAACTTCACTACCCAAACACCACACCAAAATATAGTCCCACAAGTAGTTCCAAAAACAGTACCATAAACCAGTATTTGGAACCCATGCAAACCTATAAGTCCATGACAAGACTTAGGTACCAGGTGGATAGTGTAATTTGGTGAAAACGCGATAGGTGTAAATACTGATGCCATTAAGTGCTACATTAGAACTGCATTTGTGATCGTCACATTAAAGAGTGTGTTTAGGCTTATAAAAATTACCTTAGCTTGGCCCACTTTACCCCCAAAATTTAAAATTTGAAAACTGTTAGTAAAACCATTTAAAGGTGATAGGATTCAACAAATTTCTGCTAGAAAAGAAAGCTAAATCTGTTAGGAGTTATTAAAATTTTTTAGTTTGGCATCTCACACATGCAAATAAGTTTCACCTGAAGGTCTAGTTACATTATGAGTTCCCTATCACCCTTAAAAGTTTTATTCAAGCAATATATATGTACGTTACCATTCAATTATGCACAGCCAGCCTTTGATCCAGAAAAAAGAATTACTTTAAGCCGCTTACTCCTTATTTTAACCAGCAGTAAACTGTATAAGCAGGAAAAACTTACTAGTTTTGGGTTTCAACAAGCTAGAAATGGTGAGGTGAGGCTGCCGGACTGACGGCCAGGAAGAATTTGCTGAAAAGGTTTTGCCAGATGTTGCGTTGGATTTAGTTGGTTGGCGAAGGGGGTGTTGTGGATTTTTCCTGCTTTTTTGTTAGCCGAAGGCTGCTGCTGTAGTTGTTGTGAAGACATTTGGTAAATAAACAGCTGAGCTGATTGGCCAGGAATGTGTGGGCGGTCGAGGTGGCTGCTGCCGATTTGGTTAAGGTTGGAGAGAAGGCTGAGAGAAAACAGCATGCTCGGGAACCAAAGGGCGGTGCAACCTGACGACTGGCCATGCCTGGGTCATGTGAAACGACACCAGCCAAGCTGAATGGGGCGCGCTGGTCACATGACGCTGAAAGGGCTAGTTGACTGGCTAATGCAGACTCAGAGGGTGGTGAGAAGAGACATGATGGTGACTCTGTAACGGGGTTCATTTTTATTAATAGATGGACCAAAAAGCACAAAAAAAAATGAAAAACAAGCCATCAGTACAACCATCTATTTAGCTAACAAATACTCTTTATTATGATGGGCAACAGTGTGTTGTTTTGTTTTTCAAAATAGCAAAAGGGGCAAGATTTTGAACTCCTATCTCCTAGAAGGACTTCACTCACCTGTAAGAGGTAAATTCAGTCCTAGAGAAACTATTTTGGAGGTTTGAGGAGATGTGGAGTTAGCATCCAGACAATACTGCCTGGTCCAAGAATGATGCCATTTTCAATTATAAAAAAACTGAAATCTCTCCTGTTTGGTTTTGAAGAACAGATGACTGGGATTACTTTTTTAGCCCCCTTTATCGGTCAGTGACTTAAGTTAGTTTCAGAATGATTTCTACTTTACCAGTTTTAACATTACAACAGCTGCCTGTTTGATAAATACTACAATCGTGCTAATAGTAGAAAACACATTTTTGTGAAGAGCTAGAGTTGAATGTAATGTTTGTCATTATGGAGTCAAGAAATGGAAAAAGGCCTAATTGAAGTATAAGGGAAGACTTGGAAAGATGCAACTAGAAGATGAACTAGAAGATAGATCCAAGATAGAAGTTACTGACTACCAACATGAACAGTGACCTAAAGACAAAAGCCAACACTCAGCACAACTCACATACCCCAAACTACACCCAGCAAGTATTTCATAAAAACCTCTGATTCTTCAAAGTTTAAAACCCACCAACAAACTTTGAGAGAAATACCTGCTCCTATTAGCTACTCCATTACACCAATACCTCTAAACACGCTCTCAAGTACCTGCGACGAGGTGGAGGACTCCTTCTCCGATAATCATCTCGTGGGCGACGACCCCAAGAAGGAGGTGGGCCACGATTTCTACTTCTCTTTTCACCATTCGAGAGTTCCACTCTTACTCGGCAGCCACATAGCGTTCTAAGGGAAGAAAAATTACTAAATTTAAGAGACCCAGAGTAAAACAAGTATTTTAAAACAAAAAGTACTCCTACTTAGCCTTTTTTGCAAAGTACACACTTGAATGTCTATAGAATCCTTAATACCAAAAGGTTTTTCTAATAAAGAAAACCAACTTCCTTATGCTTTAATGCTTTGTTAAGAAGTCTAGTCACTGGGCTCAATGTTAATTTTTGTTAACAGTTACAAATGTGAAAACCTCTGGTTTCATCCTCAAAGAACCAGTTCATCTGTACATCCTGCTGGGACTTCAAGATCCCAGCACTTGTTTACTGATCTTGATCTTACTACTCTGTATTTCTTGGTCTTTCTCCTCCCCACACAAACTCAATTCTTCAGGCCAACGGCAGCGAACAGAAGCATTCTGGCCATTTTACATCACCATCTCCCTTCACTCATCACACCATAGCTGACACATTAAAAGACTGCAGCTGAGAATAGTTGAAAAAAGTTATCCTCCACCTCTTCATTGTTCCACATTCATTTAGATAAACCACCATTATTTGGGCAGTATTGGGAAGAGGTGGGGGGGACCTGGAAAAATGGGTTTCTACAATCTGCTCGGATAAATGACCTATACAGCTTTTCAGCCAACCCTCAGACCCCTTAACTTTTGGATCTTTAAGATTAACCATTTCCCCTGGTTGCCTGAAATCCAATGGTTGTCCAACAAGCAGGAGGAGGGAGAAAAGGGCAGACTCCTGTTACTTTTCAAGCATTAATGTGACACTGTAAACACACACACACAAATAGCTACATGTTTCATACTTCCTAAATGTTTCAAACACATAAAAAATGGTACAACAAAGCCCAGGCAGCCATTATCCAACTACAATAATCAGTTTGTGGCCATTCTTATTTGAAAAGATAGCTGATTTCACAATTGTTTCAGGAAACAATTCAAAGGTGACACCACAGGTGACTTTGTGCGAAGTTTAGATTCAAATGCTTCAAACCTCATTTTGAAAGCAAAAATCCACCCAAGAATTGACCGTTAAACTTATTTTCTTCAATGGCCACTTGAACAAAAAGTACTTCTTAACAATCTCCAGTAAAACACTTTTTCTTCGCAGAAAAGGCTGTTAGGTCTCTAGTAACCATAACCTCAGATAGCCATGAAGCTATCTTAAGTGACATAGCCTAGGAATTTTAAATATTAAAAAACACAAGCAACATATTTATCATCAGTATTAGTCGTTAAATTACCTCCCATCTAGCTCTCGGACAGCATCAGCTGCATCTCGGGGATCTTCAAATTCAACAAAAGCAAAGCCGGGAGGGTTTCTAGCAACCCACACACTTCGGAGTGGTCCATAATAGCCAAAAGCTCGTTCCAGTTCAGTCTTGTTACCATTGTTTCCCAGATTACCTACATACACTTTACAGTCCAATGGACAGGAATCACGATGCATTTCTGTAATAAAAAATACCCCAAATGTTAATCATTTACCCAATAATCTACACAGTGTAAAACAGATCTTTAGAAAAGAAAGCTGAAATACTAAAAACCAAACAATTACTACCCTTGAAACACCCATTTCTCTCTAATCTGTACTTCTAACTACCAGGAAGCCAGCACAAATTGCATTAAGAACAAAAAGCCTTCTTGAAAAATTGGGGGGGAAGCACTGAGGGAGGATTTACTACAATCTGGGCACTGTTAGTAACTTTACCAATTACTACAACTAATACCAAAGATAAAAATACTTGGAAAAGTAGAGTAACTTGTGCAGAAGCAAATCCTACAGACATAAATACCAAATCGAACATTTCTTAATAGTTAAAGCTAAGCCACTAAAAAAAGGGATACTAATGTGCCTTCATAAGCAAAAACTTAACCAGCTTCATTCCTCAAGTGATAGGAATCCAGACGCAAAAGCACACACACTCCAACTCCATGTATATAAAATATCCAACAGGTAAATCCAGAGACAGATTAGTGGTGACCAGGGGCTGATGAGGGCATGGGAAATGAGGAACAGCTGCTTATTGGGTATAGGTCTCCTTACAGGGTAACAAAAATGTTTTCTAACTAGACAGATGATGGTTACACAGTACTGAGAATGTAAATATCACTTAATTGCACACTTTACAACAAAGCTTGTGAATTTCGGGGGTGGGGGATTTCTTAGTGCAAAAAAATTTACTGCACTTTGGGGTCTTATATTTGATAAACCTTTAATACAAGTTACTTTCGCAATTAATCTAATCACCTTGTAGGACAGATTCCATTGAAAAGAGCAGCGAATGCGGTAACTCAACTGAAGGGCTTCTCATAAACACTACGTTCTTCTCGCCCTGGGCTTATCCAAGTAAAAACTAGTCCAGACACATCTTACTTGCATGACCCCACCCTGTCCCCACGAGTCCTGAGACCAAACCATTGCTGGAGATTGTTTTTAAAAACTTAGCTGTGAGCTGTTTCAGGGGTAAAGGATCAAAAGGAGTAAGCTGCTACAAGAACAACGCGGCTCAAGGAAGACCGATCGGTTTAAAAAAAGTGACAGGATGTATAAAGTCAAATTAAAATACGATGAAAATACACGTAAGTAAGCAAACTACGCAATAAGGATTGAAAGGTCCAGTCTTGATTAGTGACTGGAATAAAAAATCCTGAGCTTCCGAAGAAAACGTGGGGGGGGGGGGTAAGGCGCCATAAATTGAAAGGCCGCGGCCCGGAGTACAACTTGGTTACCTGCACCCCCGCACCAGCCTCAACTTTCGGGTTATCCCACTTCCCAGTTCACCACCACCACCCCCCGCATAGGGGAAGATTATAAACACTTCCACTTCGAGACTAAGGTCCATTCTCTGATGGGCCAGGAGCCCCCGCCACCGCCCCATGCTGAACGTCACAAAATGGCGGCGGCGTCTCTTTGTCTCAAGCTGGCGCCATTGGGCCTGGCCCCACCGCGATCCTGCTTAGTGCTATTTCCCACTACACTTCTTTAGTCGCTGGTCTCTTACCGAAATCTGGGGTTAGAATGCGGACGCTCAAATCCACACACCCTCGGATGGGTCTTCCCGCTTCCCGCTCCTCTCCTCCCCGGCTCCCGCAGATGCTCTCGCTGACCTGGCGTCCACGAAATGGCGGACCACCGCCTTCTCCCCGCCTCTATTTATAGGCCATGTTGCGGTCACGTGATTGGACGGGTTCACCCAATGAGAAGCGGAGGAGGCTGTGACGTAGCGGCCAGCCGCGCAATGAGAATCGCGGTTGCTGGGAGCGCGCTCTGGCGGTGCCGCCTCGTCCGTGGAGACGTACACTGCCGCGCTCCCGTCGCCTCAGGCCTGGGGCTGCCTCGGGTGTTTCCGGGTGGCCAACGTCCAAAGTTACCCTCACTCCCCTCTCCCTCGTCTCCAGAGAGGCTGGGGTTTCATAACACCACTGCCGTTACTCCCAAACACTGGTAGAGCCATTTGCCCCCAAATAAATTAGATTTAGACATTAAATGAATTCGTTACTTAATCCTCGAGAACGGTTAGTCTGGAACTAAGAGCATCGCGTTCACAGACGCGCTTCAGCGTTGCTCCCAAGGTCACTGAGCTGTGTGTGACCCAACTGCCACTAGATTGTGCCCGCCCACGTCCCACACTATGAAAAAGCCCGATCCTGGAAAGTCTGCCCGACTCTGGCCGGTTTCCCGCCTCTCACCCGAACTGCAGGATTTGGCAGAGCAGGGTGGCGTCATCATCCGGGACTCCTAAAAGGTTTCAAAGAAACTCAAACGCAAATGAGACCGGTCAGGCCATCTGGACGCTCACCTTTAGCCAATAACAGTAAGAAGAAGTTCCTGAAGAAGAATTAGTTTAAGTTCTGGGCCCCCAAACAAATGCCAGGAAGGGTACCTCTGGCCTCTCTCCTGGAAAAGCCTGCCTGCGAATTGACTTGGGGTGGGGCTGGGGTTCCTGGACCACTCATACCTCCCTCTGTTTATCGCTTTCCCGTAGGAAAACAGAGCCGCAAGAATAATTCACTACTGGGAGAGAAATACCGCAATCGTGCTCGAAAGATCGCTAACATCTCCCTCTCTAGAACAGTGAGTCAAGCTACGAAGTTTGTTTGGTGTCGTGAAACCTACTCCCCTACCCCCGCCCCTTCAGGGCTGACTTATTAAAATTGAAATCTCCTTTCAAGAAAAAGAAAACTAATACGTTGTATTTTCAGTCACAAAACTGAAAAAGATATGCCAGTATTTACTTTTCACTGCAGATACTTTCTTTTGAAGCCTTATCTCGTGGCTCCAGAAGCTTTATCCCTGGGCGGGGGAGGGGAATACAAAGATTTAATCGCTCTGAGCCTTCGTTTTCTTACCGTAAAATAGGAATTTCATACTGCAGGGAAAGAGGAGGAAGGAATTAGGGTCGTGGAGCCAGGATCTGTGTTGGCCTTACCTGGGGTGTTTCTCAGGTTAAGGGGGGATCTAGCAAACACTCTTTCTCTTCTTGTCTTTCCTTCTCTAAATGTGTTTTCCCTTCTGGCTCACTTCTGTTGCCTCAATTTGATCCCCTCCTTTGGGTAAGCTTTTCTCCTGTTTTAAATTTTATTTTCTTCTGCCAAAGCAAAGGCTTTGACGTGAGACTGGTCCTGAATCTGGACTATCAAAGTCCCATGACCACGTACTGTTAAAATGTCTTGAGAAGAATCCCTGACCCTGTCTCAGGATTATTTCCTTCTGTAAAATGGGATAATGATAGCAGCCTTGCAGGGTTGTTACCTGCTGTCTCCTCTCCCAGGAACTTCGGATTTTGTATATGGTGGTCACTCCTCCATTCCTGGGGCCTAGGAACAAATCTGACACACAGCACATAAACATATTTAATTATTGAATTACTTAAAAGAAAGTAGTATAAATCACCTGACAACGTCTATTCAAAAAAATGCCGACTCTTCAGAGAATACCCTATCCTTTCCCACCATTTTTCCTGTTTTTTGGTTTGTGGGTGTAATGCTTGTCTAGCATTCATCTTTCAATGGAGCACTCTTAATCCCCCAGTTGTATTCCAGAATACCTTTTGAACCTCCTCTGGCCATCCACACACACTTTTCCATCTTCTGGTAGCTGCAGCCTAGTGAATTATCCATTTAAATTATGGATTATTTTAATGTTGCTTTAAATGTATTCAATCACCAACCACTCTTGTCCAGATCCTAGAACCACATGAGGTTTCAAAGGGACATGTCAATATTTCCTGGTAGGGACAAGGAATAGGGATCATATGTTGTAGTAAACATCTCGATTTCATTTGGGGAACTACCTTCGTCACAGTAGACCATGGTATTGATTCAGGTGTAGTTGGGTTAATGAAATCATTCCAGTTCTTAGCACCCCCACCCCGCCCCAGTTAGTTCAGGAACGGTCCAATCGGACCAGTCAGCTGCTAATTCTAGTCCTGCTGTTAGGCCAATCAGAGGTGTGCTCATTTTCTCTGACTAGTGGGTTCCTGAGCCAGGGCAGCCATCTTGTTTCTAGAGGAAAGAGGCAGCCTTAGTGGATCCAACCTACAGGGAGAGAGAGAGCTGAGAGATGGGAAATAAAGAGCCCTGGAACTCTTGTCTAATAAGCCCTGAACCCAGTTCTACTCTTGTAATTCCCTAATAACATACATTCCCTAACATGTCACCCAATTTGCCTAAGCCACTTGAGTTAGGTTGTTGTTGTTTCATTTCCAAACAGAAAAATTCCAGGGCACCTGGGCGGCTCAGTTGGTTAAGTGTGTACTTCGGCTCGGGTCATGATCTCGCAGTTTGTGAATTCCAGCCCCATGTCGGGCCCTGGGCTGACAGTTCAGAGCCTGGAGCCTGCTTCAGATTCAGTGCCCTCTCTCTCTGCCCCTCCCCTGCTTGTGCTCTGTCTTCCTCCCTCTCTCAAAAATAAAAAATTAAAAAAAAAAAACCATTAAAAAAAGAAAATTCCAAACACAAAGTTCCAAACACAAAAATTACTCTGACACCAACTTTCTCAGTACCTCAAATTGAGAACCATGGCCCTGAGTTTTCTTCTGATTCTCAAATTCGCCTGTTACCTATTCACTATGTACTTTTTTTAAGGAAAGATATTACTTACGGCCAGGCCCTAATATATATGTATAGGAATTAATACTTTAGGGGTGCCTGGGTGCTTTAGTCGGTTAAGTGACCAGCTTCAGCTCAGGTCACGATTTCATGGCTTGTGAAGTCAAGCCCTACACTGGGCTCTGCACTGATGGTGCAGAGCCTGCTTGGGATTCTCTCTCTGCCTCTCTCTCTCTGCCTCTTTCCCACTTGTGCTTCCCCACTTGAGTCTCTCAAAATAAATAAATAAACTTTAAAAAAAGAATTAATACTTTAAATATTGTGATTGACTCCAAGTATCCAAAGGAAAATCTAGTAAGAGCCTGCACCATAGCAA
The DNA here is from genome assembly GCA_028646485.1 of Cryptoprocta ferox. Taxonomy (NCBI): domain Eukaryota; kingdom Metazoa; phylum Chordata; class Mammalia; order Carnivora; family Eupleridae; genus Cryptoprocta; species Cryptoprocta ferox. Next base: position 109,974,650 of record CM053577.1, read on the forward strand.
TAGTTTATTAACTACTTGGTTCAGTGCAGGAGAAAGATGGCACTCTCAACAAAGAGTTAACTGAAGAGGTAATTATTTACAGAGGCGCTGGCAGGGCTAAGGAAACCCACTTGGGAAGAGGCTACTCTCAGTGGTGGCTCTTAGACCCAAAGGAGCAAGGAAGGGAGGAGGGTTACCAGAAACAGCCAGATGCTGCGGACTATGAACAGAGGCTGCTAGGGCCTTAGATAGAGGAGCTGCAGTGGCCCAGTTGTGGAGGGGAGAGGGGATGGTTAGAGGTGGAATAACTGGGCTAATCTCTCTTCCCACAGTCCCATCTTATAATGGTGACTTCTCTTGCCCAAAAGCCACTGGAAAACCTGAGGACAAGAGAGCTGAGTGATGCAAGCTTAGAGGTCAGCCTTACAGCAACAGAGTAGGGAAGAGAACACCAGAAAACTGATTTATGGCTGTGTTATCCAATAAAGCAGCCACTGGACAAACACAGCTATTTGAGTCCAATTTTTTTTTAAACAGGAAGTCTACGGTCTATGGTTTTTTATGTTTATTTATTTTTGAGACAGAGGGAGACACAGAATCTGCAACAGGCTCCAAGCTCTGAGCTGTCAGCACAGAGCCTGACGATGGGCTTGAACTCACAAGCCATGAGATCATGACCTGAGCCAAAGCCTCATGCTTAATCGACGGAACCACCCAGGCACCCCATTTGAGTCCAATTTAACACGTGCTGTAAATGTAAAATACATGCTGGATTCCCAACACTTAATATATTAAAAAAGAATGTAAAATATCTTATTTTTATACTGATTATATGTCGAAATGATACTTTTTTGATGTATTGGGTTAAATATATTATTAAAATTAACTTAGGGGTGTGCCTGGCTGGCTCAGTCCATAGAGCATCTAATTCCTGATCTCTGAGTCATGAGTTCAAGCCCCACATTGCATGTAGAGATTACTTAAAAAAAAGAAAAAAGAATAATTATGAAACCCTTCCATTTTGGACACCTGGCTGGCTCAGTTGGTAGAGCATGCAACTTTTGATCTTGGGATTGTGAGTTCAAGCTCATCCTGGGTGTACAGATTACTTAAAAATAATAATAAAGAAATAATAAATAAATGGGGGTGGTGGGTGGCTCAGTCAGTGAGCATCTGACTCTGGATTTTAGCTCTTCTAGGCCATGATCTCATGGTTTGTGAGTTCAAGCCCTGTGTCTAGCTTCTCACTGACAGTGTGGAGCCTACTTGGGATTCTCTCTCTCTTTCTCTCTCTCTGTCCTTCCCCTGCTTATGCTTTCTCTCTCTCTCTCAAAATAAGTAAATAAACTTTAAAATAAATAAAAATAAATAAGTAAAATTAACTTCATCTCTTTCTTTATACTTTTTAACTGTGCCTACCAGCACATTTAAAATAACATGTTTGACTCACATTATATTTCTATTAGACAGTGTTGATCTATAGGAACACATGAAAAATAACCACACATGATTATGATAAACATTTGAAAACTCATTTTAGTGGGGCATCTGGGTGGCTCAGTCATTTAAGCATCCGACTCTTGATTTTGGCTCGGGTCATGATCTCACGTTTGGAGGGTTTGAGCCTCACATCAGGCTCTGCACTGACAGATCGAGCCTGCTTGGGATTCTCTGTATCCCTCTCTTTCTGCCTGTCCCCTGCTCGCTCTCTCACTCTCTCTCCCAAAAGTAAATAGACTTTTTTTTAAAATAAAGAAATAAAAACTCATTTTAGTTCCATATCCTTGACAATTATTTGAAAATAGTGTTTCTGATACTTTTTAAAAATGTTTTACTTATTTTTGAGAGACAGACGGAATGTGAGTGGGGGAGTGGCAGAGAGAGAGAGAGAGACAATATCTGAAGCAGGATCCAGGCTCGGAGCTGTCAGCACACAGCCCAACGTGGGGCTCGAACTCATGACCTGAGAGATCATGACCTGAGGAGAAGTTGGACACTTAACCGAATGAGCCACCCAGGCTCCCCTGTTTCTGATACTTATATCACTTAAGCTTCTTTTTTAACCTAATTGCTTTGATAGCTTGATAGCTTTTCTATGCTTTTTTAAAAATATAATTCCCTGAAACAGCGTTTTGGATCATATTACATACTTAACACTTATTCATTCAAAAAGCATTCATTAGGTACCTTCTATTTTCCAATAGAAGATGATGGATGGATTTGGAGGACAAAAGAGCCCAAACAGAGCCTCAGGCAGCGGCCATCATGGAGCTAAGTTCTAACACAGGGAGAACTAGAGAAAGAATCACACAAGCTGTTGTGAAATTATTTATGGGGGAAATTATCTGGAGAAGAAAATGGCGCCTTAAGAATATATCATAGGAAAGAGTGGCCTGATTAGGTAAACCAATGAAGGCTTCCCCGAAGAAGATATGATTGAGCAAAAGCAGCAAGGCAAACTTTGTGAGAGGCATGAGAGAATGTTCATGGAAGAGGGTACAGAATGTATAAAGTCCCCATAGTAATTTAGGGGAGTTAGGAAAAAAAAAGTGAGGAATAGATTTGAAATGGTATGAATGTGTAAAATGTTCATATTATATATGTATTTACTCATATATCAACAAGTGCTTACCAAGTGCCTACTAAAGGCTTGCAAAGAAGCAAGGCGAATCAGTCATGAATATTACACAGCTGTGAAAAAGGACGAGTTCACACCATTTGTGACAACATGGATGGACCTAGAGGGTATTATGCTAAGTGAAATGAGTCCACTGAGAAAGACAAATAGCATATGATTTCACTCATGTAAAGTCTTAAAAAAACAAAAAACCACCCATATGAATAAAAATCAAACCGGTAAATACAGAGAATGAACTGGTGGTTGTCAGAAGAGAAGGGGTGAGGGAAGTGCAAACTGGGTGAAGGGGAGTGGGAGACACAGATTTCCAGTTATGGAATGAATAAATCCCGGGAATAAAAGGTACAGCATGAGGAATAGAGTCAAAGACACAGTAAATGGTATGGTGACAGAAGGTAGCTACACTTGGGGTGAACGTAGCATAATGTATAAGCTTTTGGAATCACTATGTCGTATTCCTGAAACGAATGTAACATTGTGGGTCAACCATACTCAAAAAAATGTTTTTGCTTTGGATTCTCATTCTCTCTCCCTCTCTCTGCCCCTCCCCTGTGCTCTCTCTCTCTCTCTCTCTCTCTCTCTCTTTCTCTCCCAAAATAAATAAATAAATTTTAAAAAAATGAGTACTTATTTGTGGCAGGCTCAGAGGCAGGCTCAGAGAGCTGCTACAATGCTGTGTTAGAAGTATGTACACCGGGGGCTCCTGGGTGGCTCAGTCGGTTCCGTGTTCAGCTCTTGGTTTCAGTTCAGGTCATGATCTTGCAGTTTGTGAGTTCGAGCCCCATGTTGGGCTCCGTGCTGACAGTGGGAAGCCTGCTTAGGATTCTCTCTCTGTCCCTTTCTCTCTTCCCCTCCCACCCTCAAAATAATTACACTTAAAAAAAAGAAAAGTGTGTACACCAAAAGAAGAAGGAGAAGGAGGAGGAGGAGGAGGAGAAGGAGAAGAAGAAGAAAAAGGAGAAGAAGAAAGAGAAGTATCTATACCCTGGAGACTTTCCCCTCCTCCACATAGATTACATGTGGCAAATGAACTTTTTATTTTCAAGAGGGGAGGGGCTCTTGTGCCTGAAAAGGAATAATTGTTTGACTCTGGTGTTTTGATTAATGTTAATCAGTTTCAAATTCTTGAACCCAGTTTTTTTTGTCATGTTTAAGCTAAACTTCTAATCATTGTCATTTTATTTTCTAAAACTCTAATGTTTCTTAATAAGATCAATAATTCTCACTGTCCTTAGGTAAATCTTAAATAGAATCAGAAATCTGGGACACCTGGCTGGTTCAGACAGTAGAGCAACTCTTGATCTTGGGGTTGTGAGTTCAAGCCCCACATTGAGTGTAGAGATTATATAAAAATAAAATTTTAAAAAAAGGTGATAGAATCAGAAATTAATCAGAAATTCCCTAAATGACCTTATTCACACACTTGACTGATTTAATTCCTTTAAAGACATCCAGCAACATTTAATTTAATTTAATTTAATTTTTTTCATGTTTATTCATTTTTGAGGGGGAAGAGGGGCAGAGAGAGAGGGGGACAGAGGATCTAAAATGGGCTGAGCTGACAGCAGAGAGCCTGATGCAGGGCTTGAACCCACAAACCTTGAGATCATGACCCGAGCCAAAGTTGGATGCTCAATCAACTGAGCCACCCAGGAGCCCCAACACATCTAATTTTCTGAAGCATTGCAAAGGTCTATTACAGCAAACTGAAAATTCTAACAAGCAAGATCTCCAGTGTTCATGGATTGAAAAGCTTTAATATTGTTAAGATGCAACACTAACTAAAGCAACCTATGGATTCAATGAAATCTCTGTCAAAATTCCAAAAGCCTTTTTTGCAGAAATGGAAAAGCCAATCCTCAAATTCATATGAATTTACAAGAGGCCCCAAGTAAATAAAAATAACATTAAAAAATAAGAGTGAAGTTGGAGGACTCACACTTCCTAATTCCAAAACTTACTACAAAGCTTTGGTACTCAGTTGATTGTATATTAGCACAAGAATAGACATATAGACCAATGGAATAGAATTAAGAGTCTGGAAATAAACACATGCATTCATAGGCAACTGATTTTTAGCAAGGGCCAAGACTATTCAGTGAGGAAAGAATAGTCTCTTCAACAAATGATATTGTGACAACTAGATATCCGCAAGCAAAAAAAAAAAAAAAAAAAGACGTTGAAATCCTGCCTTATACTGTATAAAAAATTAACTGCAAATGCATCAATGAGTTTAAGTATTAGATCTAAGATCTAAAACCACAAAACTCTCAAAGAAAACATAGGGATAAATCTTCATGATCTTGGATTTGGCAATGGATTCCTGGATACGACACCTAAAGTACTAGCAACAAAAGAAAAAATAGTTGAATTGAACTTCGTCAAAATTAACAATATTTGTACACTAAAGGGCATTATTTAAAAAGTGAAAAGGCAGCTGCTGTGTAATAAAGAATTTGTCTGGTCAGTATTCCAGGTTCCTGACACTGAGCTTCTAAAACCCTTGGAATTTCCTGAGCAGCCACATGATATAGAAGGTTGGGACTTAGAGCCAGGCCCTACCTACTCCTGGGAAGAGACGGATGGGGGTGGGAGCTGATGATCGAGTCCTGTAGCCAGTGGCTTAATCAATTAAACCTATGTAAACAAACTCCCATTAAAAACTCTACACTGAAGCTCAGTGGAGCTTCCTGATTGGTAAATATATTGAGGTGCTTGAAGAGTGATGCACTGTGATTCTATGATTCTGTGTTGGGGATCCTCCCAGACCTTCCCTTCAGCATCTCCCTAGTTTGCTCCTCCTGATATATATATATAATATATGTATATATATATATATATATATAATATATGTATATATATATATATATATTTGTAAGGAATCTCTACACCCAACAAGGGGCTCGAACTCAGGGCCCCAAGATCAAGAGTCACGTGCTCTACCGACTTAGCCAGCCAGTTGCCCCATGATCTATATAATAAAAATGGAACAGCAAATAGAGAGGTTTCTTGAGTTCTGTGAATCAGTCTTGTGAATTACCAAACCCAGGGTGGTGTGGAAACCCCTACATTTGTAGCTACATGTTCAAGAGTGCAGGTAGCCTGGAGACATCCAGATACTGAGGCTGGTGTCTGAAGTGGAGTCATTCTTGTTGGGAACTCTGCCCTTAAACCTATAGTTTCTGATGCGAACTTTGAGTGTCTAGGATCAAAGTGAATTGTAGTACACCAGGTGATGTTGCAACAGGTTGGTGTTGAAATGGAATAACAGCCTACAGAGTAGGAGAAAATATTTGCAAATCATATATCTGATTAAAAAAAAAATCATGTATCTGGTAAGGGTCTAATATCCAGAACTAGTATAGAGCACGCTTACTACTCAACAATAAAAAGATAAACATCTCAATTTTAAAATGCCCCCTCCCCGGCTTACACTCTGTTTCTCTCTCTCAAAAATAAACATTAAAAAAATAAAAATAAAAAATGGTACATGAAAAGATGCGTAATATCATTAGTTGTTAGGAAAATGCAAAATAAAACCACAGTGAGCTACAACTTCACACCCATTTTTGTAATAATAATCACAGCCATAATAATAATTTTTTAAAACATTTATTTTTTTAAGTGTATTTATTTATTTTTGAGAGAGACAGAGACAGCATGAGCGGGGGAGGGGTAGAGAGAGAGGGAGAGAGGGAATCCCAAGCAGGCTCTGCACTACCAGCACAGAGCCCGAGGTGGGGCTGGAACTCATGAAACTGAGATCATGACCTGAGCCAAAACCAAGACTCAGATGCTTAACTGACTGATCCACCCAGGCGCCCTATAATCATATTTTTTTTAGGAAAATAACAAATATTGGTGAGCATGTGGGGAAATTAGAATCCTCATACAGAGCTTGTGGGAATGTAAAATAGTACAGCTACTGTGGAAAAGTTTTGCCATTCCTCACAAAATTGAACATAGAATTACCTTATGACCTAATAAGTATGTATACTTCCAGGTATGTACCCCAAAGAATTGAAAATTGGTACAAATAAGTACATGCACATGCATATTCACAGCGCCAATATTCACAATTGCCAAATGGTAGGAACATCCCAAGTGTCCATGAATGGATAAATAAATTGTAGTCTACATACATATATGTATAAAATGAATATATACCTATATATGTATATATAATATATATGTATAAAATGAAATATGATTCAGCTACAAAAAGGGATAAAGTACTGATATATGCTACAAAATGATAAACCTTGAACACATTATGCTGAGTGAAAGAAGCCATCACAAAAGGTTACATATTGTGATGATCAATGATCCCATTGATATAAAATATTCAGAATCACAGAGATAGAATGCAGGTTGGGGGTTGTCAGGGATGAGGGGGGAGCAGATTCATAATGGATGCCGGGGCTTCTTTTGGGAGGACGAAAATATTTTGGAACTAGGTAGAGATGGTGGTTGTACAATATTGTGCTACTGAACTGATTACCTTAACGTGGTTAATTTTGTGTTATGTGAATTTCACCTCATGATTTTGTGGTTCATGAGTTCGGAGCCCCGCATCGGGCTTTCTAATGTCAGCATGGAACCTGCTTTGGATCCTCTGTGTCCCCTCTCTCTCTACCCCTCCTCTACTCGTTCTCCCTCTCTCAAATAAATAAATATTAAACAATTTTTAAGGGAAAAGAAGAAAGAAAATTATAACACACGAAAGTATCCCAAGCCTCTAAGCAAATCTTACAAATCCAATATTACAGACTAAATATTTGTGTCCCCCCAGAATTCATATATTAAAACGCTAATCCCGATATGATTGTGTTCAGAGGTGGTCCCAGTATGATGACATTGAGAGGTGGGCCTGTAAGGAGTAATTAGCTCCTGAGGGTGGAGTCCTCATGAATGGGATCGGTGACCTTGTAAGAAGCAGCCAGAGGACTATCTAGTCCTCTTATAACCAAATGAAGACACTTGGAGAAGCAGGAAGGTTACAGTCCAATAGAGGGCTCTCACCAGAACCTGACCGTGCTGGCACCCTGATCTTAGACTTCCAGCCTTCAGAAATGTAAGAAATAAGTTTATGTTGTTTATAAGCCACCCAGTCGACAGTGCTTTGCTAGAGCAACCCAAGCTCAGACATTTATCAAATCTATAGATATGATACATCAGAGTTTTGACCTTGGACCAGAATGTGGGATCTGAACACTGACTAAATATTTGATGACATTAAGGAATTATGATTAATCTTTAAAGAACTACGCTAATGATTTTTAAAGTCCCTATTTTTTATGTTTTAATTCCTTTTTAAAAATATTTATTTATTTTGAGAGAAAGAGAGCACAAGAGGGGAGGGGCAGAGAGAGAGAGAGAGAGAGAGAGCATCTTCTGTGCTGTCAGAATTTGAGCCGAAATCAATCTGAGGCATAACTGACTGAGCCACCCAGTCGCCCCTCTCCTGTCCACTTTTGTTGTATGTTTGAAATTTTCCACAATAATGTAAAAGGAAAGGGAGAGAAGCCATAAGAGGAGAGCAAGAAGAAAAGCGGAAAAGAAAGGATTATCCTGTGGCTAATGTCATAGAAGTGTAGCATTTTATAGATTACGGCACATTTACGTGCAGTCATTTAGAAGGGACAGGCAAGCTCCCGGCTTCTTAAACTCCTTCCCTGCCAGTCACAAGACCGAGGCCAGCCGGACACACACAAGACAATAAATGTTCATCAGAAATGAGTATGAATCATCTCACTCGCAGCCCTGCCCACACTTGCCTAGAGGCTCTGCCGCAGTCAGTCCTCTCAGGCTTGGCCATAGAGCAAACACAGACTGTGAGGTAGGGACCCCTAGCAATAGCACCCCTTGCTTCTGGTGTCTTCCAGCCTACCCCGGCAGACCTGGATTGCTTTTAGAATTTAAATTACAAGTATACCTAGATAAAGCTTTATTCACCAGATAACCTGTAGCTTGTTGCATGAGTTTTCCTTTGTATTTTTTTTCTTATTTTTGAGAGAGAAAGAGAGAGAATCCCAAACAGGTTCCACACTGTCAGCACAGAGATTGATGCAGGACTCGAACCCACGAACCGTGAGATTATGACCTGAGCTGAAACCAAGGCTTAATCGACCGAGCTTAAGTCACCCCTATATTTGTTTTAAAGTTTAAGGGGCAGGGCCAACAAATGAGGAATTATCATTCCAGGTTATAGTTGATAGTTCTGTTCAAGTTACTCTTCCTCCCTCTCCGTCACCATGTTGCATCTGGGGAAAGTTAAGTCCTCTCAAAGTGTGGCACAGGATCAAAAAGTTTGGGAAACACTGAGTTTCAGGTTTTCAAGCTTTCTTTTTTCTTTCTTTCTTTTTTTAATCTGTTGGTGGGGGAGGCGGAGAGGGAGAGAGAATCTTAAGCGGCTCCACATCCAGCATTGAGCCTGTCTCGGGGCTCTATCCCACGACCCTGGGATCATGACCTGAACCAAAATCAGGAGTCAGACGCTCAACTGACTGAGCCACCCAGGCACCTCTCAAACTTTCATTTTAAGTTGGTGATCCGATTTCTCCTTGACTGGCATGTCACATGACCACTCAAGTTTGGGAGTGAGCTGAGGGTTAATTTGAGTAATTCCATTTTTCTGACACTGCCTACCCACCAAATACCTTTCTCCACATGTAGCCACTCCTCCCCCCAACCCAGCACACCCACTCATCTTTCACCCTGTGGTTTTCTCTAGAATTTATCTGACTACAAAATGTAATTTTACTCTTGAAACAAGTGGAAACTGGGATACAGAAAGGTTAAGTAACTTGCCCAAGGTCACACAGCTCGTAAGGAATGGAGGTGGGATTCAACAGAAACTCTGGAGTCTGATGATTATTTGAGGAGGGCAGTGTGGCAATGCTCAGAAATTGTGGCCATTTGGAAAGGCTGCCTTTGGCATCTCTGGGTGTGTGTGTTTGTTTTTTCAGCTCCAAGGAACGACATGTTATAAGAACATGTCCTTCCTTGCTGGGCCAGCCTCCTTTTTCTGATTTCAGCTCCACCCTCTTCCCTCCTAGGGTGGGGCCAGAATGTCAATGCCGGCCTCGGTGTATTACCTTATTTGGTTCTCAGCCCCACAAAGAGGTCTGGAAAAGGATCCAGGCCTGACGAAAAGGATTGCTTGTGCAACTAGGGGGATGAGAAATCTTTATTTCACCGACCCTGGCTGGTGCTCTGGGAATCACAGATCCAGGGAAATGAGTTTGCTGAGAAGAAACTACAATAAGGAGCTAAGAGGGGCCAGTAGAGGTATCAAGATGTCACAATTTCTAGTGTGTGCTTTATCTAGTGTGTTTGGAAATAGATTTGTCTTTCTTCAGCTCCCCCATGGCTATCTTTCTTTTTTTCCCTTCTTTTCTGAGTTTCTAGGGTCTAGACACCAATCTCTAATTTATAGCCAAGGAAACACAGGCCTAGAAAGTGTAAAAAATTTAGGTAGCTCATACCATAACTGTCATAATTTAGGGTATGGCTTACATGTAGCACTTAACAGCCTTTTTAAAAAATTTATTTTTATTAATACGGCTCTTTTTTTTTTTAAGTTTATTCCTTTATTTTGAGAGAGAGAGAAAAGGTGCAAGTGGGGAAGGGGCAGAGAGAAAGGAGAGAGAATCCCAAGCAGCTGTCAGCGTAGAGTTCTATGTAGGGCTCCATGAACCTTGAGATCATGACCTGAGCCAAAGTTGGATGCTTAACTGACTAAGCCACATAGCTGCCCCTAGTAGCCTTTTATTATTTGTTTATTTATTTATTTATATTTAATGTTAATTTTTGAGAGCGAGAGAGACAGAGTGCGAGTGGGAGAGGGGCAGAGAGAGAGAGAGAGGGAGACACAGAATCTGAAGCAGGCTCCAGGCTCCGAGGTGTCAGCATAGGGCCTGATGCAGGGCTTGAACCCATGAACTGTGAGATCATGACCTGAGCTGAAGTCGGATGCTCAACAGACTGAGCCACCCAGGTGCCCCCCTAGTAGCCTTTTAAACTAGATTCAGAGAGTTTTTCTCTCTCTCTCCTCTCTCTCCCACTCTCATTTTTTCCCCAAGATTTTGTTTTTAAGTAATCTCTACCCCCAACGTGGGGCTTAAACTCACAACTCCAAGAAGAGTTGCACACTCCACTGACTGAGCCAGTCAGGGGCCCCTCCCCTCCCATGCTCTTATTTATTCCATGAAATTCTCTGAGTTAGATGTTCTCATTCTCTCCCTTTTATGGATGAAAAAACTGGGGCACCAAAAGTTAAGTGATTTTCCCAGCATCCCAGAGCTCAGAATTACCAGAGCCAGGTTTGACCCCCGCAGTCAGGCCCACACAGGGGGTGCTTCTGAGCACCCCCCCTCCCACCCCCATGTATCTGGAATCCTAGTCTACTTAACCCTTCACATATTGGTTCCCTTTTTCTTGAATCTCTGTCCTCTCCCTCCCAGTTTATTTTATTTTATTTTATTTTATTTTACTTATGTAAGTAATCTCTACACCCAGTGTGGGGCTTGAACTCACAACCCCAAGATCAAGAGTTTCATGCTCTAATGACTGAGCCAACCAGGTAGGTGTCCCTCTCCCTCTGCATTTTGTGAGTTTCCAACTCTCTGGTTTCCCATTCTCAGTGCCCTTCAGAGTGCTTCTTCCTCTACTGCCTGCTAATGCAGGGAGCCCTCACGTTTCCTCTTGGTCTCTGTGGGGCACTCTGATTGAATAGGGAGTCACCAAATGTGGGGTGTCCCAATCTGGTAGGGACTGGCGGCACGTGCAGTGAAAGAATTCACCCAAGGCAGAAAATGAAAGAGCTAGAAGTTTACTGAATACACTGCAAAGGAGCAGTGAGCAGAACAGAAACTTCGATAAGGCGGTGGTGAGGGGCCACAGTTATAAGGCAGAGTGAGGGAGTATAGGGACGTATGGAATTTCCCCTTTTTTGGTAATCTAAGGAACTGCGCCTGATTGTACTTGGTCAGTTAGGGCCTGTGGCCGTTTCATGGTGGGTCACCTAATGAGCCTGTTTGCACTCAGCCCACTGACTGTGGGTCTTTTGACCTTACTCAGGTTTCCATTGCTCAAATTTATTGACTGTAAGTGGCCTTTACGGTCTCCCCCTGGCTCCCTGTAAGTCTCTCCATAAGAGAGCTTGGCTACTTTCAGGACCCAAGTTCTTTACTTTATCTTTGGTGGGGTACTTATTCCTTCCTGCCTACAACATATATCCAGGCTGGCTTTGTTGGTGGAGCACGTGACTCTTGATCTTGGGGTCTTGGGTTTGAGCCCCAAGTTGGACATAGAGTTTACTTAAATATAAAACTAAACTTAAAAAACTTGTACATCCAAATATTACACATGCCCTTCTGTTCCCAACATTCTTCAGACCCCCAATTCAGTCTTTCCGTCCTGTGCCCCCTAGTTGAGTCTCACTGCTTTCAGGCTACCCTTGACTGACCACGAGCCTCATGGCCTTCATACCTGGCCCTGCCTACTTCCTAGTCATCTTGTCTTTCCTTTCCAGAAACAAGCTGCATACCTCTGTATTTGGTCCCCTTTGCCAGGAATGTCCTAGCCTGGGGTTTTCAAACTTTTGATCCCAACTGTAACAAATACAGGTGACCACACAGGCCACCCAGTACCCACAAGTACATGACCCAAGGGTGGGCCGTGTCTTGACAGTGTTTGACAACACCATGTTCGTGTTCAAGTTAGAATATAGGTCATACCAGTTAGAATTCCAGTCCAGTCTGTGTCCACACCCAGGGGAGTTATTCAAAATATTTAACCCTAGGTCAGCCTGGACCCTAGCTAATCAAAACAGTCATGAGAGGGTGGTGAGAGAGGAGACTAGGGCTCAAGCTGGGTGGGAGACAGGCACTAGGGTAGGGATGGGTGTTCTCAGAATAGCAGCTGTTTACCAACAAATACAGAAGTACTTGAATATTTCAACAGCTGTCACCTCTGTTCCAGAAACTTCCAGCTGAAAAACCAGTCCTGTCTGCCCCTTAACTTCCGTGTCCCTTACTGACTCCGCCATCGAAACCTGCTTTCAGATTCCCGGCTTTTCTGCTTCTTGGTACTTTCTGCCCCATCCTTGCTTGGAAATTAGCCCAGTAGGTCACCCCTAATTAATTCTAATTTCTGAAAGAAAAGCAGTCTGCTCAAATAGAAGTCAACAAAGGGGGCTTTAATGGCAAAGGAATGTATTCCAGGCCTGTCGGACCACAGAGCTTGGTGCCACACCAGCAGGTGCTGAGACGGGGCAGCACAACAGCCTGTGGGACACTTGTGGTAGTGGTCCTGCTGCAAACGAGGGAGTTAATGGCTGGGAAATGAAATGGTTCTCCGTAGAGTCTGACCACGTTGCTAGGAAGCAGGAGCCCAGCACACTGTGACAAGTCTTCAGAGTACCTTGGCAACCGAGACGTTTAAATCTAGAAGCAAACTCCTGTCAGGATTCTTGGCTGTTGGCTGAGATTGAGAGCTTGAGCAACTTTTCAGTAACAAGCTCTTTTGAGTCTCCCTATCATACCTTTCATATTACAAAATGGGAACGGGAGAATGGCCTACCCGAATCCAAATGGGGTATAAAGATTAAAACAACTCTTTGTTTTGAAAATTGGCAACTAAAGGGAGAGAATTAAACCTTTAAGCTGTGTGCTAGTGAGAACTATAGGGTAACTACGTAACCTCAGTTGATGAGCAAAAACTCTATTTTACTAAGAATGCCAGCTAATCCGTGTAGAAGTAGTGTTAGAAATATAAAATCAGGGGCGCCTGGGTGGCTCAGCTCAGTGGGTTGAACGTCCGACTCTTGATTTCGGCTCAGGTCATGATCTAACGGTTCGTGGGCCCAAGCCCCGCAGCAGGCTCTGTGCTGACATTGAGGAGCCTGCTTGGGATTATCTCACTCCCTCTCGCTCTCTGCCCCTCCCCCACTCAGGCTCTCCCTCCCTCTCTCCCTCTCTCTCAAAATAAATAAATAAACATTTAAAAATATTTATTTATGTATTTTAAAAAATTCTTTTACATTTATTTATTTTTGAGAGACAGAGAGAGAGAGAGCGTGAACTGGGGAGGGGCAGAGAGAGAAAGAGACACAGAACCTGAAGCAGGCTCTAGGCTCTGAGCTAGCAGTCAGCACAGAGCCCGACGCAGGGCTTGAACCCAAGAACCGTGAGATCATGACCTGAGCCGAAGTTGGATGCTCAATCGACTGAGCCACCCAGACGCCCCTAAAAAATATATTTAAATTAAAAGAAATATAAGGGGTGCCTGGGTGGCTCAGTCGGTTGAGCGTCTGACTTTGGCTCAGGGCATGATCTCATGGTTTGTGGGTTCGAACACCACATCGGGCTCTGTGCTGACAGCTCTGAGCCTGGAGCCTGCTTCAGATTCAGTGTCACCCTCTCTGCCCCTCCCCTGCTGACACTCCATCTCTCTGTCTCAAAAATAAATAAGCATCAAAAAAGAAAAAAATATAAAATTATCTTAAAAATGTTTTTTTTTTTAATGTTTGTTTATTTTTGAGAGTGAGAGAGTGACAGAACATGAGCAGGGGAGGGGCAGAGAGAAAGGGAGACATAGATTCTGAAGCAGGCTTCAGGCTCTGAGCCTTCAGCACAGAGCCCGGCACCAGGCTTGAACTTACGAATTGTGAAACCATGACCAGAGCCCAAGTCGGACACTTAACCGAGTGAGCCACCCAGGCGCCCCATAATAATCAGCATCTTGGAAGCTCTAATAAAATCGATTCAAGCAAGGATTGTCAACTGGTATTAGAATCATTAGGTAATCTACCCATTACAGTGGCTAAAATTAAGAACCCTGGCCATACTAAATGTCGGCAAGGATGTGGAGGAATTGGAGCTTTCATGCAGTTCTGGTGGGAATGTAAAATGTACACCCACTTGGGAAAACAGTGTGGCAGTTTTTTCAAAAGTTAAATATGCATCATCATACGACTCAGCCATTCCGCTTCTAGGTATTTACCCAAGAGAAATGGAAGCATGTCCACACAAAGACTTATACATGAATGTTTGCATCAGATTTCTTTGGAACCACACACACAAAAAAACTCCTGGAAGAGATTAAGGGTATGACTCAGAGATCCCCTCAGCCATCTCAATAAAAGAAAAAAATAGAGGTGGGATTATCTAGGAAAGATAAGTGGGAGAATCTCTTATCTACCAGAGTGAATCCCTGTGACATGCACAGAAGACCCACAGGGTCTTGAGAAGATTATACTCGGTAGAACAGCTTGGACTGAAAGGCATGGAGTAGGTAAAATGAAAGAAGGCTGTCAGACCCCGTAAATTCAACGGACAGGAAGCAGGTGATGAAACTACTCCGCTGTGCACACATACACCTTTCATGAGAAAGTATGACTCAGGATGAAGCCTTAAACCCAGAGAACAGAGCTGAGAGCCAAAGAGGATTATTCTCAAGCCTTGAAACTGATGGAGTTTACCTGACTGAATTTTGGAATTTCTTGGGACCAGAGATTTCCTTTTTTTCTTCTAGAATAGGAATGTCTATATCTGTTATTCTCTGCCAGTCCCTCCATTGTCTTTTGGGAGCAGAAAACTTTCTGGTTTCACGGGTCTGCAGATGGAGAGGAGGAATTTTGCCCCAGGTTGGTCTATACCCAGAGTCTCACTCACATCTAATTCAGATGATTTCAATGATGAGATTTTAGACTTTGAATTCATGCTCTAGTGTGTTGAGATTTGGGGGATCTTGGAATGTGGTGTATATTTAGCATATGAGATGGACTTAAATCTTTGGGGATCACAGAGCAGATAATGGTAGGCAGAATAATGGTCCCCAAAGATGTCTGCATCCTAAATCCTAAAACCTAGGAATGTGTATGTTATATGGCAAAATGGAGTTCAGTTAGGAGATGGAATTAAATTTAATCAGATGACCTTAAAATAGGGAGATTATCCTGCATAATATAGGCCTTATATAATCAAAAAGGTTCTTGAAAGTGGAAGTGGGGGGCACCTGGGTGACTCAGTTGGTTAAGCATCCAACTCTTGATTTCGGCTCAGGTTCATGGGTTTGAGCCCCGCATCGGGCTATGCAATGACAGCATGGAGCCTGTTGGGTATTCTCTCGCTTTCTCTCTCTGCCCCTCCCCTGCTCGCTCTCTCTGTCTCTCTCTATCAAAATAAAATAAATAAAACCTTTTTTTTTTTTAATGGGAGAGAGGGGTGCCTGGCTGGCTCAGTTGGTGGGGTGTGCAACTCTTGATCTCAGGATTGTGAGTTTGAGCCCTGCGTTGGGTGTGGAGATTACTTAAAAATAAAATCTTTAGAAAAAAATAAAAGCGGAGAGAGAGGAGTATGAACAACGGTCAAAGAGATAGAATGTTGCTGGATTTTCAGAAGGACAAAGGGGACTACCTGTCAAAGCACGTGGGCAGCCTTTAGGAGCTGGAAAAGGCAGGGAAATGGATTCTCCCCTCAAGTTTGTACAAAGGAATGCAGTCCTGCTGAGACCTTGATTTAAACCCAGTGAAGCCCATGTTGAACTTCTAATCTACAGAACTGTAAGATAATAAATTTTGTGTTGTTTTAACCTACTTTGTGCTAATTTGTCACAGCAGCAATAGAAAACCAACACAGTACCCTTTAAAAATGTGCCATTTAGTGCTTGCTTTACCTAAATAATTCAATGAATGGTTGATAGAGAACTGGATGCACAAATTCTATCAGTTAATACCAATTGGTTCACGTTTAGTGTCAAATTGGAGGAGGAGTAGATGTAATCATATTGTGGGAGAATCAGACTATAGTTCCCTTTAAGACTGGTGAATTACAGCATCAGTAATGGGTCTAGACATTAGGTGTCTTCTGATGATGTGATATGAATACACAACACTACTTAAACTGTAGTCTAGCCAAAATGTTTAAATTGAGTCTGTCACACCTTTAGATACAACTT
Organism: Cryptoprocta ferox; assembly: GCA_028646485.1. Classification (NCBI taxonomy): domain Eukaryota; kingdom Metazoa; phylum Chordata; class Mammalia; order Carnivora; family Eupleridae; genus Cryptoprocta; species Cryptoprocta ferox. Next base: position 109,991,229 of record CM053577.1, read on the forward strand.
TTAATTTTCAGTAAATGCAAAGGTGCAAGATAAACACTCGCCCAAGGAAGTAAACAGAGAAATCAGAAACTGAAACATTCTGCAGGACACTTGGCCTTGTCTCTCTGAAAGTCAATGTCATGACAAAAAGATCAGAAGATGCTAAGGGTCATAACAATCAGATCAAGGAACAGTACTGCACCAATACTGCTTTCAACAAGTTTGCTAAGAAGGACATTTTGGGAGAAATTTGAATACAGTTTGGATATCAGATAAAATGAAAGTCTACAAGCATGAAGAGAGATTGCTGACTGAAAAAAGGGCTCACAAAATAATATGTAGGCTATAATTTTATTGAATTAAAAACTATGTATATAGAAAAAGATACAAGTTGATGTTAACTAAGATCTTAAGAGTGGTAATCTCTGGTAATGGGATGATGCTATTATGTTTTTGCTTACTTGGATTTTCTAGCTTTCTACCCTGGACATGGCATGGTTTTATAATAATAAAACATTGTTTTTCAAGGAACATTAGGATTACATGAGACATGTAATTTTTTTCTTAGATTTTTATTTTCATACATTCTTGTGACATTTCCCTTTGTAGGGAGCAGGAGCTTAGAAAGATGAGCTTCTTAAATGATTCCATCCTAAATATACATTTGAAACGAACAATATTGAAACAACCAGAGCAGGTGTAAACCATTCCATTAATATTGTTTTGTCTACGCAACAGTAAACATTGGTTCTGTCCCAACCCACAAAGTTGATTTTTATGGTCGCCAAAGGGATGGTCTCCAAAGAGACTGGTTTTAAAGGACACAAATGATACAAATAAAACTACTCACAAGGAGCCCTTATACTTCTAATTGCTTTGCCTGTATTCATTCACAGGTTTTCAAAACTTTTGGATGCTGACTCACAGTAACATTTTACAGAGTAATACAGCACACTCACACATATATACATACTTTCATACTATATACAATGGAAACAAAAGCTTTAAGAAAACAATTACTGCGGGGGCATGGATGGCTCAGTTGATTGAGCATACGACTTTGGCTCAGGTCATGATCTCACGATTCGTGGGTTCAAGCCCCACATTGGGCTTTGCACTGACAACACAGAGCCTGCTTCGGAGCCTCTGTCTCCCCTTCTCTCTCTGCCCCTCCCCTACTCGTGCTCCCTCTCTCTCAAAAATAAACATTAAAAAAACCAATTGCTTACCCTGACTATGTGCAATGTAATCTGATAGCTTCTATTAAAAAAAAATGCTGGCTAAATCATTAAATTGATTTCATGATTCACTAATGGGTCTTGACCTGCAGTTTGAAAAACCCCTTTAACTCATTTAATACACACAAACATGCATAAATTCCTATGGGGTAGGAACTATTATTGTACCTATTTTTTAGAAGAGGAAATTCTGGCACAGAGAGGTTAAGTAACTTGCCTAAGTACACACAGCTAAAGATGAAGCGGGAGACTCAGAATTCTAACCTAGGGAGTCAGCACCAAAGCCTGTCCTTTGAACCACACTCTTTTTCTTTTTTTATAATTTTTTTTGTTTTATTTATTTTTGAGACAGAGAGAGACAGAACACGAGTGGGGAAGGGGCAGAGAGAGAGGGAGACACAGAATCTGAAACAGGCTCTAGGCTCTGAGCTGTCAGCACAGAACCTGATGCGGGGCTCAAACCCACAGACCGTGAGATGACCTGAGCTGAAGTCGGATGCTTAACCGACTGAGCCACCCAGGCGCCCTTGAACCACTCTTTCATATGCCTTTCATCCCACCTGCCACATGGTGACAAATGAGTCTCTGCTGATACGGGTTTCTGATTCTACAAACAAGTGACTCAAGTGGTATTTGAACAGGGTATTGGTGTATTTGACATTATGCAGATTTAGGGAGTAAAATTTCTGACTTTTGCATTTCATGATGAACAATAGTTCTGTGTAAAGAGCATAGGCTTCAAAGTCAGATAATCTGGGCTCCGCGGCAGGGACAGATCCAGATTTGGTGGGGACTGAATTTTGTACGATATTAAAAGCTCCTGTTAAGGAGAAGAATAAAGCTTATGCACACAGTGTTAGGTGCAGGGCCTTGAAAGAGGCCCATGTAAGAGAGGGTATCTTGAATTTCCTTAAGTTTCTTAGCTTCCTGTTTAATTTGTGTCTGTCTGCCCTTCATTAGCCCTTTATTTCTGACACTCAGTTTTCAGATCTCTGTGATAGGATTAACAACACTTGTTTCTGGGGCGCCTGGGTGGCTCAGTTGGTTGGGCGTCTGACTTTTGATTTCGGCTCAGGTCATGATCTCACAGTTTGTGGGATAGAGCCTCAAGTCGGGCTCCATGCTGAGCCTGCTTGGGATTCTCTCTCTCTTCCTCTCTCTCTGCCCTTCCCCCACTTGTGCTCTCTCTCTCAAAATAAATACCTAAACATTAAGAAACCCCCCCCTCCACAATTCTTGTTTCTTATGGATACCAGAAGATTAGCTGGAGGGACCAGCATAATGTCTATTGAGCAGGTATGCAATAAGTGATTGTTAAAAAAATATATAATGATGATGAAAAAAATAGAATACATCAATTAGGAGCCAGTTTTTGAGCAGGGTTTTGAAATTAAAAACATGATGTGGAGAAAATTATGTTATCAGTTCATTTAAGCCTCAGCTCTGCAACTCAGTTCTCCCCAGAGTCCAATTATTTTGGTTTCTCCAATGCTCTCTCTCCAAAGAGAAGTCCAAGTGAGCATAAAAACAGATCATCTAAAAACAAAGGCAGCCAGAGAGAGTATCATGGGAGAAAGTCATCTGCAGGGGCCCCCAAAGGCCAGATTTCCACTGCGTCGATGTCAACAAGAAGAAAAGATATTAATATCCATTTAAAGTCTTAATCAGCCAAAGAGAGGCAGATTTCAAGGTGCATTTTGCTGTTGAGAGAGAGGCAGCTGAACGGCCCCCATCCTGGCCCGTGTCAAGTTTCAGCCACCTGCGGGCAGACACTTTGTGCTTTGTTCTACTGTGTCCTGAAGGATTATCACAAAGGGAGAGGCCTCTGGCCTTGGCTTCCTGCCCCTTGAGAACCAGCAGTATTTGAAGAAAAAGCACCAGGTCACTTCGCCTTCGACTTGCATCTTACATTCTCCTCCCGAAGTCTGAGATTCTTAAAAAAGAAAGAAAAGACAGGTGTTAATACAGAGTTACTTGAAAATATAATGGGAGTCTTTCTCAAACATGTGGCTTCTCCTGGTTATCTGTGGGTTTTTTTGTTTGGGGTAATCAAGCTGTTTCATTTAGGTCATACACAATAAATGGGGATATGTGGGAAGACAAAGGTCAAAAGATGGTAGGAGGTATTTAGATTAATTAGATAATTAAGGGGAGATTTGTGGGTGATTATTAACCTTCTTGCTGCTACACTTAGGCACAAGCACATGTTTCATTTTCCGTGATATTTACAAATGACTCATACCCTCTGCAATTCAACACTCACAAAAATCTTCACATTCTGCTCCAGAAATTTCTCTGTGTAAAGCTGAAGATCAAACAGCCCTTCTTTTTCTACTCTCTGGCAAAATGATTTTTTTTTCTTTCTGCCATATTCTGTTTATCTCTTAAAGACATCAGGAAGTTCTGGATTCATCTATTATCTCCAAATCCATATTTCCCCAGATTCTCAATATCCATACTACTGTGTCAGGAGGCTACGTTGGAATGTCAACTGATGGCTTTTGTCCCCAGGACTTTCTTTTCTGCATGGCCCTTTCCCCTATTTGGTGAACTAAATCTTTGTTGTCTCAATTCAGGCAAGGGTGGGCCCAGCTAAAAGAGGAGTCTTTTCTTTTTTTTTTTTTTTTAATCTTTTTTAAAAAATTTTAAAGTTTATTTATTTTGAAAGAGACAGAGTCAGCATGAATGGGGGAGGGGCAGAGAGAGAGGGAGAGAAAGAGAATCCCAAACAGGCTCTGCACTGTCAGCACAGAGTCCCGATGCGGGGCTCGAACCCACGAAACCATGAGATCATGACCTGAGCTGAAACCGAGAGTTGGACGCTTACCTGACTGAGCCACCCAGGTGCCTCAAGAGGAGTCTTTTCTTGACTTTGCAGCCAGGGCCCTGGTGGGAAACAGAAAGAACTCATGTGAACAGACAACACCCCAGGTTTGGAAGAGTTTACTTGACCTCTCCGTGAGATCAGGGAGAGGAGACGGTGTGCGGAGGATCCAGAAGCTTGTGTATTCCAGGCCCTGTTCTGTGACCCCTACAACCGGACCAGGCCTTCTGGGGTAGGGGTTAGGAACCAAGATGAGGCGAATAGTCATTCCCCTAGAGAAGGTGCTAAAATGTGCTAGAGAATGTGCTAGATTGTGCTAGAATTGTGACGGTGGCTTCAGGGGTTGTTAGGTGAAATTTCCTACAAAGAGTCCATGTGGCCCCCATCAGTCCACTCGGGGACTGATGCTTCAATCATATCCAATGATTGCTTTGGACAAGGTCTGGAAAAACATGGGGAACAAAATTAAATGTGTGAGGAGAATGAAGGAGAGTATTCAGATCCTTTTAAACTAGCATTCACTGGGGCGTCTGAGTGGCTCAGTCGGTTAAGCATTCGACTTCGGCTCAGGTCATGATCTCATACTCTGTGAGTTCGAGCCCCACGTTGGGCTCTGTGCTGACAGCCCAGAGCCTGGAGCCTGCTCGGGATTCTGCGTCCCCCCTCTCTTTCTGCCCCTCCCCTGCTTACACTCTGTCTCTTTATCTCTCTCAAAAATAAACATTAAAAATAAAAGAAATAAAATAAACTAGCATTCACGAGGACTGTGAGCTGTTGTTGGTACTTTTCAGCTGGGCAGCACAACAGGTGATATACAAGAGCAGAAAGCCACCCTCCCCTGTGCCTCGCCACCATAGCAGTCCCTGGAAATTAGATACAACTCAGGGGAAAAGCTGGGGGGTGGGGTGTAGAATGAGCCTAACACATCTAATTGCAATCTGTGATAATTGCTACTTAGGCAAAACAGGAAACTGTGCAGACAGGTCTGGGGGAACGGGGAAGGTTGCCTTGTGGCGGAGACCTGAAGGGTGAGTTAGAGATAACCAGGTGTTTGTGAAGGTGGAAAGCGGATATGGTCCCTGGGCTGGCATTTACCGGGTGAGCCTCCCAGAACCATTTGTGAAATGTTGTCATAAGGAAAAGAACAATGGAACTAGGAGAAGGGACGGGTCAATACTGGTGAATGTGGCAGAGAGGTCAGGCAACGTGAAGACCATTGGATTTAAAGAATACAGAAGATGCTGGCGTTGACTTTGTCAAGGATAGTCTCAGCAGATTGCGGGATGAAAGCAAAATTGCAGGAGCCTGAGAGAGGTGGGAAGTATAGAAATAAAGATGGTAAACAGAGACAACTCATGAAATTTGGCTGGGAGAGGAACGGTAAAGCGTAGTAGGTAGGAGTCAGATATGGGGTCAAAGGAAGAGGCTTTTAAAGCTTTAAACAATTTTTAAAAAAATACTTTTAGTTTATTTTGAAAGCGAGCACAAGCGGGGGAAGGGCAGAAAGAGAGGAGAGAGACTACCAGCACAGAGCCTGATGTGTGGCTCGAACCCATGAACCACGACCTCATGACCTGAGCAGAACCCAAGTCAGCTGCTTAACCGACTGAGCCACCTGGACGCCCCAAAGAGGTTTTAAGTCAGGGAGCCTTTGAATATGCATTAACATCGCTAGGAAGCCGCAAGAGCAGGTAAGGGAGGAGGGGATGGGGGAATGGACACCCAGTAGCAAAAGACCCCTGAGGAACTAGAAGTGACACAAACCAAAGTCCACATAGGAACTCGGCCTAACCAAGGAGGAGAAGAGCCTGCGAGTACAGATGTCTGTAGATTTGGTGGCAGAAGGTGAGGGAACTGTCTGATGGTCTCTGGGGAGCGGAAAGTGAAAAAATCTGCTAATTGGGGTGTGTTGGTGGGTGGGAAGGTTTAAAAATCAAAGAATTGAATAAGGTGGGAAAGATTTGGAATAGCTAGTAGTGTGGGTACAAATTCCAGAGGCACACAGAACCCCCTTCTATTTCAGGGCTTTTATTCCGACTTCGAGCCCTCATTCCTCTAGGTGGCAGAGGTCAGTTCCAGAAGAGCTGATGGAGAGGCCGTCTGACTCGTGGGTGTGGGGCTCAGAGAAAGGGCCGCGGGCTGAAAACACCAAGCTGGGGTTCATCAGAACACAGTTTGCCCAGGAGTCATTGACGTGACTCAGGGAGAGAGAGAGAGAGAGGACAAAGCGCCAAGCTTGGAAAAACTTCAACATCTAAAGGCCCAGAAGAGGAAGAATCAGCAGGCACGAGATGCCGAGACAGGAATAAAAGCAGCAGAATGTCATATCACAGAACGAAGGCAAGTGAATATTTTGCGTAAGTGAAATAAGAAGTCAGGTAGGCTTAGGATTATAAAATATCTGTGGGGGTCATATCTTCCTTCTTTGGGTTGGGGCGACAACAACAACAAAACAATGAGAAGATATAATAGTAATCATAATGCCCACTCTTTATCAAGTTCCCAGTGCCTGATTATGTTATTCAACCAACTAATCAATCAGTCATGTTCCTGAGAACACACTGTGTGCCAAACTCCGCTATGACAGTGTTTCCACCCAACGGGCTCATCAGGGCTCCTCAATCATTCTCACGATCACACATTCAAACACAGTAATACTTGCACATCTCCTGTGTGAATGGAGGATGGCTCTTGAGGCTGCCTGGGCCCCTTTGGCTACACTGAGGGCTGGGAGATGAGGCATCCTTTGCCTCTGATCAAGGTTTTTCCTATTCTTTTTAAAAAAATTTTTTAAATGTTTTATTTATTTTTGAGAGAGAGAGAGAGAGACAGTGTGAGCAGAGGAGGGTCAGAGAGAGAGGGAGACACAGAATCCGAAGACAGGCTCCAGGTTCTGAGTGGTCAGCACAGAGTCTGACGCGGGGCTCGAACCCACAAACCACGAGATCATGACCTGAGCCGAAGCCGGACGCTCAACCGACTGAGCCACCCAGGCACCCCAAGGTTTTTCCTATTCTTATAGTAAGTATGATGGTAGAGGAGCTTTATCGTTGTGAGGGCAGAGCTGGGGACCACCCAAGGGGAAAAGGTGCCAGGGGTCAGTCAGGAGGATTAGGCAGAACTTTGGAGAAGGAGGGAGGTTTCAAAATCTAGGTGCTTAAAAAAAGCTGCATTAGAGTGTTCAACTTTCAGTAACGAGGAAGGAGTAAGGAGAGAGAGAGAGAGAGCGGGAGCAAGAGGGAGAGGGAGGGTGAAAAGCTTATTCTAAAAATTAGGCAGAGGCAAAAACTTATTCAAAAAATTAGGAAGAGGGTACCTGTGTGGCTCAGTAGGTTAAGTGTCCGACTCTTGATTTTGGTTCAGGTCATGATCCTGGGGTTGTGGGATCAAGGCCCACGTTGGGATCCTCGCTGAGCATAGCACCTGCTTAAGGTTCTCTCTCTCTCTCCCTCTGTCCCTCCCTCCTCCCCCTTCTAAAAAAAATACAAATAACAACTAGGAAGGTTAAGCTTTGAGGGGCTTGAAGTGATCTGAGATTCAACCTTAAGAGTTAGGAGGTGAAGGGGCACCTGGGTGTCTCAGTCGGTTGAGCGTCCGATTTCGGCTCAGGTCATGATCTCGCGGTTCATAAGTTCAAGTCCCGCATTGGGCTCACTGCTGTCAGCCTGTCAGTGCAGAGCCCACATCAGATCCTCTGTCTCCCTTTCTCTGCCTCTCCCCTGCTTGCACTCTCCCAAAACGAAATAAATATTTTAAGAAAAAAAAAAAGAGGAGGTGAAAACGCTTGTGAGTTTTTTAAATTTTTTAATTAGTTTTTTTACATTTTTTATTTATTTTTGACAGAGAGAGAGAGAGACGGTGTGAGCAGGGGAGGGTCAGAGAGAGAGGGATGGAGACACAGAATCTAAAGACAGGCTCCAGGCTCTGAGCTGTCAGCATAGAGCCTGACGCAGGGCCCGAACCCACGAACTGCGAGATCCTGACCTGAGCTGAAGTCGGATGCTTAACGGACGGAGCCACCCAGGTGCCCCAACACTGTGAGTTTCTGTCTGACACCTGTTGGTGCTGATGCCTGCTCTGATTGTGTGCTGTGCACAAAGGGAAGTGCCTTGAGAAAATCTTGCTCCTACAACAGAGTGCAGCTGAAAATAGGACTTCAGGGATGAAATCAGATGGTCAGTCGAATAACAGAGCTCTGAAAAGAACACCTTTTAGATTAATTCATTCTGGTATATGTCACTGGAACATTTCATAACCCTAAAAAATGAGGCAGTTTTATTTGCCCTGATATGAAAGGATTTCTGGAGCGCCTTGGTGCTCAGTAGGTTAAGCATCCGACTGTTGATTTCAGCTCAGCTCATGATCCCAGGGGCACGGGTTTGAGTCCTGTGTCAGGCTGTGCAAAGTGCAGAGTCTGCTTAGGATTCTCTCTCTCCCTCTCCCTCTGCCCCTCCCCTGCTAATGTGCATGTGTGCACGTTCTCTTAAAAATAAAAAGTATTTTTAAAAAGGAAAAAAAGGGATTTCCAAGATGCCTTTTTTTTAAATTTTTAATGTTTATTTATTTTTGAGAGAGAGAGAGAGTGTGAGGGGGAGAGGGACAGAGAGAGGGAGACACAGAATCTGAAGGAGGCTCCAGGCTCTGAGCTGTCAGCACAGAGCTGGACGGGTGGTTCGAACCCACCCACGAACTGCGAGATCATGACCTGAGCTAAAGCTGGCACTTAACCAACTGAGCCATCCAGGCGCCCCACCAACATGGTTTTCTTTGGTGAAAAGTACAAGGTGCAAACAGTGCGTTTAGAATGCTATTTCCAGGGCTCCGGGCTGGCTCAGTCAGTAGAGCATGCAACTCTTGATCTTGGGGTCGTGAGTTCAAACCCCACATTGAGCGTAGAGCTTACACATACACAAAATAGAATGCTATTTTCAAAAAAGGATATATATGGATATGTTTGCATATGCAAAAACTATGGAAACAAGAAACTGAAGACAAAGCTGGCCCACGGGGAGGAGAGCTTGGTCACCAGGGATGAAAGGGGGGCATTTTCATTGTATACTCTTTTGCACTTTGTACCAAGTGTATTATTTATTTAATAAATAAAATAGACGCAAATACATAAAAGATGCCTTTGGTGAATCATTTTGCAAGGTTCATTTGTCGTACAAGCAACCACTCCCTCATTTGCTTTGGAAATGTTGACATTTGTGTCCTGGATTTTCTTAAAGCATGAAATACCAGAGTCTACAAACCACACCCTGAGTGTTCTAAATTTGAGGTCACTGACAAAACCAACGATGCAAGTGTGACTTTCCAAAAGGCCGAACATTGTCGAGAGAAGCAGAGTGAGGAGCAGGCGGCTTAATACATGCGCCGCATCCGACAAGTTCAGAGGAGCGGGTGGAAGGAGTAGGTACCATATCCTTTCTTTATAAATGGGGAAGCTAAAGCCTGAAGGGGAAGAAACTTGCCTACACAAAGAGATCATGCCATTTGTGTAAATAAGGGGGAGAAATGACGTTATATGCAAATGTGCACAAAGAACTCTGGAAGGAGGGGCGCCTGGCTTGCTCAGTTGGAGGAGCATGCGCACTTGATCTCAGGGTCATGAGTTTAAAATTTTTTTTAACATTTATTTATTTTTGAGAGACAGAGAGACAGAGCACGAACAGGGGACGGCAAAGACATAGGAAGACATAGAATCAGAAGCAGGCTCCAGGCTCCGAGCTGTCAGCACAAAGCCCCATGCGGGGCTCGAACCCAAACGAACCACGAGATCATGACCTGAGCTGAAATCTGACGCTCCACAGACTGAGCCACCCAGGTGCTCCTTGGGGTCATGAGTTTGAGCCCCATTGTTGGGTATGGAGATTACCCAAAGTAAAAATAAATAAATAAATAAATAAATAAATTTAAGACATTTTAGAAAAGAACTCTGGAAGGAAACACAAAACACTAATATCAATGGCTAACAATGTGGAAATGGAAGGTGAGAAGTGGGAGGGAGACGGAGGTAGGAATGAGATTTTCATTTTGAACCTTACATAATCCTCGATCTACTTTTTTGAACAATAGAACCCTGTTTTAAAACTGTAAGGGGAGGGGCGCTTGGGTGGCTTAGTCAGTTAAGTGGCCAACTCTTGATTTCGGGCTCAGGTCATGATTAGGTTCATCAGTTTAAGCTCCACGTCAGGCCCTTTGCTGACAGCATGGAGCCTGTTTGGAATTCTCTCTCTCCCTCTCTTTCTGCCTCTCTGCCTGTCTCTCTCTTTCTCTCTCAAATAAATAAACATTAAAAAAAAAACACTTTTTAAGGAGTGATGAACCATGACATCTATATGACTTAAAAATTCAGTTTTCAGGAGCACCTGGGTGGCACTATCAATTAAGCTCCTGACTGTTGATTGGGTTTGAGTCGCGATCTCACTGTTCGTGGGTTTGAGCCCCGTGTTGGGCTCTATGCTGGCAATGCAGACCCTGCTTGGGATTCTCTGTCTCCCTCTCTCTCTGCTCCTCCCCCGCTCACGCACGCTTTCTCTGTCTCTGTCTCAAAAATAAACAAACATTAAAAATAAATAAATTAAAAAATTTTCAGTTTTCAAGGAAGATATCATGAAGCTATGGCCTCAAGAGATAAAGAAGAATCTGATGTTGAAACCACAGGTCAAATCCTGCCACTTCAAATGCCAATGGCTGTGACTGCCTGAATTATTTTATCATATTGAGATTTGTTGACATAGTATGGACCATCAGCTGGCTTAGATCTCATTTTTGATAATAAGCAGATTTGTCTAAATCCTGCAATAGCCCATTGCTAGTTTGTAGATTCAGTCCTATGGAAAGGCACCAGAGGGGAAGAGAAAGATCGGTGTACAGGAAGTCAAGAAACCTGGCTCTAATGGAACTTTGCAATTTAATGTGCCTCTGACTGTGGGCAACTCAATTCCAGTCCATAGGCCTGTTTCACATTTGTAAAATGGAAGGATTAGTGGAAGAGATCTCGAGGTTCCCTTTTAGCTTGGATATTGGGTTTTGAAACCGTTATTTGCAATTTAGAACTAAAGGGGAATTGATGAGATCATATTTCAAAGCCAGGAGGTAGTAACAGTCTGTTGGATCTTTTGTTCCTTTCCTTTGATCAGAAGCTACAGAAGAACTAGCGAGTGATCTTGGCCTCTCTCTGCTATGACCACACACCCACACCCTGCTGGCAAGTATCTAGATCTGTGTTCCTCAGAGTGTCAGTTTACGGAAATGTTAACTAATGCTCTATGAGACATCAAATACATTTATGGCCTCTTGTATAATAAACGTTCCTGATGGAGAGTCAAAATGCTATTAAAGGTCCTGAGAAGGACTACCATAAGGAAACGCATAATTTTACTGAACCCAGCATGTTTCAAACATATGGAAATAGAACACTTTGGCATATCCTATCCTCTATTTGGAACAAATGGGATTCACACGCCTACATTTTTAGGGAATTTATGAGATCAGCTATCAGTTGGCAGTTAGGACAGTTCTGGGGCCTCTGCAAATACGGGAAGATTTAGTACATTCCTCAGGGAGCTTGAAAGCCTTGTGATTCTCACAGCTCTCCACCCCACCGGTTAAAAGAAAATCTTTCAACAGTGGGAGCCTCAGGAACAGGAACTCCTCTGTTTTATAGGAAGGTTCCCTTCTAGGCACAAGGAGGTCGGTGACATCCCTTTCCCTTCTGGTTTTGATTTAGTTTTGCTTTGGGGAACTTGTTTTCATCACTCTTTTTGTTCAGCAATTCCTGTTCTCTTTCCTAGCTCCATAAGGTTTGTATAATTTCCTCCCTCCTCATATTTTCACTACCGAACGGGTAGGTGGGAAAAGTTCATGCATCATTTGGGCACTAAACCTGCCGGTGCTTCACATCCTTCATTTGTTTTTGAGATTTTGCACCCTCAATTCCCAAAGAAACACTGACGCATCAGGACACAAACACACACATGCATGCATGTGCGTAGTCATTTGAAAAAAATTAATTTAAAATCCGTATTTTTTTTTGTAGTTTATTTTTAAATTTACATCCAAGTTAGTTAACATATAGTGCAACAATGATTTCAGGAGTAGATTCCTTAATGTCCCTTACCCATTTAGCCCATCCCCCCTCCCACAGCCTCTCCAGTAACCCTCTGTTTGTTCTCCATATTTAAGAGTCTCTTATGTTTTGTCCCCCTCCCTGTTTTTATGTTATTTTTGCTTCGCTTCCCTTATGTTCATCTGTTCTGTGTCTTAAAGTCCTCATATGAGTGAAGTCATATGATATTTATCTTTCTCTAAGTTCACTTAGCACAATACCCTCTAGTTCCATCCATGTAGCTGCAAATGGCAAGATTTCATTCTTTCTGATTGCTGAGTACTCCATTGTACTACATATATATACCACATCTTCTTTATCCATTCATCCATCGATGGACGTTTGGGCTCTTTCCATACTTGGCTATTGTCGATAGCACTGCTATAAACACTGGGGTGCATGTGCTCCTTCAAATCAGCACTCCTGGATCCTTTGGATAAACACCTAGTAGTGCAATTGCTGGCTCGTAGGGTAGTTCTATTTTTGATTTTTTAGGAACCTCCATACTGTTTTCCAGAGTGACTGTACCAGTTTGCATTCCCACCAGCAGCGCAAAAGAGATCCTCTTTCTCTGCATCCTCGCCAACATCTGTTGCCTGAGTTGTTAATGTTAGCCATTCTGACAGGTGTGAGGTGGTGTGGTATCTCATTGTGGTTTTGATTTGTATTTCCCTGATGATGAGTGATATTGAGCATAAAGTCTGTATTTCTGAAGACTTCTCAATTATTTTGGTCCCATCATTGAGCAGTTTAAAGAAAATAAAAATCGCGAAGCAGGCAAAACGAATTACACATTGACCTACCTGTAAGCCTGAAACCAAGAAACAATCCGAAAAGCTACTTTTGCATTTAGTTCCTTCTTTACTTTGAGCTTTTCAGGATTGCTGCCTAAGCATTAAGGATAAAAAAGACCAGTCAAACAGTTATGGCAGACCCAGTCAATTATACTAATGCTTCCTGAAGGACTGCAGGTGCAGTCTCCTGGCCACACATGGTTATTGGCAGTTACCACTGAGTATATGCTGTGTGAGCTCAGCCCTGTCCCTTCTGCTCTCCTAGGACAGTGGAAAGGAAATAGATGAGAAGGTAGCTGGATGGGGGTGGAGGAGGTGCCCACTGACTCTCCCCATATTTAAATATTACAGTTGACATTTAAGGGGGGGGCTGTGAAATTGAGTGGGAAGGGAACACTGATGAGAAAACAAAACCACAGTAAAAGATCACTTAGGAGGATGGTTCATTTTATATGTCAACGTGGTGAGGCGGTGGTGTTCAGTTTGGTCAAACACGGGTCTGGATGTTACTGTGAAGGCATATTTTAGATGTGATTAACATTTATTATCCCTTCACTTTAAATTAAGCAGATTACCTTCTATAAGGTAGGTGGGTCTCACCCAATCAGTTGAAGGCCTTAGAAGCAAAGGCTGAGGTGTCCCAAGGAAGAAGCAATTCTGCCTCAAGATGACAAGATAGAAATGCTGCCTGAGTTTCCAACCTGCTGGTCTACCCTGTGGATTTCAGACTCACGACTGGAACATCAACTCCTGCCTGGGTTTCCTGCCTGCCGGCCTGCTCCACCAATTTAAGACTTGCCAGCCCCCACAATCATGTGAGTCAGTTCCTTAAAACAAATCTTTCTTTCTATCCCATTTCTTCTGTTACTCTGGAGAAGCCCGGCTAACACAGAGGACTCCAGGAATGATGACGCTAGGGAAAAAAATGGAGCTGATAGACTGTGAATTGACCATAAGCTGAGAAAAGTTTTCCAGTTTTGACAGCTTGCAGATAAGTCAGTGATAGATATTTTATTTTTATTTTTTAGTGTTTATTTATTTATTTTTGAGAGAGAGTGCACGCAAATGTATGGGTGGGGGAGGGGCAGAGGGAAAGAGAGTCCCAAGCTGACAGCACAGAGCCCCAGAGCCCCATGTGAGGCTCAATCTCACGAACTGCAGGATCATGACCTGAGCTGAAATCAAGGGCTTAACCAACCAAGTCACATAAGTGCCCTTATGTGATAGATATTTTAAAACTACACTTGCAAAGGAAAAAAAAGCTGAGGCAATTATTAACTTCAGGGAAAACAAAAAGTGGTATAAGAAGGCAGTGTAATTATTCTGCCTTGCTTGGTACAGTTGTAAACATTTAATATTGATTTAAAGAGAACTGCAGTAGTGGAAGTTATATGGAAATTGTGTTGTAAGTTCAATCCTCAATTTCACTGAGGAAACTTAAAAAAATATCTAAGACTGAAACTGTAAGAAATAGCAATGTTATTTAGAAACAAGGAGGTAAACAGCAGAAGAAACAACAAAGTGTTGAAAGCAGCTGCTTCTGCTGAGTGAATCTGTTGGAGTGGCTGGGGTAGGGAACAGCTGTTTATCATTTTAAGACTTGTAGCTCCTTCTCCCCACCCCCCCACCAAGTCTATCTGTGTATTGCTTTGATAAAAATAGATGAAAAGTTATGTGGGTACAATGTGGAAAATTTGGAAGTACAGAAAAGTATAGAGAAGAAAATAATAGTCAATCACACTTGGTCTGCTGAGAAAAAGCAACAACATACGTTTTAGAGCAATAGGATTATTAAATAAATTTGAGATTAAATTGTCAGAGCTTGAGGTTTTGAAAATATCACAACTTAGATATAAATGAACAAATACGAACAGTATAATACTGTATGTGTAATATTGTAGGTATAATTACATGCAGTATAATCATATGCCATAAGATCCCCATTTGTTTATATGTGTATTAGAAAGTAGTCTGGGGGCGCTTGGGTGGCTCAGTTGGTTAAGTATCTGGCTTTGGCTCAGGTTATGATTTCATGGTTCGTGGGTTCGAGCCCACATCGAGCTCTGCACTGATGGTGTGGATTCTCTCTCTCTGCTCCTTCCCTTCTCTCTTTCTCTCTCAAAATGAATGGATAAACTTTATTAAAAAAAAATAGAAAGCAGTCTGTAGGGATACCCACCCTAAATGTGACTTGGTTGTGACCAGGGCTGGGACTAGGGTGGGCAAATGAGGTGGCTTGTATGCACAATATAAGGAGGTACTCACTCAGGGTCATGCTGTGCAGGTGCTGCACCTCAACTTGAGAGCCTCCTTCGATGTGCTCTAGGTGCTTCACTTGCCTCACTGGAGTCTGGCCATGGTAGGGACCTAGAGCCACTGGATCATGGCCACTTTCTCTTATTTTTCACTAGGGTGTATGTTCAGGTTCCTTCCTACCCCAAGTGTGGTACATGGACCACCAGTATTAGCAGTACTTGGGAGCTTGTTTGAAATGCAGAATCTCGGGGAGGCTGGGTGGCTCAGTCACTTAAGTGTCTGACTTCAGCTCAGGTCATGATCTCACGGTTTGTGAGTTCGAGCCCTATGTTGGGCCCTGTGTTGGCAGCTCAGAGCCTGGAGCCTGCTTCAGATTCTGTGTTTGTGTCTCTCTTTCTGCCCCTCCCCAGCTTCCGTTCTCTCTCTCTCTCTGTCTCTTGCTCAAAAATAAATAAACATAAAAAAAAAAAAAAGAAATGCAAAATCTCAATCCTGCCCAGACCTTTTAAATCAGAATATGTATTTTAATTGAATCCTCCAGGATTTGTATGCATGTGAAAGTTGGAGCACCACTGGGCTAGCAGGCACCAAGAACAGTTCCTATCTTCTTATGGAAGGAATATTCAGAGGCAACTGATGTCATTGCCCCCAGTGGGTGAGACACACACTGCCAGGGATAAAATGCCTGTTGAGAGGCAGAGAGAGACAGAGTGCGCAGAGGGGAGAGCAGAGAGTGAGGGGGACACAGAATCCAAAGCAGGCTCCAGGCTCTGAGCTGTCAGTACAAAGCCTGATGTGGTGCTTGAACCCACAAACTGTGAGATCATGACCTGGGCCAAAGTCAGACGCTTAACCAACTGAGCCACCCAAGCGCCCCCTGTGGTCTTTGACAAGAGGATGAACTTCAGTCAGTGAAGCCATCACAAGTCAGCCTGATAGATGAGAAACAGGTGATTTCCTTGGGACAAAGAACACTTTTGGGCAGTGTTTAGAGAAGGAAAAGGCTAGTGGGTCTGGAACTGGGGGAAAGAGTAAGACATAAAGTGTTAATATTTAGGGCGCCTGGCTACCTCAGTTGGCAGAGCATGCAACTCTTGATCTCGGGGTTGTAATTTCCAGCCCCCGCTTTGGGGTTTGGGCATAGAATTTACTTAAAAAAAAAAAAGTGCTAATATTCGTACCAAGTAACTCAAGTTCCATGGGGCTGAAGAATAACTTAGTATACTAACAGGTTGTTGGTTTTCCAAGAGTTTTTAAATAAATCTGTTAAAAAACTGGGAATCTTGGAGCCCCTTAGCTGGCTCAGTTGGTGGAGCATGCAACTCTTGACCCTGGGGTTTTAAGTTCAAGTCCCCACTTTTGCTGTAGAGATTACTTAAAAATAAAATCTTAAAAAGAAAACTGAGGTGGTTTCTTGCTGCAGCAATGTGAGTGGGAACACCAGGCATGGGGTTTGGAGGGGAACTCCACTGATGGCTTTAAGAAAATGGCAGACAAGCTGGACATGGGGGAGTGAGAGAGTCTGAGCAGGGGAGGGACAGAGAGAGAGGGAGAGAAAGAGAATCCCAAACAGGCTCTGTGCTGTTAGTGCAGAACCCAAAGTGGGGCTTGAACTCACGAACTGTGAGATCATGACCTGAGCCAAAATCAAGAGTCAGATGCTTAACCGACTGAGACACCGAGGTGCCCCTCAAGAAAATATATTTAAAAATATTTTTAAGGTTTATTTATTTTTGAGAGAGAAAGAGAGACAGAGACAGAGCGTGAGCAGGGAGAGGCAGAGAGAGAGAGGGAGACACAGATTTTGAAGCGGGCTCCAGGCTCTCAGCTGTCAGTACAGAGCCTGATGTGGGGCTTGAACTCGTGAACCATGAGATCATGACCTGAGCTGAAGTCAGACGCTTCACTGACTGAGCCACCCAGGTGCCCCAAGATAATATTTTAATACAATATTTAAAAAATAACAATTAATGCAAAAAATGCATGATGAATAAAATATCAGCATTTAAAAAAAAGGCAGGATCCAACAACACCAGTATTAGAGCAAGGCAAGTAAGGCCAAATTCTGTGGGTTATAGGGTCAGATGACACTCAGTCTGGGGTGAGTATAAGTGACTGATGGAACTTAGGTTTTGTGCCTACTTCCTGGCCACAAGTGAGTCTAGAAGTGTCTGGCTGAGCTATTCTGAGGAAAACCTTAGTATTTATTAGAGTTAGGGTACAGATAAATCAATATAGAACTATAGAGAAGAGAGGACAAAATACCTCTTGTGAAACTGGGAAGGCTCCAAGGTGAAGATAAGGTCTAAGCTGGAGAAAACGGAAAGCAGAAAGAATACTGGATTTGCCGTCAGAAAATGGGGTTCCTTCCTTTGCTGCTTGCTTTACTAGCTGTCACAATTCAGGCAAGTCACTTTGCTTCTCTGAGTGTAACTCTTTATGTGTTTACACTTTATGTGTAAAAACTCATCCTATGTGATGTGCCAAAGATTTGTGAGGATGAACTGAGATTAAATGAGTGAATGGGGTTTCTAAACTGAAAAGCGCTATGCCAACATCTTGCACTGTTATTAAGTCCATAAGAAGGGATAGGATTTTGACAAAAGGCATTGGGGGAGAAGGGCCTTTGGGCAGAGAGAATGAAGGGTGAAGTGGTTTTTGTATGAGGCTAAACAAAGGGAAACTGGACTTTGAAGTCTAGGAAGATGAAAGCAGTTGCACTTTTTGCTTCCTAGATGGTCTTTAAAAAATTTTTTTAAAATGTTATTTATTTTAAGAGAGAGAAATAGAGAGAGAGAGAGCATGAGCAGGGGAGGGGTGGGGGGAGAGAGAATCCCAAGCAGGCTCTGCACTGTCAGCGCAGAGCCCTATGTGGGGCTCAAACTTACCAACCCTGAAATCCTGACCTGAGCCTAAACCAGGAGTCAGACACTCAACCGACTGAGCCACCCAGGTGCCCTTAATTTTCTTTTAATGTTTATTCTTGAGAGGGGGACGGAGCATGAGTGGGGGAGGGGAGGAGAGAGAGAGAGGGAGACACAGAATCTGAAACAGGCTCCAGGCTCTGACCTTTCAGCTCAGTGCCAGAGGCGGGGCTCGAACTCATGAACCGTGAGATCATAACCTGAGTTGAAGTCAGTTGCTTAACTGACTGGTTCCCCCCCAGATGGTCTTTTTGAAGGCAGGCAGGCACCATGCCTGAACTTATCTTTGTTTCCAGGAACCTCACACTTTCTGGTCAAGAGCACTGTGCTCCGTTCTCGAGGAATGAATGAGTGTCCAAAGGCTTGGGACCTCTACCCCAAGGGGTGGTACACACTAAGTGGTTGGGTAGCCCTGAAAAGCAGGCTCTGTGCACACTGGGATGCCCTCCTGATAGCCTGGTGTTGTGAGAACTTGTCCGATCCTGGGTAAGGAAGGTACTCTTAAGGAAGAGTAAGATGGGGCCAAGGGCTCTAGCCCTTCTTATTGCTACGATGATTGAAAATCGAGGGAAGTTGTATGACCACTACACAAGTGTTAAGATTTAACTAGAACTACAGATGAGTGTGAACACGCAAGCACACACAGACGCACACATGAGTGCATGGGAAACTGGTTAAATCTGGGTAAGGTCTGCAATCTAGTCAATTGTATTGGTCTGGTCAGTTGTATTGCGCCAAAGTCAATTTCCTCGTTTTGATAATGTAGCGTAGTTGCGTAAGATGGTGAGGGAAGCTGGGTGGGTAATGGGTCTACGAGACTTCCTTGTATTACTTTTGCAGCTTTTCTAAGTCTATAATTATTTCAAAATAAAGCAAAGAACCCAGAAACAAATGGAGCCTCCCCGCCTCCCCCCCACCCCCGCCAGCCCTGCCTCGCCTGCCCCGAAAGCAAGCGCTCCGCACCTCACACTTAGGCCGTCCACTCCCCTGCTCCTGCTCCAGCTCAGGTAAGGCAGGGAGAGTGCAGCGGGGCCGCGCACGCGCAGTCCTGAAATCCCCGCCGCGTCTCTGGGAAGTCACGCTTGCGCAGTCTCGGCTCTTGCCCGCCGCGCCTGCCTCACTCCGCGGCGGGGGACTCGGCTGCCTTGGCCCCTGCGCGCTGCCGTCTTTTCCGGCAGTTGGAGCGCTTCCTGTTGTCCTCACCCGCAACCGCCCCTCGGCCCGGACTTCAGAGTCCCTTAGGCGTCCTCTCCTCTCGTCTGGTCGGCTGGGTGCTGCCGCCGGGGATTCGCCTGTTCGCCCGTCGAGAGAGGTCGCTGGCCGCGCCGGCGTCCGCGGCTAGTCGCCGCCCCCAGCCCTTCCTCCCCCGGGGCTCTGGTGAGTGTCTAGCCGCCGCTGTCTTCGGGCCATCCCAGGCTTTCCCCCTCATCTCCTCCCGACCCTTTTTGGGGTTCTCCCTTCCCGCCGATGCCCTCTTTCCAGCCCTGTCCTGCCGGCCCCGCGGCCGCTGTCCTCAGCCTCCTGACAGTCCCCCTGTCGCTCCTCTCCGCATTTTCCCAGTCCCAGGCTCCCCACCCCATTCTTTTCTTTCTTTTTGTGCAGTTTGGGGCGGGGAGCCCGGCTGTCTTCTCTTTCCCACGTTGCCAGCTTTGTCTACTCGTTGCAACGGCTCGGGCTCCGCTGGGACCTCAGTCATTGCCAGTTTCCACCTCCTCTCCTTTTTTCTGGGGTCTGAGAACCTAAGAGGTGTTGTGGGAGGCAGAGACGTGGAAAGACCCCTTGGGGTGTGGTTCCTTTGAGTCTGCTCCCATCCCAGTGGTTAGTCTTCGGGTGCTGGGCTTCAGATAATCTTAAAATCACAGGAAAATTGAGTGAAGCTTTTTTTTTTTTTTTTTAAAGAGTGGAAAAGAAAAGTCGATAAGGGCTTAGAGGAAAGTCTGCGTCAGAAAGTGTGTAGAACAGCTAGTAGAGAGACCAGATCTCTCTGGCTGCATTTTGAATCGACTGAAAGACACAAAGAGACGCTTGTTGTTTCTGACATGCACAGAGGAAGGTCGGTGAGGGAGACCTTGTGCTTTCTCTCCCTTCCAGCTCACCTTGGCTCTGAATTAGACTTAGCCAGGCAGTAGATGTGGTTTCCCTAAACATTAAACCTTGGGGCGATAATGAGCTCCACTCTCTACCCCAGACATCAGAGAGCAGCTTCCTCCCAAGGGGACCAGAATGCCACCCTCCAACTTTGTATAGAAAGCCTTTTCACGTCCCCACTCCATCCCCATCACACATATTCTCAGCTGCTAGTAATGGTCATAA
Source organism: Cryptoprocta ferox (assembly GCA_028646485.1). Taxonomy (NCBI): domain Eukaryota; kingdom Metazoa; phylum Chordata; class Mammalia; order Carnivora; family Eupleridae; genus Cryptoprocta; species Cryptoprocta ferox. The sequence continues at coordinate 110,011,667 of CM053577.1, forward strand.
AAGATGAGTACTTTCTTAGTAATCTTTTATAAAGTGCTTACTAAGTGCATAGCACTGTGCATGAGACGAGACGATATTAAAAATACTGTAAAATAGGTGCTTGCTTCCCAGTGGCTTACAGTTCAGGAAGAGAAGTTAAGATGCATGATTCTTCTTCTTCTTCTTCTTCTTTTTTAAAGTTTATTTTTATTTCTTTTTGAGAGGGAGAGAGAGAGGGAGAGACAGAAGCCAAGCAGGCTTGTCAGCACAAAGCCCGACGTGGGGCTCAATCCCCTACAAACTGTGAGATCATGACTTGAGCCGAGATCAAGAGTCGGAGATTTGACTGAGCCACCCTGATGCCCCAAAGATATATGACTGTCAAGGAATAGTCTTAGCCTCTGTGTTCATTTGCCCAATGGAAGGTTCTGGATTGTCAGTCACAGAGAAATAGCGAATCGGTGAGAGAAGGGGTATTCAGAGAGATTGTCAGTCAGCCAGGCATAGCTGTCTAGGTTGAGTAAAACAGTGATTTTCATGTGATCTACTTTTTAAAAAATTTTTAATGTTTATTTATTTTTGAGAGACAGAGAGATAGAGCGTGAGCAGGGGAAGGGCAGAGAGAGAAGGAGACACAGAATCGGAAGCAGGCTCCAGGCTCTGAGCTGTCAGCACAGAGCCCGATGCGGGGCTCGAACCCACGAGCTGCGAGATCATGATGCGAGCCGAAGTCAGACACTTAACCTACTGAGCCACCCAGGCGCCCCTCATGTGATCTACTTTTATGGTTGCAGTACCTACCCCTGACTTACAAAGATCCAATCCCTTTGTTAAATTTTTAAAGCTTTTAACGGGCGCCTGGGTGGCTCAGTCGGTTAAGCGTCGGACTTTGGCTCGGGTCATGATCTCGAGGTCTGTGGGTTCGAGCCCTGCGTCGGGCTCTGTGCTGACAGCTCACAGCCTGGAGCCGGCTTTGGATTCTGTGCCTCCCTCTCTCTCTCTTCCCCTCCCCCGCTCACATTCTGTCTTTCTGTCTCCCAGAATTAAATTAACAAAAGAAAACTTTTAAGAATTTCTCACCTACCTATTCCCTGATTCTGCAGAGTTAGAGAATGAAACAAATAGGAAAGGGACCTCCAGTAGCCTGTAGGTCATCGCATGAAGGCTTGAATTATCAAAGGCATGAGGGAAGGCCTGGTCTTATAAAAGGTACTTGGTCGACCCAGTAAACCTATACATTGCTATAGGGTAATAGTAATTGTATCTTTCGATGAAAGGTTATTAGAGTAGGCTAATCCTTTTATGAGTCAAGGAAGGGGAGGAGGAGGAGGTTTTGAAGAAAGGTCAAAGGGAAGGATAGTGCAGTCTTTGCTATTACATTAGAGACTGTACGTGAAGGTTGAAAATCATTCTGCTAGAAAATTTGTCAGCCTATTATGCGATCATCTTTGAGTACACTTGATCTCCCGTTGATCTTTTTAAAAGCTTAGGAAGTCATACCAGTGACTTAAATGAGTCCAAACTTTCTCCACGCCAGTATTTATATACCTATCAACGTAAATGTAATTTTGTTCCTCAATTTTGTTGACAACTGGGAAATCATTAACTTGCTCAACTTATGTTTATTAACCACCTATTACATGGAAGGTACTGTTGGTCTTAGGTTTAAACATTCTCTAGTTGCACTTCTATATTAAAATAAGTTCAGTTCTTAAAATGTAACCACATCTGTGTATTTATAAAGACGTCTCCAGAAATGTTGAGACCAGGGAGGAGTACAAAGCACTCCCTTGCTTCAGACTTGTTTTTAAATCTGGTTTCAAAATTTCTTCACCAGACTTAGAGTGCATGTGGTTTTCATTGTGGGTGGAGGGGGTTCAGGCTGACAAATAAGGAACCACACCCAAGCAAGCTTCATAAACCAGAGGGTTTTGAAAAATTCTACTGATGTCCTAAAAACATTTGAGTTTTCTTTGTTTGGTATTAGCAGAAACTTCCCCATAAAAAATAGCATAGTAGCAAATAACATAGTAAGGTAGAGCTGAGTTCACTTTCTTGAATTTGTGATTACTGATCATTTTGGCACATCATGAATAAAAACATTTGAAGTAGTGCCTTGCTTTTGAATCTCTGCTTTGAAAGGATTATTCTTTTATGTGATTTTCCCTGAATATCTTTTAATAAAATTGCTAACTGTTGAGCCTTTTGTCTTAGTAATAATAAGTATTTGCACATTCCTTAATAGCTTTAATGTATGAGACAATTTAAAAAACTCCTACGTATTATGGGGAAAACCTGAAAGAAACTTCTCATAGAATGTGCTATCTTTGAAAATGGCCGTTGGCCCCTCCTGCTTTTTACTCTGCTTTATATTTGGATGAAAGGACAGACTTAGAGGCAGGCAGTCATGTTTGGAGGAAGGCATGATAAGGATAAAATACTGAGCATTATTGCCAATGCTGGAGCAGGTCCAGACTGGTGAATGGTCTGGCCAAGTGTGACAATATGGGCTGGCAAAAATATCTGGGGTGGGGATGGGGGTATGAAATTTAAATTTAGGAAAAAATGTTCTATAAACTATTTAAACCTTGTTGGTATCAGTTTTCTCATATGTAAAGCTAGGAGGTTAGGAGCCCTTGTTTTTAAGATTATCTTCCATCACTAAAATTACAATACAGGTTATTTCTTGGTAACAATGTTTTTTATCATAGTTACTTGTTTTAACTTGTAAATCCAAATAGACAGCAAGCACTTATCAAATATCTTAAGACCTGTCAGAGTACATGAATACCTATAAATGAGCATTTTAGTCATACGTCTTTTTGACTGTAGAAATGGCAAATTTAAAAGTTACTCTTAGTTTAATAATAATAGTACATGTTCATTGAAGAAAATAATAGAAATTATGGAAAAGCACAAAGAAGAACAAAATTATTGTGTTCTTATTGCCTAGAGTTAAGCCAGTGGTAACATTTTGATATGTATTTCAAATAATTCTGTGCATATCTAGTAAACACATAAATAATTTAATCACTTCTGTTATTGGATATTCAAGTTATTTCAAGTTTTCCTTTGTCATTACACTGCTACATTGAATCTCCTTGTGGATGAATCCTTATGGGTCTTTGATTTCTTCAAGGTAGATTCTTGGATGGCAAAGAATTATACTGTGTCTGTGTTATATACTCTTATTTTACGCTTATGGTATTGTGATCTTGTTCTCTTCCTTTTTTTTTAATTAACATTTTTTTCTTTTATAGTTTATTGTCAAGTTGGTTTCCATATAACACCCAGTGCTCATCCCCACAAGTGCCCTCCTCCATGCCCATCACCCTCCTTCCCCTCTCCCCCACCCTCATCAGCCCTCAGTTTGTTCTCAGTATTCAAGAGTCTCCCATGGTTTGCCTCTCTCCCTCTCCCCAAGTATTTTTTTTAACAACATGTTTTAAAGATATTCATGTCACTTTTAGGTACAGATAGATTTGCTTCTGACTACCGCATGTTATTTCTCTATGTGCATCCACAGCATTTTATTTATTTCCTCACTGAATTGGCTTCAACTTCCTATATCACAAATGATGGCATACTAGACATCCCCAGGAATGCACATCCTTGTGCATAATTCCTTAAGAGCCTGCGTGACAATTTCTTTGGGCCTTATACCTAGAGGTGGTATTTCTGGGTCATAGGACATTAATACATACTTATTTTCACCAAGTATCCTATTTGTCTGGATTTTGTTCTATATTACATGTTTGTCCTCCAGAAAACTTATACCAATTCACATTCCTGCCAGGAGGGTAAGAGAGTGCATAGTTGATGGATTCTAACTGCCTCTTCTTTTTTTGTTTCCAGCAGCCATGGCAATGACAGGCTCAACACCTTGCTCATCCATGAGTAATCACACAAAGGAAAGGGTGACAATGACCAAAGTGACACTGGAGAATTTTTATAGCAACCTTATCGCTCAACATGAAGAACGAGAAATGAGGTAAAGAATTTTGTTTGAGAAAATGATGTCATGGTTTGGCATTCATGTTTACTATCATAAAACACATTCATAATATTGTTGAAGGGAGGTAAGAATAGCAGCATCCATGTTATATCCTATTCCATTACAATGGGAGGACAGTGGCATTGTTTCCAGAGCCCTTGCTATTAACTCACTTATTTCTACTACTAGTCAATAACACAGGGGTGCTGGCTGGCTCAGTCAGTGGAACATGCCACTCTTGATCTTAGGGTTGTGAGTTTGGGCCCCATGTTGGGTGTAGAGATTACTTAAATTCTCAGAAAAATAACAGAATTCCGAAGTGGTATGAAAAATTAATTGGGCCGGATTCTTAGGTTTATTGTTAGGGCAGTGTGATGTAACAGAAAGAGCAGCCCCTATGGAATCAGACTTGGGTTTAGAATCCTGCCTTTACCGTTTAATAGCTGTCTGAGGCTAGGATAAGTTTCTTAGACTTTATCTGTACCAGTCTGGAAAATGGGGATAATACTTGCCTTGCAGGATTGCTGTGGGGATTAGATATAACATATGTGAGTATCCACCATAGTGCTTCTCACATAGCAATCACTTCACTTCATCACTTAGCACCTGTTGTTATTGACCTGGTATATATTATTTATATAGTAACTCATAATTAAAATTTTGTTCCCAACATTTTATTATGAAAATATTCAGAAGTACAGAAAAGTTGAAGGAATTATACAGTGAATACCCATATATACATCATCTAGAGTCTACAATTATCATTCATTGCTTTATCACATCTCCATCTATCCATTTCTATCCGTTCATTAAACCATCTTAATTTTTTGCTGTACTTCAAAGTGTGTTGCAGATGTTGGTATGTTTTACTTGTGTAACAAATAAGTTCGATGTGTGTGTGTGTGTGTGTGTGTGTGTGTGTGTATGGTTTAACTATTCATTCATTTTAAGAGAGAGAGAGCATACATGAGCAGGAGGGGGCAGAGAGAGAGGGAGAGAATTCCAAGCAAGCTCCTTGTTGTCAGAGCAGAGCCTGATACGGGGCTTTATCCCACGAATTGTGAGATCATGACCTGAGCTGAAATCAGGAGTCGGACGCCTAACTGACTGAGCCACCCAGGTGCCCCACAATGAGTTTTGACAAATGTATACACCTGTAGAACTTAAATTCCTCCCAAGACATAGAACATTACCATCATCCTAGAAAGTTCTTTGATTCTTGGAGACATTCCTTCAACCCCAGGCAACCACTGTTGTAGTTTTGTTTCTATCATAGATTAGTCTTGCTTATTCTGTACAGATGGAGGTTGTAAATGGATTCATAATATATATAAGCACTCATTTCAGTCAGGCTTCTTTCACTTAGCCTAATGTTTTCAAGGTTCACCTATGTTGCTGATGTATCAATAGTTTGTTCCTTTATATGGTTGTTCATACCATTCTGTTTTCTGACTGTACCTATACGTCTGTTTTTACATTCTTCTGTTGATAGACATGTGGGCTTTTTTTTCAGTTTTTGACTGTTTTGAATATGTTTCTATGAACATTTGTGTACAGATCTTTCTGTGAACATTTGTTTTCAATTCTTGGGTGAATATTTAGGAGTGGAGTTGTTGGGTCATAAATATACGTAAGTATATGTTTCATTTTATAAGACACTGCTAGACCTTTTTCTAAAATATCAGTAATGTATGAGAGTTCCAGTTGCTTTACATTTTTGCTAACAAAACATCTGTCAGTCTTTTAACTTCAGTTATTCTTGTAGATGGCTAGTGGTATCTCACTGTTGTTTAATTTGCATTGCCATGATGATTAATGATGATGAACATTTTTTATGTGGCTTTTGGTCATTTGTATTTTTGTGTGTGTGTGTGTGAAGTGGTTCTTTAAATTTTTTGACCATTGAGTTGTAGGAGTCCTTTATGAGTCCTAGATACCAGTCTTTTGTCACATATATGTTCTACAGATAGTTTCTTTCAGACTCTGGGTTTCCTGTTCATTTTCTTAACAGTGTCTTTAGATGAGCAAAAGTTTTAAATATTTTTAAAAGTTTTTCTTTATTTTTTTTTGAGAGAGAGTCAGTGCCAGTGGGGGAGGGGCAGAGAAAGAGAAAGAGAGAGAGAGAGAGAGAGAGAGAGAGAGAATGAGAATGAGAATCCAAAGCAAGCTCCGCACTGTCAATGCAGACGCCAGTGCAGGGCTTGAACTCATAAACCGTGAGATCATGACCTGAGCCAAAACCAAGAGTCAGAAGCTTAACTGACAGAGCCACCCAGGTGCCCCTAAATTTTTTTAAATGTTTATTTATTTTTGAGAGAGAGAGCATGAGTAGGGAAGGGGCAGAGAGAAAGGGATACAGAAGATCTGAAGTAGGCTCTGCGCTGACAGCAGAGAGCTTGATGCGGGGCTGGAACCCACAAGCTGTGAGATCATGATCTGAGCTGAAGTTGGATGCTCAACTGACTGAGCCACCCAGGTTCCCCAGAAGTTTTAAATTTTGATGAAATCTGGGGCGCCTGGGTGGCTCAGTCGGTTGAACATCCAACTCTTGATTTTGGCTCAGGTCATGATTCCAGGGTTGTGGGATCGAGCCCCGCATTGGGCTCTGTGCTGAGTGTGGAGCCTGTTTGGGATTCTCTCTCTCTCCTTCTGCCCCTCTCTCCTGCTCATGCTCTCTCTTTCTAAAATAAAAGTAATAATAAATAAAATCAATTTTTGATGGAATCTAATTTGGCATTTTTTTCTTTCATAGCTATTGCATTTTGTGACCTTTAAGAAATCTTCACTCTTCCTAAGGCATAAAGATATTATTTTATATTTTCTTCAGGAAGTTTTATAATTTAGTTTTTACATTTAGTTCTATGATACATCTTGAGTTAATAAGTGTATGAGGTGGGGATTGAGATTTATTTTTTCATTATGGATATTCAGTTGTTTTAGCTCCATTTGTTTCAAAGGTTTCCTTTTCCCCATTAGATTCTTTGGCATTTTTATCGAAAATCAAATACCATGTAGTGTGTATCTGTTTTTGTTTTTGTTTGTTTTTTTTTTTTGAGAGAGCATACGAGGAGGGGGGACAGAGAGAGAGGGAGAGAGAGGATCTGAAGTTGGTTCTACACTGACAGCAGAGAGTCTGATGTGGCATTTGAACCCACAAACTGTGAGATCATGACCTGAGCTGAAGTTGGGTGCTTGGCTGGGCCACCCAGACGTCCCAAGATTTTATTTTTTAAAAGATTTTATTTTTAAATGATCTCCATACCCAACATGAGGTTCACACCTACAGCCCTAAGATTGCATACTCTACTGATTGAGCCACCCAGGTGCCCATTTGTGGATTTTTTAATTCTCTTTCATTGATGTGTTTGTCCCTATGCCAGTATCACACCAACTTGGCTACTGTAGCTTTGTGCTAAGTTTTGAAGTCATGTAGTGTAGTGTTCAATTCGTTGTTGCTGTTTTTTCCCCCCAAGATTGTTTTGGATATTCCCGGTTCTTTGCAGTTTCTCTTTCTTTCTTTCTTTCTTTCTAAGAATTTTTAAAATTTTAATACAGTTCAAATCAGTGCGCTGGGTTCATTTCAGCTCCTTGACTACCAGATCTGGGGGCAAGGACTGCTTCAGCATCTCTGCCTTCTCTTTGTCTGTGATGACCAAAGTGTGAAGGTGTCTGCTGCATCAGACTTCAAACTGCACGTTTTCCTTATTTTTCTTGATCTTGACAGACGTGGCATCCTTTCGCCTGGCCGCGAGCAGAAAGTCCTTGGTTTCTTCAATTTTGCGAGGCATGGCTATAAGGGGTGCAGCTGAGGGTGCGGCCGGCACGGCAAGCAGCAAGAAGGGAGGACGGGAAAGTGGTTCTTTGCATTTTCGTATAAATTTCGGAATCAGGTTGTCAGTTTCTGGAGGAAAGCTTCATGGAATTATGATTATAATTATATTGAATCTGTAGATCACTTTGGGGGAGAATTGACATCTTAACAGTATTGAATCTTCTGACACGTGAACGTGGTGTATCCTCCCATTCTCATAGGTCTGCTTTAATTTTTCTCAGAAGTGTTTTGCAGTGTTTAGTAGGGGGTTGTTATATGTTACTTTGTTCATCTTTTGCTGGTATTTTAGGGTTTTTTGATGCTCTGTAACTGGGTATTAAAATTTTTTGCAGTTGTTTGCTGCCAGCATATAAACATGCCTGAATTTTGTGTATTGACCTTATACCCTGTAACTTGCTAATTTACTTATTCTAGTAGCTTTTTGTAGATTCCTTAGGATTTTCTGTGTAAACAATCATGCATATTCAAATAGAGAGTTTTGCTTTGTCTCTTCCAGTCTATCACCTTCTTTTTCTTTTTCTTGCCTAACAGGATTGGCTGGGGTATCCGATACAATGTTGAATATAAGTGGTGAGAGTAGACATTTTTGTTTTGTTCCTGATTTGAAGGTAAAAGCATTCACTATTTCACTGTTAGTTGTGATGTTCCCGGTAGGTTTTTCAAAGATGTCCTTTGTAGATTGGGGAAGTTTTCTTATGTTCCTGTTTGGCTGAGTTTTAAAAAAAAATTTTTTTTTAATGTTTGTTTATTTTTGAGAGAGAAACACAAAATGCGAGTGGGAGAGGGCCAGAGAGAGAGGGAGACGCAGAATATGAGGCAGGCTTCAGGCTTTGAGCTGTCAGCAGAGAGCCTGACGTGGGGCTTGAACCCATGAACTGTGAGAACATGACTTGAGCTGAAGTTGGACACCCAACCAACTGAGCAATCCAGGCACCCCGGCTAAGTTTTTAAAATGAGTGTGTGTTGAATTTTGTCAAATCCTTTTTCTGCATCTTCCCATCGTTGTTTATTTTAATATGATGAATTACATAGGCTGATTTTTTGCAGGTTAAATTAACCTTGCATTCCTAGGGTAAAGCCCTCTTGATTATAATACAGTGTCTTCTTTTTGTATGTTGCTGGATTTGATATGCTAATATTTTCATAAGAGCTTTTGCAACCACGTCCTTCATGAAGGTATAAATCATGATTAGACTTTAAATATGCAGATCTGAATGTGAAATAGCAAAATATTTTTATAGCTGGTGGTGGCTAGCTGCTGTTCACCCAAGCAGAGAAGTGTCTGCAGAGTGCCCTGTGTTAGGGTCCTGGGGAATTCACAGTTTGCACAGTATATCTCTAGGCATGCAACCGCTCTCTTGAAATTGTAATTTCTGGTATTGTGGTTATAAAACAAATACCTACAAATTCTGATTAAGATACTTGTTTCATTTGAGAATCGTGTGTGTGTGTGTGTGTGTGTGTGTGTTTGGTTTTTGTTTTTTTACTTTAGAGAGAGAGGGCAAAGGTAGGGGAGAGGGACAGAGGGAGAGAGAAGAAGAGAGAAGAGAGAATCTTAAGAAGACTTCGTGCTTAGCGCAGTGCCCAACACTGGGCTCAATCCCATGACCTGAGCTGAAATCAAGAGTCTTGACGTTCAGCAGCTAAGCAACCCAGGTGCTCATGTAATAGTTGGTTTTTAATACTACTGGCTCTGCCTTAAAGTTCATTGTTGATATATATCATGTTCTCTAATAATTGTACAATAATGGTTTTATGTTGTGTTACATTGTGATTTACACTAAATTGCACCCAAAAATGGGTTGAAATTAGTGCTTTTTAAATTTTGGATTCTTATGATGGAAATCCCTTAAAAAAGCGGTGGTGGTTTTGCTTTTCTTAATGACCAAATTAACCAAAAGAGATTGTGAGAAGAAAATATTAGAGACTTAAGAGGATTAGAATGTTTGTTTTTGGTAAATATTTTTTAATAATTTTTTAAAATGTTCATTTACTTTTGAAAGAAAGAGACAGTGTGAGCAGGGGAGGGGCAGAGAGAAGGAGACACAGAATCTGAAGCAGGCTCCAGGCTCTGAGCTGCCAGCACAGAGCCCAATGCAAGGTTTGAACTCACGAACTGTGAGATCATGACCTGAGCTGAAGTCTGACGCTTAACCGACTGAGCCACCAGGCGCCCCTGATTTTGGTAATTTTTGTTATCAAATCATCATTTTTCATTAAAAAAAAAAAAGCAGTAGATACTTTGAACGTTTCAGATAGTTCCTTGTTAGTCTTTTTCATAGTGCCCCTTTTTGGTCCCCCTTTTTTGGGATATGAGTTGATAACTTTGTTTTGAGTTTGTTGATATAATTTGATAAGACTATTTTAGGTTTTATTATTCCTAGAAAATTTAAGCAGTAAAAAAGGAAAACTGATTGGCAGGAGTTACTACCACCTAATTGTAAGTACACTAGAATTAGAACTGTCAGAAATGGATTTTCAAGTTTTTTGATGTTATGATTGAAAATGTCAGAGAACCTTGATAAATAAGCAGAGTTTTAATGATATGAGACCATTAATGATAAACATTTTATTATGGGTATATTTCTAATATGTGAGGAGTGGTTTGAAATAAGTATTGGGCTAGTAAACTTTGAGATCAGGTTGTAATACAAATTTTCACTGTATGTGCCTCATCTGGATGTCTTTAAAATCTCTAGTATTTCTTCCACATATATGCCCCTTTTGCGTATCTTTGAGCACTAGGTTTTATTTGAAACAAAGGACTTACTGACAGGGGAGATAAGACCAAACCCTTAAGAAAGAATGAAAATCACTTGGGAATGGTTTCCTTTGTAAAAGTAGAATATGAAAACATTGGGTGGGTTTGGAAACATTACAAGTTCTACTGATCAGTTTAAAAACAACTAACCTTCCCCCCCACCCCGCATCTATTGTCTGTTTGATGGTCTTTTATTAATGCTGCTGGTACACTATAAACTGAGTCCACTCAAGAGTGAAAGTTCAGGGGTGCCTGGGTGGCTCAGTCGATTAAGCATCTGACTCTTGGTTTCAGCTCAGGTCATGATCTTACATTTTCATGAGTTCAGAGCCCCACGTTAGGCTCTGCACTGGCAGTGTGGAGCCTGCTTGGGATTCTCTTTCTCTCTCTGCCCTTTCTCCACTTGTACTGTCTCTCTCTCTCTCAAAAATAAATAAACTTTAAAAAAAGAGTGAAAGTTCATCTTTATTTAATCTTTGTTTTGCCTCTCATGGTAAGGTTCTCTAGGAACAGCACTTCTGTTCTGTCTCTCATATGATCCTAGTTGTGTAGTAGGTATTGATTATTGCCTAGATATTCATACAGAAAAATAATTTATAGCGCCTGAAACCAAAACCAAGGAAGCTGGCATTTTTTTCTTAAAAAAATTTTTTTTAACATTTGTTTATTTTTGAAAGAGAGAGAGACAGAGTGTGAGCAGAGGAGGGATGGAGAGAGAGGGAGACAGAGGATCTGAAGCAGGCTCTGAGCTGTCAGCACAGAGCCTGATGTGGGGCTTGAACCCACGATTTGTGAGATCATGACCTGAGCCGAGGTCGGATGCTTAACCACCTGAGCCACCCAGATGCCCTGGCATTTTTTTCTTATAACATATTGTGTTGTTTCTGTTCTTCACAAATACTATTCTGGTGGATTAATTAAAGCCACAAAAACCCAATTTAAAAGGAAACAATGGTGTGCTTCCTCCCCTCCTGCCCCCAAATCAAATAAGAATTTTCCTACATTTTATTTACCCTTTGAGAATCAGCAAGTTCTACTACTCCTGTTAGATAGTCTTACCCAGTTTCCCCATCTGCATTTGGTCTGATCTGATACTGAGTTGCAATATTGTGATTATTATTAGTGAGCAAGTGTCAATTTTATTTTAGTCCCAGGCATGGGTAAATCTTGATCTTTGATTGTTAATTCACAGATTAGATATATCAGTCAAACCAAAGTAATTTGTTGAGATTTAAAAAAAAATCTTTAATATTCATTTTTAGGGTATTTCTTGAGAGTTTTCTCAATTTTGATCATGAAAATAACAAGTAGTATTTATTTGTGTGCTGTTTTCCCTGGTTTTAAAATGTCTCATCAACAGAAATTAGAAATATTGTCTAGTCAGCTGTCTTGTAGAGTGGACTAGCTCTTTTCCCCCATTTCTGCAACCTCTGAATCAAGCTGTACTGGGAGATGAACTTAAATTAAGGTCAGCAAAAGGGGCTAATTACATGCAGTCGTGAATGTGTCTGCACATTGATACACATTTTGACCTTTTCCTCCCCATTTGGCAACATACATTTTATGAAGTTGCTCTGTACAAGGCGCTATTCTTAGTGGAGAAGGAGGATTCAGGTACGGGCCCTGCCTTCAAAAGAATTTACCGTCTCAGATGAGAAGTGGGCTCACAATAAATAGAGCTCACAGAAAGCCTTGATAGGTGAGGTTGAGTGTGGCCTCCAAGTGTTAAGTGGCCAGCCTCTCTCCAGGGGTTCTGCTCTGGAACGTTGGAGTTGAGTGGAAGAGTAGCTTCACCAAAGGCTGGAGGGGGTGTTAGCTAAATTGGTTCTTTCCACCAGAGACACACCTGTGGAGGGGCCTGCTTTTCTTTTTCATTATGAATGCTTTTAAACATACATCTAGAAAGAACCACCATATATTCAGATCCAGTAATCATCAAGATGTTAAATTTGTTTCATCTGTTCCATTTTATGTTTTCTTGCAGTTGTGTTTTAAAGCAAAATTTAAACATCTGTCACTTCCTACATACTTTAGGGTATATCTCTAAAACTATCGCCATTTACTTGTATAATTACAATGCCACCATGAATCTAACAAAGTTAACGGTAATTTCTCGGTACCTCACAGAAGATGTCATTTGTAAACCTCATTTCAGGCTGTGCTTGCCATTTTTTGTGTCTTTAAGATCTTCATTGGCCTAGCCCCAGTAAATCATTACCATGGATAATTCTGCATGATAGGCTTTTTCTGGATACTTTTTCTAATGAACGAATCTGATTGTCTTCAAGGAGTTGATTCTGATAACTTTACTCTCGGGTAGATATTCTACAGAAACCAATTTAATTATGCTTGCAGTCAAGCTATGGAAAACTTAGTTTGAATTGAGATTTAAAATAGAGTCGGAAGCAGGCGTGCCCGGGTGGCTCAGACTGTTAGCGTCCAGCTCTTGATTTGGGCTTAGGTCGTGATTTCACGCCCAGCGCAGAGCCTGCTTAAGATTCTGTTTCTCCTTCTGTCTTTCTCTCCCTCTCTCTCTCTCTCTCTCTCAAAACACACACACACACACACACACACACACACACAGTCAGAAGCAGCCATCTCTGGGACACACGTTGTATGATAGCACACTGGACTTCTAGACTAGTCTGGTGTGGTCATTCAAAGAAATACAGTCAAAGTATGATGGTGGTTGATACGTAAGGCACAAAAAGAGCTGACCATGGTCGAGATGTTCTAGTTCTTGCTGTGATGTTATCATTGATTCTTTTTATTCTTCTCTACTTCAACTATTTAACCACTGAAATGGAATTAATTTACACTCCTGAAAGTGCCAGTAATACAGCCTCCAGTACGTGTGCACACATGGATGCATACCCCAAAATGTGCCAGGAACTCAGAGGAGAGAAGTGGGCAGACTAGGAGCCATGCAGGTGCTTCCTCCTCCTCCCCCCCATCAGGGTCAGAGTAGATCTTTTCACTTCCTGAGAGCTTGGACATGAATTCATGATGTCATCTGAGTCTGTGGATGCGTAATATGATTTCTAACATGATACTAATTTAAACTAATTACTGTTATTGCAGTAATTATTTATTGCCTGTTGGTCATCTTTGCAATAGCTCTGTTCACTTCATTCTAGGTTTCCAGCCTTCGTTCAGATCTTTACTGCTCATCTGAATCATTACTAGAGCTTTCAGTCTGCTTCAGTCTTTGTCAGTTGCTTTCCCTGCCAGCCCATCAGTTCATTACTGCTGGCTGTCATTTTAAAATAGAAACCTCATTGCATCGCTCCTTTGTACACAGGCCTCCCTCTGTAGCTCTTAGCTGTCTACAGACTGGCATTTGAAGTGTGGCATTTGAAATGCTGTGTGCCTCCCCCGCATTTGACTACATGCTGCTGCTGCGTGTACTCCGGCCTTTCATTCTTCCCTGTCCTGCTCACATTGCCTGCTCTCTGGAGTGCTGATAAGTGATAGAGATCCCAACCCATGTGCTTTCATTTATTATGCTGAATAAATAAAGGTCGTGTGGAATTGGTTTTAAGGAAGTTTTACTTGTTTCACTGTCAGACCGTAGATCAAAAAATAGTCTTGGATGCAGTTTTTAAAGTTTAATACTCCCAAGGATTTAGAGCCTGCCTATCACCTGTTTTGACCGTTCCCGTTCCTCCCCTCCTCCCTGAATCTCTTACTACCTGAATCTCAAATTCTGCCCTTACTAGTGTTTATTGCTCTTTGCTTGTGGCAGGGAGGAGGAGGAAGACGTAAAAATAAGGAAGTAGATACCAGTCTGGGAGAGAGAGAGAAACATCCTGATAGAAGAGGTTATCAAACACCAGCTGTTTTGTGGTTTGTTAAGGAGGAAATAACTTAAAAAAAAGAGAGAGAGAGAGAACTTTTCATTTTGAAATAAGATTCTTTGTTGCATTAACGTACAATCTTTTTCAAAGGGTAGAACTCACACAGGGTGGGAATCTTTTCACTTGTCTTAGTAATTGTAATTTGTTGTTTTAATGAGGCACTTTGAGATCTACCTGTTTTTATCATTACAGGAAAACCCCTGTGTATAGGATTTTTCAGAAAGTTATTCAAATATGATTTCAAATATCTTTATTTGTTTTTAGACAAAAGAAGTTAGAAAAAGTGATGGAAGAGGAAGGCCTAAAGGACGAAGAGGTAATTGATACGGGGAAGTTTTTCCTTGAAACCCGACATGGCAAGTCTTGTCCAGCAAGTCGTTAGCCTTGGTGCCTAGAGAAAGGGTCTTGGCTTAGCAGCAGAGGGACTTAACGAGGGCCAGTGTACTTCTGGATTTAGGTATTCATGCAGACGGAGAAATTAATTACTGAGTACCCAGGAGTGGAAGTCTTATTCAGGCCCCCTTGTAATAAGTTAATTAGATTTAGAATACCGAGAAAAGAAAGAGATGAGAGCAAATTAAAATTTAAAAAAGCAAATCGTAGCATATTTACAGAAATTATGGAACGATCGCCACAGACGTGGTGCAGATGTCTGCAATCATTATCAAGGCAAAATACCTCTCAAATCAGCCCTTCCCCCCAGGGCTATAGATGTGGTAGGAGAAAATACAGTTAAGAAACTGCAAGGAACTGAAATGACAGTGGAAATGGTTTCAAAAATAGGAATGAATCACAGAATTCAGGAAAATGGTGAAAAATACCAAAAGTCTTGTTGGAATTATGGAGCATAAAATGAACTCGAGTGTGTTAAAAAAAAAAACAACAACCCACACTTTGATTTTATATACAAAAGTTTAAAGGAAAATATTGTTTATTCTCCATTCATGAGAAAAGTTAGAATAATTGATTCGTGAAGTAGGTTAGTCAGAGTCCCCACAGGAGGCACAGGGTGCTCAGTGTGGTTACAGTCCTGGAGGCTCCGGGGAGGGGAGGAGTGGCCTCTTCAGGGTCCTTCTCACCTGTGAGGGGGTTATGCTTAGGCCAGCGGGCCCTGCTTTCCAATCACAAGTGACACTGCTGTGGAGTTGCAGAAATTCAGCTCCTCCCCTTCCCTCCTTTCCCCTTCTTTATTTAAATGATAGAAACGACTGAGGAGATCTGCGCACGCTCGGAAGGAAACAGAGTTTCTTCGGTTGAAGAGAACAAGACTTGGATTGGAAGATTTTGAGTCCTTAAAAGTAATAGGCAGAGGAGCATTCGGTGAGGTAAAAACCACAGCTACTTACCAGATAACATACAGAAATACCACAGGACTGTGAAGCTGCTGACACACTCATGATTGTTGATAGAACTGAAGTATGGGGTGGGTGGGTCAGACGTGCCAGCCCCACCGCATAACTGCTCTCTGTCCTTTCCTCCCCCTCCACTCTCCCAGATCTCTGATGGTCCTTGTTTTGCCAGAGATGATGTTGACGCTTTATAGATCTAGAGGGAGAGTTGAAAGGTAGAAGGAAATCAATATTTATTACTTACTGTTTCTCTCCTATAATCATGACGATATCTCATTTTATTGATGATGAAATTAAGACTCAGGATATGTAGTGCTCCATTGTCACCTAGTCATTGAGCAGCAGTACCAGAAGTTGGGCCCAGGAGTTCCTAATCTTTTTTTTTTTTTCCCCAAGTTTTCATTTTAATCACCCAGTGCTCATGATGACAAGTGCACTCCTTAATCCTTACTCCCTATTTCCCTCCACTCCCCCACCTACCTCCCCTCTGGTAGCCTTGAGTTTGTTCTCTATAGTTAAGAGTCTGTTTCTTGGTTTCTGTCTCTCTCTCTCTCTCTCTCTCTCTCTCTCTTTCCCTTGTTTATTTTGTTTCTTAAAGGGGTTCCTTGTCTTTTTTAAAAAAATTTTTTAATGTTTTTATTTATTTTTGAGAGAGAGAGACAGCGTGAGCAGGGGAGGGTCAGAGAGAGAGGGAGACACAGAATCCGAAGACAGGCTCCAGGCTCTGAGCTAGCTAGCAGCACAGAGCCCGACACGGGGCTTGAACATACAAACTGTGAGATCATGACCTGAGCCAAAGTCGGACACTTAACCGACTGAGCCACCCAGGGGCCCCAAGAAGTTCCTCGTCTTAAAAGCTCTTGCTTTTCCCAGCATCACACTGCCTCTCCAGGAGCAACCTAACAGCGTATCTCCACCCTTTATTTCTTCCCACTAGATTGGTGTTGCTCTAAAAAGATGGGCCCAGGAGACAGTTTATAGAAATGGGTGGTACAGGTAGTGGTAGAGAGTGGAAAGCATTTGCAGCTTTGTCCCACCTGGTCTTATAGATGCATCCTGCTCGGTCATGGGGGCAGTCTGTGGGGAGGGTTTGAATGAGCCCACGCAAGGTCACCCTCATTAATGGAAGACACTGAAAGTGGATGACTTACTGATGCAATAGTTTCATTAACTTTGTATAAAAGGAGCAGCATATTATTAAAATCCCGTACCTAGGGGAAATGTGAGTACATACTCAAAGGCACAGGTGAAAGATTAAATTGATCCCTCAGTGTTCAAAATCCCCGTTGGCTCCTGGAGACGGGGAAGGCACGGTACCACCTGTAAAAGAAATTTCTGTTTAGTGAGGAAGGGACATGGGAGTCGATCAGGAAAAACATGAAGAAAGGTGCAGGGAGGAGGAAGCATAAGTATCTTGGTGGGGGTGGGGGTGGTTTGCAGGGGAGGGTGTGCGGGGACTTGCCAAGAAGTTTTTCTTTGGGTTTGTAGACCATTGGTTTTCTTTTCATCATAAAGTTATCTGCTCTTTGTAAAAACATTGGAAGATAAGAAAGAAGAAAACTGCATAAAACCCCGCTTCCCTAATGACACATTTTAGGTTTTTCTCCTTCTAGACATTTTTCTTGCACGTGTGCTTTTGCTTTTGTTTTAAACACTGTTGTAATCACTTCCTTAGGTTGTCTGAGCTGGTGGATGACATGTGCCATGGGTTTAGTGAGTCCTTAAGTTCGAAAGTGAGGGTTTTAAATTAGATTGACTTGTTCAACCAGGGAGCCAAAGCCGTTCGGATGAAGAGATACCTGAGAATGTTGTCAGGACTGACTTCACTGTGTATGATAAATCTACCCATTTTTGAACGTTTAAAAAGCACTTTCTTTCTGGTTTTTATTGCTGGTTATATTAAAATTGTAACACTTTTTCAATTTAAATTACTTCCTGTAACGCATAAAAACATTAATTAGCTTGGCATTGTGAACTTTTGACTTGGCGTTTCTCTTGTAACTCTTAGGTGCGGCTTGTTCAGAAGAAAGATACAGGGCATGTATATGCGATGAAAATTCTCCGTAAGGCAGATATGCTTGAAAAAGAGCAGGTAAACCACGACTGTAGCAGTGATTTTAGTTTGTTTCTAAGTTTTTTGTTACGTAAAACTGTTCCTTTTGTTTATTTGAAATGTATTTTCTTATTACAGTTTTCTTTAGCACTGTCATGTACGAATATACATATAGTATTACTCTTCTTTCCCCAACAAAGAAGCAGTCACGTGTATTTTAAAAGTACAAATAATGTCTCATGTTATGTGCAGTCTTTTAAATGTTGAAAACCTATTAGAAGCATCTGCTATTTGTGTCTCCCAATTGATCACAAGCTGTGCTTGTCATGAGGAGCCTATTTTTGGGGTCACACTTGCTGTGGGGAGACGTTCCTTCTGAATGCTGAGAGAAATTTTGTATGTATACACACACACACACACACACACACACACCTTGGGACTGAGCCTTAGGGATTAGAATTTGAAATTTGCAATCTAAAACGTGTCTTAGCATGCTCATTCTGTATACACGAACCAAAGGTGGGTCTTCTCAGTAGCTCATTACTACCCAAGACAGACCAGTCTTCTTTCTGAATGGATTTGAAAAAATCTAATGCAAACGGCAGAGCAGTACAAATTCTCCTTTAAGGATTAAGAACACTTTCTACAACCTAAACCTCCTTTGCGAATAGATTTATAAGATGCAAAAGTAACTTCGTGCAAAAAAAATTTTAATTTTGGGCAATATATTAAACACAAGAACACAACCTTCTTGTAAATCTGATTGAATTTATCGGTGTGCTTCAGAACAGATTGTAGTGGGTGATGGCTGCATATATCCCACAAAGGCTCAGATGCTCCAGGAGGGCAAAGAGAGAGCCTGTGGCAAGGAGAACTTCGGACAAAAGTGAGAGAGCCTGCTCTCCACTGGCCCCACACCCGGTCCTTTCTGCCTCTTGAGGGGCGGTGTAATCACTGAAGCTTCTCTGTCTTTTTAAGTGCCGGTCAAAATGTGGAGTTTTTATTTTCTCTTTAATTTTCACATGTTACCTGTAAGCTTAGCCTCCCAGGAATTTCGGTGGAGAGTGTCAAATACCCTGGCAGTAAACCTTAAGACACAATAGTTTATGCTAATACCAACCTTATTTACAATGCTCTACAGTCCTATTTATGTATTATCTAAAAATGAGCGTGCAGTAAAGGTGTAGGCTCTGAAAGAATTTTAGCTAGTCTTGAAAATGCAAAACCATATTGGTTAGTCAGTTTGTTTTGTATTTCACAAGTAAGTTTTATTTTTATAAGACACTTTTCATATAGCTTTATTTACTTATTGAAATTACTTAAAAATTTTTTTAATGTTTATTTTTGAGAGAGAGAGAAAGAGAGACAGAGTGCTAGCAGGGGAGGGGCAGAGAGAAGGAGACACAGAATCCAAAGCCGGCGCCAGGCTCCAAGCTGTCAGCACAGAACTCGACACGAGGCTCGAACTCTCGAACCGTGAGATCATGACCTGAGCCGAAGTCAGACACTTAACCGACTGAGCCACCCAGGCATCCCTTCCTATAGTTTTAACCAAGTTGCAAAAATCTTTCGTTATCAAATAATTCGTGTTCAGAATAAAATTGTGAAGAGAAGTCTGCATCCTCATTTTCACTTATTAATCCTTCGTAACACGTGCCAGTTGCCCAGCATGGTAACAGAGGACAATTCAAATATACGGTGTAAAAACAGGTTTTCAACTACTGTGCCTTCTTCAAAATCATTTTCTAAAGTGTTCCTACACAAAAGTAGAGGAACTTTCCGTGAGAATTAGGATTTTAAACAATGAATTGGCTGAATTGTTAGCTCCCCTTGCTGCTGGACTATGCGCCCTAGGTTTGACCTCAGTGTGGTCCAGTTAAAGTTCCTGGTCACAGGCTCTGCCTGGCCCGGCCATCTCGAGGAAGCACGCACGGCTGGTGCTAGGGCGTGAGAGGGGGTCGACCAGTGCAGGCCCGTCACTTTTGGGTAGGGCCGACAGTTTAGATTCGGAGCGTAACTTTTTGTACGTGCGGGTTCCTTACGCATAGGAGAAGTTTTTCCTTTGCTTTTACTAAACTGAACAGGAATTAAAGCTACCCACTGAGAGGTTAGGTGGTTATTCTGATGGGTAGCGTGGGAATTTGGCTATCTGGAAAATAAATTTTAAAGGTTAAGAGACTGGCATTTAGCTAGTTTTTTCATGTTTCTCTCACGTTGCAAAAGGAAAACCTCCAACTGTGATGCTAGTACAATATTAGGAGGGGACAAAAGATGGACTTTTATCTCTGCTTTCCTAGTGCTCAGGATAGCAACTGGCATGTGACTCCGCCCCGTTAAATATTTATGGAACAGAGAAAGGGAAGCTCTGATGTGAGTTGCACCTGTGGTTCTTCCTCCCCTTACCCTGTCTTAACCTGACTCCACTCCTAGACACTGAGGTTCCTAGTTGCTGTTTCAGCCCCAGGAGAGAAGGGCAAGGTGGGCACAGGTGGCCTGTATCTTTCCCCTTAACAGACAGACCATTCTGTCCTCCAGGGTGAGTGACGAGTGGTGATAGTACTGCCGCCCCTTTTCTTTGGCTCCCTGCAGCAGGTAGAGGCCTTGTCGGGAGGCTGGAGAGCAGAGGCAGCTGGAGGCCGGCTTGTTCAGTCTTCACGTCCCCTCATGACTGGGGCACAGCCACAGCTGCAATTGAGCAAGTGCATTAGTGTTTCCAAAAGCTTTGCTTCCGTATTAAAGCTGAGTGAAAGCTAATGCTGTCAGTTTGTGATTTCATAACACTGTCCCTTACTGCCCTTATCTTCCGTTTTCCCACCCTCATGCCCTAAGTAGAGATGTAAAAATGTAAGTCTTCTGCAACATCGAGGCTATTTAAAAGTTTCCCAAAGAATTTTAGTAGAGACTTGAGATGAAATATGTAAACTCAACACTTCCCTTGAGCCTGAAGGGAAGAATGAGGCAGGTTAGGTGTAAGACAGGAGAGAGGGGTGGGATATGTGTCCAGTTGGGAGAGAGAGTGCCTGGCTTTGCAAAAGCCATTCCAGTAAAACAAAGCATAGAGAACATTGTGTCGAACAAAACAACAATCATGGGCTGAGTCTGCCAGCGTGGAAGTGCCAGTGTGTGAACTTTCGTAGATCTTTACCTGTGAACATAGGGTAGGACTCAAGCCCTGCCTCATATGGATTGGACTGGGTCTTAATAAACGTAGACCTGGTTGAACCTGCCATTGCATCTCGTGACATTTAATGTGAGAGGAGAGGGGACAGGGTTTGATAACACGCAGCCATGTTTTGATTGCTGTTACATATTTCAAGTAGATAAGGTAAATTTGATAGTGAAACATGATCGTCAAATAATCCAGTTCTGCCAGTGGTTCTGCCAGTTCTCCCAAACCTTTTGGCAACTTGGTCTCTTTAGCTAGAGATTTTAGTAAGAGCAGAAAGCTGGAAATATCATAGATTCGAATCAGTACCTCTTCTTAGGCGTTCTTCTATTTCCGTTCAGTAAGAATCGAGCACATCCTCTGCACAGCAGCGAACTGAATACTGTGGTGCAGTATTCTAGAATTGTCACCGTCATTGCAGACACCATTGTAGACCCGAGGCAGGACTTGTTTAGAGAGTCTTGTCTTGGGGACTAATTTTTTCGTAAACGGTTATTAGCACAAAAAGATGTGCAAAAGAATGGTACTTTTAATTAATCAGAGGGTCAACTGATAGCACTGTTAAAGTTGCCGTTTGCATTACAGCCATTCATGTTGTCATTTGTTAAGCCTTTCATCACTCAAGTGTTCATGACTGAATACCTTCAAGTACAGTGTTGTCAATTTTGAGTTCACAGGTTTGCCTAAGCATAAATTAGACCTTTTGCATCATAACCATTGAATACTCAAACAGTACTTAAATTGTTTAAACAAATATGCAGTCTAATAGAGCAGAGCAAGGCTTGTCATTAATCAAATGCATATACCTCCAGGTTGGCCACATCCGTGCGGAGCGTGACATTCTAGTGGAGGCAGACAGTTTGTGGGTTGTGAAAATGTTCTATAGTTTTCAGGATAAGCTAAACCTCTACCTAATCATGGAGTTCCTGCCTGGAGGTAATTACTTGACGATGAAAGGTCAATTTTTCCTTTTGTTCTGTGGTTTCTCTCTCACATCAATTAACCCTTCTTTCTGCTTTTAATCGTGCTCACAGAGTTGCTTTCTATATCTTTTTTAGGTCTGTAAAGGAGGTCAGTAACCTGTCTTGTGCTGGGGTGCCTTTCTACAATTCTTAGTGCATAAAAGTAACCTCATTCATTCTCATGATTTCAGATGGACATTTCTTTCTTTTATTTTTCTTTTTAAATATATAGGAATAAAATAGGGACTCTGCCTGCTCTCCTGTCAGTAGGAATCAGTTACCCAAATGACCAGATTGAAGCTATTATGGTCTTCGCTTCAACTTTTTTTATCTTTTGGCATAACTTACATTAATAAGGAGTGAATTTCTCATTACCTATGTTAGTGGCCAGAATCAATTTCTCCTTTCTGAGATTTCAAGTTTTACATAACTCGGCACGTGTATCTCCCAAGACTGCTCCAAAGTAAACCCGCACAGAATATGCCATCTGTTCTGGGGACACAGTCTGTTTGCCAGTGAGCAGATGAGCTGCGAGCACACTCTGGTGGGGGCGGGGGGGGGAGGGAGAAAACTTTTCCTCTTTTTGGTTCTGTAGCAAAGCAAACATAACTGTGGCATAATATTTTGATCTCATGACAACGTTTATTTAGATCTAGGGTCACCCATTTTTTATGAACAATTGGTGAAAGTTAGGGAAGAGTCTGATAGAACGAGGAGAAACTTTTTAACATTTAGATGCTAGTTCTTAAATAGGAGTAAGAAGCAGCTCAGTCACCAGCCCCTTGACACGGGTCTTTCGAGCCATACGCGCACCCTCTTCTATGGCTTCTCACGAGTCCTGGACCATGCCCTTTGCCCTCGGTGTTGGAGCCGGCCTGCAGAGCCGTAGACGGTCTGGCTTGAGCTCTCTGATCATCTGGACGAACTCGCACAGTTGGGGCCTTTGGCTGCTCTCCTGGGCCACGGCGCTGAGGCCACACAGCTGCCCTAGAGCTGGCCCATGTGCCCCTCCCACCACCCCCCCCCATCTCTGGTGTGACTCCGGGTCCAGTATGTAGCTGCCAGGAGCGATTGGGGAATCCTGCCTTTCTCATCTTGGGTCAAAAAAGAGAGCATTTTAATAAATGGTTTAATTTTTGCCTGAGTGTAATTTCTCTAAGAATACAAAAAAATTCCCCCAAGGTTATAAGTGAAATTCAAAAAGCAGCATGATGCTCTATTAAAATCAGAGGTTTCTTACTCTTTTCCCTGTTTTCTGACCATAAATGGCTTTATACGGAATCTAGACTGAATCTTTCCTGTCTCTCTTAGCTTTAAACTATTTCTACATATTTTCTTTGCTTTGCTTTTGTCTAACCATTGAGTTAGGATCAGAATCTTTTTTTCCTACCATTTTATGATATTCTGATATTAAGCAGAAAAAATTATATTTTGACTTTGCAGAAAACTAGGGAGTTTACCTTTTAACTGCTAGAATACTGATACTGTGTTGTAAAAGTCACAGAACACACATTGGTGTGTATTTATTTACCTATAATAACAGCGGAGAAAACACTCCACTGATCTTGGGACGTGTTCCCCTTGCACTTCTGCGAGGCAGCCATTGCATGCCCCAGTACATAGCAGTTTTCAGTTCCTTTTAAGCTTTTGTTGACTTACACTGTGCTACCTAAATCTCACCTTTTTATTTGTTTACGTTCAAGTGGTTTGTAAACAAATTGGAGAACTTGTTTTCAGCCTCCTCATACATTTAGTTTTTGTTTGGCATTTCAGCCTCCCTTTATAACAGTGGCAGTACAACCTATGTGGAAATGGTAGTTTTCAGACAAAGTAAAAAGTAAAGTAACTTTCTCCCCCAGTCCAAAAAATGACCCTAAGGAAAAAAGTTATTTTTTTAAGTGTGAGCAAAATTTCCTTTTTCTCTCCAGAGAAAAATGGGAATCCCTGCTCAGTGGTCAGCATCAGTTAGGTGAGGTTAAGAGCATGTTATTCTCTGTGGCTGTGAATTTTATCTTTAAGTGTTAGAAACTGCTTACCATTTCCACCCATATTGGCAGTGTGGGTCAGTTTCTGGAACACAGAAGAGGCCTGTTTAGCACTGCCTTATGTAGGCAGATAGGGAAGACCTATCTGAAAACTGGTACTTACTCATGTACTGTCTGTGTGTGTGTGTGTGTGTGTGTGTGTGTGTGTGTGTGTGTGTGTGTATGTGTATGTGTTGGTTTTATATCTTGTTTCCAGGGGACATGATGACCCTATTAATGAAAAAAGATACCCTGACAGAAGAGGAGACTCAGTTTTATATAGCAGAAACAGTATTAGCAATAGACTCCATTCACCAACTTGGATTCATCCACAGAGACATCAAGCCAGACAACCTTCTCCTGGACAGCAAGGTACTGTGGTGCAGGGAGGGCCAAGGTGTGGTTCCTCATCAGAGCAGTGTCTGCTTTTAACACCTGCAGGCCTTGTGCTAATCACAGTAGGGGAGCCATGACCTGCTTTGTATAGATTTCTCTTTTTTTATAGGTAAGTTTGCCGCTACTTCCCTTCTCTGAAAGGTGTATGATTCTATAATTTGAACAGTCTTCTTAAAAATAAAGGACATCTTTAAAATGATTAAGAGGAAAACTAACTTAAAGTTTATTTTGAGAGAGACAGAGAGAGCGAGGAAGGGGCAGAGAGAGGGAGACAGAGAGAATCCCAAGCAGGCAGAACCTGATGTGGGGCTCGATCTCA
This sequence comes from Cryptoprocta ferox, assembly GCA_028646485.1. NCBI lineage: Eukaryota > Metazoa > Chordata > Mammalia > Carnivora > Eupleridae > Cryptoprocta > Cryptoprocta ferox. The sequence continues at coordinate 110,036,359 of CM053577.1, forward strand.
TGAACTGTAAGATCTTGACCTGAGCCGAAATCAAGAGTTGGACGCCCAACTGACTGGGCTTCCCAGGTGCCCTGAAAATTGATTTAGAAGCTTATTTTACAATAAAGCCAAAGATACCATCTTTTTCTAGCCTATAATTAACTATAATTAGTATATAATTAACTCTACTGATGCATCACCTATTGGGAACCCCTCTGTTGGGCAACCTTATTCTTGAACTCAGTCAAGAACCAGGAAGTAAGGCAAACAAAAACGACAACACCCGTCTGTGCCAGAGTTCAGGTTCCAGATCATTTGCCCTTTGCTTAAAGAAGAATCCTGCTCAACCTCTGTACTGGCCTCTGTATTTTTCTTTAGCCGTGCAGATGAGTTCAGTTGCTTGGTTCTTAAACACAGCAGATCAGAAGAGAATCCTGTGTTGCTAGGTTTCTGGCTGTTCCTTGGCAGGTCTCCCCACTGTCCAGGCCTCACTTATCTATAAAGTGAGGATATTGATCTGGAGATGCCCCAAAGGTCACTTCAGCTTTATTAACATTTTAGGGGTACCTGGGTGGCTCAGTTGGTTAAGCGTCTGGCTTTGGTTCAGGTAGCGGTCTCGTAGTTCATGGGTTCGAGCCCCGTGCCGGGCTCTCTGCTGTCACTGTGAAGCCTGCTTTGGATCCTCTGTACCATGTCCCTTCCCTGCTCGTGCTCTCTCTCAAAAATAAACATTAAAAAAATTTAGAATGTTATGTTCTGTTACACAGAATTGTTGTCTGGACTGAACTTTTAAGGAGAAAAGTGAATTAAATTCTTTGAGTATTTTTCTTTCTTGCTTTTTTTTTTCCTTTTAAGTTTTATGTATTTAAGTAAGCTACACTCAACATGTGGCTCAAACTCACAACCCCAAGATCAAAAGTCACATGCTCCACTGACTGAGCCAGCCAGGCACCCCTCTTGTCTTTTTATGGTTTTTTTCCTCTCTTTGAAAAACCTGAACTTTTGGTGTACTTTCTTTTAAAAACTTTATCTTTCTATTTCACGATAAAAAAACTGGAGATTTATCAAATCATTTCTTCTTTTCTCTTGGTCATAAGAATAATGTACACATGTACATTTGAACAGTACAAAGAGTTTGAAGTTTGAAATTTGAACAGTACAAAGAGTTATAAAGAAGGAAAATACCTATAATCTCATCATTCAAATACCAATTGTATTTTGGTACAGTAGCTTCAATACCTTCTCTGTTTGTGTCTATAATTTATATACAGCTAACGTCTTAAAAGCAGCTTGGTATTCTGCCTCTAAAATGTTCGTGTATATACGGGGGTGCCTGGGTGGCTCAGTTGGTTAAGTGTCCAACCCTTGATCTCGGCTCAGGTCATGATCTCACAGTTCGTGAGATGGAGCCCTGCGTCGGGCTCTGTGCTGGCAGCGTGCTGCCTGCTTGGGATTCTGTCTCTCCCTCTCTCTGCCCCTTCCCTGCTTGCTCTCTCTCTGTCTCTCTCTCAAAAGTGAATAAATAAACTTAAAAAAAAAAAGACTTAGAATCTTCTCTGAAGGTTCTCTGAACCTAAAAAAATGTTAATGTATAAAAAAGTATTTTTTATGTCATTGTGTTCATATATGTACATATTTTTAATTTTTTAACATTTATTTATTTTTGAGAGACAGAGACAGAGCATGGGAGGGGCAGAGAGAGGGAGAGACACAGAACCCGAAGCAGGCTCCAGGCTCTGAGCTGTCAGCACAGAGCCCGACGCGGGGCTCGAACTCACAAACTGTGAGATCATGACCTGAGCCGAAGTCGGACGCTCAACCGACTGAGCCCCCCAGGCGCCCCTCAGATATATATTAATAAAGCACTGGGCCTACTTCGTGTAGTTGGGTTCAGATGCCCTGGTCCTGTGCCCAGGTACCTTAGTTCAGGTCTAGTTGTACCCTGTAGTCTCTGTTCAGGTCCAGCAAACATATTAAAAGCCAAGAACTTGGGGCCTCCGTGTAGCTGAGGAGGAGTGGGGAACCCTTTGAGGTGCACATTTGCTCTCTACAGGATGCTAGCCCAGACTTGTAGAAAAATGTGCTCACAAGCGAGCTCATTTAGGTGTTCAGCCATTCAGATTCTAGAAGCGAAAGTGTAGATGTTTTGAGTTCCTGCTGCACGTAGAATACCTACGGAATTCCCTGAAAATACAGGCTTGAATAGCATTTGATCCAGGTACTGCTTTTTAAGACACCCTCCTTCCTTGGAGGTGTCCAGGGAAATGTAATTTTGAGAACTATACATTAAACACTGTCCCTTGACTTGTACAACAAGTTATTTGAAGATCTGAAAAAAAATGATAGCAGGTTAGCAGGCTCAAAGCTGTCTTTGTGTGGCTGTTTACTTTGTTGTGCATGCGTACACGCATGGGTACACACACACACACACACACACACACAGCCAATCCTAATGGGATTTCTTCAAAACAAAATAAAAACTGGTCCATCTGAGCCGGGTTTCTGTAGCCTCCTGTATCCTGAGAAGTTTGTATATTAAGGATTAAGGCCTAAGGACATCCTGAAGGAAGGTGGTATGGATAGATCACAGACGTTGAGGTCTTTGGCCACACCACTTCTTTTTTTTTTAAGCTTATTTATTTATTTTGAAAGAGAAAGAGAGCACAAGCAGGGGGAGGGGAAGAGAGAGAGGGAGAGAGACAGAATCCCAAGCCGGGTCTACACTGTCAGCATGGAGCCTGATGCGGGGCTTGAACTCACAAACCGTGAGATCATGACCTGAGCCGAAGCCAAGATCCGGACACTTAACTGACCGAGCCACCCAGGCGCCCCTGGCCACACCACTTCTAAGTGTGTGACCTTGAGCAACGTAGATCCCTGAACATCATGATTCCCTCCCCTATTTTTGGTTTTACCTCTTTATCTACTTGCAATTTCACCACCCCAGGAACACCTGCCTCTTATTTAGGGCTAGTTATGTGCCAGGCACTGGGTGATGAGCTTTACACGCATTAATTCTCATCATTCCTGCCAGGAAGGTATCATTGTCTCCATTTTCCAGGTGGGATCAGGGGATTGGAGAGGGTAAGGTGATCCTGGTCTGGGGAGAAGGAACATGGATTGATTTTTGGCTTTGGTTCTGCCATTTCACCAGCAGGCCATTTAATGAGTCTGAGTCAGTGAAGTGTGGCTTAAGAGTTATAAATGAGATGACACATTTAAAGCACGAGACCTGGCTCAGAGGAGGTGTGAGTGTTCCTTGAAGAGTATGATAAAGTCAGACACTTGTGACTGAAATACAGCATAGCAGTATTTGTCAAGAACTATGCAATAAAGTTTATTCTGTCTTTGGAATAATTCATTCCTTGCAGTGTATCCTAATAAAACAATTCAAGAGGAGAAGAAGTTACATGAACAAAGATTTGTATATTTACTCATTAACAATCGTTTATTAAGACCGTCTTTGTGCCGTGCATGGTTAGAGTTGGGGACACAGACCCTCTCTATCACAGGGGTGCTTATAACCCACATTACATGAGAGGGAGGAATTAGAAATGGAATAAACATCCAGTATTAGGAGGATGATTAGGTAAACAGTGATGTACTAAGTCATTTGAATACACATTAAAAATGGTGATTTTGAAGACCATATAGAAACAGGAATATTTGAGTGCATTAGTTTAAGAAATAGTAAGAATATCTTCATTTTATTTTTTTAGGTTTATTTATTTTGAGAGAGCACAAGCAGGGGAGGGGCAGAGAGGGGCGTGGAGAGAGAGAATCCCAAGCAGGCTCTGCATGTCATCGCAGTGCCTGATGTGGGGCTCAGACTTACAAACTGTGACATCACGACCTGAGCTGTAACCGAGAGTTGGATGCTTAACCGACTGAGCCCCCCAGGTGCCCCAAGAAGTAGTAAAAGTATCTTTAGATGCCATGGAGAGGTCAGCTATGTTGGGACGTTTATGTTTGGACAAAAAGGTAATTCTTTTATTAGTATAATAGGATTTGGGGTGATCTTTTAAACATTTTTTGTTTTTCCCTATAATCAAAGAAAAAAAGCACACTTAGTGGCGCTATAATGGATACCGTAAGGAGCTAGAGAGAATAGAGTGTCTGTTCCGCATCCATGGATGTTCCTCCATTCCCTTGTTTCCTCTTCCCATAGGGCCACGTGAAGCTTTCTGACTTTGGCCTTTGCACAGGACTGAAAAAAGCACATAGGACAGAATTTTACAGGAATCTGAACCACAGCCTCCCCAGTGATTTCAGTAAGTGTAAACATGTTAGCCTTTTTATCCCTTACCTGGGCCTAGAAGAGCTGTTACCCTGGTAACCAAAATAAGCAGGACAGATTACGAGATTCTCCCAGCATGAATCTAGAGAATAAAAGTACCTTCTCAGGTGTGCCTGTGGTTTTTATTTTATGCGAGGCAAGATGAGTACTACCAAATGTATTAAGGCTGATGTTGCAAAGAGCCTTCTTTGAAGCTCTACTGAGAAGGTTACTGGGGGTGAATGTGGGGCAGGCAAGCAAGAGTGGTAGAGGAAAACATCCTGGGACCAACTCCAGATTACCCTAGGTGCTTCTTTTCTGTTGTGGCAGAAAGAGATTGACCTTTATGAGTGTTGTTTTCACCCCAGCCCTGTCAAACCATTGAAACTGTGCGGTGCAATGACAGTTTTCCTGGAGAACTTAGGCCAGACATGTATTATAAATTCAGAAGTCTCTGATTATGTACCAAGTACTACTCTTGGAAACTTGATGGTAGTTTTGAGAAATTATCAGTGTCTTAGGTCCACTTTGGGACCTTTGCTTCTGATGAAACATATGTATTTCCCGAAATTCTGATGAAGGCCTGGCCACGCGATCCACGTGACTGCATGATTCTTTGAGCTGATGCTTCAGTGCCTTTGATTTGGGTTTACAGACTTGCTGGGAAGTGTTATCAGAGTTACTGATGTATGGGGCAGAAAAGTAAGACTTTAAGGTTTCATGTGGCTTGAACCAGAGCCTAAAAAAAAAGTAGTAAACGTACCTGTTTGAACTTTGATTAGAACTTGTTCTCTCTACTTTTAGCTTTCCAGAACATGAATTCCAAAAGGAAAGCAGAAACCTGGAAAAGAAATAGACGTCAGCTAGTAAGTAATATTTGTGCCTTTTTAAATGCTACAAATCAAATATGAATACATTCTAAAAATAGGTACAGAAATTTGCATTCAGTAAATGTTTACAGCACATCCATTCCTTGCTTTTAAGATTAATTTAATAAAACACTGTCATTATGTCAGTGGAGCCAAAGATAATCTTTTGAAGGAGGGAAGATAGCATTAGATTGGGTTGTGACATTTTCAGCAGAGGACTTCATTTTGACACTTTAGGTTGGTGACAACCCTTTTCCTACTCAACTTGTTGCCTGTTTTTATGGTGGTAAAGGGCTTACATTTAAGCTGGAGGCCTCTCAAGATGAGACTAAGTTACAAATACCTACCCTGAGCTTTAAGGCAGTGGTTCTCAAATGTTTACAATTTTGATTCACTTAGGCAAGTCAAGACTCTTGAGTTCACCTGCCCCACCCTTTCCTACCTTGTGGTGGAAAAGAGAACTTAGTGATAAAAATCAGAAGTTTAAGGGAAGTGCTTATCGTTTTCTTTATAAGTATTTAAGTATATACACATACAATTAGGTCCTACAAGCTTAAAAATAAGTAACATTATTGCATTTACCTTGATGGTATGTTGAAAGTTTCTTTAATAGTACAGGTTCATCAGTGAAATATTGCAGTCTAGGCAAACTTTTATTCCGAATCATTCATTTATATTTGAAGCGCAATTTGTATGTCCCAATGTCTAGTTCATGGAAAATTACTGACGAGAGATCATAGAAATGTGTATCACCGCACACTTAGGCTTTGCTAGAAACCCACCGCAAATTAGATAGATGATGGTAGAGCTAAGCTAACAATTGGTCGTAGAAAGCAAGAGTAGCAGCTGTGGGAAACGATGGCTCACTCGGAGTCATGGCCGTGCACGTGTACCATCTAGAAGTGGCAGCACCCCCGCTAGTCGGTGTATACAGTAGCAACTTGGCGGGTTTGCCAAATAGTGTGTTTCGATCAGACTTCTTATTCTTAGTAAAACACCGAACGAGAGTCCTCTGTAGTATCCTTAATTACTCGTTTAGTGGGTCACTGGTGGTAGCTGCCCATCGTGGTGAAAATGGATGCCTGTCAGGCTGTTTCAGAAGGCATCGAAAGAAAGGCTTGCATGTTTTGATTTGACGCCCATCGGTAGGCCTGAGACCGCGCTATGAGTATAATGAATTTTTTTGTTAAACCTGGGCCCTGAGGGAGGCATGATCTTAAACCAGACACTTCTGGAGATGTGGTCACTGAAATTCATCTTTGGCATCTTTTATCTGACATTAACTTGGGGATACTTAAGGTTGGTACAGGCACATCATATAGTCTCCTTCCCTTAGGAACTCTGATCCTCTTTAAGTGTCGGAACTCTGTATGTGGCTGAAACACTGTTTACCTAGCTTGTTGAGGGTTAGGAAATGCCGGGAATAAATTTGATCAGATGCTTCTAGGAGGTCTCCATAGAGGAGTAGAGCTTAACCTTGGCTGCACGTCAGAATCACCTGGGGAACTTCAGAAACTCTTAATATCTGGGTCCTACTTCCAGAGATTGATTCGGTTGGTTTTGGGCATATAATTTGGGTATTTGAGATTTTGAAAGGACTCTGGGTGATTTTACTGTATAGTGAAGGTTGAGAGCCTCCACTAAAGAGACTGTTTCTTAAACAGTAGCTCCTGCATTATTGGGAAACTGATATGTACCTGTGTTTTGGAAGCTAATGAAAGGTAAGGGATCCTCTGTGATTTAAAAAAATTTTTTAAAGCAAGCCAGGGTTTAACTTTTGGCTGCTGGGCTAAAATATTTATATATTTTTTTCAAGTAATCTCTGCCCAACATGGGGCTCGAGGTCACAAACCTGAGATGAAGAGTTACATGCTCTACTGACTGAGCCACCAGGCTCCACAACCCCTGGTTTTATAATACAAATCTTTTAACAAGTAAGATTTACTCAGCACTTGGCTTTGCTGTAATAAATCTAGTTTCTCAATTGAAGAGTTTCTGTAGTTTCTTAACCTTTATAATTAGAATGAAAATACTTCTTGGGGAGGGCCCAGTCTGTGTCTCAGACTTTATTTTTACTTACTTACTTACTTATTTATTTATTTAGAGAGAGCGCACGCATGCGTGCATGTGTGAGCAGGGGGAGGGGCAGAGAGAAGGGAGAAGGAGAGAGAGAATCCCAGGCAGCCTCCATGCAGTCCGTGCAGAGCCTGACACAGGGCTCTATCCCGTGACCTGAGTTGGGCGCCTAAACAGCTGAGCCACCCAGGCACCCCCATGTCTCAGACTTTAAAACAACTGGCATTTAGGTTATTTAATATGTGTATTTAAAACAATACATTGAAAACAGTGTAAAAAAGAAAAAACAGTGTACAGTTCTATATGGAAAAAAAGGATTCTACCTTACAGTATACACAAAAATAAATTGTAGTTGGAAAATAAAACTTGAAAAATTTTAGAAGAAAATACAGGGCAGTATATTCATGATCTTGGAGTAAGAAAGGATTTTTTAAAAAAATATTGAGATAACAGAAGTATAGATCATAAAACTTGATTTTACTACTTTAAAGGAAAAAAACCCTCCTGTGTATTGAAAGACATAAACAAATGAAAAGATAAGCCACCTGGTCCCACTGCTTCGGGACTATCTTATAATTCATGTGCATGCCCTGCAAACCAGCACTTCGGCCCCGAGTGAAATGGGCTGGGGCAACTTGTGCTTGGGAACCAGGAGCCATGGATAAGAATGATCACTGCATTTTTTAATAGCAAAAAACTGGAACTAACCCAGTGTCCACAGACAGGAAAACAGTTACATTGTGGGATAGAATATTTTACAGCAGTGAAAATAGTTGAACTACAGCTGCATGTGACATCATGGGCCAATTTTAGGAACAGACATCGCAAAGAAAAATAGCAGAAGACTGCTTGGAGAATGACACCATTTTTACAAAGCCCCAAAATAAAACTAAGATCTCATTTAGAGAGAGAGACATGGGCAAAATTAAATTTCTTTATGAAAGCAGAGGAATGATACACAAAATTGACCTGTAAGGTCAGGTTGGGAGGTTAGGAGAGGTGGGAGGCTGGGAGGGAGAGGAGTGCACATTTAGCTCTAATGACATTGGGAATAATTCAGTTCTCTGGTTTAACTTATAGTTATTTTTATTATTATGCTTCATTATTTGATAAGTACATATTTTTGGGTATATAACAAATATCACATCACTTAAAAATGATACAAATGATAATCCTCACACTGGGAGAAGGTATTTTCAATTTGTAAAACTATAAAGGATTAATTTCCTGAATCCCAAGATTAATGCCATGATTCATAAAGAATTCCAGTGAATCAATAAAAAAAAAATAATGCAGCCAAAAAAACAAATGGGCAAAGGATCTGAATGGGAATTCACAGAAAGAAAGACCTGAGTGGCTAATTAATATATGAATGCACGTTCAAGTTTACTAGAAATAAAGGAAATGCAAATGAAAACCGTAAGACCCCACTTTGTGTTCATCAGATTGGCAAAAATGAGAAAGTCTGACAAAGCCAGGTGTCGGTGAGATATGGAATACCAGGAGCTCATCGCCACTGGGGGTGATTAAATAGGCATAACCGTTTTGGAGGGCAGTCGGAAGACATCTGGTTAAGTTGGAGATGTTCATAATGCAAGACCCAGCGATACTGTTTTTGGTAAATCCTCTAGAGAAATTCTCACTGTAGTGCCCACGAGGTGTCTCAGGAATGTTTACTCAGGTGTTGTCATAGTGAAACATTGGAAGCAACAGAAGAATGGATAAAAAAACATCGTGACATTTGTGTAAGGGACTAGTGCGCAGCAGTGAAATGCGTGAGCCAGAGCTCCGTGAATAAATCGCACAATCATAATGTTAAAGCAAGTTGTAGCGCTGTGTAGGAAGGATAGTGAAGCACCAGATGAAACCGTTTATTAAAAGTTGAAATGTTCAGGAAGTAATATTACGCCATTTATGCAAATATTCATACAAGCATAGCACACAGCAACTTTAGGGTAGTTTTGGCCTCCGTAGCAAAGGAAGGAGGGATCTGGTTTTAATGGTTTCTGTAGTTTTGTGTCTTTAAAAAAAAATTGATGTGAGACAAATATGGCAGATTATTAATCTCATTAGTATGGGCAGTTGGTACCCACATGTTGTATTGTCTGGTTTTTTTCTGTATGTTTGCAGTATTCCATAGTAAATATTTTCCAAAGACACACAGGTATAAGTTTTTATTTTAGAAGTTCTATAATGTTGAAGGCACTGAGATAAGAGCCTTCTGTGTTGTAAACCCTCAAATGCCGAGCAATGGAGGCTTTGTGCATACTTCCCCCTAGTATTGTAGTCCTGGTGTAGGACAGTAGATTACTTGAATTTAGAAAATTTTCCCGTAAGAACTATTTACATAAATAAGTAAGTTTGGTAAATCGATAATCTCTAACCTATAGGATATGACTAGCTCGTGATAGATAATAAAGCTTTCCTCTATGATTTTGTCAAATTGAGGAATGTTTATGGTAGAAAGAGGGAGGATTTAGACAAGGTATTTAATATTCCAGCTGGGCTCTTCCACTTAACTCATCCTGAGCCTGTGAGCAAAGCTGTTTTGGGAGTTAGATTTTTTATCTGCAAAGTTGGGCTAATAAAAGTCCTCTTTACTGAGCTGTGTCAGGACTAAATAGGCGCTTAAGCATTTAAGTACGGAGCCTGGCACTCACTGGGGGCTCAGTAACTATGACACTAGGGCAGAAGGACACCTTTGTCCCCTTTGGTTGTGGGCTTTGGCTATATTTGGGAATGGTCTCTCGCCTCACTGAGGAAGCTTGACTGTTCGTTTCGGAAGTGCTCTGGCAGATCCCACTTTGCCATTCAGCTCCGGGGCCTTCCCGCTCCGCAGTCCGTGGGCAGCCGTAGATGGTACTTGAAACCTTTGGTCTCTAGAATGGAACTCTGGGCACCCTCCGGCCTGCTGAGCGCCCCTGATGTGCGGTACCTGTTTCAGGCTTTCTCCACGGTAGGCACTCCCGACTACATTGCCCCTGAGGTGTTCATGCAGACCGGCTACAACAAGCTCTGTGATTGGTGGTCGCTTGGCGTGATCATGTACGAGATGCTCATCGGTAAGTCGCGTGCTTTCGGAGCACTTTTTCTGTGCGGCCAGGGAAGGGGGGCCCCTACTGATAATCGACCATTTCCGCTGTGGGGGGTCTAAGCATTTTCCCCCTCGTCTTTCAACGTGAAGTTTCCTAGGCAGAAAGCTCTTGGCCATCAAATAGCCAAGTGTATTCTCCGGCCTCTTGGCGTCCCGTGGTTGCTTTGCTGATCATTTATCTTGTTTCTCTTCTACTTTTTCATCCTCTCCAGCTAGCGGCTCTTTCAGTCCCTGGCATTTCTTAAACTTTCGTTGTATGCAGGGAACTTTAACTGGGCAGTGCCTCACATACTCTACTCATTTGCTGTCCCCTCCCGTTCTCTAAGCCTTCAAAGCATGGATTCCTCGATCTCTCTCCCTCTTATTTGGATGGCGTGTCTGTGTATTTAAGGGACACTCTGGGGGGGGGCGGTGGCCATATGCCCGAGAGCACTAGAAGAGTAAGTGTATCGTGGCAGTGCTGAGTGAGTGAGTCTGTGATGACTAGTGTGGCCTGTGGCATTGTTGTCTCTGGAAACGCTGGGTGGATGCCATTGGAAGCAGATGTAATCTATGTGGAGGGCATGCGGAGTAAATGGTATGAGAGTATTTATCCTTTTGCCTGTAGTTCTCAATAAGAGGCATGGGGGTCACTTTTAAAACCTGTGGGTTTTTTTCTTTTTATGTTTAGTTTTGAGAGAGAGCGAGCGAGTGCATGCACGCATGAGCAGGGGAGGGGCAGAGAGAGAGAGAGAGAGAGGGAAACACAGAATCCAAAGCAGGCTCTGTGCTGTCAGCCCGACATGGGGCTTGAACCCACCAACTGTGAGCTCATGACCTGAGCCAAAGTCGGACGCTTAACTGACTGAGCCACCCAGGACCTCCCTATGTTTTTTTCTTATCCAACTTGTTTGGCACTTTACCCATAGAAGGATATTCCTAGAACAGAGTCATTTCTTAATGATGTTCCACCATTCCATCTCTCCTTCGGGCACACACTCCTTCCATGTGTGCAGCGCTACGTATGTCCTCCCTTCTCTTCCCAGCTGCAGCTGTGAGCTGGCTCCTTGGTGGTACCTGGAGCACAAATTCACTTGGGGTTTAGGAGCTTGGGGGAGAGTGAAAAATTAGTTCAGATGTTTTCTGGAACGAGTGGAAATCCTGTGCATGTCGTGGAGGGTTGGGGGTATATAGAATCGTCTTGAGAATACTCTCAGTCAGACTCAAAGTTCTGGGATGTAAAAGCTCCAAAGTGCCTTTTTTATTACAGGCTACCCACCTTTCTGTTCTGAGACTCCTCAAGAGACCTATAAGAAGGTGATGAACTGGAAAGAAACTTTGACTTTTCCTCCAGAAGTTCCTATTTCTGAGAAAGCCAAGGATCTAATTTTGAGGTATTAGTCAGAGAATATCTCCCCCCACCTCCCACCCAGGCTTTTTGACATGAGTGAATTCATTTTTTTTAACTTAAATTATTACCTGGGTCTGCCCCCTGCTCTCTCCCATTCCTCTCTTTAAAAAAAGGTGGGGGGCGGTGGGTTATTCTTTTTCTTTTTCCAAAGAGATTACTTGAGGTATGCTGAAAGGCCTCTGTGCTTTCCAGATTCTGCTGTGAGTGGGAACATAGAATTGGAGCCCCCGGAGTGGAGGAAATCAAAAGTAACTCCTTTTTTGAAGGCGTTGACTGGGAACATATCAGGTATATCCGTATAAAAGTTTTCGGGAGTATTTCAGAAAGTCTGTAATTTGCTTAATACTAATTTAGAAACACGATTAATGGTAAGCCATGTAAGGGAAGAGAGCTTCTCAGAGACTCAGGGCCTCTTCTTGCTTTTTGTTCATGGTGAGGATTGGGAGCTGGGGCTTCCTGTCAGCCGTGGGCCATGGGATGTGGGGAAGCCAGCAGTTATTTCCAGAGTGCAGTGAACCTCGCGTTCCATGGTGAAGGGAGCACCTGAGAAGCATGTTGCCCTTGCTCTTACCGAGAAACCACCAACTTCTCTAGTAATGGGGGCCACCAGCAGGGCTGCCTGCCCACAGGGCGATGCGGAAGAAAGGAGAGGAAGGAGGATGGGGGTGGGGAGGGAGGTGGACGTGGCCATGGCGGCGGTCGTGGAGCGTGGCCAGTGGCAGCAAGTCCTGCACCGCCTGCTGGGATCCAGACCTTCTTACTCAGCTTGGTGGGTTGCCAAACAGAAGGTAGAGACGTGGTCATGTTTCATGACAGTGTTTGGATTTGCATTCTTGTGAATTTTCCCTCTGCTTTAGCCACTCTCTTTGGTGACAAGCTCTGGCAGAAGGACGTGCAGAGCCTCATGTGAGGGAGCGCCCAGAGAGTTAGTTGCCCTTTCACAGACAGGGCAGGCTGTGAGGGGAGTGCATTCGCTTTAGATTTTAATTTTTCTCATTATTTTTGTCTTTCTTCCCAGCTGTGAATAATCATTATTTGTATTTTTTCATTTTGTTTGGGTGCGGCCAGGTGGTGTGGTTGCACAGTGTCTCAGGCTTTTCATGACCTTTTTTTTTTTTTTTTTAATGTTTTATTTATTTTTGAGAGAGAGAGACAGCATGAGCAGGGAAGGGTCAGAGAGAGAGGGAGACACAGAATCCGAAGACAGGCTCCAGTCTCCGAGCCAGCTGTCAGCACAGATCCCGATGCAGGGCTCGAAGCCATGAACCATGAGATCATGACCTGAGCCGAAATCGGACGCTTAACCAACTGAGCCACCCAGGCCCCCCTGTCCCAGCTTTTCAGAGAAAGTAAATGTTGCCTGCCAGCGGGTAGTCTTCCCATGTCAGACCAGGGGGCTTTTTTTTTTTTTAAAGTTTATTTTGAGAGCAAGTGAGCGAGCACGAGTGGGGGAGGTGCAGAGAGCGAGGAAGAGAGAATCCCAAGCAGGTTCTGTGCTGTCAGCGTAGAGCCCGATGAGAGGCTCGAACGCACGCACCATGAGGTCATGCCCTGAGCCGAAACCAAGAGTCGGACCCTTAACCTGCTGAGCCACCCGGGTGCCCCGACCAGGGGGCTTTTTTGGAGAAAGATTTCATTAGCTGTGACCCATGTGATTACTGACCACGGTCATTTCTGACATGTCTGTTCTTGGCAGAGAGAGACCTGCTGCGATATCTATCGAAATCAAAAGCATTGATGACACCTCAAACTTCGATGAGTTTCCAGAGTCTGACATCCTTAAGCCAACAGGTAATATCACCAACATTTCCTCTTGCTGCGTTGTAGGTCTGTTGTGTCACCCCCGTTCTGGGGTTGTGTTTACCAGTCGGGTGGAGGAACTTCAGTTCTTCCGGTTCTTTGCGAGGGTTTTCCAGCGCCAGTGCTGGGCAGCAGTGACGCCATGTCGCACGGAGCATGAATCCCGTGTTTGAACTGGATGGGTAAATCACAGAGGTTTGTTCTTTCGTTTTTATGTATGAAATTAAAGGTTAGATAACCTGAAATGACAGAAAGGGGAAAATCAAATTTGTAAAGTATCTGTGACAAATAGGAGGCTCAAGGAACACAGGCAAGCAAACGCAGACCACTCGCAGAGTGAAAAACACACTTTTCCCAGATAGAAACTGTGGTATCTTCTTCAGAATGTCAGGTCCTCAATACTGAGTAGTCCGTTCGGGTAAGAAGGCCGTGAATCAACTCTCGCATCTATTTCTTTCCCAGTGGCTACAAGTAATCACCCCGAGACTGACTACAAGAACAAAGACTGGGTCTTCATCAATTACACATACAAGCGCTTTGAGGGCCTGACGGCTCGGGGGGCAATACCTTCCTACATGAAAGCAGCAAAATAGTACCCTTGAACTCGGACCCTAAATGGAGCAGAGTTCTTTGTACAACATCGCGGTTTTCCTCTCACACGCTCTTTCGAAAGTGTTTCCAAGAAGGTTTTGGAGCCCACCAACGTGTCACGCACGGTAAACTCCTGCAGTGTGGTCGTGAGTGGGGTCTCTTCCATAACGCGCCTGGAAACCTGTCGAACAGAGACGACCATTTCTACTGCATCGGCCATAAACAGCTGTACTGCTTCTCTAGAAGCATCGTGAGCCAATCTGACAGAGGTTTTAAAAAGCTCGTTTTCCTAAGTTCATCAGGATGAAGGAGAGAAAACAAACCAGCATCAAAAGTCATTGAGACTGAAACACGCACTTGTTGAAGGTCAGCCAATTTCTGTGATTTTTGTGACAGACGTGCTTTCTGCCAAGCCCACCAAGTATTTCCTCTCCTTGACAGCTGGAAGTTCCTAGTACTAAGGAAATAAAGCAATAACGAAAGCCCTGGCGGCCAGCACTCGGGCTGGAGACGCCCCCCACCCACCGTCCTGGGGGGGGCGGGGCCGGGAGTTGGGGCGGGTGGCCGGGTGGCCGGGTCGCCGCCATCCACGGTGCACTTTATTTGCGGTACTAGGATAAGGACCCTCCCCGCCGTGAGTTCTGTGCCCGCCTGAGATACTCACGCTGCTTTTCTGAGTGGTGGAGGGGGGATACCAGCTCCATCTCTCGCTGCTCTGAGGCGGCCCAAAAGCCGCGGGGCCTCGCCACGGACGCCAGGTCACGCGGAGAATCTTCCCTGTCTCTTCGTGGCCGTGTCGGAAAATCCCGAAGACGGGTGTCGTCGTGGACCGGCCACAGCGGCGAGCGCTGCCAGCAGGAACACGGCCGGGAGGCTCCGGGCAGAGGCAGGAGGGCTGGAACCCTCTGGGCTAAGGGGCTGCTCCTGCTTGGTCTCTGCGCCCTCCCTGCACGTGAAGGAAGCGCGGAGCCGGCCTGTGAGTCCGCGAAGTTCGCTCCTCAGTCCTTGACGCGACCGTGTCGTGTCTCGTCTCTCGGTCTTTCTCCTCTCCGGTTTAAGTAACCATTTTGCCTTGGAATCATGATTACGGATTTTTCCTTTGCAGATGCCTTCCCGGGGGGTGGCCCTCTCCACCTGAAAGGGTAGCCCTGCGGCTCTGGCTGGCCAGGCCTCTCTGCCGCCGCGTTCTCGTGAGACACCCTCGGAATTTTAGCACAAAGTGCCTTTCCTTTCACAGCTGCCACCACCTTTAGAGGAATTTTGCTGCGTCAGAAAAATGTGGAAGCTCCATTTCAATGCATCGTTTTAAAATTTTTGGGCACCCTGAAAGCGTCATTTGCACCCGTGCGGTAATTTTGCCTGTTGCAAAGCGTCATGGCCAAGCTACAGCTGGGAGGCTGCTTTCTGCCAGGCTTGAGGTTAGGAGCAACTTGACAGTATGTCCTGTAGCTTAGCCATTCAGAGAAGAAAAATGGGGTAATGTCAGAGTTACAGTAGTAAATGAAACTGCTTTGGGTTTTAATGTCTTAGAGGAAGAAAAAAAAATACAGGGAAGTATTCACTTTGGATGAAGGCAATGTTTGCCCCTTAATCTTTCATTCATGGTCTGTTAGTGAAAAGGAAGTAAATGAGATTCTTTTGTGTAACTTGGTAGTTTCTTTGTGTTACCAAATAGCTGACGTTTTGATCCCCGGGGGTTTTGCAAGTGTGTGTGGTGAGCACGCTAAAGAGAAGCGAACGGGAGTGGTGACTGTGTGTGGGGAGTGGCAGGGGATGATTTGTTTTAGGGGAAAATGCCCACATCTTAAACTTCTCAATAAAACTGTGTGAAAACAGTGTGAATCTGAGGTGTTCTGAAGCAAGCGTGGCATGTAACTCTCAGGGGCAGAGTGCTGGTGGCTTCCTCTAATCCTTTTGTCTGCAGACCATGGGACACGGCATCCCCCTATTCAGGCAGAGTGTTTTCCTGTCTCAGGGAGGCTGGGACCTGCTTTCTCATTCCCGGAGAACGAGTCTTCTGAATTGGTGATTGTATAGAGAGACGGTCTTCTGTTGACCCTGAGCCTGTGCTCTTCCCACCTGCAGCGGGGGGCTGCAGGCGGGCTGACAAAGGTGCTGGCAAAGGTGTCGGTTGGTGGGCCCTTTGTTCAGCTGTTTACCCAGCCTGGGGGTCGACCGGGAAGCTCCCAGCCTCCTGGGAAGGGGACTTCTCGGCCCTCCAGGTCCACCAGGGCAGGAGTCCTACTGGATCCGTCCCTGGGTTAGGGAAAGGAGCCTCAGAAAGAGGTGGGACGGCCAAGGCCATCCAGGGTCAGAGCTGCAGCCAGAGTGTGTTGTCTTTGCGGAGCTTAAGCGTTTCAGGAAACGTATCGGGAACCTTTGGCTCAGTGTTGGTCTCGTTTACAGATAGTTCTGTTTCCTACTCTCGTAGGGGGGAGTTAGACCAGACTTGAACTGTACAGCGTACGGAAATGAAACTGAATGCTGTCGGCATTCAGTCTCCTCTTGATTCAGGAGTGCATCAGGATTTTCTTCAGTACCCGTTTTTCTTTTTTAATTTTGTAAAAGTAGGCTCCACACCCAGTGTGGGGCTTGGGCTCACAACCCGGAGATCGGGAGTCCGATGCGCTAACGCCTGAGCCCGCCAGGTGCCCCCCTGGACCTGTCTCTTTTTAGCATTACTTTCAAAAGTTAGCTATGGAGGAGTTCCTTCAGGGTTAATATTCAGGCTCTGAGTAGCAGGTGGCAGTTTCAGGACTTACCTACACGGCAGAACAGGAATCGTCTGCCGCACCTGCCGATGCCTTTTCCGTGAGTCGTTTCCTTGGAAAGCACATTTGGGTTTCACTTCCAACTGTTTGTCTCTCCTGGCCCTCCGTGTCTAACCCAAATGGTATTTTTTTTCTGAACTCGGGATTCAGTGAATGGTAGTTGCCTTTCCCAGGTAGCGGACACTTCCCCGGAATGAGCTCTAAAGCCGGCGCTGACTTAACCACCTCCGCGATGCTCTTTCAGGCACGTTTTCAAAGAAAACCTCTTGCCCAGATAACATTTAAGCATCCGTCATATACAGAGCACAGTGCCAGGCCCTCTGGGAGTGCACCAGGGAGCCTGCCGAGCGGCTTGAGAATTCCCACCGGGTGGCTTACCAGCCTGCAGCGCCAGCTGTCCGGTCGGGATCGTAGTGCCAGCGTAACGGTACCGTGTAGGCGACCTGGGGCTGCGGGGGGCAGAGCGGAGCTTCCGGGAGAGGTTAAGTAGCGGGGCCTCGAGTGAGCAGTCCGGGAGCCTGGAGGCCGGCAGGTGCCGTCTTGTTTGCGGCAGGGGGTGGAGCCATTTCCCCCTCCCACGTCACCTCACTCACCTCACTTCTGGCCCTTGTGTGAAACCTGCTAGTATTCATTTTTATAGTCCTTTCTCCCGTCCCTGGTGTCCTGCCTCTCATATTCATTGGCTTCCCTTCGGGCCTCATCTTGACCAAGCTGTGCATGCACGGACTTAACAAACAAAAAAACCTCTTCTCCCGCCGGACTTCCTTCCTGGTAGTTCCTTTGCTAGCACTTAAATGCTGGTGCTCCTCTGAGCAATGCCTTTGCCTTCTTTTTGCTCGTGTGATCTCGGTGATCTCCCAGACACTGTTACTTCAACTGCCCTTTCTGTGGTGAGGTCTTCAAAGTGACCGATTTCCTAGACCCATTCCTGGAACTCTAGACCGTGGAGCCGAGTGCCTGCTAGACACCACCATCTGGAAGGCCTCATTGAGTCTCAAGTGAAAGCTGTCCAGACAGAGCTCCTCTTATCTCCGTGACCTTTTTTGATTTATTTTTGAGAGCGAGCATGCACACATGCTCAGAGGAGGGAGAGAGAACCCCAAGCAGGCTCTGCGCTGTCAGCTCACAGCCTGACGTGGGGCTTGAACTTACACTGTGAGATTAATCAGTATTTGAGCCAAAATCAGGAGTTGGATGCTTAATTAACTGTCTGAGCCACCCAGGCGCCCCTCAGCTGGAAACTTCTTACACAGTTCCCATCAATAAACGTGCACAACTCCGGGGTGCGGCCATCTATCCTAGCAGTGCCTTCATCATTTCTTACTGAATGTACTGCAGTGGCCTCTTAGCTGACCTTTGTCCCTGGTCTCTCCCAAGTCCACTGCCCCCACCCCCAGCTACCAAAGAGATTTTTTTCAAATTTCCAGTCTGACCACGTCATTCTCCTACATAAAACCCTTTAGGGCTCCCAGTAGCTTATATAATGGAGACCAGACATCTTTGTCCGAGGTAGAGGAGCCTTCCTTACTCTGGCTTCGTCTCCGCATCATCCCATCATCTTCCCTGCTGTTTTCAGCGCACCTTTGCTCGTATACTTGAGTTGGCCTGGACTGCCTCCTCCCGCATATGCATGCATCCCAAACGACGATTTTTATTCTTCACGCTTTGGTTCACGTGTCGCTTCTAGAATCCTCTTGTGAACTCTCCCCATGGTAAAAACTGGCTACGCCATCCTTTTGGGTTTCCTGACTGACCTGGGCTGCTCAGAGGTCTTCCTTGATTATAAAACCCCCTTGAAGAGTGTGTCTGGGTCATTGTGTCCCTGTGGTCCTGCAGTGCTTGGCACAGAATATGCCCAACAGGCCATGTCTTCAGAGCGTGTTCTTAGCCGCTGTGCCAATAACAGGCCTGCTAGGGAGGTGCTGGCTTTAGCCCCCTTTTAGTTCTATCACCAGTAAGCTCCCAGGCTAAGTAAGCTGAAGACTCCGCAGACACCGGCCTGGAGGAAGGCCACACCGCAGAGACCAGAAGAGGAGCCGGCAGCTCTGCAGCAGTGCTCCCAGGGACCTTTCATGCCTGCCATGCTTCCTGTTTGAAACCAAAACCAGAACATAAAAGTCCGTGAGTTCTCTTACCTTCAAACTTACATTTGGCTTTGAGGATTCAGGAGGTCCTGAATTCAAGTTACCCAGGAATTCAAGAAGGCAGACTATCAGGGTTCTGAAAACCTCCGAGTTACCAAGATATAGGGCGGGGGAAGGCGCACACAAGCTCAAAGTGACCCTACGGCCCCACAGGAAAGGGAGAGACTCTGTTCTGGGCCGACAAGGTGCTACTTCTTTCAGTACCTTTTAATTTAACATCTTGACTTCCGACTGTATTTTCTGCTAAAAAACAACACGGACACAAATGATAATACTTTATTATAGAAAAAGCATCCCAAATACAGGATGTCGTAAACACTGGTCGGTGAACAAGTGCAACTTTCAGAGTAAATACAAAGTGAAGAGGTAAAACCTATAAGCATTTTGCCTTTAAGAGAAAACGTACTGTTCTTCTGCAGAGGTGATCCCACCCAGAGCACGAACGTGGCTCCGTCTCTACCAGTGAAGGCATCAGATTCCCTTTCTGAACTCTCATGCCCATTTGAACAAATCTCAAAATAATGGCAAGAAGTGGCATTGAATAAATATTACAAAAATCCCTTGCTTCTTAACTTTCTATTGACTTGATAAAAAAGATTCCATATCACACTTTGACAATTTGAATTAAAAAGCCTGTGCTCTGATTGTTTTCTGCAAATACATCCATCCTTCCTGGGCTTATTCCACAGTATTTTCATAGATTTGTAGATTATCATACTGGTTTCTTGGAATTTAACTTAAAATAATATGGGCTGTTACAAATCGTGCAGTAAATCTAGCTAGTTTCTAGCTTCCTTACCATTTTTGCTATTTTTTTCCGATACTTTTCCTCCACTTCGGAGAAACCATTAGGTAATCTCACCAGACACATTTTAACGCTCTTTGCCCAACTCTCCGGCTCAATGCCAAATGTTTCCTAGTCAACGATACATGATAATGATGCATTAACAACTCCGATTCTAATCCTCAAATTCAGGTTTACGATCCTGGCTTGCGGAGATACCTCTGAGTAAGACAGTCTGAGCAAACCCACATTGTGAAGATGGTTCTGTATAAGCAGCCTGGCTTACTTATTGAGGCACTTAGAAAAAAAAAACCAAAAAACACCAAACCTGAGTTTCACCTCTATTAGAAATACCTCTTACCCAGCCGGCCAGTAACAGACTCTGAAGGGAATGACGGCAACCCAGCCACTGTCCCTGTGGGGACTGCATGGTCCTGCCATTATGGAATGTCCTGGCCCCGAGAACCAGCAGCTATGGCTACGGGGAGCCACCGAATTACAGTGATGCTGAGCTTCAGACTGGGAGGGTGGGTTGCAGACAACACCTCCCTCTCCACAAGAAGGGACCTGTAAGCCCCGATTTTCCCTTTGTCACCACCATCTAGGGACACCGGCAGATTTGCCTATACAGGTTTGTAGCTCACTCACCCCCTAGGTTGGAGCCAAAAGCACAATAACCCAATCTGGGGATAAAAAAGACCTACTTCAGGAAAGCCTGAGGAAATTACTCATTTACACAGAACCAAGTGTTAAGCACATGCCACACTTTCCCTACCCGGCTGTTTACCTCCGCAGAACTACACAGTTTTAGAATATTTGCTGCGGCGTGTTCACACTTAAATGTAAATACGTAAGCTGTATAACACAAGTTATACTTACCAGACTACACAGTTAATTCAAACTTCCTCTCTGATGGCATGGAATTCAGCTGATCAGCATAAAGGAAGCACCATTAAACAATTATCTGGGCTGGTCAATTAGTGAGTATGAATCTAGTACTGTTAAGGTCAAAGCCAAACCTGACAAATGGGTCCATGAGTTTCACAGACCTAAAAGTACCCTCTGGCTACAAAAAACACTAACCTTAAACTTTAACCCTTGCCATCAGCCTTACAAATCGGATGCCAGTGGTAGTCAGAACTCTGTAGGCGGGCGATGGCTCAGTTTAACCCCTTACTACTACTTTTTCCCCCGAGTTGCGAACAGAGAATTGATTTCCACTGTGCTGCTGGTCACGTGCACAGAGAACACACTTCTTAAGAACATTTTTGTTCTTAAAGCCTGGAAAGAGCAGCTTTTGACGTCTGACTTTACTTTTGGAGGACTCGGACTAGGGCAGTCATAAAATGGAATCCACCACCTTGTCCTATGGTATCTTACGGGAATGGGATTTAAGAAAACTAGTCCCGTTATCTTAAAGAGCTTGAAGGAAACTATGTACCTCTTTGAAATTTGTGATGAGTAAAGGTTCTGGGTAGGTGATAAGAAGACTGACCTTTACCACAAAATGGGAAGCTATCCCCAGACACTTAACATCCGGCTCTAGACCTGAAATTTCGCGCTGCTAATAGCCATGGGGACATGAGGGAAAATGGTTCAGTACTTGGGGGGAGTGATCTCGGTTGTCCCACACCATGCATTATTAACACAGAACCGACAGATCAAACAGAATTACTAGGCATAATATCACTTCAACTCATCCTTTCTTCGGGGATGACAGCAGTATGGTTTTTTTTACGCAGTGTGAGCAGTGTAACTGGCTACTTCGAAAACAAGTATCCTGATATCCAAAAAAAATTTCATAGTATGAAAAGAATATACAAAGAAAAATCCTGCATTGGGACAAAGCCTGTGAGGTGATGTTTCCCCACTCAGCTTCACCCCAAATGCCCCCTTCTTTGGGCTTTTACAAGTCTTTCCACTGAGAAACCGAGCACTTGTGAGAAGTTTGTTTATCTCTTGAAAGCCTTTAAGCCTTTAAGGTTTCCCAGCCACACCCACAGCAACGTGCTGCCCTAGGGTGAAGGCCTATGGCTTCACACCAGATTCCGAGCCAGGATAATCAAAGTGGCTTGATTTGGAGAGGTTCTTCTACTTGAGTTGTGCATTTCATTCCAAATGATCATTCCAAATAACTGATTTGTGTAGGCTCAAAAACCCAAACCTAAAAAGGTTTCATACACATTGTTATGCTACTACTAGAGTTCCTGTGGTTTTGAACTATTCACTGCATTAATGAAAAAACAAAACTGAATTTAAACTCTTAGGAAATTTCCTTTTGGACATCTGATGAGAGCCTCGGTCTTCCAGACACAATCTGGGCACAGAGGCCACCAAGAATGGCATCATCATTAAATCTCTATGAGAATCCCATTAGCGCCTGGTTGTGGAAACTAGAGATTGTCTCTTTTTAGAGTTTGGTCCCTTTGTTGCTCAGTAATTCATTCGCCTGATATAAAACAAACAAAACAAAAGCCAAGACCAAAGTATAAAGGATGAGGACCGCTTTGATGAGTATGAGGCAACAGGAGTCTTGACTTCCTTTCCTGCTTTTTGCAGTTATGCAAAGACTCATAAACAGCACCAGACCCAAAAATTTCAAGTTACCAGGGCTGCTGCAAAGCTGGTAGCTTATTTACCAGTGAGTGCTTTTCGTCCCCTGCCGGAGGCACAGACTTCTCAGTAATGAAAAGGACACACGTTATCTGTGGGAGAAAGGGAAGGGATGGAGAAGCAGGTCTCCTACGCAGGGTGAGACAAACCACGGGGAGGACTGGCTGTGGGCGTCCCGGACAGAGAGGAGCTCTGAAGAGGGTAGGTCCACGGCTGGCCCTAATCCTGAAAGTCATTAGAAGCCATCTGAGAAAGTGGGGCATTCAGCCGGTCAAGTTCATCCACTTGGGGTGGGTGGTGCATTAATATCTCCTGGTCCTCTAAGACATCTTCTCCAGCAGCTACCAGATTAGTGAGGGATTTGCTTCGGACACACTGGAAATCCACATGGCGACTCTTCCCTTCTTCCTTTTCCCATGACATCTGGATAAAGGGGCGCTGCACATAATTATAGATTACTTCAGACCGGCCACCAGGTCTTCTCTTAATTTTTTCTTTACAAGTAGGATAACCTGAAATAAAGCAAAAGGCCATGCTCATGACTCCAGGAAATTGCTCACTCCAGTTTCCATACTTTCCCTTCCCTAACCACATCATTTCTCTCCCAAATTCAAAGGCTGTGCATGAAAACTACTGGGGAAATGACCCCTGGACTGTGCTTTTCCACTCCCAATCACCTACACGCACAGTTCCCACCTATCCAGGTGAGGAGGTCTTATCCCTCGGAAAGGAAGTAACAAAAAATTTTATCCCTTCTAATGGCACGGTGAGTAATTTCAGAAGCTGTTAGTTCCCGGCAACTTAGATACCACAGAACTACTGTAAGCCATGGCTAACTCCAGTCCTCTAATTCTACTGCGTAGAGAACACACCGTAGGAGAGGTAGTTAGTTAAGAAGGTGTGTAATGTGTAGCCTAAGGAAAAAAACAGGAATGTTGCCTAAAAAATCTGAATGGCTATTACGTGGAAATGGGAGAAATCTTACTCAGAGTAGCTTCAGAGGCTAGACCTAGAAAGAAGGAGAGAGAGGAAGTGATCTACTAGATCTTCTAGAAGAATATTCTAATGGTAGAACAGTTGATGGGCTCCTCTGGGAAATGGGAGTCATCCTGATCCCCTGTTCCAGGGGTTTCCAGTGACAAAGGAGTGACACATTGGAAAGTGATTGAACAGATCTCAAAAATCTCTTCCAACTTGAAATTCGAACCTAAGTCAGACACAATGAAGATCTGATGGGCTCTGTGGGCAAGACTGAGACATCAAGAATAAAAACACTTATGGAGGGGTGACGAGAACAGGTGTGGCATTCTCTAAGAATCAGTGTCTGAGACCCTTCCATGGAGACCACTGGTTGGGAGTCACTGCTCGAGATCATTTAAAGCAGTTCTATCAACACATACAGACATTCCTCAAAGGTATGTGGTAGAAAAAAATTAAAATTTTGAGTCTCCAAGCTACAGTTTTCAGAAAGACCCTTCCAGATCCCAAAAAGGCCCTCACCAAGATGTGGTAGAATGGCCTTCCCACTTGGTGAGCCCACCAGTATCCTTAGCCCTCACTGCTCTTTATCCCAAAGCAGTAAGCTGGAACTTATTCCTGTAGCTGTTTTAAAGCATTTACAACTAGATATGAGATGAAAAGGAAATATAAGGGCAAACAGAAAAACAGGAATCCTTCAAAGGGGCAGGAACGTGGTTTTCCTATGTGCCTATTCTCTAGGTCCTCTGGAAGCTAAGTTTTAAGGACGTAAGCTGTGCCCATAGATTCAACCTGCTCTGTGAGCCAAGCGAGTGGTATACTAACTGGGACGTTTATTACCTTCAATTCCAATGCGAATGTTTTTCAGGCCCCGCTCCTTTAACACTGTTTTAGCGACATCACGATTCTCAATATATTTGAAGAATCTATAGAGCTTGGAGCTATAAAGAACTGGAAAAAGAAAATTGGGTTAGTCATGGAATGAAGACTTCCAAAAAAGGAGGGAGATGAGCTAACAGAATCAGACTAAGGAAAGTTATGCCTGACACTGAGGCCAAAAAAAAAAATCCAGTGGGATCACAGATTAAATGTTAAGTAATAGATCAAACATAAGAAAGAAACCACGGGAGAAATTTTTATCATCTCAGGGTGTAGAAGACCTCTCTGGGTACGGCATGAAAGCCAGAATCCATAAAATAAAAACTGATACATTCAACTATATAAAAAAAATACATCTCTGCGTAGCCAAACCACCATTAACAAAACTAAAACGACGATCAACTGGGAAAAATATCTGCAACTCTTATTACAAAGGGCTAATTTCCTTAATATATGGAGAGTGGTCACAAATAGAGCTTTCACAAATCACTAAGTAAAAGACTAACAATCCATTCTGTACTGGGCAAAAGGCACAAATAAAGTTACAGAAAAGGAAATTAAAATGGCTCTTAAAGACGAAATGATGGGGAGTCTTGATCATGAAATGAGAAATGCAGATTAAACATTCAAATGAGTTGCAATTGTTTACCCATCAGAGCGGCAAAGAGAAAAGTTTAATAAAACACTGTTTTGGTGAAGGTGTGGGAAACAAACCCGTCATACGTTGTTTTGAGAGTGTAACATGGTTCAGCCTTTGTGGAGGAAAACCTGGCAACATTTTTCAAAATTATAAAGGAACAAAGCTTTGGCACAGAAATCCCATTTCTAGGAAAATTTTTTAAATAAAGCTTTTATTTCTCTAAGTAATCTCTATACCCAACACGGGGCTTGAACTCACAACCTTGAGGTCAGAAGCTGCAGGTTCTACTAACTGAGCCAGCCAGGCGCCCCTGTAGGAATACCATCCTACAGAGATATACATGTGTGAAAAGACTATGTTTAAAAGGATATTTACTGCAGCATCATTTAGAATTTATAGCTTAAATCAACAACAGAGCTAGTTCAATCAATTACGGCACAGCTATGCAGTGGACTACCACACAGCCATAAAAAGATGGTGGAAGGTTTTTATGTAAGACATGGTATTGGACAGTCTGTAGAAGAGGGTATCATTTAAAAAAAAGGAAAAACCATGTATGTAATTGGTTACATACATGCACCAAAAACCCCTGGGAAGATATAAAAGAAACTGAGAAGAAAAACTGGGTAGATGAGGCAGGGATGGGATCAAGACGTTTCAATGTATAACCTTTTGTACTTTCTGAATTGTTACCAATTCAAAAGGATTTGGGGCGCCTGGTGTGGCTCAGTCGGTTAAGCCATCTGACTTCGGCTCAGGTCATGATCTTGTGGTTTGTGAGTTCAAGCCCCTACATCGGGTTCTGTGCTGACAGCTCAGAGCCTGGAGCCTGTCTCAGATTCTGTGTCTCCCTCTCTCTCTGCCCCTCCCCTGCTCGTGCTCTCTCTCTCTCAAAAATAAACATTGAAAAAAAAATTTTTTTAAAGGGTTAAAAATTAAACAAATAGAAGAATGACCCCACCAATTAATGGCCTCAGTATCGCCTCGATATTGCCACAGTATCAGACACCAGGGACAGGAGTGGGAGGAATAACAATGTCACATAAGCAGCATAAAAGTAGACGTGCATCGTTAGATGCATGATCGTCCAGGTGGTGTGCTCACTGCCAGCTCAACGGTGACAGTCACGTTGGTTATAGGATCAAGCTCCTACTCTGGGCGGCATGTTTCCTGCTGAAAACATCTACACCATGCAGGGGGCTCCTACTTTGGGAATATTCCTCCCCCATGGGAGGCGGGTGGTCTTCATCCCAGTCCACAGAATCCTCATCTGTCAGCACGACAATGTGGCACTCTCGCTCCCCTTTCTTGGCACAGCCCACCATGATGGGCAAGATCAGCTCCTCGAGGTAGTGGTCAAACTGCTTGTGGGCACCGTCATTAGACAGCTCATGCAGTAAAGCGCCTGGGGAGAGAAACGCAGTGAACGTCCTATCTGCCCAAATGCAGAGACTACTAGAGTGGAAAAGACTATGGGGTAACGGCTGCTGTCACGGAGAAGTTTCAGAGAGGCGGCCCACTTTAAAGGCAGAAATTGTGTCTTGCTTTGAGGTGGTAATTAAGCTGATCCTGTTACATGTGTCACATCCCATTACTCTCTAACTTCCTCATGTTTAACAACCCCTGAGCATTCTGAACAAGTGTGGCTTTATTAGCTGTACAGTGTCAAACCACAAACATTAATTCTACAAGAGACACAACTGTTGTTTGGGGATAACTCTTTGTAGTATCGCTTTTGAAGATGCTCTGGACCCCAATTTCATGGAGTTACAGTACCACAGAGGAGGAATAATCTAAGTTTGATGACACGAAGGGACTTGCTCCAAGTGTGTGCTAGAGTCAGGGAAACCATAAGTCGAGGGAACTTCATGGAATATGCAGGGAAATGTATCATGAACCTCAAAGAATAGTTTTTAAAATAATTCCAGGAAGGCTAGGAGATGATAAAATGGCGCTTGCAGTCAGACAATCAGTTCTAATCCCAGCTTTAATGACTGGAGCTCTGAACAAGCTAACTTCCCAGTCTTCTCATTTGTTACATGGGGTTATATCACCCAGCTTTCAGGGCTAACTTGTAAGAATTAAGCAAGTTCACAGCTATAAAGCATTTAGTAATCAATAATAATAATGATAAAAATAGGGCGCCTGGTGGCTCAGTGGGTTAAGCATCTGACTCTTGACTTCAGCTCAGGTCATGATCTCATGGTCCAGGAGATCGAGCCCCACGTCGGGCCCTGCTTGGGATTCTTTCTTTCTCCTTCTCTCTGCCCCTCCCTCACTTGCTCTCTGTCTCAAAATAAATAAACATTAAAGGGCACTTGGGTGGCTCAGTCGTTTAAAGTGTCTGACTTCGGCTCAGGTCATGATCTCACAGTCTGAGTTCGAGCCTCACATCGGGCTCTGCGCTGACAGCTCAGAGCCTGGAGCCCACTTTGGATTCTGTGTCTCCCCCCACCCCCTCTCTCTGTCCCTCCTCCCGCTTGTAGGTAAAAAACATTAAAGTAAAAAAGTAAGTAAGTAAAGTAAAAAACATTAAAAATTTTTAAAAATTTAAAAAAAAAAAAAAAAACGATAAAAATAATTCTAAGAAGAACCCGGCCGATTTATGCTGTTTGACTTTATGAGGGAGGGCTCACTCATGTCCAAGAATCAGTATCCTTATTTATTAAAGAATTGAGACACCAGGTCCTAGGAGGGGAAGCAATTAGCTTGGTGACTCACTGGACAAACTAGATTTAGAACCCAACACATGTTCTCTTTTGTTTACTTCCTCACAGTGCTTTGAAGCATGAGCGGGAAGGGGTTAGTATCACAGTATTCGCCTCTGCAGATGGTTTTCAATTTAGGCTTGAAACTCTATTTAGTAATAAAAAGTATCAATTTCAAGCAAACTCAAAGTTCAGCTGCTCAAATGCAGCTGGGAGTGCTCTTGTACTCACTCAGATCTTGACATCGGATAGTGTTGAAGTCAAAGTTAATGCAGAGATAATCACATGTATCTCTAAGGTCTGGAATAGAGATGCCATCCGGACAATTAATGATACCAGTTTTGTAATAATCCTGTAAATAGATTAAAAATAAGAAATGTAGGCAAAGAACGAGATGAAAAATTACCTCTTCAACCCCCTATTCTATTCCTGGTTCTGTTCAATTGACAGGATACTAGAACTACCAAGCTGGCCGACTTATCAGATGGCAAAGGGCTGGTGGCTCTCTTGGTATGTGTAATCACAACTTGATACCTGACTGAGCTTGATACCTGACAGGCAAGAAGCACTTCAAAGTTACCACAATAGAAAATAAAGAGGGAAAGGGCAATAACGGAACTCCAGGCCCCAAAGTCAGTTAACAATTTGATGGAGATCTCAAGCCTTCTGACTATGCCTGCCCCTGGGGAAGAGGATGTAACAAAATGGCTCCTACACACCAGCACCGTTCGAAACACAGTTGCACTGATTCCTTCAGCAATCTCATACTCTCCCTTCTCATTGGGCCGGGTGAAGTTGTACTCTCTTCCTGGTCCAAACATTCTGAAAGATACCAGGCAACAATGTTACCATCTGCAGTCCAACTGGATTCTTCACAGAGGAGACTGCCTCCTTTACACCTCATTGGGGAAGTCTCCCATAGTTTAAAAAACTCAAAAATTACACACACAGTGGTGGGACCCAACCCCTACTGAGAAGCTCCCTCCAGACAGAAAAGGTGGCAGCAATCGCTTTCAGCATTTGAGTGCAAGGAGAGATGAAGCAGCAAGTCCTCCAGGTGCACCTGTGGTGCTTCTGGGACAGAGAATCAAGCTGGGAAATCTGGTGTGACGGTTGCCTCTCCAGCCCTCCCCGCCACCGAGGAACCCGCCTATATATACACGTTGGCAGCTCAAGAAGACAAGTGTGTCTCATGCTCCTGACCCTTCCTGTTTCTTTTCTCCTTCAATTAGCATTATCTAGAATGCCAGTCCTCAGTATTTCTCAGTTTTGCTGTTCAACATCTAATGTGATAGATGAATCCATATCGGTAGGTGTAGATGTTACAGTTCTCCCTTTCCTGGTACATTTTAATGCTGGAGTTCTGGGGGCAATGCCCCTCTTCAATCCAAGGAGTAGCTCTAATGATGGGAACTTGAGGTCAAGTAGGCAGGGACGGTAGTTATTAGGCTCATCAGTGGTTTGACATAGTTCAGAGGGGTCTGCTCTGTGCATGAACTCAGAGGTCATGAGGGCACAGGGAGATCTTACTTTTCCTTACTCCTCTTTTCCCATCCTTCCTCCCTCCAGTAAAACTGGCCCCAGGACTTCCACCACTCCCACTGCACGTCTGAGCTGTGGAATGGGAAACCAGAGTGAGGGACAAGGCAGGCAGGCAGGATCTACAGCCAGCCTGATAGGAGTTTCCAACTGGGCCTCATTGCCATTTCCTTCCTTAAACTGCTGTTCAACGTTCAAAACAGTTATCCTCCACCCTAAATTGGCTGCTTTTCAAAGGTCTGAAAAAGACTCCAAGTCACATGTTTTCAAACCACTACTCCATACAGAAGAAATCCATCTTGATAAGTGTCTTCAAAGAATGCTGACATTTTTCTGGAACATTCTGGTTGAAGTCTAGCCAAGACAGCTATGAATCAAAATAGTGGACATGCCATGTAATCCTCCCCTATCATCAGCGGGACCTAAGCTCAGAGTTATCTATCTGGTAGTGGCATGGATTAACATTAATCCATTCGCAGTCTCTCAGCTTGTCCCCCTTGGGACTACTGGCCCACACCTGTAACCTCATTGCCTAGGCTTACGCACACTGTATGTAACCTCAGGACAGGGCAAACCTAAGTAACTCTCAGAACGAAGAGCTTCAGCTGACTCAGCTGATGAACCACCTAGATAAACAATCAGAGTCTGCGGTCATGGGACAACTCATTCTTAGATTCAAAGAAAGGGCGTCACCCAAGAATCTATTAATCTATTACCCAGAAAATGCTTGCTTGCTTGCTTGCTTCTCTTGATCACTACTTTCAGAGGCAATCTATCTCAAAGAGCCAGCCTGTGTTGAGGGAACACTAACACTGACTTTGAAGGCGGGGGAGGGGAGTGCAATAGTGTAATGATAGCAAGACTGAGGACATAAGTCCAGCCTGATAAACTACAGGGCCAGTTGGAAAATGACTTAATGTTCTAGTTTAGTCTTTTGTTTCTGTTCTAGTTTAATTCAGATGTCTGAGAAATACACAAGTTTGGTTCTGGTCAAAAATGGTTCATCATGAATCTGTATGTGTATGTTCAAATATAAATATATTTGAATAGCTGGATTCCATTTAGCCGAAAACTCAACAAACGAGTGTGGTCCATTTTGATTTCTACATCAAAGTCCTGAGTGAGGTTCGATCTTTAAATAAGATCTACTTTGAAGTAGATGAAAAGCCTCAAAAGCCAAGTGTTTGTGTGTATACACAAGTTTATTGTTTTCACTCTTATCCCAATCTGCTCTTCCTCATGTTAAAGTCTGTGGTTGGCCAGAAAGAGAATCTCCTAACTCCCAGCCCAGGCTCCAAGAACACTTTCTGGACAGTGCTCCTTCTTGGGAGGCTCTTTCCATTTCCTAAACTCTAACCCTAAAATGCTGGAGGCAGGAGACGGTAAGACTGTAGTCTAAAAGCAGCACAGAGAGTGGAACACGAAGAAAAGAGAGCGCAATCATGAAACAACAAAACAGCTAGATACAAAGATTTGGCTTTGGAAAACCTGAATAGTGATGGAGGCGTTAGAAAATGACGGCACAACCCTGCTGCCAAGCATAATGGTCAATGGCTGGCAGACAAAATGCTCCTCAGTAAAATGCCTTTGTTCTTATGTCATGTGGAACAGATGTCTATTTCTATCTTGTATTAGAAGACAAAAGGGAAAAAAAACACAACTTAGATCTCACCTTAACTCTAGATCTTTGATGTGGAACTCAAGAGAAGATTACTTGTATGAGTATACAAACTATGGATAATAGAAAACAGGTATCTGACTTCTGCTTTAGAGTGAGTTTATCAACGACTAGGGAAATGATATTCAGCAGATCATTTTCCATAACTGGCTGCACTCCGTTTTGTGGGCGCTCCTTTTACTATACTGGTTTTGTAAAGAAATTAAGTACATTCCTCAAATCATCAACAGATATACGGGTTTTTTTTTTGTTGTTGTTGTTTTTTTTTACAAGCTTGCCTTCCCTGTCTCACAAAAGTATGAAGGTAGGAAAATAAGCCATCAGTGCTTCTTTTCCTCATTCTAGTGCAAGATAAACAGCAGGTATTTCTACTCATAAAGAACAGAGTGAATTTGGAAGGAAATTATCATCAATTACCTTCCCAACATGGTATCCGGATGAGCAGTGAAAATTTGTGGATTCACAACAAAACGTGTGCCATCTACGAGAAGTGTCACTTTCTCTGGCGCCTGGGAATGAACGTTACTGCCAAAGCCCACAGTGCTGTTTCCAAATCGTTCTGGAGCCATAAAGGGTTCATGGTTCCGTTTATTTCCATTTGGGAAGCAGGAGCCTTTGATGTCTTCGGGAAGTGGCAGTATGTGAGGGAACAGAAGATTTGCTGGCTGAGAGGCATAGTCAAGTGAAAGGTCTAAAAGATCATACAAACAAACCAAAATAACTTGACAGCAAAAAGGCTTGGGGGAAAAATTAACCTGCTCTTCTTTCAAGACACCAATACCCACCCCCCTGAAATTTTTAGGTGTTCACAATAAAGGAAAAATAAAACTAGAGACTCATATTGGATCACCCCGAGCTTTTTTCCAGGTTTGTATGTTGGGAAGGAGAGAATGAAGGCAATAATGCCCACATTTTATAATAAAATGATTTAAAAAATTTAAAGTAAACTACATGCATGGCTTAAAAAAATTTAAACACTAAAGAATTTCTGTGGACAACCAGCAGGGCCCTACCACGCTCCATGCCCTCCTCTGTCCTGTTTCACAGGGGCAATCACTTTTTACTTCTGTTTCCACTTCTAGCTCTAAATACTACTCTTGTATTTCCTGGGGTTTTATTATTTTTTTTTTTAAAGGAAACTCCTGCCTCTGTATGCAGAAAGTATTCATTTTCCACATTCAAAAATTTCCAAATGTTTCTAAATTTTACTTCCCAGAAGGGATGACAGTCTCTAATTGTCTAATGCATTACTTTTGCTAGAAATTCACATAAAAATGTATTTTCACTATGCACAGAAGAATCCTAACAGTGCCAACACCATTTTTGGAAGAGGCAAGTCTTGCCCCCAGCAGAAAGGTTCCAGTGCAAGTGGCCTTGGGTTAGGATTCATTCCCGGAACGTCAGTTTTCTGTCCTAGTATCACCAAAGAGCCGTTTTCTTTAAGTAATTTATTTAATTTTCTAAACCTTGTTCATTTCTGTAAAATGAAAATAATGTTCACTCCACCTCCCTCACAGGATTATTTTATCAACTGAAATAAAGTATGTGAGAGCACTTAAAAGTGTGCTAATACTGTATCATGCAAAAAAAGCTTGAAACTAAATGCTGGAACTAAAATCTGGATGTACACAGAAGACAATCAGGGGAAAGTATGTATGAAGGATTACCACAGGTTTCTTTTAAATTGGCAGTTCTCCTAATATGTTTTAAGTTGAAAAAAGTTTAAGGAAAAATTTCAAACATACCAAAGCACAGAGTTAACAATATGCATATCCTGACACCTAGATTTGATAAGCTTAATTAAAACTCTTCTACATTTTCTTCAAACCTCCCATTCCTCATGTACTTTGTTTATACACAATAATTCATGAACATGATTACTGCCCATGACCTCTGGGAAATTAGTCTGATTTGGGGCACTTAGATAACCAAATACATTGTGAGCGAGAGAACACTCACTCCCCCCCATTTGCTTCTAGAGAAAAAGAAACCAAAATCTAGATCAAAATTGTATTGAGGATTCACACCTACGCTTTTGCCAAATTTTCAGTGTGGCCCTGTGTGTGCATACCAAGAGCCAAGCTTCCACACAATCCACAGGCAACCTTATAGTAAGAAACACTTTAATCACCAAGACAGGCTTTCACATTCGAAGTGCTGTTCTATAAAAATGAAAGTAGGTACCTACATCACGAGTTCAGATTTTTAGAATGCAGATTTTTAGACAACACCCCCCCTCCCCTGCCCAGCAATGAAGCAATTCAATTTGGGCTGATTCCTCAAGGACACCTAAGTTCCTCCCAGCATAAATGAATGAGCAGGAGGAGAGACTCGCTGAGCACATTTCCCGTATGGTACACTCTAGGATGGCAGGCACACTCTGCTCCTCTGGCAGCTGACATATCTAGAAGACCACAGCCCTGGTCAGAAAGACACAGGTTCAAATCCCAGTCCCCTACCTCCTCCTAGCAGTGGGAACCAGAACAAGTTTCCTAGGCTTCTGAAGCCTCAGTTTCCTCATCTATACAAGGATGAATCAAAGCAGGAATCAGCAAACTTTCTGTAAAGGCCAGAAGGTAAATATTTTGGGCTTTGTGGGTCATGGTCTCTGCCACTAGCAGGAAAGGAGCCAAAGACCACAGGTAAACAAACAGGCATCATGTAAACATGATGGCTGTTATTTTAAAATTTTATTTACAAAAACAGGCAATGGTCTAGATTTGCCACCCTTTATTTAAAAAAAAAAAAAAATGTATGCAAAGTTCCTAGCAGTGAGCTTCGATAAACAGTAAGTGATATTATTAGTGTTGCCACTGTCTTTATTAAAAATTAAGAAAAATCTAACAGTTGAACAAGAGCCTGCACATCCATTAACTAAAAAAGTCTTTTAGTCTCGTGAAGTAAGAAGATGATAAATTCCATATTCCAGATTAAGAAAGCAAGGCTCAGGAAGATTAAGGAGCTCATCCATGGTTACAGATGATAGTAGCAGAGCTAGAATTTGAATTTATCTGACTCCTAATCCATGATAATTTTTCTTATACTATCATTGCTATGTTAGACGTGCTGGACCGATTAAGTGGAGATTTTTTGTTGCGGTCAGCTATACAGAACTGTGAATGTAAGCTAAGCCAATTAGCTGGATATTTTCTTTAGGGGAAGAGCCCGTACGCCTTCTGGGTAGGGTGCGCGCTCAGGTGTGGGAGAGCCCTCCAAGTGAAGTCAAGACCTAAGTGTCGTACCATCGCTCCTGGGGCCTAGAGGAAAAGTAAGGTTCTGGAGGCCAGAAGACGCCGGGCTGGTTGTTTCTTTCTCTTGTGCTGCAGCTGGGCTTTCCTCCGTGAGGCAGCCAGCCTCCTGCCGCAGTAACCTGTCGCTCTCACTGCCACGGTGAACATTCATCCTTGGATTCCGTATCCTGAGCTGTCTGCTTGACCAGAAAAAAATCCTGGAAGATAGGAATATGCAGGATTTAGAAGGCTCTCAAAACAGGTCTCCAAGGACTTCCAAGGCAAGAAAGCCAAACTAGAGAACTCCCCAAAAGCTCTCGATCTTGTTCTGAGAAGAAATGACATCTTAAACATTTCTGCAATTTTATACTGACAGGAACTGAGCTTATTTAAATGGTCTTTATCAAATCACTAAGAATATAAGAATGTTGATAAATTTGTTACTTGGGAGTAATTTTAAGCTGTATCCAAAAACAGAGATCAAATCCACAATTCTGGCCACAATCTTGATCAACTGTACAAAGAAATGGCAGTGCAATAATTTGGTGGTGTTTATAATCACAGACACAAAAGAGGGGAAGAATCCAACTGGTGAAATAAAGAAAACCTGCCCATATATCAAAAACAATCGAGACACATATGTTCCTGCAACAATTAAGCACTAGGAAGCAGAAACAATCAACAACCATGATACTCATGGGAGAGCTGAAACAAGAAGTCACCCGAGCAAAAAAAAAAAAAAAAAAAAAGCAAGCAAAATTTGACTTACAGTGCTCAAGTTCTTCTTTATAAGTTCTTTCTTGCACTTTCTGTACCTTATCCTCAACCCTAGCCCCCACCTCAAAATTCCACGAAGATATCACTGGCGATAAGGCTAACTCTCCCCCAAGCAGTGCACAGTCATGACAAAGAACACATAATGAGCTACTGCCATGTGCAAGGGATTTGCTCATCAGGCAGAAGTGTGTGTGGGGGGGGGCTGTTCAGGAGGCTTCATACCTTTCTTCCAGATAATCATGCCCTGCAGCCCTTCCAGCCTTGGGGGATGCCCAGCTGCTCAAAACATTTCTGAAGTTCATCCTGCTTATTAGCACTTTCGGTTTATACCATACTGATTTCCACTTGGTGTTCTGGTAAAGAATCCTCTTATGTCACTACCAATTTTTATGCAAATGAATTACAGTTTAACACCAGGTAGGAAGAAGTTAGGTCACTAAAGGCAGTAACATGTAGAGGTTAAAACAGATCCCCAGGGACTGGTAAAGTCAAATAAAACCACCACTGCTCTCAAGTTTGTTTCAGAAAGCTCAAAATCAGGTCTACAGATCAGGATTAAGAAAATGATATGGAACTGGAGAGAGCATTAGTGCCAACAATGGAAAGACCAAAAGGGGGTTTGTTTCTGTAAGCTTAACAGGTTTTGAACGGCAGTGTTTCACTCAGCAGGATACTGCTTCTCAGCTCTTCTACTAGCAGCTCAAGAACCAAGTTCAAAGTTCTTTGTTGCTCTCCTAAAGAACTCTTGGACCAAACACAATAAGCCAGAATAAATCTCTCTCTTGAGAATTTGCACAGACTACACTGTATAAGTTCCTTCATTTATTCCTTAAAATGTGTGAATAGTCACATTATAACGGAATAGTTTGAAAACAGTTTCTTCCTAGTACGGAATCGAGGCTCAAAATGCAGTTTAACTTGTATGCAATGAACTGAATTAATACAGAGAGATGGAATTGATACTTAGCAAGTTAGGCATCTCCAATGAGGGAAAAGAAAGTCACCCTCAGAACACTTAACAGGCATTTTACTTGCATTTAATTTTTATTACAAATAATACATGAATATTTCCCTTCTTTAAAAGGATGCTTTGATCATCATCCCCAATCCCAATCACTTCTCCATATCACAACTTGCTTGGCATGAATGCCTTTGACTTTATAAAACTGAATTTATACTCTACAGATATGCTGGTGAAAGCATATGGTTTTAAAAGAACACACAAACTATATACTATGCATGCATCATTCTCATTCTGTAATGTTTCTCTAAATTACTGTTCTTGAGATACATCCATGCCAAAAGATCAAGATCTGGTTCATTCCTTTTTTTTTTTTTTTTTTTGAGAGAGGGAGTGTGCCAGTGGCGGAGGGGGCAGAAGGAGAGAGGAAAGGGGGAGGGGGAGGGAAAAAGAGGGAGAGAGAGAATATCGAGCATGGAACCTGATGCAGGGCTCGATCCCACAACCCACATGATCCCACAACAATCATGATCTGAGCCGAAATCAAGAGTCAGACGCTCAGCAGACTAAGCCACCCAGGTGTCCCAGTTCCTTCTTAACTGCTGTAAAATTGTCTGATTCCACTCTCTTACCCATGAATATTTAAGCTGTTTCTTTCTTTCTTTAAGGTTTATTCTTTTTTGAGAGCCAGAGAGAGCCAGAGTGTAAACGGGGGAGGGGCAGAGAGAGAAAGAGGGAGACAACAGGATCCAAAGCAGGTTCCAGGCTCCGAGCTGTTAGCACAGAGGCAGATGCAAGGCTCAAACTCGTAATGGCGAGATTGTGATCTGAGCTGAAGTCGGATGCCCAACCAACCAAGCCAACCAGGCGCCCCTAAGCTGTTTCTTACTTATTACAAACAATGCTTCAATGTGCAAGATTAT
Organism: Cryptoprocta ferox; assembly: GCA_028646485.1. Lineage (NCBI taxonomy): Eukaryota > Metazoa > Chordata > Mammalia > Carnivora > Eupleridae > Cryptoprocta > Cryptoprocta ferox. The sequence continues at coordinate 110,073,059 of CM053577.1, forward strand.
ACTATGAAATTCCAAGAAAGAATCCAGTTTACAGACTTCTCCCAAATGTATTTGGCGTCAGAACGCCTTTTTTCAAGAAATCATCTCAGGATTAATGCTTAGTGGCACACACTAAGAAATTACCTAATGCAACATTTCCCAAAGTCTCCTATGAATGAATTCCTCTATAATCCTAGAGTGACAGAACAAAACACTCTTAAACCTTGAAACCTGAAAAGTTAACTGACACCAAATTCTTCAACATACATCAGAGCAACCACTTTAAACATAGTACTACTCCGCTTCCAGGACTGGTGTTTCACTCAACTTTGAATTTATTTCAGTGCCTATTTCAGTTCAATTCTGTAACCATCCCCCAAATGAATCTTAGTCCTTAGAATAGATCTAAGGAAAAAGAAAAGAAAAGATAAATAAGCAAAGCCCTTCAATAATATAGTCTCTATTGCTACAAAACTATCTCTGGCCAAAACGCAGTCCTAAAAGAGCAACATACAATTACGAAAACTAAAGGATCATGACACCCCTGGCACACTTAACAGTAAATGAAGAGACTGCTTCAGAAAAGAACTAGGAGTCAGAAATATATTAATAATGGAATTCAGACTCTATAGCCATTAAGCAGAGAAAACTTAACTCCAGCAAGCCAGAATGAAGCTTCACCTCCACACAGTATGTGAAAGCGTTTTTACACACTCCAAAGAGCTATGCAAATATATTTATTATTTAGATCACAGAGCTTGAATGAAGGCCCATTCTCTGTTAAGTCTTGATTCTGCTGACCTGGAACAGCAAAACCATTAAGCATCATAATCTCCCATCTTGGAAGATTTACATACGATCTTTGATAGCGGAATTATCGCCACATGTTCCTTGCACCTTAAAACAGGCATACCAGTTTCTCCCTAGAACATAAGCATCTCGAGTATGAATCCAAAATAACCTCTAAATAATACATCTATGTATTTTCTTCTTGCTTGCAATTTCCTCTCACCAATTCTTTCTGAAGAATATAAGATAATTACACGGATCACTGTGCCATTAACTTCAATATCTTGCCACTGAGCTATTCAGACTTTTAAATCTAGTTGTAAGGCGGTTAGGGGCAAACAACCCTAACATGGATCCATCTCAAAAGCATAATGCTTTCAGACTGTTAATGGTACAAAGGTATGATTTTTTTTAAATTTATTTTTGAGAGCGTGAAAGCACGTGTGTGCAAGCAGGAGACGGGCAGAGAGGAGAGAGAGAGAATCCCAAGCAGGCTCTGCACCTTCAACGCGGAAGCCCAACAGGTGCTCAATCTCATAAACCAGGAGATCATGACCTGAGCTGAAATCAGGAGTCAGACTTAACCAGACTGAGCAACTCAGGCACCCCACAAGGGTATGGACTTTTAAGAGGGAGTGTCCTGGGGCGCATGGGTGGCTCAGTCGGTTGAGCGTCCGGCTTCGGCTCAGGTCATGATCTCATGGTTCCTGAGTTTGAGTCCTGCGTCGGGCTCTGTGCTGACAGCTCAGAGCCTGGAGCCTGTCTTCAGACTCTGTGTCTCCCTCTCTCTCTGACCCTCCCCTGCTCATGCTGTCTCTCTCTCTCTCTCTCAAAAATAAATAAAACATTAAAAAATAAATAAAAATAAAAAAATTAAAGGGAGTGTTTTTTTTTTTTTTTTTTTTTACTTCAGAGTAAGCTGGGTGGTGATAAGGTAGAATGCCACAGAATTTGCTACATAAACGAATCTACCCTTCATCTGTACTCTAGAAATCAGATTTAGAAAGTAGTTACATCTTTGCCAAGCCTTCTTCCAAACAAATCCCAGTCTTTTCTGTCTGTTCTTATGTAAAAACCACTACATTCCTTTAACTATTTTAATCACCTATCATTGACTTTGGTCTAGTTACATTATGTTTTTCAGAACTCTGCTAATGTTTTCTATTAAAGGTGAACAGGTTTTCCATTTTGCTTCACATGTATTCTCGAGGGATAGCCAGAAGGGTAATAGTGAGGGCAGGGGGAGACAACAGAGGTAAAAGATCATCTAAAATGTCTACATGATTACCTTCTAAGATATTATTAACTGGTAGCAAAGAGGCTGCCACTTTCAGAATGTACTTTGGGTATATATATATGTATTTTTTCCAAAGTTTTTATTTATTTTGAGAGAGAGAGAGAGAGAGAGAGAGAGAGAGAGAGAAAGCGAGCGAGCGCCCGGGGAGGGGCACAGAGGAAGAGGCAGAGAATCCCAAGCAGGCTCTGCACTGTCAGCGCAGAGCTGAATGCGGGGCTTGAACTCATGAACCATGAGCTGAAATCAAGAGTCAAACGCTTAACTGACTGAGCCACCTAGATGCCCCTCCGGGTATATATATTTTTAAACAAATTCTATTGAACCTTTTCTGTCATGTTCTATTCACTCCCTTTCCAAGTATGACCCTAAAGTTCCAATCTCAGAAGAAATTCAGTCTTCTATTTCAGGACTTCTGGTTTTCCCTTCTTCAGATTATTTCTAAAAATACTGAGTAAAGCCATTCCAGTATTAAGCCCATATAAAATCCATTCTTAACATTCTAAATATCAGATTTGGTTTTCCTACAATGTTTCTCAACCCATAATAATTTAGCTGTTTACATGAGCAAAAAAATTTACCCTGTTAGTAAATTATTTCCACTGGGTCCTCCCTTCACATGTACCTCCTCATGTAACTCATGTACCTCTTCCCTTCACATGTAACTCTGGCAGACTGGTGAGGCATGAATAACTTCGAGATCTCTTGCTACATTTCTCTCCAAGTATGATCTTCCATTATGGTTCTACTTTTTATAACTGTAGCCCTGTGCAGGTTCCTAAATCGGAGTCTCAACTTCCTCACTTGTCAGAAAGGAAATAACCATTAACCACACAGGGTTGATATAAGGAGTAAAATAGGTGCTTAGTACAATGCCTGGCATGTAACGTTCAATAAATGTTGATTATTGTTTTATTCCCAAATCAGGGAGTCTACAAAGAAATTTTACAAACCTAATCTTACTTGGTACTGAAACAACCCCAGGAGAGTTACTTAAATTATCCTCACTCAAACTGCAGGTGGGGATGGGAATCAATCTTTAGAGAGGTTAGCAATTTGCCTCAAATCCTAGCTCTAGCTAAGAGGCAAAGGCAGACTCTAAACTTAGGTTCTTGGATTCCCATATTCTTTCCATCTAGTCATACTGCTTCCCCCGAACCGTCTTGCCTTTCATCCATTACTGATTATAGAACTATTGTTTGTCACAAATCAAAGAGAAAGCCAGTAATATCCGGGGTCACAGCGCTGTTCTTACCCTGTAGGAGTTATGGTCGTAATGTAAGAATGCTGTGATAGAATGGTTATATTTTTCCATGAAATAGCATTATTAGTATTTCACTACACATAAAAGCCATAAGTAATCACTGAAAAAATTTCAGTCAATGTAGAAAGATATAAATACTTTAAAAATCAACAAAGCGGTGGTGAACTCTTTGCACGTTATCTCTGGGCATCTCCCCACTATATTCTTGGAATAAATTCCTATAAGTAAAACTGATATGGAAAAAGGTAAATAATTTTTAAGTTTTGATAGGTACTGCCAGACTGTTCTCTATAAATATGCCAGTTTAAGCTCTTTCCAGCAGCACGGAGCATCCATTCTCCAGAACCCTGCTAACAGTGTTTGTTTTCTTCATCTTTGCTAATCTGACAAATTACATTACAATGAGCTATCATAGTTCACTTAATATTTTCATCAATACTTCTAAAATTTCACCTTTGAGAGCCTTAAAAGTTTTGGGTGGGTGGGGAAAGATAACCATGGTGGGTAGGTATTAGGTAATAGCTGTGATTCATTCATACGCAGTGTGTCAAGCTTGACTAGAATCACTGGATGTTTTCCATAACTTGCTCTCATCTCCCTGGATGTCTGTGAGAGAACAAGGTATAATCATACAAGACCACCCACAAGATAAGCAAAGCAGGTTCTGGTTTTGGCTTCATTATTAACTAGCTATGTCACCAAAACATTCTACAAGCTTCATGGTTTTCTTCCATAAAAATAGAGGATGATATCTGCCATTACTGTTAGACAAACCTTTCTCAAACAGGATGCGTGGCAAAGCTCTCGAAAATCACAAAGCACTATAAAAAGGCAGGTGATAAATGTGGCGACTGGTGTAAACCTCCCTTATACAACTGCATAGTTACCATTTTTTTAGCTCTCTAATAAGCTCATCATACTCACCCCCCACTTTTAAATATACTTATTATGTTCTGACTGTTGTATGGTTCTACTGATTTCAGTTACCGTTCTCATTTTGATTCAGTGAAATGACACCATATAGTGTTTCTGGAATTCTACAAATTATTTTTTTGCCTCAGTTGCCTCACTTCACTTGCCCTTGACCTTCTGGGTCTTTCCATTTCTCTCCTCAGAAAGATACCACATCCTACTCTTTTATTGTCAAACTGTCTTTTTCTTTAGCTTTTTTAGTCCTGCAGAATTTTAAAAAACAAAGACAATAATCTTGCACTCAGGTAATACAGGTTTATTGTTCCTGGCAGAAAATACTGAAAAGACAAAAACAACCCGTAACTCTTCTTCCAGACTTTCCTAAGCATAAATACATAAATATTTTATTTTTCACAATTTGAAATTCTGTAAATACTACGCTGCATTTCTCAATGTAACATGATTTTGGCTGTATGTCAATAACCACACTCTTACATCATTTTCAACGGTACAGATAATTTGGTTATACCAAATTTCACTCAACTGATTTTGTGTTTTATTCTTTCTTTTTTAATAATCTTTAACCCATACAGAATTTGTTTTGTATATAGCATGAGATATGGATCTACTAAAATTCAAATTCACTGCCTTAATGTATTCTGAAGAGTCCATTTTTTCCATACTGATTTGAGGTGTCACCTTCATCAAATACTAACATATAATAAATGCTTGACCTGGTTTTTACACTCTGTTCCACTGATTCATCTATTTCTGTGCCAATGTCATGTATAATTTCAATTTAACAATCTTGCCATCATTTTTCTATGTCACTTACTTAGAAGTTCCAAAATAATATTTTTAAGTTGTCAACAGGGAAATTTTTTTTTGTGATTTTAAAAATTGTGTCTTAACTACTTATTTATATTTTTCTTCAATGAGTAACATATTTTATTAGTTTAGAATTACTGTGATGAGTCCTAGAACATTACATTTAATGGGTAGCAGTTGTACGCAGATTCTCTGTACTAGTTTGTTACCCAGAATGTAGCTTTGTTCCTTTTTTTAAAAGATTTTATTATTTTTTAATGTTTATTTATTTATTTTTGAGAGAGAAAGAGCAAGCAGGGAGGGGTAGAGAGAGGGAGAGAGAATCACAAGCAGGCTCTGCACTGTCAGAGCAGAGCCTGACATGGAGCTCGAATCCACGAACCGTGAGATCATGACCTGAACCTAAATCAAGAGTCAGATGCTTAGGCGACTGAGCCACCCAGGTGCCCCTAAAGATTTTATTTTTTAAGCAATCACTACACCCAATGTGGGGCTTGAACCTACAACCCCGAGCTCAAGAGTCACATCCTCCACCAACTGAGCCAGCCAGGTGCCCATTTGTTCTTTTTATTATAGAAAGTAAAAATTTGCTTTACCTAAAAAGATCACTGTCATAACTCATTCCAATGAAGTATTAAAAATGTTTGGATAACTGAAACTATTAACACTAGAGTAATTTTGCTGTTTATTGTTGAGACAATGTTTAATCAAATTTTTAATTCAAAAGTAAAATGTCAGTTTACTTCAGCTATTTTAACACATACAAATACATTATATGGATTAAAGATAGATTATGCAGTCTAGGTTAATATTGCAGCTCTACCAGAAGACTTCTTCTGTGCAGAAAAAGAACTCATGATACTGTACTTCTTGAATACTGGTCAATACATGCCCTTCTTATATACTCTCCCTATGAGCCTACACAACTGTTTGTTTAACTCCTAGTAAAGATTAACCCTTCTCCCCTAACTGCTTTATCTTTTGTTTTTATTTCTTTTCAAGGAACTGATGCTATAAAATGTTTTCCCTTTTACCATACCATTTCTTCACAAAGTTTCAATTTAAGGGAAGCTATATTTAACCATACCCGATCATGCCTCCCCCGTATTTGCCAGCAAGTGCTTTGAAGCTAGACTGAATAGTTTGGTTCATGATTCCACCACTTACTAGCTACATGAATCTGGGCACATGACTAACTTCTCTGAGATTCAATTTTCTCATCTGTAAATAATACTATCTATTTGGAAGAGATATTTTAGGGATCACAAATACTTCAATCAAGCACAATCTGTGCCATATGGTAAACACTGGAAAATTGTTAGCCGTTACTATTATTATTCGTATATTCAAACCTAGCTTCAAGCTTATAAAAATCATACTCAAAAAAAATTTAATCTCTGCTAGTTTCTCTTTTCTTGCATTATTATCTAGCTACCACATGATCCCTCATCTCAATTCAAATATCAACCCTTTATCTCTGTGTATCTGTTTTTTTTTTAAGATACTGGGTTCTGAATATGTCTGTTTGCAGAGGTAATGGAATTCAATTATGACTCCACTGGTAACTCTTAATTTCAAATATTTATTGATAACAGACATGTTATTTTTGTAAACCAAACCTCTAATTTTAGAACTAAAAACTACACAGCTTTCAAATGAATCTTTTGAATTGACTAAGCACTTTTATCAAATAGGTTATTTTAATCTCTCAAAATTTAGAGAAGTTTCTGGTAATCTCTTCAGATTATCAACAAATTAGCGAACATATATAATCAGCATGTATTTACCAAACATCTACTGTGTGGATCACACATAACACTGTGTGCCAGCAAAAAGGGGACACAAAGGACTGAGCAACACCTGCAAGGGTTGATCCTAAACTCCCATGCTGGTTAGGTGGGGATATGTGAAAAAGACAAATAAATTAAACTAATACATACAGAATAAGCGGTTCTAACCCTTGGTTCAATTGTCAGGCCTATCCTCCCAGAGTATATTGTCATAGGCTTACTGTGGGGTCTGGCAGTTGGTAATTTTTTTAAAAAAAGTCATCTCAGGCAGCTCTCATGTGCATTTAGGTTTGGGGATCATAAGAGAAACATAAAAGTCATAAAAATTCATATGACAAAATCACCTCTAGCTAGTGTGCTTGGGAAAAGAAGTCTTCATCAGACAAAATCTGCGCAGGGCTCTGAAGAGATTTTCTCCCCAATTTCCTATTTTGACACTTTTCAAATCTATAGGAAAATGGAAAAATCATTACAATCAGTAACATTGATGTATACCCCTCAGACTGACCAATGACCATCCTGCCACATGTGTGCACTTTGTATTCCTTCCCCCTCCACACACATTTCCCAAATCACCTGAGAATTACAGATAACACATTTCATCCCTAATACTTCAGTATGTCTAGTCTAAGAATTACAACATTCTCCTACAAAACACAACAGTACCATTTTCACAACTAAAATGAACAATTCCATAATCTCAATATATAATCCATAATCAAATTTACTAATTTGGTTTATTTTCTTTTATACACTGTTTTTGGGATCCATAATTAAGGCCTGTTCTTGCATTTAGTTGTTCTGAATTTTTTTAAATGTTTTATTTTACTTTTGAAAGAAGAGACACAGATGTGAGCAGGGGAGGAGTAGAGAGGGAGACACAGAATCCAAAGGGTCCCAGATTCTGAGCTGTCAGCACAGAGCCCGACGCGGGGCTCAAACCCACAGACCGCGAGACCATGACCTGAGCCAATCAGATGCTTAACCAACTGAGCCACCAAGGTGCCCCTAGTTGTTTCACATTTTTAAATCCTGCATATCCCCTCCCTCCATCTTTTTTTAAAAAATGAAATTGACATTTTAAAAGAGACTAGGTCAGTTCCAACATCCTGGATCTCATTGTTTCCACAGGAGTAAAAAATTTTCTCCTGTGTGTCTAAACAAGAATACCACATAGATGGCAGTTGTATCCTTCCAAATTACCATCACATTAGAGACACATAATGCCACGATACCCTACTAAGGGGAAAAGCTTGGCCGCTTGGTTAAATAGTGACTATAGATCTCTCTCCACTCTAAAGAGAGATGTAATCCTCTATCTCCCAATAACCTTTCACCCAGTGGTTTTGGCAATCTACTGATGATTCTTGCCTGAACCGGTTATTACATTTGGGACTACAAAATGATGGCTTTCTAATTGTGTTATTCTTCTCACATCTACGGTCTTCCATGCAGTAGACTATTTCTACACCCTTCCCTTCTTTCTCCATTTTAAGTATCATTATGAACTCAAAGATTGGTTTTAATCTAGTATAATAATCCGTTACCATTTTTTTCAAACTGTCCCCAATTTTTGGTTCAAATTATCCCAAATATGGCTAGTGTGGTTCTCTTCAAACCATTGTCCGTCATTTTTCTATTTGCAAGCACAATTCTATTTGCTTTTGAGGCTACTTCTGGCATAAGATTTCTCCAAGAGCACCTTTTACCATCTCTGCCCCAGACCTGGAATCAGCCACTTCTCCCTGGAGCCTTTGGGCCTTTTAGTGGGCAATGGCATTTATAAGTCAGGATCTGAGCACTAGCTGTCCTCATAGCTACTGGCATGTCACTGCTACTACGCCATTTCAGTAGATAAAGTTGGGGATTTTTTAAAAATGTTTTTTATTTATTTTTGAGAGAGAGAGAGAGAGAGAGAGACAGTGTGAGCAGGGGAGGGTCAGAGAGAGAGGGAGACACAGAATCTGAAGCAGGCTCCAGGCTCTGAGCTAGCTCCGCACAAAGTCTGACGCGGGGCTCGAACCCACAAACCGTGAGATCATGACCTGAGCCGAAGCTGGACGCTTAACCAACTGAGCCACCCAGTCGCCCCAGGGATTTTTTTTTTTTTAACAAGCATGAGTTTATACTGATATTTTCAACTCAAATTCAACACTATAGTTTTTCCTTATATTAGCATCTTTTCCCTCACAAAGAAAATCTTGGTTCATAAACTAGTTTCAGAATTATAACATCAACATTATTACTCACAATAAACATACTAAGTTTTAAGTTATCTGGGGGGGGGGGCAGTTCTTTTTGTCCTTAATACATCCCCAGTAGGGATGTACTATTAGTATGGTACGTTCAAGTTATTTTTTCTCCGTGTGTCTTGTAGGTTAGGTTCATTTCTCTTTACATTTAATATGTAAGATGTTTACGTGGTTCATAAGTTAAAGTGTTACAAGAAAGGAATGCTTAGAGAAGTGTTTTTCCCTTCCATTTTCCCTCCAATTTTTCCCCTTCTATTCCCTACAGATAATGAGCTTTATTAATTTATCCTTCATGTTTCTCTTTGAAGAAATAAGCATAAAATGTATATATACACATATAAATTCTTACTTCCTCTTTTTCTTATACAAAAGATGGAACACCATATCCAATCCTCTCCTTTGCTATTTTTACTTACCAATATATCCTGGAATTCACTCCAAAGGAGTGAATGGAAACTATCCTCATTCTTTTTATTATTATGTAATAATACTCTCCACTCTGCAGATGTTAATATGTAGAACTTTGATAGAGAAAAGAGGAAAGGGCATGCTAGACAGTGCAGATGGCATAGAACAGGCAGGAAAGTAAGAGTGAACAAGGCTTTATTCCTACATAAAACGGGGGTGGGTGGGAGACTACTCAGACTACAGTGAAGGGTTAATGTAGAAGGGTGGGGAAATCAGGGTCACCATTATATCATTCAAGTCCAAGGAACCCCATGTATACTGTCGTCTAAGGAGCTATGCAATGCACAACTTAGATGACTATACACAATAGCCCTGGGGGAAGATAAAGTTGAAAAGCAAGATGGAGCCAACTTATGGAGCCTTGAATTATGAAGTAAAATAGAGTTAGAATTTTGTCTTGTAGCCAATGTTTTTACATATGGAGGGTTCATGTTCAATATGGTTTGAAGATAAATGCTTCAAGATAAATACAGCCACAGATGGACTGGAATAGTTAAAAGAGGAGGCTATTGGAATTGTCCAAGTGTGAAGTAATAGGATCTCAATAGGTTAATGGCAAGAAGGGTAATACTGAAGACACAGTCCTCCCTTCAAAAAAAGAGTTTACAATCCAGTTGAGAAAAATCAAAACACAAGAGTTATATAATACAGAAAAATGATATTTTTGGAATAAGAGACCTAAGTGATTATATTGTCCAGTGGTTCTCAGGTCTAACTGATAATCAGAGTCACTCAGAAGAACTTGTTAAAAATATATTCTTGGGCCCCATTCCCCAGAGATTCTGATTCAGTAAGTCTGGGGTAGGATCTGAGAATGAATTTTTAATAAGCTCCTCAGGTGATCCTGTAGACTGGCTATGTTTGGGAACAGATGATTTAGTATAACCTTTCATTTCATAGATGAGAGACTGAATCACAACAATATTCTTTTTGAAGAATATTCTAGGAGACTTACAATCTTGGGGTAGAGAAGCCTTTATCATCAGGACCAAAAACCCAAAAGCTAAAAGAGAAGAGAAAGACAAAATGTGATTACAACCCCCCTCCCCAAAACAAAAAACTAAAAACTTTTGTATAGCAAGAGATCCTATAAAAAATAGATTTGAAAAATTGTGTTTGCAACACACTACACAGAGTCATTATCACAATATTCAATAAGCGCTTATAAAAATGCATGAAACTAACCCAACAGAAAAATGGGCAAAGGTTGGAAAGAGAGACATACCCAAAAGAGAGCTGGTGAAGCTGTATTAATAGCCTACGAGATAGAATTTAAGGCAAAAAACTGCACAAGTTGGACAACGCATAGAATTCCAAGATGTCTACTGGCAGAACCACTTCTGTTCCTCATTTCTACCTTGGAAGAAAGCCACGAGAGAAGAGATGCAGGAGAGAAGAGGACATGCCAATTCCACGGCAAGGCTGGAGCTCGGATTCCTTCCCTTTTCTTTCCTTCTCCCCTACGAACTGCTGAGGCCAGGCTAACGGGCAGGTAGATAACAGCACAATGACAGTAGTGACAAGATCATAATTGCTCGGATAGATTTTCCTGTCTTTTCTACTTGACATCCCCAATTTACTGCCCTCAGTACCTTTTTGTCAATATAAATGTCCAAGAACAGGTTTTATGCACAGAGATACTATATTATAGTTACTAGGATTTCAATTAAGACTTAAGACTTTATGTTCAACTTATAACTAAGATTGCTCTTAGTTTCTGTTACAAATTTATCAAATTAAAAAACTAATATACTGGAAACAAAAAGATTTAAACAATAAAAAATCTATACTTACCACCCCGTTTAAAATACAAAACATGACAATACAGTTGAATCCCCTATGATGACCATCCTAAGTTTTGTGTTTCCATCAAAGATTTCAAACTATATCTACAATCTTAATATATTTTCTTTTCTTGTTCTAGCACTTTGATTGGCTACCAAGCAAATCTTTAAGTAATGAAAAAACTCTGGTAAATCTAAAAAGTTAAACTGGTGAATTCTAGTGTATCTCAAGAAGTTCTTAACTATCCCAACACTTTTCAAACAGCAAAGTTTTCTCACAACCTTAAATTAGTAATTTAATCTAAAACCTAATTACTCAAGAATACATTTTACATTAGGATCACAAATTAATCAGCTGAGGTTGTTCAATACGTCAAATTACTACAAACCCTACATCTTAAGTACAGATGGCCATAAACTTTACTCACACATATCATGTGCCACATATGGTTCTAAGTCCTTTATAAATGTTATTTAATAGTCAAAGAACTTTATGAAGTAGGCGCCATTATTACTCTCATTTTATAGGTGAGGAAACTGGAGGAAGAAAGAGGTTAAGGAAAGTTCCCACAATCACACAGCTAATAAATAGTGGAGCCAGGCTTCAAACCCAGGCTCTGGCTTCATGATCTACTGTTATACTCTTTATAGGGCTGATTTACTTCATGATTTCTACATAAGCAGTACAGGTTTAGAGATATAACTTCAAGACCAAGATCTATGGCTTGGGCATACAACCTTTCTGTGCCAATAATGGGCATATCTAGCACATTTTCTGCTTAAATAGTTGCTATGAGAGGACTTCTATATTACCTAAAAACTGGATAGATGATATTCTATAATTTCCACACATGGTGTTTCTATCTTTTGACTGAATTCAACTAGTTATGGCCATGCTAGTGACACCTTTAAGCTAAGAACAATACATGGCACATAATAGTCCAGGCAAAGTCTATGGCTCTTAAGAAAAAGCCAGTCAACATATTACAGAAACTCTGGGGTGAGATCCGTAATGTCCAGGACACTCTTCTGCTTCCTAAAAACCTAAAATCCTCTAAAGGAAGAGATACACAAGCTGTTAAAGATTACTTATGCAAACTTCCAGGAAATACCAAAGCGATACACTATTAGCAATAAAGTCTTAAAAGGAACAGTATAAGCCAGTGCAATTAAAAAATTTAAAGATGTTGGGGCGCCTGGGTGGCTCAGTCAGTTGAGCGTCCGGCTTCAGCTCAGGTCATGATCTGAGGTTTGTGAGTTCCAGCCCCACGTTGGGCTCTGTGGTGACAGCTCAGAGCCTGGAGCCTGTCTTCAGATTCTGTGTCTCCCTCTCTCTGACCCTCCCCTGCTCATGCTGTCTCTCTCTCTCTCAAAAATAAATAAAACATTAAAAAAATTTTTTAATAGAAAATAAAATAAAAAATTTAAAGATGTATCAGTCAAGAGAGTAGGCCATTTTATAGGAAAAAGCTAAGTGTGTGTATGGCAAGAAAGTATGTATATGAAGGTCTTGGGGACAGATCCATGGATCAGTACTGTAGTTATAGAACATGTTGAAAATTCTGGAGACAATCCAAAATCATTGTGTCAGACAAATTACTCCAGTTCAAAGACACTTGACACTGACCGAGACATCATTAATCGCTAACAGCTTTTTAGGAAAAAGAAACACTAGCATATTAGATACATATGTGATTTTTAAGATACATCAGGATTTCAAAAATATTGAAATGTGAACTGAAGAATTACAGTATATGTTAGCCTAGTGTTTTCTTGAGAAGGACTAGCCTTTGTACCTAAGTTATATCTGTAATTCTTTTTTGATATTAAATGCCTTTTCTTTTTTTTTTTTTTTAAACTTTATAGTTTATTGTCAGGTTGGTTTCCATATAACACCCAGTGCTCTTCCCCACAAGTGACTAAATGCCTTTTCTTTTATGAAAGAATGATGACAGAAAATGATGGCCAGATTTTTTTAAATGTATTAAAAATATCAGCAAGTTTATGATGGGCTTCTGTTCTCTTCCCCCAAAATTTTACCAATAATGAATCTCAAAAAATCTGTATCCCAATCACCTTCTACCTAGGACTAAAAAAAACACTTCTACCAGTTCAGTGCAACCTACCTACCTTTGCTCACTCGAAAGCTGGATAGCAGTCCTTGGGGAAGCATTTTTCTTCTTGGGTTGAGCCAAAGTCTGCTTTCCTCCCCACACCCACCATTACTGCCATGCTTGGTTTTAGTCCTATGCCCTGGAATAATAATACATCCTTCAGAAAAATGAGTAAAGCAGAAAAAACAAATGCTTGAAGGCATCAGACACCTAGTGAGGCAGCCAAGACTAGAAGACTTGGAGAGGAGCTGTGATGGTCAGTTTCATATGTAAACTTGCCTAGCCTACAGTCCTAGGTCAATGAGACACTAATCTAGGTGTTACTGTGAAAGTATGTGGTAGATGTGATTAAAGTCTAGAGTCACTTCAATTAAGGAAGATTATCCTAGATAATCTGAGTGGGCTTGAATTAAAAGGGTGTTAAGAGCAGAACAAGGTACTCTGAGAAAGAAATTCAACTGTGGATTGCAGCCTCAACTGTCCAGAATTCCAACCTGCCCTTCCCGACAGCCTAGCCCAGTCCCCACAATCCTATAAGCCAACTTCCTGTGATAAATATCTTAACATAGATATGTGTTTATATATAGATAAAATATATTATTATGATGTATATATACACAGAACCATACTCCATAACTAAAACCTTTCCATAAAGAAAACTCCAGGACCAAATGGCTTGACTAGCAAATTCTTCTACATCTTTAAGAAAGAAACTACATTAATCTCCTACAAACTCTTCCTGAGAATAGAAAAAGGAGGAATATTTTCCAATTCATTTTCTGAGGTTATTTTCTCTTATAAACATAGGCAAAAAAATCCTAAACATTATTTAAAAAATCAAACCCAGATACATAAAAATGGATAATACATTACAAGGAAGGTTGGCTTAATATTCTAAAATTAATTAATTTACCACATTAAAAGACTAAAAACAAATAGGTTTTAGATTAATAACTACAATACCAGTAAAGAGTAGGATTTATTAGGTTTAAAAACGGCAGGTTGGAATATATTCATAGAAAAAAGATTGAACATATTAGTTATTCTCCCTTAACTGTAGGCTCATCACATGTGTTTTTTAAATTGTATTTTATTGAATACTCCAAAGTCTCTAAAATAAAAGTGTTAGTACTTTTAAAACGGGAAAAAAGGACAATGTTCTCTCTAAAAAGAGGGAACTCTTCAAGACAATGTTAGAACTTTTTTTTAAAGCTTATAACAGTTTAAGGAAAAGAAAATATTACTACATAAGAGATTTTGAAATTTTTCAATTTAGAGGAAAGAAGAAATATGCTTATGAAACAAATTAGGAATTTATTAGGTCAAATATATGGAATAATCTCTCAAGCAGATTATTCAACAGCATGACAGAAAAAAATTGACAGCTTTAAATCCAAACGCAATGACTTCATGCACAGAGGCATGATGTGTTTCTAAGGCTACTCAACAGCAAGCACGGTTCTAAGTAACAAGTGGAAGACAGGCTATGTTGCTTGAGCCCCAGGGCAGGGGTGGCTCAACAATAAGGGCAATGGAGCACTGAGATTACCTGGCATAGGACTGTCTAAACAGACTGTTATGAGCTAAAATGTGTTCCCCCTCAAAATTCTAATGCTGAAGTCCCAACCCCTAAATCCTCAGAATGTGACTGTTCAGAAAGAAGGATTTTAAAGAAGCCATAGGGTGGGCCCTAATCCAGTATGACTTAAGAAGACACACACACACAGAGAGAAGCCCACATGAGACCCAGGGAGAAGCAGCCATTTACAAGCCAAGGAGAGAGGGAGGCCTCAGAAGAAACCAATCTTGCCAACATCTTGATCTCAGACTTCCAGCCTCCAGAATTGTAGGGAAAAAAATTTCTGTTGGTTACGCAGTCTGTGGTACTTTTTACAGCAGCCCTAGCAAACTAATATACAGAAACAGCTGTAAAATTTCATGCTCTACCACCAGAAAAGAGATTTAGAACAAACACATAGAAGGAATCTTATATGATTTTATGGTACAGACTGTGATCTTCATATAGAGCTATAAATCACTAGCTGTTTTAAGGAAGTTAAACTTTCTTTTAATAATCTTCTCGATAATTTACTGTAACTTTCCTCTCTAACTTTAGTAACAGTATTTCTCATTTGTATAGCATATACATTTTACATTTTATTTGTATTTGTTACTTCATCTGATCCTTACAGCCTTCATAGATCCTTTCTATCTATGAAACAGATAGAAACCAAACCCCGGTCACAGGCACCCCTGGTCCTGGTCACAGATCTTTACACTATTTATACCTAGTATTTTCCAAAATTTCAGCAAGGTTCCCCCGGTTTTAGTAAGAACAGAGATGAAGTTTACATCTATACTTATCATACAGCCTGAGTATTTTAACAGTAGGAAGGACAATCTGAATCTAAAGAATACCTTGAAATAAAATAAAATAAAATACAAACAAACCAAAGCCAACATTTCCTGAGAATTTACTATGTGTCAGGCACTGTTCTAAGCTCTTTAAATCAATTTATTCATCCCTAATAACCCTCTGAGGTAGGTACCTATGACAATCTCTATTTCAGGGACATAGAAACCGAGGAGTATTTTACCCGTTAGTAAATAAAGGCGCCAGGATTTGAACCCAGGAAAGACTGGCTTCAATGCCCACATCCTTAACTACTACCCAATGAAGGGAGAGTATTAATGCCTTTGGAGGCAGGCAGATTTAAGTTTGAACAGTGGCTCTGTTACTTATTAGGGGTATGACTTTGGGCAAACTTAAGCTCTTTGTATCTTAGATTCCTTGGCTATAAAATGGAGATAAGAGAATTGATGTAAAAGCATTTAGTTACAGTGTCTGGCACACAATAATGTCTGATTATTAAGCACTTACCCTTCTAATTCTACTTTCATGAATGTACAAGGACAACCCAACAATATCTAACTTGGGGACTGCAAGCAAAGGTATCAAAAGGTTCTCTTTTTGCATATATACCTCTTTCCTTCTACATTCCAGAAATGCATATACTATCCCAATAATCTCATTTCCCCTATGAAAATATATTTAACCAGATTATATCAGTTTTATATTCTGTCTCCCGAAGAATACCTAATAACTTCGATAAGGACAACAGTATAGTTATATGACAACTTCAAAACATTCTGGACATTGCTCAAACATCTACTATTTAATAAAAATTCACCAATGTACTTACTTCACCTTTACTAAATTTTTTAAAAAAATACTAAGTTTGTAAGGTCTCTTGGGAATACAAGGTTAACAGTTTGCTTTTATTTGAACTTTTATGACTTATTTCAAGCTCCAGAGTCCTTATTTTAGTACCCCTACTCTTCATGATTTACATGGTTAGATCACATTCTCGTTCAATCTCCATTTTTCCAGAAAATACTGCTCTTGTAGTTATGCAGAAGTCTTTCCATTTTCTTCATCTACTTATAACTGAATTTCTCTCAACCTTTTCCATTTCTGAAGCATTTTTCTTGAGATGATGTAGTGGGAAGAACACTCAGCTAGGAGCCAGGAGTCCTTACCTCTACTATCTCATCGCTCCGATTCTTTATCTGAAAGAGAGGACTGCACTAGATAAATTTGTAATAGGTTTCCTTAGATCTCTAAGCCTCATATTTCCATGATTCTGGGTCTTCCCACAAGAAGTCGTTCAGCATTCCAACGATGTCCCTAACTTTTTACTCCGGTTAGCCAAGGAGGGGCGGGCATGGTCAGATTCAGGGGTAGAGGGAGGGAAGGCACAATAGTCAGGAAGCCCAGGGCTACAGTAGGAAAGATACTGACATTCTGTGAACAGAAAGAGCATAATAAGAGAGGAGACAACAACAACAACAAAAAAAAGATACGCAGAACAGAAACAAGTCAAACCATCCATCTCTAACCTCACTCCTTCATATCTATCTCAGGAGGATCTAAGAAACAGAAAAAGCTTTCAGCAGCACAAATTATTCAGCCCTCATTTCCGTCTCAAGGGACGGAATGCAACCGAGTGCCATCTTTGCAATGTTGTTGCTCAGGCGGCCCTCTCCAGAGCTTTGCACAAAACAGGCATTACCTGGCTATCTGATGACTGAATTAGAGTTCAGCTGAACTGAGAGCCCTCCCTCATAAATGCTCCCAGTACTGCCAGATACCGTGAAATCTGAGGACTCAAGGCCATGGGGATTACACGGCATTGGCTACCCTGGTTCTAACTGTCAGACTGAGACTCGGACTGGAAGACGTGGGCTGATGGTGTTGCCTAAATTCTGATGATACTCCAAGCAGCCCCCAGAAGGAAAAAGCACAGATTAACAGACGCAGGGTATCTCTAACCCACGAAGGCAGTATCAGAACATGTATGAAAGTCATTTCCCACCCTGGTGTCCAAGAAAGCACTACCTTTTCCAAAGTTTCCCACTGGAGACGCCAGCTTCTTGGCTTAGGACTGGTTGGAGCCAAAGGGTAAACCAAGGGAAAAGGGAGATGGCCAGTTCTAAAAATTCTCAGGCCAGCCCTAAGGTGGTGTTTCTTAAAGTGTGGTATAACCAACCAAGGAAGGGGGTGCCTGCTTACAATGCAGTTTCGGGGCCCCATCAGAGATCTCTAGAACCAAATTTCCGGGACTGGTACTGGCATTTTTATGAGCAAACTTACACTAGCCAACTACTGCCCCAGAATTGCGGGCGGGGGAGGGGGGACTGGGGTGAGATCCTCTGGACTCTGGATTCTTTACATTCGGACTACACCACTTTGTTTTGCGGATCATTAAAGAAAAAAATCCCTCTGTGTCCCAGGTTCACTAACGGAGCTGCAGCTAGTCGTTCAGCAGCTAACAGGGGCACCACGAAAGGATCTGGAAAACGCATTTGCACGAACTGGTTAAACACTTCCTCCACGGCCTTGTTTACCCCGTTCTGTTTGGTCACTGGTTGCGTGTTGAAAAAGCAACCGGCTCAACCCAGGAGTTGTTCAATTAAGAATCGCAAACCCCAAAACAGAAGAGGATTCTTTCTTTTGGGGGGGGGGTAATGCAGAAAGAACGACGCTCGGAAACCCGAAGTCACCGTCTGCTACAGAGAGTAAGGTTTCGCTTCAGAGGGAAGGAGATCGCCGGCTGATGCCCTGCCCAGCTCTTCTGCTCTCTGAGCTACTAACGAAAAGCCAGTAATGTGCGGGTGGCAGAGAAGGAAAACCCTGAAGCAGGGGTGGAGAGAGCGAGTAAAACGCACTCTCCGCTTCAGACAAGAGTTTGAGAAGAAGTGCGACCAACTACCTAATTTCTAATGAGTTCGATTCACCGCCAGAAAAAAACAAAACAAAAAAAACCGCGTACGCAACCGCGTTATCAGTAAACACTCCTGGCTTATCGTCCTTCCTCCGCCGGCTGGACGAAAACACCGCAGGCCTGCAGAAAACAGCCAAGTTACACTTGAGCTGTCCCCACGGCCGCGCTGACGACTTCCAGGGGAGGTGCCACCCCCTTTCCCCGGATTCTAAGACTTTATCCTCGGCGCGAAAACCGGCGCCCGAAACCCACCTGCGGACTCGTTTCCTCGCGGGGAACGTCAGTTCCCGCGGCCTTCCAACTGGGGTCCGCCCCGGCGGCCTGAGGAGACGCCCCCCTCCCCCCCCATCCCCCGCCACAAAGGCAAAGTCCAGGCCCTGCCCGCCGCCACACTCGCCCTACCGGGTGGCCGCGCCGCCACTTACCTGACGCTCCCGGCCGCGCTCTCGCGCTCGGGGCTCGAAGCCGCCCGGGAGGCGCGCGCACACCGCGCCGCGAGAAGCCGCCGCGGGGACCGGCCTTGCCGCAGCGGCGCGCGCCCCCCCCCCCAAAAACCCCCGCCCTGGCCGGCGCGGCCACGCGGCTGAGTCACCCGGCGCTTCACATTAAGAGTCCCCGCGGCGCGCGGGGCACGCCGGGAAGGCCGGGCTCCCGACCCGCAGCCCGGGGCGGCCGCGGAGAGGTGGCCTCCTTCGTTTCGGACACGCCCACCCGGCCGTCGGAGGACGCTCTCCCCGGCCCTCCGAGGGTGGATTCGATTTCTGAGCCGCGGATGCCCCCTTTCAATTATTAAAGGTGTAAAATGGACAGTTAGTAGTTACCCGGGTTGTAAAATAATCTTCGCAAAGCCCCAGGACAGCGAATACTGAAAGAGAATTGTGGAACCCCCATGTCTCCAAGCATTTGGGGGAAGGGGGTACGTAGTAAGAATCACGGAGGTCCTTAAACACGTTTTGCTTAACAACCCCTATCCTGGAGATGCGTTCTGGCCAAAGAAGGGGGGACAAAAGTCACACTTATATCAAACTCTGAATTAATGAAACCACATGCTATATATAGCAAACAACTCTGAATTACAAATTTTAAATCAACTGAAGCAAATTGTTGGAAAACTGGTTGTGCTACCAGTAAAACATTGCAACACTCGAAAAACATTAATGTATGGTCCATGTCTTATAAAGCGAGTGGTGAAAACATAAAGAAAAAAATAGCATTAGTCTTTATTGTCCTGACTGTAATCCTTTTTTTTTGTTGTTTTTTTTTTTTTTGTTTTTTTTGAGAAAGAGAGAGTGAGCAGGGGAGAGGGCCAGAGGAGGAGAGAGAATCCCCAGCATCCCAAGCAGGCTCCATGTTCAGCGCCCAGCGCCACCACCTTGGGATCACGATCCCAGCAGAAGTCAGTAGTCCGCTGCTCAACTAACTGAGCTACCCAGGTGCCCCTATTGTCCTGATTTCTAGTGGCTTTTGTACTTTTAAAAGTTACAAAGTTATATTGATGATGCAAACTGTTGTGTTTTAAAATTGTCGAAAACCATATATGTTATTAGCATGATTACTTAAATTCTGAGTCAACTTTTTTTGTTACAAAAGTCTCTGGAAACTAATTTGGGGCTAAAGATTAGGATTAGAATTGAAGTGGAAGGAATTTGAGGAAACTTTTGATTCTCATTCCAATAGGTTGCAAATGGTTGCTGAATACTTGTATAGCAAAATTGCATTGTCAGGGTCAATAACTTTAATTTTCAAAACAGGCTATACATTTTTCATTATAATTTGATCTTAGAGGTTTTAGACAATCTTAGGACCCAAACTTTACAACCAAAGTAACATACAGGATTGTTCAAATTAATGCCTTTATTTCCATTTCTATAAAGTACAATGTTATGCCTGAGTCAAAAAAGAAAGAAACCTTTCTGATATTCCTGCAGGATAGTTCTTGAAATAAATTCTTCCTTTCCGGGAAATTTTCTCTACAGACTTGTAATATAAAAAAATCTAACACAAAGGTCAATCAGGCTAATGGCTGTCTTTCAATTAATAGTTAAGACTAAATTGTTCTCTTTTTGCTCCTAATTTCATCTAATGAATATCAGATCTAGCACTTTTTTGGGGTAGACACCAAGATGAAAAATGAGAAATGTATATTCACAGAAAGCACTAGAGTATGCTGATTTTTATCATTTATTTCTAAGTTAATGCATCTCCAAACATGAATCTCTCAGACGCACTTGTATCTGAAGCTGAAACCCTTTCTAATGTCAAATTGGCAGACCTGGAATTTTCCATTGACATAATGACTAATTCAAAAGGCAATACAGTTTATCTGATGAACTGTGATGAGTCTCCTTAAATATGGTATTTCCTACCAGTAAATATTACAAACCGCCTTTTCCAATATTTTACATTGCTTAAAATTCTCAACAACTCTGGGAGATGGATTTTACTACTCAGATTACAAATGAGGAAAACAAGATATAAGTAAAGAATCTAAGGTCATTTAACTATGAAGTGGTGCTGATGGGCTGAGAACCTAGATCATTTGTCCCCCAAATTCTTGCTCAACATCCACAGAACATATGTCAGTTCCCTCTAATTGCTTCCAGGTGAGCTCCTGGGTGCGTCTAGGAGGCACCTTAAATGCTTTCAGCTGTTAACACCGAACAATTTAAAGTTGATTCTATCTCAGAATGAAAATATTTTTAAAGCAGTAACTATTATTATCAATTATCAATTGATAATAATTATCAATTATTGTATAAAAACGATTTATCCTTTTTACATATTACATCATATGTAGTAAATGTAAAAACAATGCAAAAATCCCAAGATTTTTCAACTCTCAATTATATTTGCATTTTTTTAACTAAATGATTTAGGCTGTATGATTTCTAGATCACGGCAGACATACAAAAAAAGGGGACTTTTTGAAAGAGTAATCACTTTCATTTGGAAGTCCAAACTTGTGCTCAAATATAGATATAAATAACTATTTAATTTCTGACTTTCTGAAGAGGGGCTGGAACCCTGCAAGTTAACCCAAAATAGATTCACAAGAATCCTTTTCCTTCACTTCCATCAGTTCACCTTTGTTAACAATCTCTTCATGAAAGTCACAAAGGAAACAAAGACTGGACCTTGAAAACAAAATCAACTAGAGAATCATGAATTTTAAGTTTGTAGTGGCTGGCGTTTGCTACTGGATCTTTATTTGTGTATATCTGCTTTACGTACAACTTCAGTAAGTATTTTACTCTCACTTATGATGTCTCGTCTGCAAATTCAACAAAACAAGTAGCCACAACCCAAAGGCAGGATCCCAAGAGAATTATGTAGCTGATGATAGCAGGCTTTCTACTTTAAAAAGTTAAGTTTGGTTATTTGGGTAACCAAGTAAGAGATAAGGCGAAGTGAAACTAGATAAAAGTATTCCACTATTCAGTAAAAGAGAAATGATAGAATATTCCAGTTTTGTAACTCCCTGTGAATTAATATAGGCATTAGGCCTCAGCAGCAAAGACCATAAAAAGAGAGAGAACTGGACCTTATGTACCTCCTGAGGGAAGACCACATGACCACATAACATGCTGCTAAAGAGATCAGATCTGAATCTGATACAGACTTGAGATCCAGCTGCCAGTTTGTAGGAAACCCAGGAATATGTTGAACTGTATCATGATCATGCAATCTTCAAAGTCCTCACTGTGGGAAACTCTACAAGTCAAAGGACCTCTGTTCTTCAAGATTATTAAGTTCAAAAAAAAAAAAAAGGACTTAAAATATATATCAGAAAAAAATTTTAAGTGTGTTTTGTGTGTTAAGGAAGAGACTATACTGTCTAGGAGTGAACATTTGGGTGGAAAAATGATTAAAGACAAAAGGAAGTGAAAGTGATGCTATAAAAGTTAGGATAATGGTTACTTACAAGGTGCCGGTGGTAGCAAATGATTGAGAAGGGGCACTTGGAAGGAGCTTCCAAGTGTGGGTAGCAAAGTTTTGTTTCTTCACCTGGGGATGGTTACAAGGGTGTTTGGCTTAGAATAATTTCTTAAGGTAAACATTTCCTTTATAGTGTCTTCTTGGTTTCTGTGTTTGTTTTGTTTTATGTTTATTTATTTTGAGGGGGGAGGGGCAGAGAGAGAGGGAGTTAGAGAATCCCAAGTAGGCTCCACGCTCATCTCTGAGCCCAGTGTGGGGCTTGATCTCATGAATCGTGAGATCATGACCTGGGCAGAGATCAAGAGTCGGACACTTAATGGACTGAGCCACCCAGACGCCCCTCTGTGTTTTATTTTATGATAAAAAGATTAAAAAAAAAAAAAAAAGGTTGGAGGGACAGGCCAGTCCTACCCAAGAGTTGAAGTGTATTTTCTCTACACCTAGCTATTTCCCAATGTATCCATTTGGTTTCCTGGAACAATTTTAAGGTTAGATTATTTAAAGAAGAAAAATGTTTTAAAAAATCCCAAATCATCTGAAATATAGGTCACATTGTAATACAGTTTGAGTTTTATTTAGATATTGTCTTTTTTAAGAAGGTAATGGATAAGTAGGTAGTAGAGTGTATTTTGAGTGTTAAAGGTAAATAGAATGATGAAAGATAAGGAACAATTTCTTGAAACTTAATGGTTAAATTTCTATAATGGTCAGGAGAGTAATCTATAACATTTCCCATAGAGATTTTGATGAGAGCAAGAGTTCCCGCCCTTGCTCACCCACATGTGAGGGCAATTCATCTCAGAATTCTAAAACTTTTTAAAAGGACATAGAAGGCTTAGCTTGAGACTCAAGAATCAAATAAACCTCTGTAAATAGAAGTCCTATGGGGAGTCAGAATGGGTGAGTCAGAAAATGTAGAAGTATGTTAGCCTGGGGCTTCAGCAGAGGCTGGGTGTAAACTGATAATATGTGTATCTCTCATTACTCCTATTACAGTTTACAGACTCTGACCTTCCAAATCCTATGCTCCAGCTCTGACAACACACAATGCCTCTGTTTATGAACACACACGTATTGCTTGAACCCAATACTGAGAATGCTGGGAAATTTTTTTTAACTTTGTAAGAGTTTTAAATGAACAGCATCTGAAAAAGAAAACAAATAGGCCCCCAAATATATATTCTTCAAACTAGGGTTTGAACCGATAAACTTTAGGCTTGCAAAATAGACTCCAGTTACCCACTGACCCACCGCAGAAAACCAAGATACTTTTACCTTGTCAAACCATACCTCCCCTTTCTCCCAAAATTTTCGTAACTGAGATAAGGCAAAATCTGTTTACCAAAGCATGTGTCCTGGCCCCTTACCTCCCCTGTTTGTGAACTTTATAAGGAAAAACAAACAGATAAACAGTATGGTAAATAATGGGAAGTAGGTAAATTCAGGAAGGTTTCTTCTGCTTGGTAACCAGGAGCCCAAACAAAGTGTTCTTATTTATTCGGAGTTGTAAT
Source organism: Cryptoprocta ferox (assembly GCA_028646485.1). Classification (NCBI taxonomy): domain Eukaryota; kingdom Metazoa; phylum Chordata; class Mammalia; order Carnivora; family Eupleridae; genus Cryptoprocta; species Cryptoprocta ferox. The sequence continues at coordinate 110,097,265 of CM053577.1, forward strand.
GCCCACTTGGAAGTACATCAGTGCTTGTGAATGTACAAAGTCCATGAAAAAGGAAGTACAAAAACATGACGTGATATCAGATTCGTAAGGCAGTATGATGTAGTGAAAAAAACATTGGAAAAAGAGCCAGCTGACCTCAGTTTAAGGCTACTATTCCACCACTTACTGGCTGAGCAAGTTATGTGTAAGCTTGTGTTTCCTAATTTGTAACATGATAACTGACCTACCTTTTCCTTCAGGTTGTTATGAGGAAGAAAACAAAATTGAAATATATGCCAGAGTATATAATCGCAAAGCACTAGAGAAATTTGAGGTTCTGTTAATATTGTTATTTTTAAATTTAAAACAATTTTTATTGAAGTATAGTTGACTATTAATGTCATATGCATACATTCCATCCAAACCAATATTATCTTTTTTAAAATACTTTTTTAAAAATGTTTATTTATTTTTGAGAGAGAGAGAGAGAGAGAGGCAGAGTGTGAGCTGGGGAGGGACAGAGAGAGAGGGAGACACAGTTTCCAAAGCAGGCTCCAGGCTCTGAGCTGTCAGCACAGAGCCCGAAGCAGGGCTCAAGCTTAACGAAGACTGAGAGATCATGACCTGAGCCAAAGTCAGACACTTAACTGGCTGAGCCACCCAGGCGCCCCCAAACAAATATGATCTTAAAAAGAAACACCCAGGGGCGCCTGGGTGGCTCAGTCGGTTAAGCGTCCGACTTCGGCTCAGGTCATGATCTCACAGTTTGTGTGTTGGAGTCCCGTGTCGGGCTGTGTGCTGACAGCTAGCTCAGAGCCTAGAGCCTGTCTTTAGATTCTGTGCCTCCCTCTCTCTCTGACCCTCCCCTGCTCACGCTGTCACTCTCTCTCTCTCAAAAATAAATAAAACATTAAAAATTTTTTAAAAAATAAAATAAAATAAATAAAAAAATAAAAGAAACACCCAATGACTTTTTATGAGATAAAATTGTCCTCTTTAATATCAACCATAAATTGTTTATGCATCAAAATATACTGCTTTCCTTAATATTGCACAGTTTGAATGAAAATAAAAGCATGTTTGTGATGAGCACTAGGTGTTGTATGTAATTGATGAATCACTGAATCCTACTCCTGAAACCAATATTGCAATGTATGTTACCTAACTAAAATTTAAATAAAAATTTAAAAAAATTAAAAATAAAAATAACAAAAATTTAAAAATAAAATAAAACCATGTTATAATGACAAAATAGTTTTATTTTCTTCTTTTATCCATAATCACTGGTAACAATTGAGTTGCTATTTTATTTTACTTTTATTTTTGTAGTTTTTAAAAATTTTATTTATTTTGAGAAGGCACACGCATGTGTGCATGCATGAGGAGGAGAGACAGAGATCGAGGAAGAGAGAGAATCCCAAGCAGGCTCCTTGCTGCCAGCATGGAGCCCCACGCAGGGTTCGCGCCCACGAACTATGAGATCATGACCTGAGCCAAAATTAGGAGTTGGTTGCTTAACCAACTGAACCACCCAAGTGTCTATTTTCTTCTTTTCTTAAGGGGGCATTTGGTTCTGTACCTGATGTGTCTTTTTTAGTGCAGTTTTTTTTTTTTTAATTTTTTAACGTCTATTTTTGAGAGAGAGAGAGAGAGAGAGAGAGAGAGAGACAGAGCGTGAGCAGGAGAGGGGCAGAGAGAGAGAGGGAGACACAGAATCCGAAGCAGGCTCCAGGCTCCAAGCTGTCAACACAGAGCCTGATGCGGGGCTCAAACTCATGAACCACGAGATCATGACCTGAGCTGAAGTCGGACTCTTAACTGACTGAGCCACCCAGGTGCCCCTTTAGTGCAGTTTTTTAATGGTACAGTAAGTAATTGCCCTCATAGAGTCTTATTTTTAAAGGGTTGCCAAACACACACACACACACCTGGCTAAAGAAATTATGGGGAATTACTAACTCATTCTTTCCTTAACCACTCTTTGTTGTTGTTGTTGTTTTTTGTTTGTTTTGTTTTTGTTTTGTTTTGTTTTAATGTAAGCTCTATGCCCAAAGTGGGGCTTGAACTCACAGCCCCTGAGATCGAGGGTCGTATGCTGTATGTACCGACTGAGCCAGGCAGGTGCCCCAACCACTCTGAATTTTAATAACATGATAGCAACATAAAAACAAGGTTGAAAAGAGCAATTTCAGAAAGTTTCTCTTCTTGCTCCGAGTCTCTGAAGCACTTTAGATAGCAATTTGGGTTATTCCCTCTTGTTCTTTTTTGTAAACGCAGACAGGCCCTAAGATGCTGAAATTTATATGTTCAGGCCTTGGGGATTGAGATCAGATACATGTGTCCCTTGGTTTTTGAAAGTTTGAGTTATGCTACTCTGCTTTTACAAAAGACCCACATTAGTACTTGTTTTCACCAACTGAAAGAAATCTGAAAAGGAATTTTGTTTTTATAAGAAAAGAGGCAAAACACAGAAATAGCATTCAGCATTTGTGTTGCAGCAAACTGTTACAGAGGCAGCATGCACCCTGAGCACAGGTTTCTTCCCCGGACCTACACTCAGCATCTCAGCATCAAGGTGCCATATCTTTGAACTGTGTGAGCATCTGGCTTTATCTCCATTTATTTCATGTATTTATTAGCAAGATGTATCCTTAAGGTGTCAGAGAAGCTTAAGAGAGGTTATTTTCTTGGGTCTGGAATGCTCAACATTTTTTTCCATATAATTACTGGAGATTTCTTCTTTTTATCTTTGTTTCATAAGAATGCTCTACTTTCGGGTAGTGGGGGAAACCTGTATTTAGAAACTGACATTGAGAGGGGCGCCTAGGTGGCTCAGTCAGTTAAGCCAGTTAAGGACTTTGGCTCAGGTCATGATCTCACAGTTGGTGAGTTCAAGCCCTGCCTTGGGCTCTGTGCTGACAGCTCAGAACCTGAAGCCTGCTTTGGCTTCTGTGTCTCCCTCTCTCTATGCCCCTCCTCCGCTCATGCTCTGTCTCTCACTCTCTCTCAAAAATAAATAAACATAAAAAAAAAAAAGAAATTGACTTTGAGAAGGAGTCTGATGAGAAAAGGCTGAACAGGGATTAACTAGATCAGGCATCTGGTATCAGCCCGGTCACCTATGGGTCAATCATCACCTCTATGTCTGATATTTTTTCTTTTTATCTAAAAGTTAGAAGTTTTAGATCAAATGATAGCTGCCATATATTGACTGCCTTCTATATGGTAGTGTTAAAAGATAAACTGATATTAAAAGATATTTAATTGATAAAAGATATTAAAAATTTTAAGAGTTTATAGTCCTAAAAAAGAATGAAATCTTGCCGTTGGCAACACCATGGATGGACCTAGAGAGTATTATGCTAAGCAAAACAAGTCAGACAGAGAAAGATAAATACTGTATGATTTCACTCATATGTGGAAACTAAGAAACAAACGAACAAACAAAATAAAACAGAGACAGACTCATGATACAGAGAACAAACTGAAGGTTGCCAGAGGGGAGGTGGAGCTACATGAAATAGGTGAAGGGGATTAAGAGGTACAATCTTGCAGTTACAAAATGAATAAGACATAGGGATGTAATGTACAAGGTAGGGAATATAGTCAATAATATTATAACAACTTTGGTGACAGATGGTAACTAGAGTTACTGCAGTAACCATTTCATAAATCTATAAATACTGAATCACTGTGTTGTACACTGGAAATGCAATATTGTATGTCAATTATTCTTCAATAAATATAAATAAAATTTAAAAAATTAAGAGCTTATTTGAGCAAAAATTGATTTGAACCAGGCATCATCCAATCCAGTAAGTAGAGAGGAACTCTGAGGAGTTGTAAAAATGAAAGACTTCTAGGCAGAGGGGAGTGGGAACAAGGAAGTTATTACTAGGCAAAAAAGCAGGTTGATTATTGCAAAGTTACTTTCCATTAGGGGACTACGGGCATCTGTTGGGCAGATTACCTAACTGGTGCTGATCAGTGATTCTTGATTAACTGGTTTAAGATCCCATTTCTGAGAGAGCCAAACCTGTAATTAAGTTTCCGTTTGGTGACATGGGGCATAGCATAAGCAATTCCATTTGGGGCCTGCTGTCTTATTTTTTTTAACAGTAGGTAGATATTAGCTCTAATTCTCCTAGCAGCCTGGCAAGACAGGCTTTATTAGTCCCAAAATACAGATATAGAAATCAAGGCTCGAAGAGATGAAGTTATGTCAGGTTGCATAAGTGAACTCCATGGAGCCATTTTAGCTTTGAAATTCTAGGATTACTGGGGCACCTGGGTGGCATAGTCGGTTGGGCTTCTGGCTCTTGATTTGAGCTCAGGTCTTGATCTCAGGATCGTGAGTTCAAGCCCCTCGTTGGGCTCCACACTGGGTGTGGAGCTACTTAAAAAAATAAAAAGAAAGAAAGAAAAAGAAATTCAAGGATTACCGAGAAAATCTATCCTGTGGGTTTCATGTTTCCCTTTTAGAAATTCCATTGTTTGGGATTCAGTCATGAAATGCCTTTCCTTTCTAAGGAAAGGGCCTTAGAAATCATTAGTGTCAGGTTTTTCAATTGTTAAGAAGGAATCTGAGGTCCAAAAAGGATGAGTGACCAGTCCATGGTTGTAATTTAATTTCTCTTTCAAGTTTACCTGTAATGCTCATTGAAACCTGATTCTACTTGGGTGGAAATATATATAGGAAGGAGGTGTTTCAGGAAGTGGAGTTTTAATTTTTTAATATGAAATTCAGGATTTTAAAAAACATTTTTTTAATTTATTTTGAGAGGAAGAGAGAGCCACGTGAGTGAGGGAGAGACAGAGAGAGAAAAAGAGAGGGAACCTTAAGCAGGCTCTGTGCTATCCGTGCAGAGTCCGACACGGGGCTCTATCTCATGAATCACGAGATCATGACCTGAGCCAAAATCAAGAGTCAGATGCCTAACTGACTGAGCCACCCAGGCATCCCAGAAAGTGGAATTTGGCCTGGGCTCCAAAAGCTTCTTAAAAATGACCTTGTTATTTGTATAAATATTGTCTGTCCAAATAAGTAGAATTTCCAAGACTCAACGGTCACTGGAGGACGGTCCTTTTCTTTGGAGAGGTATAAATTGATGTAGTGAAACTTTTGTCCAGAATCACTGACCACTGAAAAGTCAAGGAAGAATCACACATAATTAAAAGGCAATTTAATTTAGCTCTTAATGTATCATGAAAATAATTCTTAAAAAGTAAGCACAAATACAGAGATAGTTTTACATTTTAAAATTATCCAAACACTAGGGGCGCCTGGGTGGCTCAGTCAGTTAAACGTCTGACTTTGGTTCAGGTCATGATCTCAGTTGATGCATTCGAGCCTCACATTGGGCTCTATGCTGACAGCTTGGAACCTGGAGCCTGCTTTGGATTCTCTGTCTCCCTCTCTCTTTGCCCCTCCTCCACTCATACTCTGTGTGTGTGTGTGTGTGTGTGTGTGTGTGTGTGTGTGTGTGTGTGTATGTGTGTGTCTCTCTCTCTCTCAAAAATAAACATAAAAAAAAAATTAAAATTATCCAAACGCTGAAAACAGGATAAATCTCTGTAAATAATATACTTTCAATAAACATTGTAAGTAATTATTGATTACGGCTGAGAGGTAGAATTCTGATGGAGGAGAGAAGAAAGAAGGGGGGAGGCAATACTATATTAAAGGGAAAAAAGGAGAAGAAAAAAAAGGAGAGAAACATGGGGAGAAAAAGTTAGAGGTGGAGAGAAGGGAAAGAAAGAAAAACGACAAAGAAGAGTTCGCGAAGAAGAAGGACGAGTCAGGGAGGGAGAGAGAAACTGGAAGTGGAGGAAAGGAGGAAGCTGGTTTAGAAAGGAGAGAAAGACTAAGAACAAAGAAGATTCGCAGTGAAGGCCAGGAGAGAGGAGTTAGGAGTGTTCCTTTTTTCATCAACAAATGTTTATTGCCTACTGTGTGTACTCTGATAAATTCACGTCCTGGGAGAAACCCATTATGTATTACTCTACTGCAAGAAGCGTTAATGATTTCATTTCTTTAGCAACCTTTTCTTTTTCTGAGAATGAAAAGTAATCTATACTCATTTAGAAAATTTGGAAAACAGAGAGTGGAATAAAGAGTCTCTAATTCTCTTCCTCTGGGAAAAAGAGAGGGAAAAAGAATCCCTACTTCTAGCCTATTGACATTTTACTGGCTTTGTTTTACTTTCTTTCTGGTGCTCAGTTTGAAGGGCAGCAGCTGCCCAGGGCACATTCTTCTCCTGGAGATTGCAAGAGGTTCGAACGTGCAAGCAGAGACATACTAGGTCCCTTCAGTCCTGGGTTGGAACTAGCACGCTGTCATTACTGCCCCAGTCTCGTGGAGCCATTAAAGCAACATGGGGCCAATAATCGTATAGATCTATCTAATTTCATATCATATTAAAGTATAACTTCCTAAGTTAACATGAATTTATATTTGTACATTTACCTCTTCTGGGACAATGCAAGGACCATAGAACACTTTGAAAGTCACTTTGTGAAACAACTATGTTGTCATACCTCCTCTTCTCTCCTGGAATGACATGTATGGTCAATAGGACCCATGTACAAAGCCAATTTTAAAAATCTATCTAATGCCCTTCTCATAGAGGAGAATGAAAGGAAAGTAATTTACAATAGCAGTTACCATAAAATAATATATATTTCAGTATGCTGACACTCAGGCTTAATACAAGAAAAGACTCAAGTAAGTAGTCATTTGGTTGCAATTACACATAGAATCACTGGGAATGTGACAGCCACAAAGACTGTCTGACAAGGTCTGTTAAATTAGGAGCTCAGTTACCATGTACGGCGTTGTAGTCTGTGATCTGATTTTCTGATATAGTAAACACATTTTGGTAAAGTTCAGAAAAACAGTAACAGGGAAAGTATGTTTCTCTTGATTTCTCTGGATTTATGCTGTAGAAGTCTTAGAAAATCCAGTGTTACATAAAACCCAAGCAAAACATCTTTGGGTTTATATGTGAAACAGATTTAAGTTCTAAACTCAGATAATTATACATGGATTTTTGGCCTACGTGAATATCCAGGGGAACAGTACAAATACAGTATATAGGTTGTAGTACAATTTTTTGGTGGGCAGAATCTGGACAAGCATTGGAATAGGTCTAGGGTACCTGACTGGCCCCATTAAATCTAAATATAAACCTCTATTAATATCACTATACAAATACGCAACAACATTTTCAACAACATCCTATAGGGACTGGGACTGCTTACAGTGGAGTCCACTTAGATATTCTATACCATAAAGTTTTTGCTCACTGTTGTACACTTAGCACAGTACCAGGCACACAGTAGGAGTTCAATGAATATCACTTAAGGTGATTGAAGGGTGTTCTTTTTACTTACATAGCACTTTTCATCTTCGCTAGGATAATGACTCATATTTAAATTTTCAGCCCTGATCTCTCTTCTGAGCTCCAAATTTGTTTTGGCAAATGCTCACTTAACATCTTCACTTGAATGGAACCAGCATTGAATATATTCAGCTTACCATTTCCTGTCACCAACACCCCTCTCCCAAATAAAACCTACCACGAAACAAGGCAAGATATTAATTCTGTGCTGGAGTTCTCTGGTTTAGTAAATGCCCCCATAATCCACTTATTTGCTTCAACAAAAACCTGGGCATCTCCCTATCATCCTGTTTTCTAATCAATCAGTTCTACTTCTTCAGTCTTCTTAAATGTATCCACTTCTCTCCATCTCCAGTGCTACCACACTAGTGAATTACTGAATTATAATAGTCTCATGCCCGCTTCCAAACCCTCTCCATTCAGTAGGCAGAGCCATGTTTTAAAACAGTAATCTAATCCTGTCACTCTCTGTTTTAAATCCCTCAAATAGTTTCTCATTTCTTTTAGGATAGATTCTAAACCCTTAGCAAGGCATATAAGGCCGTGCATGATTTGGCCCCTGCCTATATATCTTTATTAATTTGGGGGCACTTACTCATTATTCTTCAATCATACTGGCTTTCTTTTGTTTTGCTTCTTTTTTTAAAAAATTAATTTTTGTTTTTTAAAACGAATTCAGGCACATAATCTAGAAACCAATCATTGCTAAATAATTTATGACAAAAGTCTTTTTTTCCCCAGAATCCCTGCTTTTACCACTATTGGTTTACTCCTTTCTTTTGGTGATCCCTTCTTCTCTCTGTTTTTTCTCTCTCTCGCTGCCCCCCGTTCCAGAATTCCTATTATCCAGATATTATTTTCTAGATCCTCTACTCTTATCTTTTTCTTCTATTGTCAATACATTTGACTTTTACAAGCAAGTTTTTAAAATATCTTCAAGGGTGGTTTTCAACCACATAAAGGACTATTCAGAAATTAATCTCCCTAAGCTATTAAAAGAAGAATAAAAAGAAAATTACAACATTTCAGCTAATACATTTTATTACTTTAAAGTCTAGCAAATTTTAGCCATTGACTGAATTAGCTTTTGCCACTTACCCAAATATAAATCTTTTCAAATCTCATACATTTAAAATATTTTTTTTACATACTTTATCTGACTGACAAGCCTTTTGAAGTACTTGTGACTTTATTGTAAGCCTAACAAACTTATAAGTATGAGTGATTGTTAGTTCTCATATGCCAAATTCTCTTGATATCACAAATACAGATTTGGTTTCACTTGGCCTTTATACACCCAAACTGTCCCACTGAAAACCAAGGAGGATTTCAGTTTTATTGTGAACTAATTTTCTAATCTAATTAGAACTTATAATTGCTACCTCACTTGGTTGGATTTGGTCAATTTATTTACTGCTTCATTCTATTTTGAACTCTTTTCCAAAGAGGTCACGACTCTTACAGAACTAACACAAAGGTCTATTAAATTTTAGATCTGTCTCATGACTTTTATCTCTAAGTTTTTATTCTGAGAAAAATTTAAAACAGAAGGAAAAATTGAGGATGTGGTATATTCCACATGAGTATAACCACTGTTTAAACAACTGTCGACATTTCCTCATATTTGCTTTATTCACGTAAACTATTTTGCTGACCTTTTTGAAAATAAGTGACAGACAACATGACATTTCACCCCCAAATATTTTAAAATGTAACTCCTAAAAATAAGGGCAAAAAATAAATAAATAAAAATAAGGGCAATCTCTGTATGCCTGTAATAGCTTTATTGTGCCCAGGAAAAGTAACAGTAACTCCTCAATACCATTTTTTATAGCAGTTTTTCTTTTTTTTAAAAAAAGCCAGAATCCAAAGTTCACACAGTGCACTTGGTTGTTTTATTTCTTTAGCCTTTTAAAATCTAGAACAATGTTCCCCACCTGCCTACCATTTTATCTCCCTATAATACTAATTTTTAAAAAAGATCACCCAGTTATTTTGTAGAATGTTCACATGACTTTTTCTGACTTATAACAATGTCCAAGGTCACTCAATTTCAGAGGATTTGTCTTTATCTTTTCAATATATGATTTTTACTGAAGTTTAATTCATTTTAATATTCGTAATTTTCAATTGTTCTTTCTTGCCCTGAGACTATTTCTTCTTTTAGTATCTTGTTCTTGTTTCCTGGATACAATATCTTTCTGATGACACTATAATTTCTTGGAAGTATTTTTATGCTCCTGGTATTGTTTCTGTTTCTTGTGATTCCTTTTCCTCACTCTTACATATTTTTACTTTCTTGTGTCGAACATTTTTCTCTGGTATCTGGTGACTTTTGCCCATTCATAGTGTAAGGATGAAGTCCTAAAAGCTGATTGGAGGCCCCAAGTGTGTGTTTGAGTCTTGTCAATTAAAGGCTTTTTCTTTGGGAACCCCCAAATGTCAGGAGCTGTGACTTTTTTTTTTCTGGCATGGTTCATTTTTTGCGGAGACGTATCCTTTATTCTTTGCCAGACAGTAGAACTTGGCTGTGAAGGCCCGTGTCTGAGCAGAAGCAGCAGACTGGGTGTCTCATTTTCAGTTTCAGACTTAATTCCTCTCTTTCCAGTAAGATAGCTCCCTCTTATTCTGATCTATGTCTAGTGTCGCCGCATCTAGAACTCTTCTGGTTTACTTTCTTCAGAGGTGACAGTTCCTGTTTCCTGTGGAGGTAAACATAGTAGCCTGATTATATCAGGTGGATGAGGACGTGGGCATCTGTCCACATATTAAACAAATTTTCAAACAAATCTCCCTTTTCAGCACTACACTCCTCCCATCTCCACTTCTCCGACTGCCCTCTGCACTCTACCTACTTCTAACTCTTGAGTCTTCCCGGGGTTTCTCAGGGTGACCTGCCTTGCTTCTCCTTGATTTCTCCTTTTCCAACCACTTAGGCTTGACCTTCATTGCGTCTGCTAAGTCCTTCACTGTCCTCAATCCATTTTCTATTTTCAGGCATCGCGGTTTAGGGTGACTACCAGTTTAATAAAAATGAAATCTGTTTTTTCCTTTTTCTCCTTGTTATTTTTTTGAGAGAAGTGGTACTGGGAAGATCTCCGCTATCTTGAATTGAGAAGTCTTTACTGTTTTTATTTTTAGTTCTTCAAGTGCCTTGAATTCTTGACTGCCTTTGGGGTTTTGCATGTGGTGTTCTGGTTCTCTGACACATTCTTTTTCCCTCTCTCCTCTTCCCTCTTGGCCAGTTCCAAGTCATTATTTATTTATTTATATTTATTTTTAATGTTTTATTATTTATTTTTGAGAGAGAGACAGAGACAGAGTACGAGCAGGGGAGGGGCAAAGTGAGAGGGAGGCACAGAATCCAAAGCAGGCTCCAGACTCTGAGCTGTCAGCACAGAGGCTGACGCAGAGCTCGAACCCACAAGCTGCGAAGTCATGACCTGAGCCAAAGTTGGAGGCCCAAACGACTGAGCCACCCAAGTGCCCCCCAAGTCATCTTTTAGATCCCAGCTTAAACATCATTCCTAGATGAGTCCTGTATGACCACCCAGACTAGGTTAGGTCCACTCCCTATAGTATATTCTCGTAACACCTACCATGATTCTAATCAAGTATATATGTCTGCCTCTCCTGCCAAATTGCTACCTCCACAAGGGAAGGGACCATTTCTGTCTTGCTGACCGCTATATCCCGTGTCTAGTGCAATACCTAGCATTTAGTAGGGGATTAATATACATTTTTCATTGTTGACCAACATACATTACTCATTGTGAAGATTTGTGGCTAGGGGCACCTGGCTGGCTCAGTCGGTAGAGCGTGCGACTCTTGATCCTGAGGTTGTGAGTTCAAGCCCCAAGTTGGGTGTAGAGATTACTTTAAAAAAAAAAAATTTGTAGCTGGATTTACACCAATAAGTAGTTATTTAGAGTTTAACGATCTTAGTTCTTATGATTGTCCAGTTATTGTTATAGAAACACTGTAATATGGACCCTTGTCTGTCTCCAAACTTATTTTACAATGAACACTTTAAAAATTATAATGTACTAGGGGCGCCTGAGTGGCTCAGTTGGTTGAGCATCCGACTTCAGCTCAGGTCGTGATCTCACGGTTCGTGAGTTTGAGCCCTGCATCAGGCGCTCTGCTATCAGCACAGAAGCTGCTTAGGATCCTCTGTCTCTCTCTCTCTCTTTGCCCCTTCCTCTCTCTCTCTTGTATAACTCTCAGAAACAGAGTTTCTGCTGTTATAAATGACCAGAGACTGAGTGACCAAAACAACACAAATTTATTATTAGCTTACAGTTCTGGAGGTCAGAAGTCTAAAATGGGCTGGCAAGTCTGCATTCCTTCTGGAGGTTCTAGGAGAGAATCATTTTTCTTGCCTTTTTCAGCTTTCAGAGGCTTCCTCTATTCCTAGGTTCATGGAATCTTTCTCATATCATTCTGACCTCTGCTTCCATTGTCATACCTCCTTCTCTGACTCTGACTTTTCTGCTTCCCTCTCATAAGGTCCCATATGATTAGGTTTTACCCAGATAAGCCATGATAATTAGGTATTTCTCAACAGCTTTAATTTAACCACATCAGCAAAATCCATTTTTGCCATATCAGGTGAAAACCTCAGGTTCTGGGGATTATGAGGTGAACATCTTTGGGAGACCATTATTCAGCCTACCACACACAGACAGCAAAATGTAAATCCAGGGGCAGCTGGGGGGAGCATCTGACTCTTGATTTCAGCTCAGGTCATGATCCCACGATCTCATGGGATAGAGTCTCACTTTGGGCTCTGCGCTGAGCGTGGAGTCTGCTTAAGATTCTCTCCCCCTCTGCCCCTCTCTCCCCTGCTCATGCTCTCTCTCTCTCTGTCTCTAAAATAAAAAAAAACCCATGTAAATCCATACATGAGTTAACTGCTGTAAGAAATGATAAAAAATTCTCTCATACATACTTTTAAAAATATTATTTATTTCAATTTTTATTAAAATTTTTTAATGTTTATTATTTATTTATTAATTTTTTAAAATGTTTATTTATTTTTGAAGGGGCGGGAGACAGAGCATGAGCCGGGGAAGGGCAGAGAGAGAGAGGGAGACACAGAATCCAAGGCAAGGCTCTAGGCTCCGAGCTGTCAGCATAGAGCCTGATCTGGGGCTCGAACCCACAAACCGTGAGATCATGACCTGAGCCAAAGTCAGACGCTTAACCGACTGAATCACCCGGGCACCCCCAATTTTTTGTTTAAGTTCTAGTCTCATATGTACTTTAAACTTTAAATCAGAACAACTTCCAAAGTAGATAAAATAATTTACTAAGTGAAAAATATCATAAATACATATTGAAATAATAAGACAGCATAAAGAAATGATTATTAAATAGACAACATACATCAGATCAGTAGCTGCTTTGCTTCCATATGCAAATGCATTATCATGCTTTCATGAATCCTGGGATTTCCTGGTGTTTTCAGGTAGACACACTATTTCCTAAAGTCAATTATGTAATTATACAAATAACTATATAAAATAGCATCGTGCTTTTCTTACATACATTTAAAAGTATATTTTAGATGAAAACTATAATTAGCATGGATTATTTTTCAATAAATACCTCTCAACATCCTGCAGAATTGTTTGGGAAAAATGATAATGAAAACCTATTTGGGGAAAATCAATTCCAACATTCTTGATTGTTTATTTTATTTTATTTTGATTGTTGATTTTAAAAGACCACAGTTAGATGTTTTATTCTGAGTTACTTAGCAATGTCATGTGAATACATAGTACAAAATGACACCGTGGGGTGATGGGTAAGGCTATCAGCTGACTCTTTTCAGCTAAGAACCTCACTCTGTATCTTGACTGTCAACCTTGACTAATTACTAATTTAATAATTTTATTCAGGGCTGATTTGGCCGTGATGCATTAGCTGGAGAACATGTCCTTTTTCCAAAGTAAAGTTTACTTGAGAGGTCAAATTAGGATCAGAAGGTTGCCTGATGAATATAGTTAAAAATGTCAAGCTGTTAAAAATAGGTGAAGGGGATGAAGCAGTACAAACTTTCGATTATAAAAGAAATAAGTCACTGAGATTGAAAAAATACTGTCAAACTGCCCAAGATACCAAAAATGCCCAGGCACTTACAACCCTTCAACCCATAGCTCCCTCTTCTGTAATCTGGCCCACATTACAAAACTCAAAATATTCAAGCAGCATTCTGCACTGGAAGATGTAGTACATTTGAAAAACGAGTCAGAATCCTACTTGAGGATTCCTACCCCCTCTTAAGGGTTTGCATAGCTCTGATAGCTGCCTGTTGCTTTACTTTCAGTCCTTGCTTTTTATTTTTTTAATGTTTATTTATTTCTGAGAGACAGAGAACAAGCGAGGGAGGGACAGAGAGAGAGAGGGAGACACACAATCCAAAGCAGGCTCCAGGCTCTGAGCTGTCAGCACAGAGCCCAACGCAGGGCTCGAACTCATGAACTGTGAGATCAGGACTTGAGCTGAAGTCAGGCGCTTAACTGACTGAGCCAGTCAGGTGCCCCTCTCTTTAGTTCTTGATTCTTTGTCTAAAGCTGCAACGCAGCCATTTAGCCACATGTAGTTCCAGAACACTGGAAACGCAGCGTCTGAATTGAGATGTATTGTAAGTGTCAAATACTGGATTTTGAAGATGTACATTAACAAGAATGTAAGATATTTCATTAAGAATTTTTATATTGATTACCTGTTAGAATGATAACATTTGGATTTATTCTGGGATATATTTGGTTAACACTATATCATTAAAATTAATTGTACATGTTTCTTTTTAGTGTAGCTGCTAGAAACCTTAAAATTATATATGTGGTTCACATCTTTTATTGGATAGCACTGATCTAAGGCTCCTGAAGGCCTCACCTGTTACTTTCTTTAGTTGTTCTTTATTGTCTGGCTTCTCTCAACCATTCCTTCCCTTTCCAGTAACTGCTTAGCTTAGTAGGTAAACTAGGAAAACTAGAAAGTGAAACTCTGGCCAATCTTTAAGTCGAGAGAATTAAGAATGTACTGGTAAACAATGAAAGTCTCAGTTCAATTCTTCAATGTATTGGATTGGTGCTACAGTATTAGAAAAAGCAGGGGGGTGCGGGAGAATAGTTTTCACTAGTGTCCTCAGAGATGGACTATGTGTATATGGAGAATTAAAGAGAGAATGCAGAATCACACATATACAAGGTAGTAGGACAAAATGTATTTCATCTCCAATCCTCCTCATCTCTACGTTTTTAATCTATTTTCTTTTGGCTACACTAATTCGTCTCCCTTTATCTACGCATACTAATTTATACTGCTGTCTTGGTAGACTGTGGCTATTGAAAAGATGAAAAAAAAAACTGTTTGGAGATGAGGATGTGGGATGGTGTTAGCAGATCTAAAGACCAACAGCACAGAAAGATGTTTATCTAAGTTGAAAAAGACCTTAATTACCCTGTTCCATTTTCCACTCAAAACCGTAACTCTTTTATGCACAGAATAAAGGCTGCTTGTAATGTTGGAACATTAATATTCATCCAACATACTGAATATATACTGATTGGGGAAATTCTCTGAAGGTATATTTTTCAACAGAGAAAAACATGATGCCATTGTTTGTGAACCTAAAGAACTTCTGAATCCCTCTCCCAAAGTAACAAATTGTTGCAAATCCCTGTGCTGAAATACAGTTTTCAGAAGCAGTACATGACCCGACTTGTTAGCTCCCAGCCAGTTTCAGCCATGTCAAGGAGCCCAGGTAAGATACTACTTGTACTAAGCTAAGATAAATATTCTATTTAGCATGTATTTTTCTTGGTATTGAGGACATAAAATTGGTTGTTAAAGAGATTACTTAAACATTAACTGTGAGAAGACAGTGGTAAATCTAATGCATCAATGTTCTTAGGTGGTAAAAATCTAAATCTGACTTTGTTTCACGGTATTAAATCTCTTAGTTTCTATTAGCTTTGAATCGTTGCTGTGACAACTCGTGAAGGTTATTGCAAACTAACTAAAACAGATCAAATTTGTCTTTTAATAAACACGTGTCTTTAACTTGACCTGACAATGTTAAGTAGGGAACATTCAGTTTAGATTCCTCTTTGATTTTGCCCATAGAGGAAAGAACATGAAGGAAAGATAAACTTGAATTTTTGTTTTGCAAAAGTTTGCGTGATTCCTAGATGTCCCTGAATGTTGGAAAATTAAAGTTTTGTGTTTTGGAGAGCATTAGAGAGTGTTGGGGTTACATTTATGGGGGTTTAGACTTTTAGATTAAGAATATGCTAGACATGGGCGCCTGGGTGGCTTGGTCTGTAAAGCATCTTACTTCGGCTCAGGTCATGATCTCATTGTGAGTTAGAGCCCCAGGTCAGGCTCTGTGCTGACAGCTCAAAGCCTGGAGCCTGCTTCCGATTCTGTGTCTCCCTGGCTCTCTGCCCCTCCCCCGCTCGCATTCTGTCTCTCTCTCTCTCTCTCTCAAAAAAGAAATAAACATTTAAAAAATTTAAAAAAAGAGAGAGAATATGCTAGACACCTGAAAGGAATAATTAAAGCTAATCTCAAACCATTCTCCAGTTTTAAAAGAAAGATAGGCCACTGGAATGTGCAAATTTCAGGCTGATAGTCTCTTATCAGATACGGTATCTGTTTTCTAGGAAGAACTGACTTGACTAAAATATTGAATTTCGATTTGTGCTGGTGTCAACAATAAATTCTCAAAGTCTGAGATTCTGTCACCTAGGAATACCGTCTGGAACATGTATTTTGTTTTTTAAACCATACATTTCACCATAAAGTTTTTAAACCATCCCTACACTATAACGTTGAACCTTCTAAAGGGCAAATTCAGTGGTTTTTAGCATTTTCCTAAAGGTGTGCAATCGTTATCACTGTTCTGGAACTTATATTTTATTGTCAACTTTTCCCAGTATGTTTTCAGTCTCAGCTCTATCACTCTAGTCTCACAGATTCCTCCTCAAGCACCGTCTGAGGTGCCCTGTGGGCTGTTGCCACATTTACCCAAAATGCTTTCCTAATTACAGTGTCACCTCAAAAGCAGAAGGAGGGTGAATTAATGAATCTACTAGGTTTGATTTCTAGAGTAACAGCCAACAACCTAATTTACGTGTTGGTTTTCGTGCCTAGCACTCTCATTTTCCTGTGTATGTGAAATGGTATTCGTGACAGGTATTTGTCTGGTGGGCCACCGGTGTGCGTTCAAGGGCTGCCAAACAGTAAGAGACAAGGGATCAGTCAACGTTGAGGCGGGAGCAGCCACAGGCCTCCGACTCCCTTTCCGTTCTTTCCCCGGCCCTGGAGCCAGCAGCGCGTTTCTCCCTCAAACGCTGAAGAAAAGGGGGGTGTGCAGACTGAAGGGGGCGGTGGAAGAGGGACATGGAGGTGTCAGTGCGGCGTCGAGAACGCCACGCCGCAGGGTAATCGGAGACACCGGCAGTGTATTCGGCGCGCCAATCGCCCGGCCACCGGCTCGCGTCAGTGGCCCGGAGACAACAAGGCGCGCCAGTGCCCGCGCGGGAGACCGCGTCTGGCCGCCGCGCGCGCGCCGTGGGCGCCCCTCATTGGCCACCGCGGGCCCACGTGACCTCTGGCGCCAAAACCGCCGGGCCGGGCGCGCGCCTTCCCGCCAGAGAAGGGGGCCCGTGCGGCGCCCCGGATTGTAGGTCCCGCCAAGGTC
>CM053577.1:110114458-110162888 GCA_028646485.1 Cryptoprocta ferox
AAATAATTTAAAACGAGAAAGAAAGTCTTAAGTACGGCCCAGCGTAAAACTCCTACGGGGGAAGTGGAGTATTGAAAGCTCCCATTATCCCCTCAGTGGCTTTTGTGCCAGGCTGCGCCCCAGACTGAAAATGGACATCGCCAGTCATTATTCAGTGACTCGTTGGAGCCAAAATTTGTCTCTCTTACTTTAGGGAAATAGACACGTCTGAGCCTGTAACTTTTTGGAGAAACAAAACATAATTTTTTGTAGGAGAAACTTAAAGCCGATTTTTCTTAGAAAAGGTGAGGGGATGGGTAGGATCTTGGGAAGTCCGGAGCAACCATCCTGATAGTTTCCTTTCAATAACCCTTGGAAAGACAAAAATTAGTGAAAGCAAAACGAGGCCTTTCCCACATCTAAAAATGTAATAATTATTGGTAGGAAAGGGCAGAATTATGTACACGTGGGTGTATGTATGTAAGAATAAATGGGATATATTGATTGTAGAAGTAAGTAGAGTCCAGATTTTCAGCCTCTTTTTCCCTTTGAGAGTGCTTGGATGCTCAATTTTGCCCCTCCTTTTTTTTTTCTTCTAAGGCTCATCAACTCTCCCCCTCTTCCTCTAGGACACATTTTGTTATTTTATTCACTCAAAAAAAAAACAAAAAACAAAAAACAAAAAACTAGGATCTACTATATTTCAGACACTGTGTTAGATTTGGGGTGATACTGGGGAACAAACACATTAACAGTCTCTTCCTTCCTGGAGCATACAGTCTGGTAATGGAGACAGATCGTAGTCAATTAAACATACTAATGTTAACTATAATTTGCTCGGGGCTAAGACGTCCCCATGCTACAATGGGGCTTCGACCCAGCAGGGAGATTAGGGAAGGCTTTCCTCAAAAATGTACCCCTGGACTGAGACCTGAAGGAGTTAAGAGCGGTGGGAGTTGCAGGCAGAGGGAGAAGCTTGGGTAGAGAGAGCTGATAGCCTCTCCCCTTCCAATGACTGCCCATCTCATTCATTTCTGCTACACATAAGTTAATCTTGCCTCTTAGTTATCAGAGACACTTTTTTCTTTCAATTAAGTTCTTAGGGAGTAACTCCTAATCTTTAATTATTGTTATAGATAATGTATGTTCAATAGCTAAGTATATTATGCACATCTATTATGCGTTAACATCTCTGTTGTTTTGTATAATAAAAACACATGATGATTGTAGCAAAATGGAGAATATGATGTATCAATAGAACTAAAAGAACTGTAGGTGTTCAAAGTGGTGAGAGACATGTTATTTTGGAAAATTAAAAAAAAATCTTGAGAAAGTAAATTTTGAGATGTGATTCAAAGTACATTTTGGTCAAACAGCGTAAGAAGTCTGGACTGATAAGTTGACGTATATTCTAAGAACCTTTAATGGAAACGTTTTATTTAACTTTTGAGGACTTTTCTGAGATATTTTTTTCCCTTCCAATGTTTACCTTGGAAAATTTTAAATCTACAAAAAAACTTGCACAAATAAGTCTATTGTTACTCATATACCCTTTGCATGGATTTATCATTAAAACATTTTTTTAATGTTTGTTTATTTTTGAGAAAGAGAGACCGAGTGTGAGCAGGGGAGGGGCAGAGAGAGAGAGAGAGAGAGATGCAGAATCTGAAGCAGGCTCCAGGCTCCAAGCTGTCAGCATAGAGCCCGACGCGGGGCTCGAACCCACAAACAATGAGATCATGACCTGAGCTGAAGTTGGATGCTTAACCGACTGAGCCACCCAGGTGCCCCTGGATTTATCATTTTTTTTTTGATTTATCATTTTTTGAGGGGACACATCTGCTTTATCTTTTTAGAGTGTGGAGAGATCTCCACACTCATACACACACATATGGATGCATGTGCAGATATTTTTCTTTGCTACAGAGAAAGTTATGAGATAAAGTTGTAGACATACTAATTTCATCTCTAAATAATTTGTCTCCTAAGAACAAAGATTTTCTTTTGCATAACCACAATACAATTATGACACTTCTGAGATACTTTTTAAATTAACTTTTGATTATTTATGTTAATGCATTAAAAATAAATGAGTTACTAATTTAAATGGCTTGCCACAGTGGCTAATACCCCAAGTGCTATATAAGTGCTTAAAAAACCATTTTCATGGTTGGAAAACTAAAGAATATGAAAAGGCATATGGTGAAAAGTCTTTCTTGTATTCTGGTTCCCCATCTGTTCAGAATCCCACTCAACGCTCCTTATTCTAGTCAACCATTGTTCTTGTTTCTTGGGCATTCTTCTAGAGGTTCTTTATGCAAATACGAACAATTGTGAATATAGATTTGTATACCCTCTCTTAGAGCTCTTTACTTTTGAACCCAGCCAGACAGCCCATCTGGCAGTGGGAAAAGGGGCCTGTGGAGTAGGGTGCCTACTCTCTAGTGCCCTTTGTCTTTTCCCTGTCCATTCACAGCTTGGCTGTCCCCTTGTGAAAGATTGTATTTTTCCAACTGTATCACCCTGCATTAGTGATACCCTCTCTACTCAGGCAGAAGTGGTTCTTGCTAGCTGCCTAGTGTATTTAAACATGAGGATTCGGGTAATAATGCTGTGTTTTCGTTGCATTAAAAACATTTTTTTCCAAGCACTCATGTCCATGAAAACAAATCAACCAGTACTAGAGAGTGTATGGTGAAAAAGGGCCTGAAGCGGTGCCTGGCACATAGAAGACCTTCTCTAATATTTGCCGAATGAATGAATGAATGAAGGCTAAGTTAATATCGACCTTCTCCTTTCACCTCTACCCCTACCCCTGTCCCATTTCCAGAAGGGTGATTCTCAACCCTGGCTACATGTTAGAAAAACATACGTATAAGTAGTTTTATTCCCTCCCCCGCCAAATTTTTAAGTCTCCAAGTGGATAGTCACGTGCAACCAGAATTGAGAACTACTGTTTCAAATAATGTGTTTATTCCTCTATCTCTTGGCTTACCAAATTGATGCCATTCATTGATTTTTTCCCCCATTGATTCTTTAACATGACAGATGAGGTTAATTCATATTCTATATACTTTCTCTTCTCATGTTTGATAGTTAAATTATTATTGTAGTACTTCTACATGTTATCTTTGTAAACTTAAGTAATTTAAACTCCTTTTTCTTTTTTTTTTTTTAAATATAGTTTATGGTCAAATTGGTTTCCATACAACGCCCTGTGCTCATCCCAACAAGTGCCCTCCTCAATGCCCGTCACCCATTTTCCCCTCTCCCACACCCCCCCCAGCAACCCTCAGTCTGTTCTCAGTATTGAAGAGTCTCTCATGGTTTGCCTCCCTCCCTCTCCTTAACTATTTTCCCCCTTCCCCTCCCCCATGGTCTTCTGTTAAGTCTCTCCTGATCCACATATGAGTGAAAACATACGGTGTCTGTTGTTCTCTATCCTCTTTCTTATTTCATATATTTTCAGCTCTATTATTCACTATTCATCACTGTTTTTTCACATGACTCCCCCTTTTATAAGATGCAGATACTAAGTTTCCTGTCTTTTTCTTTCTCAGCTTTCTATACCCTGCGATTTGTCCCTTATACTTTTTAATTTTTATATCACCGGAGTTGTTAGTGTTTACATTCTGACCTCCAGCCACAAGCAACTCTTCCAGGCTTTGTCTATCAGCCGATTCTAAAAGTTAGAACCTGATAGCCTCAGTTTACATTTTTGTACCTATGTAAATATTGCCTAATACCAAGTACAGTGGTAGTAGCTAAGACATATAATGTAGGGCTTATTGTATAGCGGGCACTTTATGAACATCATTTTTAAATATTCATAATAATCTTAAAGTCCTTTTTAACAAATGAGGAAACTGAGGCACAGAGAAGCTAAGTATCTTGCCTAAGAACAGGAAATTAGAAAGTAACCGGGCCAAGCCTTGAAGCCTCCCCTATGTGAGGATAGGATAAAAATTTTTCTTTTCTTTTTTTTTAAACTTTTTGATGTTTATTTTATTATTGAGAGAGAGAGAAAGAGAGAGAGCAGGGGAAGGGCAGAGAGAGAGGGAGGGAGACACAGAATCTGAAGCAGGATCCAGACTCCAAGGGGTCAGCACAGAGCTGTACACAGGGCTCCAACCCATGAACCGCAAGGTCATGACCTGAGCCAAAGTCGGCGCTTAACCAACTGAGTGCCCCCAAAATTTATTTTCTTTAGATTCAAGTTTAGGACACCACCAGCTGGAAAGAGAATGCACATCAAGGTTATATACATATTTTTTCTTTCTCTCTTTTTTTGTGGGGTAGGGGATGGTTATGCTCCTGTTATACAACTCTGGTCAGTTATCTTTTTTCCATTTCTGTTAGTGACTAATTTCAGCCACTTCAGGATCCCCCTCTTTCTCAGAATATGGCCTACTCTTCTGCTTCATGTACAAAATTGATGTCGTTGGAGTAAACAATTGAATCTCCTTTTCCCATAATCGACTTCTTTATGTGAACATCACATCTTACCTTCTTCTATTCTATGTCAAAGGAAGGATATACTATTGGCCCTCGCCTTTGATTCAAGGTTAATCTTTCCAGGGGCACCTAGGTAGCTCAGTCAATTGAGCACCTCTTTTTTTTTTAAATTTTTAATGTTTTATATATTTTTGAGAGAGAGAGAGAGAGAGAGTGTGTGTGTGAGAGAGAGAGAGAGAGAGAGAGCAGGGGAGGAACAGAGAGAGAGGGAGAATCTGAAGCAGGCTCCAGGCTTCAAGCTGTCAGCACAGAATCCGATGTGGGGCTCGAACCCATGAACCATGACCTGAGCCGAAGTTGGATGCTTAACTGACTGAGCCACCCAGGTGCCCTGAGCACCTAACTCCTGATTTCAGCTTGGGTCATGATCTCAGGGTAATGGAATAGAGCCCCATGTAGGACTCCGTGCTAGCATGGAGTGTGTTTAAGATTCTCTCTCTCTCTCTCTCTCTCTCTCTCTCTCTCTCTTTCCCTCCCCTGCTCCTCTCCCCTGCTTATGCTCTCTCTCTCAAAACACACAAAACAACAAACAACAACAACAACAACAGCAAAAATGAAGTCAGTCTTTCCATGTGCTTTCATTCTCATTGTTCCCAACCCTCTGGGATTTTGCCTCAACAATTTGCCCTGCTCTGTCTTCCATTTCCATTATTCCTGCTCTAATTCCTCTCCTCAACCTATAAACCTGCTTAAGACTGTCAGCTTAGAAAATTCCTTCAACAGACCTCTTCCTCTTACTGCCTCTCATTCTCTCTCCTTCCTTCATCAGGACACCCTATGGAAGAGTAGCCTACACTTCTTGATACTGAATCTAGTCTCGTGGCTCAAATTCACACTTCACTGTCGAGCAAACTTCCTTTCATCCCTACCGAATGACCAATTCTCTTTTGCTTTACTTCAATCCTGGCTGACACCAGCAGGTCCTTTTTAATTAATTAAAATTTTTAAACAGTGTATTTATTTATTTTTTAGAGGGAGGATGGGGGAGGGGCATAGAGCAAGGGAGAGAGAATTCCAAGCAGGCTCCGCCGTGCCAGTGCAGAGCCGGATGTGGGGCTTGACCTCCACGCAGGGCTCTATCCCACCACCCTGGGATCATGACCTGAGCTGAAATCAAGAGTTGGACACTTACGCGACTGAGCCACCCTGCCCCCAGCAAGTCCTTTTTTAAAAGAGCAGTTTGACCTTGGTGAGATACTTTGAACTTTCCTGAGACTGATCAGTAGTCTCGCTGAATTGAAGCAAACTGTTTTGAAATGATTAGGTATTGCTAGCAATCGAACATTCAACTACAGTGTGTTTAATAGATTATGAGAGGGTTGTCTTTTGAGAGGAGGCAATTACTGTTGATTTTGCACTTGGCACATTTAAATGTTCAAAGTGGTTGAACATAGACCTAGCTAATGGCTTAAAGCTCCCCTAGAGGAAGCCACTTTTCTTCCACTAATAGGAAAGGTCACACCGAGTTTGAGATGAGGCCTTGTGTTCTGGTAAAGTGGTTTGTCTCTGCAAAGGGGAGGTGTTTTCCAATCTGGAAGCAGAGAGGCCAAGACTTCAAAACCTTCCTGCTCATTTTTGTCCACCTGTTTGTGTCAGCATCCAAAGGTAAAAGATTGTGCGAGACTCTGGGAGTTTAGGAGGGGAGCTACCAGGAATAAAATCTATATATACTGGAATGATTTTTCCTGGGAATAATCACTTCCCGGTAATGAGACAAGGTTCTAAACTAGCAATTGCTTACAATCTGGCCCAGTCATATACGTAGCGTGCCATGAAGGTTACCACATAGGACTATCCTGCTGGAAGGAACTATAAAACAATTCCTTAATTTTCAACTTAAGCCACATTTTAAGTTGCTTCACGTTCAGACCATAAACTTCCTGTATGACCTTTCATTGTTTTCTGGACTTGCTCATGGCCTTTCCTTTTCTTCTGCACCATGATTTGTAGTTAGGATTGCTCTGAGTTCCCCTCTGTTTTCAGCAATGGCCTAGTTTTCTGCTTCATGTACAAAGTTGATGTCGTTGGAGTAAACAACTGAAACTCCTTTTCCCATAATCGATTTCTTTATGTGAACATCACATCTTACCTCCTGTAAGACTTGCCCAGGGGATTTCCCTTCTAGGGCTATTCTCTTGCTCCAATCTTGGTGCTCTCTAGGCCTATTGTACCTCTGTCATCCTGGGACTTCCCTTCACAGGCGTTGAATTCACCTTCTGCTAAATCTTCTTTCTCTTTTTTGGTTTAGTCATACTCTGTGTTGAGTATGACTCCCTCAGAAGACTTCCTAAGAAATTCTGTATGGGAGAAAAACTTCCCGAGCACTTGCATATCTGCAAATGCCTTTATTCCCCTCTCACAAATAATTGAGAGTTCAGCTAGACATAGAATTTTAGGTTTAGAATAAGTTTTTAGGGATACGGGTGGCTTATTCAGTTAAGCATCTGACTCTTGATCTCAGCTCAGGTCTTGATCTCAGGGTTGTGAGCTCAAGCTCCATGTTGGGCTCCATGCAGGGCCTGAAGTCTATTTAAAAAAAGAAAATATTTTTTTATTTTAACTTAAAATTTTTTAAAATGTTTTATTTATTAATTTTTGAGATAGACAGAGATAGCGTGAGCAGGGGAGGGTCAGAGAGAGGGAGATACAGAATCCGAAGACAGACTCCAGGCTCTGAGCTAGCTGTCAGCCCAGAGCCTGACGCGGGGTTCGAACCCACGAACCGCGAGATCATGACCTGAGCTGACGCCGGACGTTCAACCGACTGAGCCACCCAGGTGCCCCTTAACTTAAAATTTTTTTAATGTTTATTTTTGAGAGAGAGAGACAGAGACAGAGACAGACTATGAGTGGGGGAGGGGCAGAGAGAGAGGGAGACCCAGAACCTGAAGCAGGCTCCAGGCTCTGAGCTGTCAGCACAGAGCCCAATGCGGGGCTTCAACTCATGAACCATAAGATCATGACCTCAGTCGAATTTGAACGCTTAACCAACTGAGCCACCCAGAGGTGCTCCAAAAGAAAATACTTTTTAATAAAATTCTTGAGGGCAAAAATTGTTCCTTTATATTCTAGTATTTGTTGTTGGGAAGTCAGTTGCCAAATTAATCCATGTTTCTCTTTGGGGATTTTTAGCATCTATGCTTAGTGTTTTGAAATTCTAATATATTCTGGAGGTGAGGTTTTTACTTCCCCATTTGTTGTCCTGAGAACTTGGGGGGAGGGCGTGTGTGCGTGCCTGCTTGCATGCGTATGGGACTTTCTAGTCTGAAGTTTGGTGACCTTCAGCTTTGGGAAGCTGTCTCACTGTTTTGAAATTTACCCCCTCTATTTATCTCTTTGGTACTCCCATGAATCAAATGCTTGCCTGTCTTTCCATATTGGCCCTCTATATCACCTATCTTTTCTCTCATATTTTTTATCTCCTGTTTTGTTTCTGTTTTTGTTTTTTTCTGAGTGATTTCCTTGACTTTATTTTTTTGGACCATTCGTTTTATTTTTAATTTTGACAATCATATTTTTTAAATCGGAAAAATTTTGTTTTAGGATTATTTTTTTTCCATAGCATTCTCTTTTGTTCCTCGAATGTAATACTTTCTTAAATCTCTCAAAATATATACATTAGAATTTGCAACCTTACTTTTCCATTCCCTGAGTTATATGTTTTCTTCAGGGTTAGTTTTATTTGTTTTCTGGTATTTATCTTGAATTCTGTGGTCCTTATCAATTGCTAGTGATCCTTTGTTATTTTAAAGAAATATGGACTGTGTAGCTGGTGTGGGTTTTTTCTGCTGTTGTGTGAGTAGGACTCTTTTCTTAAGTGGTAGCAGTAGCTAACATTTATGTAGTGTTTATCCACATTCTAGGCACTGCCCTGTGGAGGCTAAATGTATTAACTCATTTTATCATCTCAACAACCTCTGTATGAGGTAGTTACTATGATATTTCCTTAAGTTTAATATTCCATCAACTGTAAAATATACCATCATTTCATTTACTACTAAGAGGGTAAATGTTGTTGAAATATGACACATGTAGGATATAAAACACATTCTGATTCTGGAGGTAGTAAAAAATCTTAGAGTTGACGAAATAATACATTACTATTCCTATCTTACAGTTGGAGGAACTGAGGCATAGAGAGATTAAATAACTTGCCCCAGGTGACGCAGTGTTATCTGTAGTGGATTTAACAATGGAACCCAAGTGATCTGGCTTCAGAATTTTACCTCTATGCTTAACTAGCTCCCTGCTGAGTGGGGACTCATATGGGGGCATAGGAGAGCTCTGACTTGAGGGGGAGCAGTAAGGGCATGAATTATGGAGCTCATTTTCTGGCCCCATGTCCCCCAAATGCTAGAACAAAGAGACCTTTAATTTCAGGCACCAATGTTTATAAAGAAGCTTTAGCTTTCTTCAAAAAATTTGTTTTGTTTTGTTAGAGAAGAGTGGTCTGGACTTTTTTTGCCTGAAGTTGTGCTGGGTGTAGTGGCCTGGGGGTGTTGAGGGTACCAAGGGGTAGAGTTGATCCTCATCAGACTTGAGTCAATGTCGCATCTCTCTCTCCCAGCTCTGGGGTTTTAGTGGAGTAAATGGGCTTCCAATTCTCAGGAGCTCCTGTGGTGGGGTCTTGGCATTTTCTCTGCCTGGCTTATTTGTCCATATCTTATCTCATCTACTTTCTGCCTTCCAGAAACACGTACGCATCTCTCATCTGCTGTTGACCCAGTCTCCCATTCTTTTCACTGTTGTGGTTTTCTTCTTTTTTTATACATTCATTTTGGTTGTGTCTTGGGAGGGATTAGGGGAAATGGGAGGCCAATGCTCGTGCTCACTCTTGGACCAGAAGTCCCTACACCTCTATTTTTAGTGAACAAAATCAAGATTATGAAAGTGATCACCATATGAGAAAATAAAATATTCACATTATAGCTAGCAGCAGAGAAACACCTATAAAATCTTAGAAGCATGCTTGCTTAAAAGTTTTCCAAAAGGCAACTGAAGGGACAGCTGGTCAAAGTTGCTTATGTAAGACTCGCAACACACAGCAATATTTTTTCAAATTCCACTACATTGATGCTTATTATTTGTTTTATGAAGGAATAATTCTTGCAAAAGGATTAACCACATGATTGTCCCAAATTTCCCAGTAGGCCATTTAGACTATGATTTTATTTTCAGAAATCTGTGTGGAATATATATATATATATATATATATATATATATATCCCCCTCTATATTAAAAATTCAATACTTGGGGGATGCCTGGGTTAAGTGTCTGACTTTGGCTCAGGTCATGATCTCATGGTTCGTGAGTTTGAGCCCCATATCTGTCTCTCTGCTGTCAGCACAGAGCCCTCTTTGGATCCTCTGTCCCCCTCTCTCTGCCCCTGCTCATGCACACTCGTTCTCTCTCTTAAAAATAAACATTTTTTTAAAAAAGGAAAAGAGTAAACATTCAATACTTGGAAAAGAATAAAACTTTACTTTTTTGTTTAAGTCATTTTGATTTTCTTGTCACAAGACTTCTCACTCCTACAACATATGACTCTTTTTATTTATTTTTTAAATTAATTATTTATTTTTTAAAATTTTTTAATGTTTATTATTTATTTTTGAGAGAGTGAGCACGAGCAGGGGAGGGGCAGAGAGAGAGAGAGAGAGAGGCACAGACTCTGAAGCAGGTCCAGGCTCTGAGCTGTCAGCTCAGAGGCGGATGTGGGGCTGGAACCCACAAACTGAGAGATCATGACCTGAGCCAAATTCGATGCTTAACTGACTGAGCCACCTAGGCACCCCAATTTATTTTCAAATTTACAT
Source organism: Cryptoprocta ferox (assembly GCA_028646485.1). NCBI lineage: Eukaryota > Metazoa > Chordata > Mammalia > Carnivora > Eupleridae > Cryptoprocta > Cryptoprocta ferox. Next base: position 110,124,770 of record CM053577.1, read on the forward strand.
CCAAGTTAGTTAGCCTATAGTGCAATAATGATTTCAGGAGTAGAATCCAGTGATTCATCCCCTACATATAACACCCAGGGCTCATCCCAACAAGTGTCTTCCTTAAGGCCCCTTACCCATTTAGCCCATCCTCCCACCCACAACCCCTCCAGCAACCCTGTTTGTTCTCGGTATTTAAGAGAACATATGACTATTTTAGAGCTTTGATTTAATAATTTCTTTCCTGTAATCTTATAATATTTCTTATAATATGGTGGTGTAGCTGTTTTGCTATGTAAGTGTCTGTAGGACAGGTATATGGACTCTCTTTAGTCAGCAAATAATTCTGACTAAATAGGTTGAGTACAACAGAGCCCTGAATCCATTTTGCATTCAACTTTTATGAGGAATGGGTAAAGGACCAGAACCAAAAACAAAAGCCACTAGTATCAGGAACCTGATTTTCAAATTTTACTTTCAGAGTCTGTCCTGAAGCCGACGTATAGCCAACACTATTTCTTACACAGTTTTATCTACATTCGACAGCTCTGGACAATGCTAATTGATATAGATATTTATGATTATTTGTTTGGTTGCAGGGAAGAGAAACCTACTCTGGTCACCTCCAGAAAGCTGTGACTGCTGGTGAGAATGCCTATGAAAGAGAACTGAACTTGGAGGGTTCAAGTTCTGAGGCAGTTCTGGGACCAGGCTTTTTGTTTTCTTTCTTTCTTTATAAGTGTTTGCTCTGCCTAGTTCTCTATCAGCCACCTTCCTCCATTTCTCCTGTAAATGTTTTCCTCCCCTTCATAATGTTCACTTGCAAAAGATTTGACTTAACCCCGGGCCCAACATAATCCCGTGGCATTCCTGGCCCCACTGCCAACTTTTCCCTTAGTCTCCTGAACTTATTAGTCTTCTCAACACTGAACAGAGAGGAAGGTACCCTGTTCTCTTTTGGCCAGCCAGTGGATGTTCTTGGGTCAGGTATCCATCTCTGATCCAGACGGCTGTGGTCTGGGGTTGCGGTGGGGACATCAGAGAAGAAGTTACATTGCTGAGGCAACATGGCAGATTCTTTGGGAAGGGGGATGTGGGCAAGTCAGACAATGATTGGCATCTTTAATGAAAGGATTCTAAGGTGTGTTTCAGGATTCTGAATCATCATCATCATCATCATCACCATCAACACCACACACATACATACACACACACACACACACACACACACACAGAGGGTCATATACTTAACCAAGTAACAATGCCCATTAGTACATTTTAGAAGGAAATTTTCAACAAGCATTGAAAGATGGTTAGAAAATACTGTTACACTGTTTCTCCTGATTCCCCATGTACCTCTCTGACTATTCCTTCTCAGTCACTTTTGTGGCTTTTGTTCCTTTGCTTCTCTTGTGAACCATCAGTCTTATCCGTCAGCTATATAAACTCTGAAAGATCTTATCCACTCCTGCATTTTTATTGAATAAATAAATGATGACTCTAAAATCTTTTAAGTTCTGACATCCCTTGAGCTTCAGATATATTCCAGATGCCTGCTAAGTTGTCCTACACCTACCTTAAACTTATAAATGAACTCAAATTCTCTTCTTCCTCTTTCGCCCCCTCCTCTGCCTTCTGTACCTGCCCTCCCTCGACCCTCATTCTCTGTATAGGCTGATGGTACCATCACCTTTCCAGTCTCCTGAGCTGGAAAAGTAAGAATTTCCCTTTCCCTTACCTTTCTCAGCTAATCTATTACCAAATTCCAGCCTATTCTGCTTCCTAAACGTTTATAGAATCTGTTCTCACCACTCCACCCCTGTTAGTACTACTTCACGTTAGTACTAGTTCAGGCTTTGTGTGCTGAGGTTCAAAAGCATGGGCTCTGCAGCTAGGCAGACTTGGGTTTAAATCCTGGCTTTCACAGTTATTAGTTTTCAAACCCTGGGCAAGTTACTCATGCCCCCTAACCCCTCAGCCCCCACCCCCACCCCAAGCCTGGCTGCACATGGGAACCACTTGAGGAGCTTTAAACAAACTACTGGTGCTTGGCTCAACTGATTTCCCTGGAATGGAGTGAGGCTTGACAGTGGGAGTTTTAAAAGCCTCCCCCAGGGATTCCAAGGTGGAGCTGAGTTTGAAAAGCACAGCTCTAAACCACAGCTCTCTCATCTGTAGCATGGGGTAATGACCTCATGGGGGTCATTGTGAGGGAGCAGTCAGTAAGATAATGCGGATATGGTCTGGTATGTGGTAAGCATGCGAGTTATTTTTAGGCAACTCCTTATCTCTCTGTAGCACATTGCCACAGCCTTAAAAAAATATTTTTAAGGTTTATTTTTGAGGGGAGAGGAGGGACAGAGAGAGAGAGGGAGACACAGAATCTGAAGCAGGCTCCAGACTCCAAGCTCCAAGCTGTCAGCACAGAACCCGATCCGGGGCTCAAACCCACGAACCGTGAGATCATGACCTAAGCCAAAGTTGTACGCTTAACCAACAACCAGGCGCCCCTGCAGTAGCCTTTTAATGCATTCCCCACCTTAAGTCTTGCCCATCTTCACTCGGATTCCAGAGGGTAAGTGCTAGAAGCGAATCTGATTGAAGGGTTCTGATAAAACCCTTCAGTGGGTCTCCTGTTTGACTCCCAGCCTTTCACTGTGCCTTCAAGGTTTTGCTCTTGCCTACTCTGTTATCTTTGTCTCCCATCATTTGCCACCTTTTAACAGTAGCACTACTTAGAGTGTATGTAGAAACCTCACTGTCTGTTACCCCCATGCCTTTGGTCATGTGATACTTCTGTTGGCAAGGTCTCATTTGCCGCCCCTTCCCAGCTAGCCCTGCCCCCATCTCCCCATCTCTCTCTTCTTCTCCTGGCTAATTCTTATTCATCCTTCATTCTTCAAGACTGAACTCAGTTATTTTCTTTGGGACATCTGCCCTGACTCCTCTGTGTAGACCTCACTCTTACTATCACATGTTGAATTGTAGTTTGTGTCTCTCTCCTGCTAGACTCTGAGGACAGGACTTCATCTCTCAGTACTAAGCCTGAAAAATTAAAGTCCTCAGATTTTATTGAAATAAAACAGGTTCAATGCAAAATTTGCTGTATCTATGAAGCCATACTTCTATCTACTTTAGCCCAAATTTATCTTCCTCTCCTCTGTATTCCTGAGGAATGCTAATTATTTAATCCCTAACCAGTGGGTCGTAAGCAACATAAGGACTTGTCTTTATAAATTCCTCAAAGCACTCAGCACAGTAGTTTACTTATAGTGTTGCTTAAAAACACTTATTGGTTAGGGGCGCCTGGGTGGTTCAGTCAGTTAAGAGCTTGATTTTGGCTCAGGTCATGATCTCATGGTCTGTGAATTTAAGCCCCTCGCTGGGCTCTGTGCTGACAGCTCATAGCCTGGAGCCTGCTTCAGATTCTGTGTCTCCCTCTCTCTCTGCCCTTTCCCCACTCTTTCTCTCACACATGCACACTCTCTCGCTCTCTCAAAAGTAAATAAACATTTAAAAAATTAAAAAAAACCACTTATTGGTTGTTGGAAGCAAATAAAGTTTGGAGGTACTCATTCAGGGATCATGGATATAAGCATTAAATGGAAAAATCTATTTTATAAAATTATAAAGATACAGATCTGCACTATCCAGTATGAACTACTAACCATGTCTGTTACTTGAGTGCTTGAAATGTGGCCAGCTGAGGAACTGAATTTTAAGTTTTATTTATTTTTAATTAATTTAAGTTTAACAACTGGTACTTGATTTAACTGTTGGAAAACTGGGAAACTATTAGGTATGTTTGGAACAACTTGGAGATACTATATATATATATGTGTGTGTGTGTGTATATATATATATATATATATATATATAGAACAACTTGGATATATGATTCTACCTTTTAATCTGTAAATTTTATGAAGTCCAAATACAAATCAAGGTTTTCCAATGAAAAGCTAGGACCTGGGTTGAGATGTGCTGTAAGTATGAAAAATGTAAAACATATTGTTAATAATTTAGGGTCGCCTGCATGGCTCAGTTGGTTGAGTGTCTGACTCTTGATTTCGGCTCAGGTCATGATATTAGGATCGTGAGATCAAGCCCATGCTGGACATGGAGCCTGCTTAAGATTCTCTCTCTCCCTCTCCCTCTGCCACTCCCCTGCTCTCCTCTCTCCCTTTCTCTCTCTCAAAAAAATTTGTATTGATTATATGTTTCATGATAATATTTTGGAGGTAGTATCGTAAGTAAAATATATTACTAAAATATTTTTGCCTGATGTTACTGGAAAATTTTAAATTAAAGTGTAGTTTGAATTATGTTTCTATTGAACAGGGCTAATCTATTCCAATGCAAGGCTTTGCTTTTCTATAATCATCGATGATGAGATTTCCATCCTTCTCATTGTAAGACAGTTTTTAGTGACTAGAGGTGAGTGATTTATAGATAGTTAATACTCTCTTTTGAACTCTTTTCTGTCAATGTAGATCACAATCCGCCTTCTCAGCCCAAGGAGAGCAGCGTTGGCCAGAACCATCACCAGGAGGAAATAATCCACAAGTTGGCCATGCAGTTGAGAAACATTGGGGACAGCATCAATCGTGGGATGGTTCAAGAGGTGAGTCTTCAGTTTCCACAGCAACAGCCAGTCCGGTAGGAGGGAAAAGCAAACACAACAATGACTGCCAAGTGGCTGGGAGGCCCAGGACTTAGCAGAACATAAGGATTAATAACGTCCAGATTATGAAGCATTAGATCTGAAAATCATGACCCTGAGGCAAAGCCACTATTTGATCTCACACTTGCTACTCAAACGGTGGCCCATGGACAGCAGCATCAGCATCATGTGGCAGCTGGTCAAATACGCACAAGCTCACACCCTAGCCATAGTGCCAGAGTCAGAATCTACTTTTTTACACGCCCCGTCCCGGAGGTTTGCGTGCACATTAAAGTGTGAGAGACTTTCCTCCACACCTTCCAACTAGGGTGCATATTAGAATCACCTATGAAGTTTTAAGAACTACAGATGCCTGGGCCCCACCTTGAGAGATTCTAATTTAATGGTCAAGAGGTGTGGCCTGGGCATCAGGCACTTTGGGGCTCCTGGGAGGCTCAGTCGGTTAAGTGTCCGACTTCTGCTCAGGTCCTGATCTCACAGTTTGTGAGTTCGAGCCCTGCGTCGGGCTCTGTGCTGACAGCTCAAAGCCTGGAGCTGCTTCAGATTCTGTGTCTCCCTCTTTCTGCCCCTCCCCCGCTCATGTTCTGTCGCTCTGTCTCTCAAAAATAAATAAACGTTAAAAAAAAAAAAAAAAGAAATTACAGCTCCCTAGGTGAATCGAATGCCCATTCAGGGAGGAGAAAACCCTCAATTGTGGTTTTCCTCCTTGAACGGACCTGGAGGTGATGCTTTAAGCCCCACTCCTGCTGATTTCTTTGTTTCTCCTGATTATAGATAAGAAGGGAAAACAGGAAAGAATAATGGTTACTGTTTATATCTTAGAGGTGCTCAAGTCCACTGGAATAACCTATAGTTGGCAGCGGAGAGAGAATGATATGTGAGGCTCCACAGGGAGGGGGCTGCCCTCAGAGCCCAACTTCTTCCCCTCAAAAACCTGTCCCGTGAGGATTCATCACTCCTGCCGCCATCATGCTGGCTTCAGGGAGTGCCATGTCCTCTTTTATGCTCTGGTTGAAATGTGGCGAATCCTCAGCCTCTCCATCAGATAAAACATTCCCTGAGACAGAACATGAATGAAGGGTCCCAACAATGACACTGCTAAAAGTATGAAGGAAACAAAGAGGAAAGAAACACAGGGAGTCAAATGAATGATTTGATGGACCGATTTCATTCAAGCAAATTTTATTTAGTGCTTACTATATGCAAGACTCAGTTCCAGGCATTGGTAGCTCCAGCAGAGAGCAGGACAGAAGATGAGCCTACTCTCACTGAACTCGTAATGAACAGTAAAGTGGATGACTAGTCAGCCAGGGATGCAGTTTCGAGCAGGATTGGGGATACCGAGTGATGGAGAGCGACCTTGAATGGGTGATCAGGGAAGGCCTCCCTGGGGAGGCAATCTATTTGAGCAGAGACTGGAAGTGAGGGAGTGAGCCATGGGAATACCTGGGGGACAAGTGTTCTAGGCAGGGGGACAGAGAGTGCAAAGCCCTTGTGATAGGAACAGGCTTAAGGAAGAGCGAGGGGGCCAGAGTGGCTGGAGTGGAGTGAGTTGAGGTCCAGGAGTTGGCCTCAGTCTTAGGGGCAATAATAAGGTGTCTGGGTTTTACCTTACGCATAAGGAAGCTTCTACGGAGGGAGAGCTTCATGAGCTGATTCACATTTAGAATGGGTACTAGCTGCCGAGAAGAGAGTAGGCTGTTGTGAACATTAAATGAGATAATCTTTGTAAATCACTTAGAACAGAGCCTGACCCACAGAAAATGACCAATAAATGTTAGCTCAGCCAAAAAATTAATTTGTTTTCTGTCTTTGCCCTTTTAATAGTTGGAGTTGACGCCTCTGTGCTATGGATCATTTATGAGAATGCTCGAGATATTAACCATTTCCTTCCTATGCTACTGTTTTCTCTGTAGGAAAGTTTTCACTGATGACTGGACTTTATTAATTCTAGGGAAGCCCTTAGTTCAACTTTCCTGCCTTTTTATCTGCTAATTCTGAATACTCATGGTTCCTTCTGATTTTTTCTCTGAAGAGGAGAGAACAGAGGACAAATCACAACCACCTATTTTCTGTATTTGCCTCAACCCAATTAAGAGGTCACTGCTCTAGGTAGCCTCCTATTCCATTTTCTCCCTTTCCTTCTTTCCCTTACCTTTGAAGCTGTAATTTACTTGTGTCTTAAATTTACCCTTACAGCTTAATAAGTTGACACTGAACTCCCCCAGCTTTTAAAAAAATGAGGGGCACCTCACAGTTTGTGAAGTCAAGTCCCACCTCGGGCTCTCTGAGCAGAGCCTGCTTTAGATCCGCTGTCCCCCTCTCTCTCTGCCCCTGCCCCACTTACACACTCTCTCTCTTAAAAATAAATAAATAAACTTAAAGTTGATTCTGATGATGGTTGTACAGCTCTGTGAATATTCTAAACACCATTAGCTGTATTGTACTCAACAGGCAAATTATACTGTATATAAACACATTATTTTTCCATAAAGTTATCATTAAAATTTTTTAATGTTTATTTTGAGAGAGAGAGAGAGAGTGAGAGAGAGAGAGCGAGGATGAGCTGGGGAGGGGCAGAGAGAGGGAGACACAGAATCTGAAGCAGGCTCCAGGCTGAGCTGTCAGCACAGAGCCTGACGTGGGACTCAAACTCATGGACTGTGAGATCATGACCTGGGCCGAAGTGGGATCCTTAACTGACTGAGCCACCCAGGCGCCGCTCATATTGTGGTTTTGATTTGCACTTTCCTGATGGCTAGTGTGTGTATCTTTTTATGTGCTTACTGCTCATTTGGGTGTCTCTTTGGAGAAATGTCTATTCAGATCCTTTGCCCATTTTAAAATTAGGTTATTTGTCTTTTTATGATTGAGCTGTAGGAGTTCTTTATACATCCTAGATGTAAGTCCCTTATTGGATATATTATTTGCAAATATTTTCTCCCATTTTCACTATTTTGATGGTATTCTTCGAAGCACAGAACTTTTTAATTTTGATGAAGTTCAATTTATCTATTTTTTCTTTTATTTCAACTGCTTTCGGGGTCATATCTAAGAAACCATTGCCTCATCCAAAGTCATGAGGATTTACACCTATATGTTCTTCTAACAGGTTTATAGTTTTAGCTCTTAAATTTAGGTCTTTGATCTATTTAGAGTTAATTTTTGTGTATGTTGTGAGTTAAAAGTTCATCTTCATTTTTTTCCTGTGGGTATCCAGTTGTCCCAGCACCATTCTTTCCGTATTAAATTGCCTTGGCATTCTTGTCGAAAATCAATTGACTGTAAATGTGAGCGTTTATTTCTGGGCTCTCCATTCTATTCCATTGATCTATGTCTATCCTTATGCCTGCCCTAGCGTTTCCTGCAGCATTTGACAAAGCCGGCTTTGCCCTAGACTTTGAAAGGTATCTTGTCCTGGACCACAAGATTGCATTTTAGATCACCTTTAAGTAGCTCACGGTGCGTTTAAAAAATAATTAAAAAAATTCCTCTTGAGTGTGGCTCTAAAATGCTCATGGCTTTCCTCTGCTGCTTCGAGACTTAAATCAAGCATCTTTAACAGAATTTCACATCTGGAATGATGTATTTCTTTTGTATATAGTCATCCCGGATTCACCTTTTGTACCCTGTTTAATTGAGGGGTCACATTGATTCTCCAGATGTCTTCCTGCTTTGGGCGTATTTAAAGAAACTTTCGTTCTCGCGCTGGGGGCTCCCTAGCAAGGAACTCACCAAGTTCTGCTTTTGTCTGCCACGCAGCTTGGTCTCTTGTTCTTTTCACGTAAGCAAGTGTTCTTTGTTTTCTGGCAGGAGGCCTTTATTCTCAAAATAACATCTTCTATTTTGCTATTTAGGGGTTTTGAGGGACCCGGTTTTTTTTTTAATCTGGGGCATGTAGTTTTCCTAGATATAAACTGTGTTTTAAAATAGTTTTCCCATTGCTTTTAGGATCTTAAATGTGTCTTTGGAATTTTGTCTCCATAGGACTCTTTCCTTCTGGGTTCTAGAAACTGTGCCCTACCCTCCAGCCCCCCCCCCAACCTTACAGGCAACAACTCAAATGTTACCTGCCCAGGTATTGCCCCACCCCGTGTGCTCCCCACATTTGTAGACCGGCTCTTTATTGAACTGTCCCTGAATTATCCTAATTTGAGTGCCATCTGTCTCCTCTGGGACCCTGACGACTGGTATAGTAATGCATATGGAATTTCTTAGTTTATTAGAAAGAGGGGAGGGAAGCTAATATTTATAATTAAACAATTTCTTCCAGGTTCTTTTGAGAGATTCTTACATGTGTCATTCAATTCTCTCAATAACTCTATGGATTAGTGGATTAGTACTTCACGAGAATCGGTTGAGATTCAGAGAGATTAAGTAACCTAAGGTCACTTGGCAATTAAGTGCCAAAACTGGAATTTAAATATATGAGCATCTGACTAGGTGCACTATACCTTTTCTCATCAACCTTGCTGGAAGGAAATTCATTCCATTTTTCTAACTGATACCAACTACAAAAGAGAAAAAATGACTCCCAGTTGCTGACAGGACAAAGTCTGAATTCTTTAGCTTGCTACTATTGGTTTATCATTCATTCATTCATTCATTCATTTATAGAACTAATATTTATTGAGTACTGTATCTATTATGTGTCAGGATCCGTTGAAGTACTGGAGATACAACAGTGATTAAAAGAGACAAAACTCCTTGATCTCGTGGAGTTTATATCCTTTTTTTTAACATTAAAAAAATTTAATGTTTATTTGTTTTTGAGAGAGAGAGAGTATGTGTGTGTGTGGGGGGGGTGGGACGGAGGATCTGAAGTGGGCTTTGTGTGAGCCCGCTGCAGGGCTTGAACTCACAAACCGTGAAGTCATGACCTGAGCTGAAGTCAGACGCTTAACCAACTGAGCCACCCATGCGCCCCTCGGGGAGTTCATATCCTAAAAGGGAGACAGACTATAAGCGGACAAATAAAGTAATGCAGTTTATCAGTCAATGACAAATATTGTGCAAAAAAATAAAGCAAGGAAAGGAAGGAGGAGTGTTGGGGGGTTTACAATTTTATAAGTAGAGGGGGAAGGCCTTACTACAGAGAGGATGACTTCTGAGCGAAACCTTGACAGAGGGCTGGGAGGGAGCCGGGCATCTCTGGGGGAGGGGGAAGAGCAGTGGAGGCAGGTGGAAAGCAGAGACGTAGAAGCAGGAGCGTGTTTGGCATGTTTGAAGAAGCAAACGTCTGGCTTCTTTGAAAGGACTAAGAAGGCACCCTGCAACGCCAGAGGCAGAGGTTACCAGCCCCGGAAAGAGTGCCCCCGATTTGTGGATGGTTAAGATGTAAAAAATACATCCAGAGGAAAGCTTCCCCCAGCGTGTGGAGGAACAGACCCAGATATTCTCCTGCTCATGCAATTCATAGAGCAGCCCAAGAAGCGTGTTTGTGGCATTCGTTGAATTAATATTAATATTGAGTTTCTACCTTTGGATTATTCTATTTTTTTTTTTTAAACTTCTCTCTCGCTCTTCTGTTAAACAGGATCTTCTTCAACAGGAAGTCAGGGAGGCACTGACTCATTTTGTCTTGGTTTTCTTTGGAGGAGTTCACGCGCTGCAGCGCTTTCTCCGGAATAACCGCTGGATGTAAAAGGAATGTAAATGTCAACTTCTGCTTTCCTTCTAACCTCGGAGAAAACGTGAATCGTACTGGGGCAGATGGAAGAAAACCCTCGCTTTTTACCCATCACTGTTGCTTCACGCCTGGTTTCCTGGAAGACTGCAGACTCACTGGCCATTTGTCTGTTCGGAGCCACCCGCTATGAGATGTCTGTGACAGCCTCCTGGTATTGCCACTTAGAAAACACGAGTGCCATGGACGGTCCCCGGTGCTCCTTGTAAAGAAACCTTAAGCATTTTCTTTCATGAGTGAAATTGAACCTTGTTCTCAAAGCAGAGGTCACGGAAATGGGTGCTCTTTGCTCCTGGCCCTTCCCTGGGTACCGGGCCCTCCAGCAACCTGCCGGCCCCACCCTTGTTGCCGGTATCCAGACCTGCAGTGCCCTGTTCTGAGACCTCTCTGTCTACCTCACCTTCTCTCCCTCCTCCCCCTTTTGGAAGTATTAAGAAAGTTTGTGGTTATAAATTATAAGTTCTGTATATACATTTTGAGTTCTTTGTAGGAAGAGTGTTATTTAAAAATTAATAATTTAAAAAATGAAATAAATATGGTTATTTTTTTGAGCATGAAACACCTGTGCGGATTTCTTTTGGGAAGGAGGGATTCATCCACTTATTCCTGTCATATGGGTTCAAAATTCTGTAGATTTTGATCATACATAGCATCGCCTTTGTCCTTCCAAAGGGAAATGTCCTCATTTTTTCAGTTTGTCTCAGGCAAGGCCTGTACAGTTCCATCATTATTTAGCCTTTGGCTTGCCGGCATAGAATGGGTGCTGAAACATCTTTCTTGGGGCGCCCGGGGGCCTCAGTCAGTGAAGTGTCTGACTCCAGCTCAGGTCATGATCTTGCGGTTCATGGGTTCAAACCCCTCATTGGGCTCTGTGCTGACAGCTCAGAGCCTGGAGCCTGCTTGGGACTCTGTGTCTCCCTCTCTCTCTTCCCCTCCTCCTACTCGCACTCTGTCTCTCTCTCTCAAAAATAAATAAACATTAAAAAAATTTTAAACATCTTTCTTATTTATTATACCTATTTTAATAGGTATTTATCCTATGGAAAAAATCAAAACATATAAAAAGGCTTCCAATGAAAACTCTTGCTCTTTTCTTTTTTTTCTTTTTAAAAAAATTTTTATGTTTATTTTTGAGAGAGACAGAGTGATAGAGCGTGAGTGGGGGAGGGGCAGAGAGACACAGAATCTGAAGCTGGCTCCAGTCTCCGAGCTGTCAGCACAGACCTTGATGTGGGACTGGAACCCATGAACCATAAGATCATGACCTGAGTCCGAGTCGGACGCTTAATCGACTGAGCCACCCAGGCACCCCTCCTGCTCTTATTTTCTATCCTGAATCCCACTTATGTCTGGTAGTTTATTATATATCCCTTCGGAGTTTCTTTGTACAAATACATATATTTTGTATGTACACACAAAAGGTAGCGTGTAGTACACATTATTCTGTGCCTTGATTTTTTTTGCTTAGCGTGATGGTCAGACACACACTATTCTAACAGACACACACTAACATTTTTGCAAATGTTAACTCATTTACTCCTCATAGCAACCTTATGAGATTATTATTAGCTCTGTTTTATGGTTAAGGAAACAGAGGCAGTTAACAGAGGCAGTAGAGATGTTAACTAATTTACCTAAGGGCACGGGGCCAGCAGGTGACAGCTGGAATTCCAAGCCAGGCGGGCTGTCCTGAGTCGAGGTTCTTAAGTGCTAACCTGTACTGCCTCTTGGAGAGCTCGCCATCCGTCACAGAGAGATGAGGCCGTGTTCTGTTACACGGATCTACCGTAATTTACTTCCTCAGACCCTTTTAATGGAAGCCTGGATTGTTTCTAATCGTTCCTTATCATAAGCCATGCTGAAATAAACAACGGGTACATGTTGGATATGTGCAGGCGGATTTATTGGATACATTTCCGGTAGTGGGATTGCCGGATGAAGGGTATGTGCATTTGTACCTTTGCCAGATCGTACTTACTACCTTCCATGGGGTTGCCCAGTGTCCTCTGTTCTCCTCAGCCTCTCCAGAGGATTATATTATTAGACTTTTGAATTTTTGCCAAATTAACAGGTTAAAAAATGGTATCTCAGAAAAACTTTAATTTGCCCACCTTAATAATAAGTGAGTCTGAGCATCTTCTATATATTCCAGGGCCATTCAGCATTTTGTTTCATGAGGACTTTCTGTCTATATCCTTTGTTCATTTTTCTATTGGGTTTCTGGCCTTGTTCTTACCAGTTCCTAGAAGCTCATGATACATCAGCGCTCGGTAAGCATTTATAACAGCATCTATACCTTGGGAATTTCTGCAGAAGGTCAGGCTTCTCTCCTTTTCCTCGGGTGAATGTGTTTAGCCTGGAGTAGCCAGAGGCCTGGGAAAGGGTGCTACGGGGATTCCGCTGAGTACTAGGGTCTAAGTCAGCAGGGGCACCACAGCGCCTCTGATGGTGGGGCTTTGCGGGGTGGTGGGGGACCATCACCAAACGGCAAGCAGGGGCGGGGTCAGGACCAAGAAGGTCACTCATCCCTAAGGGGCGAGGCACCTGGTCCAGACGGACAGCATCGGAGGTCCCATCCCATCCAAATGCGGAGACACACGGGGGTGACATGAAGGTGGTCTGTTGCTGTCCTGAACCCAGGACCGGGGGTTCCCTCGGCTCCCCAGATCCCCCAGCATCTCACCTCCGTGCCCCCTGGGAGCCAGGGCCAGGATGGTCGGAGGAGGGTCCGTCCATCAGCGGGAGGACGCCGGCAGGACCGACGCCTCCAGGCCGGCAAGCAGACAGCACTCCCGGCTTCTCTCCTTCAAGGGCCGGCCCCTGCCCTCCCCAGAGTCCGCCGGGGCGGGAGTGGAAGCCGGATCCCGCTCTTTCGTTTTCGTTTCCTGGAAGGAAAGAGATTACCGGAGCGCCCTGCTCGCCTGCTCGTCTGGGGAAGCCGAAGGCTCACTATCGGGCGCTCCTCCAAAAAGATCTAGGCGACCTTGCAGTTCTGGGGGCCGAGTTAGGGGTTGGGGCAAGGGGGCCCAGCAGCCGCGACCGGAGGAGCGCTCACGACACCTCCACCTGTGATGCAGGTAAGAGCCCAGGGGCTGAACCCCAGCCGTGCGCGCGCTGAGCCTCCTGCCCCCCAGCCCTTCTCCACTACCTCAATTTCCATACCCAGTTTATCAGAACTTTTTCCTGGCTGGAATCCCACTTACCAACACATTCCCAAACCTCATCCTCCACCCCTCCCTCGCCAGCCCCCCTCTGCTCCTCACTCGACTCCAGCCCCTCTGTGTTATATACTGCTCCTCCTTACCTCCTCCTTCCCCCTCCATCAACCACTTGTGACATCCGTCTGTGGAAGTTCCTTCACAAACCAGACCCTCACAGCTGGCAAATGCAACCGTGGAAGGCCCCCTCCCCCACGGCAGTCCTTCTGCATTTGCCGTTATTTCCCCAGCAGCCTCAGAACCGCCCCAGAGCTTGGCCCCCTTGTCCCACCTCCAAGGCCGTTCTCCACGTCATCTCTCCAAGATCAAGATTCAGATCCATATCCGTATTTTATCAGACCTTTCCCTGGCCTTCCTGCTGAGGCCCAGAGCCCTAACTCTCAGCACCTCCCTGGCTGGCATTTCCCAGGCAGTAAAAACCCTGGAATTGTCTGGTCCCGCATGCGTGGAAGAGGGTGGAAGAGTCCTCAGGGGCTTCCTGTGAGTGTGAGACCGTGGCAACCTCTGAGGCTGGGTTACCTGGGAAACAGCACCCAAGGGGGCAGTGGGGCTGAGGCCCAGCCAGAAATGCCCTGAGAACTACCCCAAAAGTTGTTAAATCCTCCTCTGCCCAGGCTTCTGGAGTTCACTTTCTGGCTCCGAATCCCCAGTCTCTCATGGCAGATTGCCCTCCTCAGACACCAAGAGATGAAGGTAACCCTCTTGAAGATCTTAGAGTAGGAAAACGACTTGCTGGACTGGTTTCACTTTTACTTGTCACAGGTGGCACCTGTGGCTGGGCATAAGTCCCAAGGATCCCTCCCATTTCTACAAAATCCTGTCGCTTTTTTCATCCCCTCATCCTGATAGAGGAACTGAGTACCTCTGGGGCAAAGCTGGTTGTAAAATTCTAAAGATACAGGCTTCCCTTGGTGGGACCTTGGGATTCAGAAATTTATCCTTCCGTCTTCTCTCTTGAAAACAGCATTTACTTGGTGGCTTATTTATTTCTGACTTCGGGTCTCTTTATCCTGGCCCCTCAGGTTCCCTGTGTCCTCTCACCAAGGTCCCAGAGAGTATTCCTAGGCTCTCAGATTTCCAGCTTACAAGTCAAATGTAGGGTTAGACGCATTCGTGAAACACTTAAATCAGAAAGATGAAATTGATCAAGTGTCCACTGCGTACAAGGTGTTCAAGGTACCAAGCTGAAGATACACATGGTTCCTGCCTTTAAGGTAGATATGGAGAAGGATGCTCTTTCCCTTGGAAAAAAAATTCTGAATCCATTTAAGGATGGCTGAGCCTTCACTGAGAAAGCTCTTCTTTGACTGCCCCGGGTTTTCCTCTTTCTAGGAGGGAGAATTGCCCAGTTCTTCCGTGAGCCCCAAGGCAGCCACACCCCCCCCAGGCACCCAGACCAGATGTGAAGCTAGAATGGACTTGCTGGGGGAAGGGGGGATCTGCAAGCTGCCGGGAAGACTCCGTGAGTAGAGGGGAGGACAAAGGCTGATGTTTTTATTAAAAATTTTTTTAAAACTTTTATTCATTTCTGAGAGACAGAGAGACAGAATGCAAATTGGGGAGGGGCAAAGAGAGAGAGACAGACAGACAGACAGAATCTGAAGCTCCAGGCTCTGAGCTGTCAGGACAGAGCCCAATGTGGGGCTCGACCCCACGAACCGTGAAATCCTGACCTGAAGTCAGACACTTAACCGACTGAACCACCCAGGCGCCCCAGAGGCTGATGTTTTTAAAGGACATAAATGTGACACATAGACATCTTACCCAGGAGACTGCCTTCCCTCCATTTGCTATTTCTTTGCTGGGTTTTCTGTAACTTTTCCTTGGTGAGGAAGTCAGAGGAGGTAAATGTGAATTCTCACCTCGGGGGAGGCAGCTGCCATGGTCAAGGGTGAGGGCGAGCAGTCTCCTCATTAGTATCATGAGGGTCGGGATCAAATGAGCTATGGGGTCTCTTCCAGCCTAAAGACAAAGGGCTGGGGATATTGCCAATGAGGAAGCCAGATGGGGTGAAACAGTGAACAACTGTTGTATGTATGTAGAACTCTCTTTTATTTATTTATTTAAAAACGTTTTTTAGGATTTATTTATTTTGAGAGACAGAGCATGAGCAGGGGAAGGCAGAGAGAGAGAGGGAGACACAGAATCTGAAGCAGGCTCCAGGCTCCGAGCTGTCACCCCAGAGCCTGACGCGGGGCTCGAACTCACGAACTGAGCCGAAGTCGGCCGTATAACTGACTGAGCCACCCAGGCGGTGCTGTAGAACTCTCTTTTAAATACTATGTTTACTTTTTATTGTTCCTAAAGTAGCATATGCTTATTTCAAAATTGGGAAATGGCAGAAGAATATGTAAAACAACAAAATCCACCCAAAGAAAGCCATGGGAAATATATTGGCCATGTCCTTTTAATTCATTTTCCCAAGGAAACTCCTAACCATAGAACAGGCTGTAGATGAATGTTCTTTATGCCTATGTTTCCATTGCCAGAGCTGAGGGGTGGAAAAGCTAAATGATATCCTCCAGAACACATGGGCTCTCCATGCTAAGGCCAACCTTGGTCCTGCTGATAATCCTCTAAAAGATTTTTTAAATGTACTTCCTAAGCCATGGGAATCATAGTTTAGGCAGCAAGCTGACGCAAGTGGAAGGTCTTAATCTGGGGAGAAGGCGGTTCTTGGGGCGGCTGTGGGCAGGTACATCTGACTGGGGTTGTGAAGCATCCAGGCCACTTCTTGCTTGACTCACCCAGTGGCTGGAACACTACTTAACTGACTTCATACCCTTCTGATTTCCTGGCCACGACCTACTTTTTGAGCTCCTGCCAGGATTGAGCAGAATGTTGGGTATGACTTCACAGGCCTTGGGGAGAACTTGGTTGCCCCCAAATGCCTCTGCTGGAAACAGCCTGGCATTCTTTTAGCGAGGAATGCAGCCTGTGGGAAGACGGGGACTCGTGGTACGAGGGAACCACAGAGCATGGATGCCCTCATGCCTCAGAGCAGTGATGGAGGAAAGCGGCAGTGTGATGTGGGGAGAGGGGGAAGGGGCTCTGTAAGGAACCTCTCTTGTTTCATTTTGTCCAAATGCCAGCCCTGACCGGTACCTCTGGGCTCAGGGCTGTTCCGAGGAGATACTTGGTAACAGTTACATAGAGGGTAGGATTTGGACTCTGTTCACAACCCAAGCTGTGGTGATGAGGAAAAATGGGACTTTGGGGACAGACCTGAAGACCCTGAGTGTTGCTGCTAAGACATCTCATGGCAGCTGAGGACACTCAGCCTCGGTGGTGGTGATGGTGGGGCTTGTTTGCAGGTCCCACGAGGACCTCTAGATTATCCCCCATTACCTCCCCATATTCAAAGTCCACTCCCTTAACTGGCACACCAAGTTTTAGAATGTCAACACTGTAGAGACCTGAGGTGTCCCTCAGGTAATTCACTTGTATTCCAAATAAGGCAATTGAAGGCCAGAAAGTTGTGTTCTGCCCAAGGTCAAGTAACCTTCAGTTACCTCCCTTTTGTTGGGTGCCCAGCTCAAGGTGACTGGGTAGGAGGATACAGGAAGAGGAATAGGGCTACATTAGAAAATGTAGTCATCACCTTGGCAAATACATACCCAAGCCTTTTAATTTTTTGAAGCCCCCTTTGGTGGGGCCACTCTGAGATGATCACCAGGTCTTCCTGCACATTCCTGTAAGAATTTCCTCTTCTCTTCAGCCAGCCTGTCCCCTAGTTACTCAAATCAGGGTGCCGATTTAGAGTTCCTGGGGGTACCAGTCCTATTGCCTTTGGTTAGATTTCTCCAGAAACAGACCCTGAAATACTTCTCCACAAAGGGGAGAAGGAAACCCAATTTATTTATTTTTTATTTTTTTAATGTTTATTTATTTTTGAGAGAGAGAGTGTGCGTGTGAGTTGGGGAGGGGCAGAGAGAGGTGGACAGAGGATCCAAAGCAGGCCCTGAGCTGTCAGCACAGAGCCCGATGCAGACCTTGAACTCATGAACTGTGAGATCATGACCCGAGCTGAAGTTGGATGCTTAACCAACTGACCCACCCAGGTGCTCCGGAAATCCAATTTAAATTTAAATTATAGCACCATGGGCAACTGGGGCTCACTCCCAGTAGGCTCTTGTGGGGGACAGTGAGAGCACATCCTGAGTTATCCTAGCCCAGGGGTAAGGAAGCTGGGTCTTCATCTACCCACATCCCATCCCCCATCCGTGATGGGGTGAGGCTGCTTCCATTGATTCCACTGCAAATTGAAAAGACCCCTCCTTTGGGGAGGAGCTGAGCCAAACCCAGCCAGGGCTTGGCTCAGCTCCATCCCCACTCTCCCTTTCCAAGTTGCCCTTTGTGCTGGCTAAGTCAGGTGCAGAGGCAGGTGCTGCCATTCGACATTTGGCGGCCGTCAGAGAGTAGAGGTGAGAGCCAAGGGCCGTGGGCAGGGCACCAGCAGCGTCTTCTGTCCTTCTCATCTTAGATTTCGTGACTCATATTTACTTCTGAAAATATTCAGGCAACACAGTCCTGGCCTTTAGTAAACATCTAGCCGTTTTCCAAGACAGGGTTCACTAAATTCATTTTCCTGCCAACAACATCCCAGATAAACAGACCCCCAGTGAGGGGTTGACCTTTCAGAAGGCTGCGGTAACATCATCCCTGCTTCTTACATTTCTGGAAATTGGGTTTCCCTTGCTGGGCATCTCTCCGACATTTGTCCCCAGTCACCTGCCCCATTCCCTTATTCACCTCGAGCTTCTCTTGTAATCAGCAGGGTGATTTGCCTCAGCAGGAAGGTGAAGAAACAAAACAAATCTTGCTTAGCTTCGTGAGTTAGTGCCAAGTGGCGCACACAAGTTCCCTGCGGGGCTTACGTTCCCGTGTTTATTTGCCTGACAAATAAAGACGTGCAGTAGAGCAGGGCAGAGGGATGACTGTTGTGTCTAGCGACAGGAAGTGGGCTGAGACGGAGGGGCTGGATCCCCATAGGCTCTGCACGCACAAAAGGAGATTCACAATGAGGCTTCTGTCTGTGGAAATGGAGAATGAAAGAGGATTCACAGCTTCCCTCCCCCAGGCTCCATCCATAAGAGTCTCCCCAAGGTCAGGGTGAGTCAGGAGCTGTGAAGGCAGTACAGGCCCTGGGACCACTTGTGGGAGCAGGCTGAGGTCCCAGGGGAGTGAGTCTTGGAGGTGATGAGGCAGCCTCCAGAGACAGCTCAGGGGATTTCAAGAGGAGGCAGTTTAGAGATGGTCACCAGCACAGCGGCGTTTGAGGACAGAGAAACTGAGACTCCGAGTGAGAGAGTCATCTGTGCAGCTAATGGCCAGATGGGGCCTCACGACCCCAGAAAGACTCTTAGTTCTTGGTCCTGAGTCGCCACATTTTCCTGGAGCTGATTCCCTGGAAAAAAAAAAAAAGCTCTGTGAACTTCCCGTGGTTGGCTGCAGAGAAATTGAGATCTCTGTGTTTGGAAATTGACTTTGAAAGCTCCTAGTTGTGAACAAGCCATGGGAGGAGACCATAAAGCGCCACGTCTGACTTTCAGATGTTGTGGGCAGAGCGTTTCTGCAACGGTCTGGCAAAGTACAACAAGGGAAAAGGCCCCTTGGAATAATCTGACAGATGTTTGTGCCTCTGCTCAAGTTCATATCCTTCACTTATAGAGAGTCCCTGGGCACTTATGTTAATATATACAATTTTTTTTTAAGTTTATTTATTTATTTTGAGAGAGACAGAGAGAGCGCCAGCGGGGGAGGAGCAGAGAGAGAGGGAGAATCGCAAGCAGGCTCAGCGTGGTCAGTGTGCAGACTCAGTTTGTGGCCTGAACCTATGAAACCATGAGATCATGACCTGAACCACAATCAAGAGTCGGATGCTTAACTGACTGAGCAACCCAGGCGTCCCATACAATTCTTTGCTTTTCTTTTTAAGTTTATTTATTTTGAGAGAGAGAGAGAGAGAGAGAGAGAGCAAGCATGAGCATGCGAATCGGGGAGGGCAGAGAGAGGGAGAGAGAGAATCCCGCACTGTCAGCATGGAGTCCAATACAGGGCTCGAACCCATAGCTATGGGGTCATGACCTGAGCCGAGATCAAGAGTGGGATGCTTAACCGACGGAGCCACTCAGGTGCCCCAACATACAATTCTAACAGAGTGGCTTCCTGCCACCCTAGATCAGGGCATCTCAAATTTTCGTGTGCGTGTGAGTCTCCTGGGAGCGTTGTTGGAATGCAGATTCTGATCCAGTAGGTTTAGGGTGAGCCTCTAGTAAGCTGTGTTTCTAGTAAACTCTTGGATGACACGGCTGCTGCTGGGAATGCATTCGAGGGCCTCATATTATACAGCTGTGTCCTAACAGTGCTTTTCAAAGTGTCTGGTCAGGGCAGACAGCCTCTGCTCTGCTGTCCTACCTGCCCCTTCGTTGTGGTACATTGAATAAACTTCTATCTTCTTAAAACGAAAAACAAAGCATTGGGTCAAGACTCACTAAGGAGTGAAATCAATTTAGTGGGTCAAAATAAGTATTTTTAAAAAATGAAATAGAACAGGGCACCTGGATGGCTCAGCAGGTTGAGTGTCCGACTTTGGAAAGTACACTCTTTTACTATCCCCACCTGACAGATGCGAACACTGGTCTTGGAATGGGGGGCACTATCTTTTCCATAGTCACCCACCAGTGAAATGGTGGGGCTGGGGTTCAAACCAGGTACCTCCGACCGTGCAGCTGGCACTTAATCTGAGCAAAAGCCTCCAGTGTGGGATGATAACAGCTCCCATTTTTAGGGGACTGGGCCAAGCACTTTACAGTCTCCCACATTCCTCCTGGAACCCCGCCGGGGAGGTAGAAGCCAGCTGTTAGTTCTGATTTGATTATTAACGGTAGGCCCAGCTCTGTTCTTCTGGAAATCACTCTATCTAGCAAACTGCAGGGGTGTGGTGAGGAGTAGCTGGGAAATAGCTGATCAGGTGGGGAGGGGCAGCATGGTGTGGCTCTTGAAACCAGGACAGAGGAGTTTTGACTCGCTGGGGTTGAGAGTTGGGAGCCATGTCAGTTTCTTTCTTTCTTTCTTTCTTTCTTTCTTTCTTTCTTTCTTTCTTTCTTTCTTTCAAGTTAATTTATTTACTTTGAAAGAGAGAGAGAGAGAGAGAGTACAAGTTGGGGAGGAACAGAGAGAGAGGAAGAGAGAGAGAATCCCAAGCAGGCTTTACACTGTTAGTGCAGAACCCAATGCGGGGTTCGAACTCACAAACCGTGAGATCATGACCTGAACCAAAATCAAGAGTCAGACGCTTAACAGACTGAGCGAGCCACCCAGGTGCCCTGCCATGTCAGTGTCTTGAGCAAAAGAGTGAAAGGGGTGCTGTGGGAAGAGAGACCTGGTTGGGTTGGGGCTGGGGGGCTGGAGAAGGGTTGGTCAGGATGCCTGGAAGTCTTTCGGCTCACTCATTTAGGCCATTTATATTTATTGAGCATCTACTATGTCCCGGGCATTGCTGTAGGTGCTGAAGAGACAGCAGTGACTGAGACTGGCATAGTCTGTGGTCAAGGAGCTGACATTCTAGCGGGGGATGCAGTGACTACATAAGGAAGCTGGAAGCCCAGTGATAAGGGCAGCGGAGGGAGATGCGGCCCAGGAGGGGGAGGGGGAGGTCTTCGAGTACCACCCTGCTCTGGGTGTGGGTGGGAGACACTGCTAACTCTTCAGGGAGATACTCAAACCCCCCAATGGTGTCTTGGATACACAGCCCCTCAGGCTTCTCCTGCTAGGGTCTCTGTCCAGATCTGTCCCAGAAGCTTGGAATCAGCCAAGCTGGAAATCCCCAGGGAGCAAGTGGCTGGGGCAGGGAGAGTAAAGTCATATCAAGCTGGAGTCTTGAGAGGCAAAGATGGTTGGTGTGAGGAACTGAAAATACGGTGGATCACAGCTAAGAGAAGGAGAAGCCTGGGCTTCTCTGCAGGTAAAGCCCCTGGGTGTGGTTAGACCAGTAAGGGGAGACTCAGTTGGGCTCATCCCAGTAACTAGGTCAGGAAGATGTCTGGGGGTGGGGGGAGTGGACACCTTAGATGACCCTCGCCAGCCATTGCTGAGCTCTGAGATGTGCTGGGCCCTGTGCCAAGCTCTCTACTCATGTCCCCTCAGCTAACAGCAAGAGCTCCGCTCATCATGGAAAGGGTGTACCACATGCCAAACAGTGGTCTTCAAGTGGATTATCTTGTAGAAGCCTTGTGACAGCCCCGTGTTGCTAGTACTGTATGTGTCACCACCCTTGATTTGCAGATGAGGAAATGGAAACACAGTCATTTAGCCAGTTTCCAGCTGGCCTGGCACCAGCATGGCTACTTGTTGTTGCATGTTCTTCCTTTTCCTTTTTTTTTTTTTTTAGGTATAATTTACATGCGGTCATGTGTACAAATCTTAAGGGTACAAATGTTTATGCATGTATACACTTGCGTAGCCACCACTGAGATCAGGAACTAGACCATTTCCAGTGCCCCAGGAAGGTGCCTTGCACCTCTTCCCAGTCCATTCCCCTCCAAAGGGCTACCGCTGTTCCGTTTTCTGTCCCCGGATTAGCATCTATTCTTGATTGTGTTTTTATATCTGGCTTCTTTCCTTCCTCATAGTATCTGGGAGCTTTAATCCATGTGCCATTTTATGCAAACATCACAATTTGATCGTCCGCTCGCTGCCTGATGTTTCCAGTTCTTTTCTACTATGAACAGAGTCACTGGACATTAGCATACGTGTCTTCTGGTGGGTGTGTTCCCGCCGTGTCTCTTAGGTCTTTACTTAGGGGTGAGATGCTGGATTGTACAGTATGCAGCCTGGGCTCCTAACCCGTACACCACCCTGCCCCTCAAACAGCACAGTAGCCCAGTGAGGCAGTGTTTTATCCCATTTCACAGAGGGCGTAATTGAGGCTAACAGTGTTTGTGCAACTTACAGGTGACTTGGCCAGTGAGGGGCTGAGCTGGGACCCAGACCCTGGGGTTGGAGATTTGGCCCAGAGCTGGGTGGCTGATCCACCGCTTGGAACTTGGTCCTTCCCTGGGGGCTCGAGTCCTATTGGAAAACCTTTTGACCTTAGTATTCTTTGAAGACATGAGGAACAGGAAGGTCCCTTTTCTGTATTTATTGGACCTGACGAGCTGGCAGGAAAGGGATGAAAGGTGAGGGTAGGAGTGAGCAAGAGATAATGAAAGAAAAACCAAATCCCGCTCCGGGGCGATGACAGGCTCCATTTTCAGGTGCTACTGTGGGTCCCCAGAGTCCCTCAGAGACAGCATGGGAAGTCCCCTGCCCATGTCTCTGGACCTGGTAGCAGGACCACGTCTGTGGTTGATACTGTCTGCCAAGTTCACGATTTCCCCCACTTCGTGCAGTTTTAGTGTTTCCGTGGAGGCAGGACAGCCAGAGGGGTGTGGAATCCATCCCCACCCTCCAGCCACATACAGGACAATGTGTCCCTCTGACGCAGGAATCATAGTTTTGAATTTTCAGGCCAACAGCCTCAACGATCATGGTAGAGGCAACCCCCTTCCAAAAATGTGATGGCCAGTTGGTCCCTAGAGCCCAAGGAGCCCTGGGTGGCTTAGAGGCCTGCCCCTGGCACTCCTGAATCTCACCGTGGCCTCCAGCTTTCACATCACACAGCTTTTGTGTCTCGGCCACTTCTGTAGCCACTGGACTGACCTCCCACGGAGGCTCCGCATTTCCGTTTCCACCCGCGAGGCATTCTTTTCTCTCATTCCTGCCTGCTGTAGGTGCTATCATAAAACGATAGCTCATTCTTCTCTGATTGTGCCTGTCCGTGGCCAGCGAGGTGTCATGTCCTGCCACGTGTTTATTAGTGGATTTGTTCTACTGCGGAAGTTCTCAGCTGGCAGCGGTTGCCCCTCTCGCTTGGGGACATGTGGCAATGTCTGCAGACGTTTTGGGTCGTCACTCTCGTTGGGCAGTCTGTGTGTGTGTGTGTGTGTGTGTGTGTGTGTTTGCTGCTGACATCTAGTGGGCAGGGGGCCAGGGATGCGGCATTTCGCAAAGCTCAGGACAGCTTCCACGGCAAGGAATTCTCAGGCGCAGTGTCAGTAGTGCTGAGGCTGAGAAATCCTGCTCCACTGTGAATTGCTGGTAAGATTCTTTTGTCTTTAAAAAAAAAAATCGGTGTAGAGATGCTCTTCCCCTGTGCTGGACATTAGCCCTTTTTAAACAAATTATTTATTTTAATGTTTATTTATTTTTGAGAGAGAGAGAGAAAGAGAAAGAGAGAGAGAGCATGAGTGAGCAGGGGAGGAGCAGAGAGAGAGAGAGACACACACACAGAATCCTAAGCAGGCTCCAGGCTCTGAGCTGTCAGCACACAGCACAGAGCCAGACGCAGCGCTCGAACCCATGAACCGTGAGATCATTGACCTGAGCCGAAGTCAGACGCTTAACTGACTAAGCCACGCAGGCGCCCCAGCCCTTTTTTTTTTTTTTTAATGTTTATTTATTTTTGGGAGAGAGAGAGAGAAAGAGAGAGAGAGAGCAGGGGAGGGGCAGAGAGAGAGGAAGACACAGAATCTGAAGTGGGCTCCAGGCTTTGAGCTGTCAGCACAGAGCCCGAGGTGGGGCTCAAACTCGTGAATCATGAGATCATGACCTGAGCTGAAGTCTGACACTTAACTGACTGAGTCACCCAGGCGCCCTGACATTAGCCCTTTATCTGCTATCTGCATTGTAAATACTTCCCTTTATTTTGTCCTCTTTTAGTTTCGTTTATAGTATCTTTTACCACACACACAACTTATGTAATCAAGTACATCTTTCATTTGTGTTACAGCCTCTGAATTTCCTGTCATGGTTGAGGGCTCACCTACCCACTTTTAATGCACATGGGTTTCCTGTTTCTACTTAAAAAAAGACTTTAGGGGCGCCTGGGTGGCTCATTCGGTTAAGCATCCGACTTTGGCTCAGGTCATGATCTCAAGGTTCGTGAGTTGGTGGGTTCGAGCCCCGCGTCGGGCTCTGTGCTAAGCGCTCAGAGCCTGGACCCTGCTTTCCATCTGTGTCTCCCTCTCTCTCTAACCCTCCCCCGCTCACACTTTGTCTCTCAAAAATAAACATTAAAAAAAATTTAAAAAATAAGTGAACACATACATAAGGCACAGATAATGATAAACATAAACATGTATATCAAGTGTAATGACAAGGAAAGTAAGGTGCCAGGAAGGAAAAGAACAGGACACGATGACAAAGTGGGGGGGAGGACAGAAGAGCATCTGCCCAGGTGTAGCGTTCAGGGTGGGCTTCTCTGAGGAGGTGACATTCCTGAAGTGCAAGGATGAGCGATTGTTGAGGGGGGAGCCCTTGCCCCCGCCCTGTGCCCTCTCCCAGCCCCTGTGCTCACTGCGGTTGCAGGCATCCAGCCGGCACTCTGGAGCAGGGAGGACGTGCTGCACTGGCTGCGCTGGGCGGAGCAGGAGTACTCTCTGCAGCGCACCGGGGAGCATGGCTTCGAGATGAACGGCAGAGCCCTCTGCATCCTCACCAAGGATGACTTCCGGCTTCGTGCGCCCGATTCAGGTCAGGGAAACTGGCTGGCTTCCCTCTAACTCGTGCTGACAGAAACCCAGGTAGGCCCAGGGAGGGAGTTGGAGGCGCTGGTTGGAAGTGCTTGCTCACCTCCCAGCATGACAGATGTTCCCCTTCTCCATAAGTGTTTCCCCGGATGGCCCCTCCCTAGAGCAGGCCTTCGGGAATGTTTGGCTGTTGTTTGCAGAGCCCCCAGTGTCCTGTCCTGCTGTCCCTTCCCCTCCCCTTCCCCGTGGCTCTCATCTCCCCTGCCCATTGCCATCCTGCCACCTCTCACCTCATTTGCATGAAGCTGTGACTGACCCCAGCCCTCACCTGAGAGGCAGGTGACTGACCTGCCCCCTGCCCCCACCCCCAGGTGACGTCCTGTATGAGCTGCTTCAGTACATCAAGACCCAGCGGCAAGCCCTGGTGTGTGGGCCCTTTTTTGGAGGAACCTTCGGGCAGAAGATGTGCACTCGGCACTGCCCCTGCCTCCTGGGTAGGTCAGGAGACTCTTCGAGCTCTGGGACCCTCTTCCCAGTCGGGCTCACTGGGAGGGGAGGGCTTCCTCCAGGCAACCTACTGGAAGAGGCAGCGGTGTGGGCTGAGCCCCCAGCTGCCCCCCCCTGCCCTGCCTCTTCAACCCTCACCTGTGGCCCCTGTGACCCTCCCGGCCAACCTCCAGGCTGCAGCCTCCCATCTCCTCATTTCTCTGCTCTCCCCTCTGGCAAAGTGTTGTTGTCCGCTGTCCCTATTTCCTCTCCTCTGGATCTCCCTGTGGAAATTGCTCTTGTCAGGGACTCTAGAGACCTGAACGTGGGGATGTCCGTGTCCAATGTTGGTCCTTATTCACTGTCACCTCTCATGACCTCCCCTCAAACTCTTCCCTTGGCTTCCAGAACACCCCCTGGTCACTCCTTCTCAGCCTCCTGCCTTCTCATTTTCTCCCCCACTTCTTTTTTTTTTTTAATTTTTTAAAATGTTTATTTAATTTTGAGAGAGAGTGACAAAGCAGGGGTGGGGGAGGAGCAGAGAGAGAGACACAGAATCAGAAGCAGGCTCCAGGCTCTGAGCTGTCAGCACAGAGCCTGACGCGGGGCTCGAACCCATGAACCGTGAGATCATGGCCTGAGCTGAAGTCAGCAGCTTAACCGACAGAGCCACCCAGGCGCCCCTCTCCCCTACTTCTAAATGTTGGGGTACCCCAAGGCTCAGGGGGTCTCTTCTCTATCTTCACTCAGACCTAGGTGATTTCATCTAGTCTCGGCTGTTTAATACTATCTAGTACTGATGATTCCTACATATACCCTGACCTCTGTGAATTCTCGACTTTTGCACCCCACACTTCCCCTGGAAGGTCTAAGGGATATCTCAACCCTAAAAGCCCCTAAAGCAAACACCTGATTCCTGTCTCGCCCCCCTCCCCCATAACCCTGCTCCGCTCCTGGACTTCCTTATCGAAGCAAACTGCGCTTCATGCTCCCAGTTGCTCTGGCCGAAACGTTGGAGGTCACTTTTGATTGTTTTCTCTCTCTCCCGCCCAAATCACAGAATCCAAACTGTCAACAAGTTTTGTTGGCTCTATCCTCGAAATCTATCCAGGGACGCCTGGGTGGCTTCGTCGGTTGAGTGTCCGACTTTGACTCAGGTCACGGTCTCGTGGTTCGTGAGCTCGAGCCCCGCATTGGG
This sequence comes from Cryptoprocta ferox, assembly GCA_028646485.1. NCBI lineage: Eukaryota > Metazoa > Chordata > Mammalia > Carnivora > Eupleridae > Cryptoprocta > Cryptoprocta ferox. The sequence continues at coordinate 110,151,591 of CM053577.1, forward strand.
CTGTCTGCTGTCCGCGCAGAGCCTGCTTCGGATCCTTTGTCTCCCCTCTCTGCCCCTCCCCTGCTCTCTCTCTCTCAAAAGTAAATAAACTTAAAAAATAATAAATTAAAAAAAAATCTATCCAGAACCCAACCATTTCACACACCTCCATAGAGCAGCCGGAGAGATTCATAAGTCAGATTATGTCACTTCTCTGCTCAAAATCTTCCAGTGGCTGCCATCACACTCAGAGTCAAAGCCACAGTCTTTACAATGACCTCTTGCCCTCTGCTGTCCTCTCCCGCCCCTCTCCCTTTTGCTCTTGCCCTCCAGCCACACTGGCCTCCCATGTTCATTGAACAAGCCAGAGACACTCCTGCCTCAGGGCCTTTGCATTCATTGCTCTCTCTGCTTGGCAATCTCTCCCCTTGACACCCACATAGCTCACTCCTCTACTTCCTTCAGATGTCTGTTAGATGTTAACACATCAGTGAGGCCTTCCCTTACCACCACGTAGGTCTCTATCTTCCCTGGGATTCACTATCTGCCTTATAGTGCTTTATTTCTGCCCCCTGCCATATTGTATACTCTTTCTGTTTTCTTTTTTATTTCATTCATCTCCCTCCCTTTGCAATCTCCCACTCCCTCACTGCTAAAATGTAATCTCCATGAGGGCAGGGGCTTGTTATGAGTTCAGTGATATGTCCCCAAGATTTTTAGAACAATACCTGGCTCACAGAAGGTTCTCGGTAAATATTTGTTGGGTGGATGCAGAAAGCATAGGACTGAGATATAAGGCACCTGGATTCCGGGTGTGGCTCTGTCGCCCCTTGGCTTTGCAAACAATTTTACAGATGAGGGAACGGGTTTGAGAGATTATGTTACTTGTCTGGGAGCTGGGGTTAGCACCTGGGCTGTCTGGCCTTCACCCATGGCCTCCTTTGCCTCCCTGACCTTCCAACTGGGAACTGGGTGGAGGAAAAGCATTAGGAGTGCTGCCCCACGGGAACCCAAGGCATGCATTGAGGGGCTGGGGGAGGCTCTGGGCCCACACAATCAGCGGTGCTCATCTGCCTGCAGAGGGGACTGGGCCACCTCAACTGGCCCCCCAAACGGGTCGCCTGCAGCAGCCACCACAACTGGGGTTTGCCAGGTCCTTGAGCCGCCTGGCCAGATGGTCCCTTGGCGGGGAGGAGTCCCTCAACGTATCTCACTGTTCGGAGCTCGGCTGCCGGGCTGAGGGAGACTGCTCCTCCCCCATGATGCGGGAGGCTCCCATCGATGGCAGGATCGCTGGTGAGTAGGACGCTGAGTGAGTGTGCCCCTGGCCAGCAGGGAGGTGGGCTGAGGCCAAATCCCAGAGGGTTATGAGTGACAGGGAGGAGAGTTGCTCTGAGCTGGGTGATGAGAGGGTCTGTGCTGGGCTATCAGGATGTGGGGTGACTATTCCTCTCCTTGATTTTTTTGTTTTTGTTTTTAAAGTCTGTTTTTTTCTTTTCTATTTCTTTTCTTTTCTTTTTTTGGTTAGATAGTGAAATTTCTTTTTTTTTCTTAATTTAAATCCAAGTTAGTTAACATATAGTGTAATAATGATTCCAGGAGTAGAATTGAGTGATTCATCACTTACATAGAACACCCAGTGCTCATCCCAAGTGCGCTCCCTAATGCTCATCACCCTTTAGCCCATCCCCCACCCACTATCTCTCCAGCAACCCTCACTTTGTCCTCTGCATTTAAGAGTCTCTTATGGTTTGCCTCCCTCTCCGTTTTTATCTTATTTTTGCTTCTCTTCCCCTTTGCTCATCTGTTGAGTTTCTTAAATTCCACATATGAGTGAAATCATATAATATTTGTCTTTCTCTGACTGGCTGATTTCACTTAGCATAATACAGTCTAGTTCCATGCACTTTGTTGCAAATGTCAAGATTTCATTCTTTTCGATTGCTGAGTAATACTCCATTGTACATATATATCACATCTTCTTTATCCATTCGTCAGTCAGTGGACATTTGGGCTCTTTCCATACTTTCGCTATTGTGGATAGTGCTGCTATGAACATTGGGGTACACGTGCCCCTATGAATCCACACTCCTGTATCCTTTGGATAAATACCTAGTAGTGCTATTGCTGGGACATAGGATAGTTCTATTTTTAATTTTTTGAGGAAGCTCCACATTGTTTTCCAGAGCGGCTGCACCAGTTTGCATTCCCACCAGCAGTACAGAAGGGGGGAGTATTCCTCTCCTTTAAATTTTTATGTATTTATTTATATTTTTACTTATATTTATTTATTTATTTATTTATTTATTAATGTTTATTTATTTTTGGGAGAGCACAAGCAGGGGAGAGGCAGAGAGAGGGGGACAGAGGATCTGAAGCGGGCTCTGCACTGACAGCAGCGAGCCCAATGTAGGGCTCAAACTCACGAACCACAAGATCGTGACCTGAGCCGAAGTTGAACGCTCAACCAACTAAGCCACCCAGGAGCCCCCCTTTATTTATTTATTCATTTATTTTTAAATGGTTGGGTGCTTACTCTGTACCAGGTGTGCCTCTGAGACCTGTACGTAATCCCACACTGGCTTTTTGAGGTTGGTGTTACCATTAGCCCCATTTTACAGATAAGGAAAATGAGGCACAGAGAGGTTAAGTGACTCCCCCACAATCGATCACACAGCAGTGAGTGGCAGAGCTGGGACGTGAGCCCAGGCAGTGTGGCTCGAGAGCCAGCTCTGCCACTCACTGCTGTGTGATCATATCATCCCCTACAAGGAAACTGTGGCTCTGAAGACGTTAGGTAACCTGCCTGAAATGACCCAGCCGAGTGGCCCAGGTAGGGGGACTTAAGCTCTCGTTCCCAGGCTCCCTCTGCTGCCTGCTCTCTCCATGATGGTACGTTTGATTTCCCCAAGCCTCTCATCAGGAGGCTTGATAGGAAGGATTTAACAATCCTGATTTAACAGAGATCCAGGGGCCCAGTGACCGGGGAAAGAGGGACCTGGAGGCAGGTGCAGGCCACTGGCCACCATCCAGCAGCCCCACCGCCTGCCCTTGCCACCTGCCCCCAAGTGAAGGGCTTTGGTGTCTGTGGGACTGGGTCAGACTTCTCGGTCTGCCTGCCATGAGGAGCTTGGTGCCTGGGACATCTCCGTACCACTCTGAGCCCATTTCTTCATGTCTTCCTGGGGAAACAGGGAGCCACTTCCTAGTGTTAAGGTGAATCAAAGAGGCAACAGGTCCCCACGAGTGGCTGTTCCTGGTACTACTGTCGTCTTGACCATCCTGCTGCATGGCTGGGCCCGGGGCCTTGGGAGCCCCAGGGCACCTGTCTAACGCCTGTGCTCACAGCTCTAGGAGAGTGCCCTGTCCGCATCCCCTGTGGTCTATTGCAGATTGCCGGCTGCTGTGGGATTACGTGTACCAGCTGCTCTCTGACACCAGGTACGAGCCTTACATCAGGTGGGAAGACAAGAACGCCAAGATCTTCAGAGTTGTGGATCCAAACGGGCTTGCCAGACTCTGGGGAAACCACAAGGTAAACTGCAGCCACCAGATGGGGTGGGTTCCACACATCCAGAAGAGGACAGAGCAGGGGGTCAGAGTGGACCCATCAGCACCAGGGGATGGTCCTCAACAGACGGGGGCTTGACCAGCAGCTCCAGAAGTGTCGGGATTGTTTTATTTTAGGAGATCCTGAGGGACAGGAAGTTACTTCTTGAGCGTGGGGGCTGTCCGAGAAATTCAGGGATCATGCCTTCTACTTGCTTAGCACTTGAGACTTTTTTAAAAAAATTTGTTTAATGTTTATTTACTTTTGAGAGAGAGACAGAGACAGAGTGTGAGCTGGGAAGGGGGAGAGAGAGAGGGAGACACAGAATCTGAAGCAGGCTCCAGGCTCTGAGCTTTCAGCCCAGAGCCCGACGCGGGGCTCGAACTCATGAACCACAAGATCATGACCTGAGCTGAAGTCAGATGCTTAACCAACTGAGCCACCCAGGCGCCCCATGAGACTTTCAAAGCATATTTTCATGAGTTGTGCCACATAAGCTGTGGGGCAGTTGGGCCAGATGAGAACTGGTTTCCTGGCGGGGAAGCTGGGGTAGAAATCCAGGTCTCAGGCCCCACAGGGGCATCAGGTGTCAGGGCTGGAAAGGCCTGGGAACTACTAGGGCCAACAGTCCCAACGTGAGGGGTGCCTACACCTAAAAAGGGCGTCTGCCAGAGGACATTAAGTGGTTTACTCCAAATTCTAATAATTAAGTATTTGTTTTAGTAAGAATTAAGATGAAAAGTTTTAACTACGAATCAATTTCTTGATGTACACTGGTGACATAAAGCAAGGGTCCTTGTCTGTAAATAAAGTCATTTAACTAAAAAAGAAGGAGTTTAAAAAAAAAAAAACTATTAGCAATAATGGTGATCTACGGTAGACGGGATTTCCGAAAATGGTATAGCCTTTGATGGCCGGATGCTACTCTGAGGACTTTCCCCGTATGAACTCGGGTAGTCCTCAGGAGACCTCGTGAGGTAGGCATCGGAGGGGAAATGGAGGCACAGAGCAGGTTTTCCAAGAGTTGCAGGCAGTAGATGGCAGACCAGGGGCTGAACACGGATTGTGTGGCTCGACGCTCCACTCTTGTTGCCTCTCAGTGGTGCTGGGGGCTGGGACGATGCAATTGACTAAAGGTTGGGCGTGCTTACCTGGTCCAATCCCCAAATAGTGCGGGGAGGGAAACTGAGGCCCGGAGAACAGCAGTTGCATTTAGTGAACGTGTGCCGCCTGCCCAGCACTGTGCTAAGTGCTCTGGGGCTTAGCTAATTTAATCCTCCAACAAACCTGTGGGATGGATGTTCTTATCCTCATTTTATAGCCAGGGAAACCAGCAGAGAGGTAAAGAAACTTACCTGAGGTCACGCAGCTGCTTTATGGTGACCCCGAAACCCAGCCTCTTTGCCCTTCCTCTGCACTGCCCACCCCTCTGAGAGAGAAAGAAAACAACTTGGCTAAGTTCAGGCAGCTCGTGGGGAGCTATCCTACCATTGTGCCCCCTTCCCGTGTTATCTCTCTGCATTTCCAACTGAATATATATTACTTGTTACTACTTGTGACCTTTGCTATATACAAGCAACGTGTGATAAGGAAGCACTCATCTCCTCCGACCCTCCCCCTGCCTTTCTCCTTCCAAACTCCAGAGAGCTCGCCTCACCCCTCACAGAACCCTGGGCTGAGGGGCTTAAGAAACCACCCAGTTCAACCTGCTCCCTTGCACGAGTGGAAGCCAAGGCCTGAAGGAGCGGGGCTAGGGAGGGGACGGTGATGTGGGACTGCTTTGCCTTCTAGAATCGGGTGAACATGACCTACGAGAAGATGTCACGTGCCCTGCGCCACTACTATAAGCTGAACATCATCAAGAAAGAACCTGGGCAGAAGCTCCTGTTCAGGTGAGTAGCCTAGGGGCCGAGGTGAAAAGGGGAAGCAGGGCGGGGGTTGGGTGGGCTGGAAACTCTCTGCGGCTAGGGCAGGGGCTGATTTGCTGCTGGGGCCTGAATTCCAGATTTCTGAAGACGCCCAGGAAGGTCGTCCGGGGCAAGGAATAAGGAGAGAGCCCGGAGCAGGGCAGGATGGATTTGAAGGAGGAGCTGCTGGAAGTCTCTCCATGAGGGGCAGGTGGATTCTGGGCACCAACTGAGTCTCCCGGGAAGGCAGCTAGCTGCATGATGGCCTCCTCCTCCCTCTCAGGGCAGCAGGGGTCCCCAGCTGGCTTTGCACTGCAGGGATTACAGCTGCCTGGGCACCTGAGAGGCTGGGAACTGGGAGGCCTCAGATTCAGGACATTGTAGGGGGGCATCGCTCTTAGGTAGGGCAGCCCTGGGGCTCAGTGGGGTGCCGGGAGTGATCCCCCTCTCTGGCCTATCCCTTGCTGCCTGCCCAGCTTGGGAGTGAGAGCATCCAGCCCAATTCCTTCAAATTACAGAAGAAGGAAGCAGGGGGCCCTTACTGGACCTTAGCTTTTCTCATTTGTGAAAGGAACGAGCTCATGAGAACCCATCCTCAGGGGGCTGATGCTGCATGGGAAAAAGGACTACTGTTTCATCAGTCTTAATGATAATAATAATAATAATGGTAACTGACATTTAAGTGTTTACTATGTGCCAGGCCTTGTGCTAAGGGTCCTTCCTATAATTTATCTCATTCAATTCACAACCCCTGAAGTTTAAAGATGGGGAAATGGAGGCAGAGGCTTGGAGCACTGGGATGTGCCTCCCAAACCCAGTGCTATTACTTGGCTGGTTTGTTTTAGTGACTCTGAATGTATCGGGCACTTCTCAAGCAGGGGCTGTGGCCCTACCTCTCTGCCCTCAGTGTCCCTGCTGAAGGGTCCGTTTCACTTGGCCCCACCCCCACTTCCTGAGTTTCCAGTGCGTTGGTGCCTCTGTGACAATGACCCAGTGAAGACCGCCCCTCCCTCCCCACCTGTGGTTTCCTATGCTCCCATTCCTGGACCTGCCGTGGGACCTTGGGCAAGTTGTTTCACTTCTCTGGAGCCTCGGGCTTCTTGCCCACAAGATGCAGAGGCTAGTCCTGCCCCGACCTCTCAGGATTGCAAGAAATCTTCCCAAGATGGCGTTTGTGACATGCTTAGTGGGCCTGCTCTGTACGGAGCACTTGATCCCTGTTAACCAAGAGGACTCTGCAAACCCAAAGCTGCTCTGAAGCAGGAAAATGCCTCTGTGCTGTTGGTTCAGCTTCTCTGTGCTCGGCAACCCCCCTCCCCCCTCCCTGGGACTGGGTGGGGTCTTCCAAGGGGGTCAGAGCCTCTGCCCTATGACCTCTCCAGTAAGGTCTGGGGGAGAAAGGGAAGAGGGTGTTTTCACTTCATTGAAAACAGAACTTCTTGTAGTCACATCTTCTTTCTTGGAAGGAGGAAACCACTTCTGCCTCTTGCCTCCAGCAGGTCAGGAAATCCCCCCTCTGGCTTGAGCCTGAACTGGCTTTTGAATCACCGCACAGAAGCTGATAAGGATTCTCAGACTTTGGCCCTCAAAGCTGTGACCACTCATGAGTGGGGTTTGTGTCCCGGCTTAGTCTCGCTCCGGGGCCCTCGACCGTTCCGCACCAGAGGCAGCCGGGCAGGCGGCCTTGGCCAAAAGGTTCAGTAGGAGAATCCTTGGCCACTGTCATCTTCCTTCAGACTATTCCATTTCCTTGACTTTGTTCCTGGATGAACCCGTGCCCCGTAGCTCTTCTCATCCTCTTTAACCCAAAACTACACAACTGGGCTGGGAAAGACTGTCACAATCAGGGTGTCCAGACTCTCCTTTTATTTATTTATTTATTTATTTATTTATTTATTTTTAATTAAAAATTTTTAAACATTTATTTATTATTGAGAAACAGAGAGAGACACAGCATGAGCAGGGGAGGGGCAGAGAGAGGGAGACACAGAATCTGAAGCAGGCTCCAGGCTCTGAGCTGTCAGCACAGAGCCCGATGCGGGGCTCAAACTCACCGACCGACCATGAGATAGTGAGCTGAGCTGGTGTCAGATGCTTAACTGACTGAGCCACCCAAGTGCCCCAGGCTCTGCTTTTATTGATAAGGCAACTGAGGTCAGAGAGGGAGAGTGACTTGCTCAAGGACACACAGCCCAGCTCAGCCCACTGCCTCCTAATGTAGTCTCATAGGTTACTTCCTCTAGGTTCGTTGGCAATTGCCTGCTGTTTGCTAATGGTTGTTAACAGCTGCGTATCCCAGTGATTATGTCTTCACCACCCAGGGCGCTGGGACCACTGGGGCCTGGGCTTGGGCAGAGTCTATCACCCTGGAGCCCCCGGAGGCCCTCCCCCCCAGCCCTGGCCTCTCCACTCATTCCTGGGGAAGGGGAGCTCCATCCTTCCCCCATCTCCCCAGGCACATCAGGCCCTGGTCTGGGACATACACCTCGGTGCCAGGAATTCAAGAATTCATTCAGCCCTTCCCATAATGCCCTTCCCCAGCATTAATTGAGCACTTGCTGTGTCCCTGGCATCAGGGGAGGCTCCAGGTTTCCATCCATTTTTTTACATAGTCAGATTCTTGAGAAGTGGTGGGTCACTGGAAACGAGTCAACATGGACTTCCTCATAAATAATTTTACAAAGCAGGAAATAGAATCCTCATGATTTGAAAAAGTAGCCAGCCATGTCTGTCTTGTCTTTTTTTTTTTTTTTTTGCCAGATAGTACTAAAAGCAACAGTAAATAAATAATTTATTTAAAAAGTGAGTCTGTTAAGAAGTTCATTAATGAAATAAATGACACAAGTCACTGTCTCCTTCCAGTCAAGCCACTTACCAGCGCTAACCCAGGAGCATGGGCTCCATTATTCTCCATCTTCTCTGCTACGTGGATTCTGGGCAATAGTCTTTTTTCCTCGTAAGGAAATTCCTCCAGCCCCCTGGCTTTACTGAGGTATGACTGGTGCATAACACTGTGTAAGTTTAAGGTGACGATACCTAGCACTTCCTTCAATCCTGGTGACCCTGCCACGTCTTGGGCTTCTCGATGCTGGTGACCCATCGTCTCGTGGAGGAGCCTAGTGGTGATGATCTTTCTTGGCTTTTTCCTCTGGTCCTTCCCCATGAAGTTATTCTACATTTTCGACCCAAGTGTTCTCTCTGAAGTTTTATGGAGATGAACAGAAAACACATACCTTTGCAGAGTAAGGTCTTGATACCCCCAAACTATCCAGCATTTGGTGGTAAATATGAAGGTGCTCCTGGCCAGGTCCCTGGCTCCAGGTTCAGGACTTCTGAACTAAGCTGCTACTGGGGGCAGCTCCAAGATTTCGGTGGAGATCCTCTGTCCCCCTCTCTCCACTCCTCCCCTGGTTGTGCTCTCCCCCCAAATAAATTTTTTTTTTTTAAAGTATGTTGTTCTGGGGCGCCTGGGTGTCTCGGTTGGTTAAGCATCTGACTTCAGCTCAGGTCATGATCTCACGGTTCATGAGTTCGAGTCCCACGTCGGGGTCTGTGCTGACAGCTCAGAGCCTGGAGCCTGCTTCAGATTCTGTGTCTCCCCTTCTCTCTGCCCCTCCCCTGCTCGTGCTCTGTCTCTCTCTGTTTCTCAATAATAAACATTAAAAAAATTATTAAAAAAATAAAGTATGTCGTTCTGAAATCAGAATGTGCATGTTTTAAAAACGTTTTAATCATGAGCCAAATGTTTTAAAATTCCAAAATCCCTGTGAATTCATTGCTGATATGGGAAGGGATGCTGGTGGCATACAGAGAGAGTGCGGCCCTGCCTTCGGGAGGGTCACGCATCACACATTGTCGCAGTCCCCAGGGAGAGGTTCAGTGAGAGGCATGCCCACTGGAGACTGTCGGGGACAAAGTGGCACTGGCGAATTCTGCTTGGGAGGTCCCAGACAGAGTGTCCCTAAGAAGGATCCGGGGTACCTGGGTGGCTCAGTCGGCTGAATGTCTCACTCTTGCTCTTGGATCAGGTCTGATCTCAGGGTTCAGGATTGAGACCTGAGTCGGGCCCTGTGTTGACAGCACGGAGCCTGCTTGGGATTCTCTCTCTGCCCCTCCCCTGTTCAGGGGCGCTCTCTCTCTTAAAATAAGTGAACTTAAAGAAAAAATTTTTTAAGATTTGTTTATTTTTGAGAGAGAGAGAGAGAGTGCGCACAAGTAGGGGAGGGGCAGAGGGAGACACACAGAATCCAAAGCAGGCGCTAGGCTCTGAGCTGTCAGCACCGAGCCCTATACGCTGGGTTCGAACACATGAACGGTGAGATCGTGACCTGAGCCGAAGTCAGATACTTAACCGACTGAGTCACCCAGGCGCCCCATCTAAATAAATAAACTAAAAAAAAAAAAAAAAAAAAAAAAAGGGTCCAATGGGCCTCTGCTCTGTTTGCCCCGTTTCTGGAGGGCCTGGCTGTGTGGTGGGGCTGTGGGCTTTCTGATCACGGCGAGCTGGGGGTGGGTCAGGGGAATCGGGGGCAAGGCTGACTGCAGAGGCCCGTCCCTGGGGGAGGGCGAAGGGGTTCCTAAGTTACGTGCTTGGCTCAGCCTTGCTAGCTAAGGCAGGAAAGCAGACCAGGATTGGAGCTGATGCCCTCATGAGGTTGAGGAGATGGCCTTTGGGGACAGGGAGGGTCTGTCCCATGATGGACCCATGAGGACCTCTGGGTCCCAACAGCACCAACTGCACATGCCCCACTTTACAGGGCAACGGATGCTCTGAGGAAAAATTATTTAGAGCCGGTCCACAGGGAGCCTTCAAGTGTTCACCCACCAGATGACAGAGCAGCAAGTAGCCCTGGTCCTGGGCCCCCTGCCCCACCTCACGGGAGCCGGACCGGCCTCTGACGCCCAGGGCCGGGCTTGGGATGAACGATTCATTAGAACTGTGTCCTTTTCCCAGAACTGAAGTGAAACCAAAAGGCGAAGTAGTGAGAGGAGCCGCTGGCCTGGGGCAGGGCTCAGGGCGGGCGGGGCAGGGCACCCGCCCCCCTCAGGGCCCCCAGTGTCACCACCTAGGGCAGAGAGAAGCCTGGGCTGGGAACCAGAGCCCCTTTCAGTGTTTTAGGGGGGCTGAGCGGAATCTAGCTTCCCCTCAGATGGGACGGGGAATGTGCATGTTTTAAATGAGCTTGCAAATGTCTGTGCTTTTGCTCAATTAAACGAACACCATGTAGTAATGGTGACTGAGGCCCATGGTGGCTCCCGCTGGTGGTCGTAAAGGCCTTTGATGATGATAATGATGCAAGGGGATAATAAACATGATGAAAATACGCGCTGTGGCACACAGAATCTTTTAGGATATGATGTCCATGGGGCAAAAAACTTTCAAAAGAGTTTTTTTAAAAAATTTTTTAATGTTTGTTTTTGAGAGAGAGACAGACAGAAGGTGAGTGGGGGAAGGGCAGAGAGAGAGAGACGCAGAATCCGAAGCAGGCTCCAGGCTCTGAGCTGTCAGCACAAAGCCCCATGCAGGGCTTGAACCCATGAACTGTGAGATCATGACCTGAGCCGATAGGATGCTTAACTGACTGAGCCACCCAGGCGCCCCCTAAAATAATTTTTTTAAATTTTTTTAAATTTTTTTTAAATTATTTTATTTTATTTTTTTTTAAGGGTGTAGAAAAGTTCTGTAATCCAACATATGCTAAAATGAATTAATTCCAAATGACATGTACTGTTTTAAACAAAGAATGATGCTTATTTTAAGTCTACTGTTATAAGATTAAAGGGGTATAATCAAAGCTTGTCCATTAAATTGAAAGTACCTCCAGACTTAATCAATCTTGTATCCTTAGGCCCGACAACCTG
>CM053577.1:110163388-110381290 GCA_028646485.1 Cryptoprocta ferox
AAAAAAAAAACAATGGCTATCTCTAAGGTGTGGGGGGTGTTATGTGGCCTGCGGCCTCCGGTGTTTTAAGTCACACACAGACACATTTATTCTCACAGGAAGCTGCTTTGCTCCACGCAAAGTTGGCCCACAGGCTTGCCTGCTCGTCAGTAGGCTCTTGTTTTGATAAGATAAGACCTTAAAAGTCTGTCCTAGACCACTTGTTTTCCGGGACTGTCATGTGCCTGCACAAAAGCCCGCCTTTTCCCTGAAAAGCTTTGGGCCGAGTACCCAAGATCCTAATAGCTGATCAAATTCCCCAGGGAATTCCAAAGCAGTCAGAAAGGGCTGGCCCTCAAGGATCACCTTGTGGACAACATCTGCAGGTGAGAGCCTGGTCCTGCCTTGGACTTAGCGGGAAGGTCAGAGCTGACTAAGAACCTTGTCACTAAGGGCAGACAGACCTGTGAGTAATGTCTTGTCTCGGCTTCGATTTCTTTGATACGGGCTTTACGGATTTTTTATTTCAACATTAATTATTTTCCCTTGTAGTTCATTGGATTTGCTTGTTTTTAGGGCCGTGAAGGGAAAACACTTTGAAGGTGGCAGGATGGCGCTGTCATCTGTCCGGGGTGCTTGCTCCCTTCTGCAGGACCCTCAGGGCGATCGACTCAGGGCGTTTCTGAGTGCTCCTTGTAGCAGGAAGGGGAATATTCCAGGGGGTTCCTGACTCAGAGGAGCTGGGCAGATGAACCACGAGCCTGGATGAGAGTTCCGGCGGGGGCTCCAGAACCTGGAGACCCAGACTGCTGAACAGCTGGGTGTGAGAGTGTATCCGTTTCGTGAGGCTGCTGCGACAAAACTACCACAGACTTGGAGCCTTCACACAGCAGAAATTCATTCTTTCGTAAGAGGCCAGAGGTCCAAAACCAAGGTTTCAGCAGGTGGGTTCCCCTAGAGGGACAATCTGTTCCACGCCTTTCTCCTGGCTTCTGGTGGTTGCCAGCCAGCCCTGGCATTCCTTGGTTTGTAGATGCACATGTACCTCCGTGAGTCTCAAATCTCTCTGTCTTTCTAGGGGCACCTGGCTGGCTCAGTCAGTTAAGCTTCTGACTTCAACTCAGGTCATGATCTCATGGTCTGTGAGTTTGAGCCCCACCTCGGGCTCTGTGCTGTCAGCTCAGAGCCTGGAGCTGCCTCAGATTCTTTGTCTCTCTCTCTCTCTCTCTCTCTCTCTCTCTCTCTCTGTCCCTCCCCTGCTCATGCTCTCTCTCTCTCTCAAAAATAAATAACAAAAAAAAGTTTAAAAAAATCTCTGTCTTTCTAAAGACATCTGCCATTGGATTCAGAGCCCACCTAAAATCCAGGATGATCTCATTTTGAGGTCCTTAACTTAATAACATCTGTAAAGACTTTTTCCAAATAAGGTCACATTCCCATGTTTCAAAGGTTAGGACTTGGTCATATCCTCTTGGGAGGCGGTCTTTATTCAACCCATTACAGAGAGGGACCCAGTGAGAGCGAGAACGAGAGAACGAGAGAGAGAGAGAGAGAGAGAGAGAGGTTGTTTCTGCTCTCATTGTCCTTCTGGCTACTGGAATTGGTCATGGCATGTTGCAAATCTCTCTCTAATAATTTGCATGATCTCATATTTGCAAAAGAAGCTGCCAACTCCTGGAGCCTAAGTTGTAGCCTTTCAGCCAGTTCAGACCTGGCTGGAAGATGGGCATAATGGGGCCCTTTTGCAGAAGACACCGGGGTGCTTAAGAGATGGAGAAGTAGATGGGCACTTTGGGGAAGGGAGTCAGCTCTTGAGGAGCAAGGGCCTTCTCGAAACTCCTCCTCCCCTCTGCTTGTTGCCACTCCCTGGCCTCATGCTGGTGGGCAGTGCCCACCAACGCTGTCAGATGGGAAGGCTGACTTTGGGTTTGCTCAGTGTCTGGAGAGCTTGAGCCACGGGGCATTCTCTTTGGAGCAGATAATGACAAAGAAGGTCTAGCCGGCAGGTTGAATTTCTCTGTGAAACTGAGAGACCCAGGGTGGTGTGTCTCTGAGGCCCTGTGTGGACAGGAAGGAAGTTTCCATAGGGCACAACCCCCTAGAAGCTGTCACTGAGTGAGAAACTCCAGGAATCCTCCCCTAATACCTTCTTGGCCAAAGTGGGTAGTCATTTCTATAATTTGCCTGGTGGGGGACCAAGGCAGGAAAATACGGTTGATTAATTTTCAAAAATGGAGCACATAGGGGTGCCTGGGTGGCTCAGTCAGTTAAGTGCCCGACTTTGGTTCAGGTCATGACCTCATGGTTCATGATTTTGAGCCCCACATCGAGCTCTGTGCTGACAGCTCAGAGCCTGGAGCCTGCTTCAGATTCTGTGTCTCCCTCTCTCTTTCTTGCTCCTTGCCTGCTCACACTCTGTCTCTCTCTTAAAAGAAATAAACATTAAAAAATGGAGCATATAAATAATACATATGTACTATAGAAAATATGTAACGTTTGGCAAAAGAAAAAATAAATAAATAATCACCTACAATTCCATTCCAAATGAAAGTCATTTGGAATTTATATATCACAAATATATAAGTGATTATATTTCCATTAAAAAACACATGTGTATGTTTTAATATCATTTAGATTATTCTGCATGTGCAATTTTATATCCTGAGTTTTCTACTTAATGCATCATAACGTATATAAACAGAAATAAACAGTGTATACAAGATGTAGTTCTACATTAACAATGAAGTTGAACATGTATTATGTGTTTACTGATTACTTTTAAATTTGTATTTATTGTTGCATCCTTTATAAAATAAGGAGAGTAACCCTTTGTCTGTATCATTTGTTGCAAATAATTCTTCCTAGTTTGGCTTATTGCCTTTTAACCTTTGATAGTGTTATTTGCAGAAGTTTATCATTTGACTAAGTCAAATCTATCATTATGTTAGACTCTTCTCATTATGTTTGTTTGTTTTTGATTGTTTTTTGTTTGTTTGCTTGTTTTGTTTTTAAGTAAGCTCTAGGCCTAACCTGGGGCTTGAACTCATGACCCTGAGATCAAGAGTCACAGCTCAACCGACTGAGCCACCCAGGCGCCCCATCTGCAAATTATTTTATACTACTGAATAAAGTATGGATCGAAATGAGTCCTCCCCACCTTCCAGCTAATTTCTCCACCATTCGCTATATAATCCACTTCTTCTTATTGGTTTATGAGCTTGCTTTCTCATGCATAAAATTCATATATTGTTTGGAATGGTCTCAGCGCTATCTACTTTTTTTGCTTGATTTGTCCATTAAGTCTTGTTGACTCAGGTTTGTGTTATTTCTTTAGCTTCATAATACATTTAATATCCGGCAGAGAAAATGTCTCTTCTTTATCTCAGTTATTTTTATCTTCCAAAAATTTTATGGTAAACTTACCTGTTAGTTTTCTAGTGAAATACAGACAGGGAAAATTTGCAATTTTGTCAAATTCTTTTGAATTTTAACTGAAACTATGATAAACTATGAATTAACCAGCAGAGAATTGGAGGTTTTATTTCATAAGCTTTTCTTTCAAGAATATGGACATTTCTGTGTTTTTCCACATCTTTTATACTGTTTATAGATCCTGTACTTTCTTCTCATAAAATCTTCATACATTACTGTCGTGGCTGCAATATTTTCTGCCATCACACCTTCTAGCTGGTTAAATAGAAATTAAGGGGCGCCTGGGTGGCTCCGTCGGTTAAGCGTCCGACTTTGGCTCAGGGCATGATCTCACGGTTTGCAGGTTTGAGCCCCACGTTGGGCTCTGTGCTGACAGCTCAGAGCCTGCAGCCTGTCTTCGGATTCTGTGTCTCCCTCTCTCTCTGACCCTCCCCTGCTCATGCTGTCTCTCTCTCTCTCGCTCTCAAAAATAAATAAAACATTAAAAAAATTAAAAAAGAAATTAAATAGTAAATAGGAAATAATGTAAATAACATAAATAGAAAAGCTTGACTTTTTTTGTGTGTGTATTTATTTTGCACACAGGCTCTTTTGTGTTATTAATTATAAACATTTTTAACTGATTCCAGTTTTTTGGCTGTATAATTATATTTCTACAAGTGATAATAATATTGCCTATCTGTATCTATATTGTGAAAGGATTTCAAGCTAAAATAGAACCAAAGGATATGAAATGGAGAATCTCACACACGCACCCTCAGAAAGACAGAAATTAAGAGCCATTAAATCCCAGACTTACAGAAGACCAAGACTTATCTCCTAATCAGTAAACATCTGCCAAGAATCTCTCCCTCTCCTCAAGCCAATGAACCCACTGCTTGGACTCTGGCTGCACTTTCCCTCTGTGCTCCTTGGCTGGAAATACAGCCCACCCCAAACCCTCAGAAGACCCCCCACAGCTTGCTAAAACATGTGTTTCCTGAATTGCAATTCCTCTGCTGTTCCAAAATAAACTCAAGTTTCTGATAATTCGAGCTTGCCTCAGTTGACCCTTCTTATTTAGCCTGACATTCAATGGTGTCAGAAGTGAGATAGGAAAGCCATGACCTTCCCACCCCAGGGAAGAAGAGCCTCAGAATCAAGCACGTTGCCTGCATGGAGCCCCTTGAGCTCAGTGCTTTTGCGAGCGGCCTTCTGCTTTGGTTTTGTGAGTCTCCTCTCTGATTTCAAGCTCCCTCCTTTTGGTTGAGCTCTCTGATTTTTTTTTTTTTTTGGATTTGGATAAGGACAGATTGTCCTTCTGGTGAGTACTCTTTTGGTTTCTGAATTTAGAATGCACTTGGTTTCTGAATTTAGAATGTGCTTGGTTTATGAATTAGAATGTGCCTGGTTTAGATTTAAACTTGTGAGTTTTCCTGAGAGCAAGATTAAATGAAAATTGATGGGCGTGGTTTGAGCACCTAGATGCTGCTAGAGCACTTGCCACCTTTCTGTGAGAGAGAGGCATCTCCAAAGCACAAGGCTGCTGGGTAAAGATAAGGGGGCCACAGATGAGCAAGTTTCATGGTGGGGAACTTTCTACCAGTAAGAAAATTCTGTGCAATGAGGAACATCTGGTCATAGGTCAGATAACTAGGGCAGAGGCCGTCTTCTGGGAAAAAGGAGTATCCCGTGAATGGCACACTGTCAGACACCGAAGTCTCAACCCCAAACATGTCCCCTAGGTTATCTAAGATTTTTTTTTCTTTGCTTTCAGGAAAACTCCAAAAATGGGAGCCCAGTCATCTAAATGCTTTAAGGATGGCTTGAAAGATGCCTCCTTAGCAACTATGGTTGTTTTTATGTTAAAACAATTATGGTCTCTCCTCATGTGCATGGGCTAATCTCACAGAAGACAACCTGGAACAATGGACCTTATGAGGAATGTTCCAATTAGACAGGATCAATTTCATTTAAAAAGTGCACTCAAGGGGTTCCTGGGTGGGTGGCTCAGTCAGTTAAGCATCTGACATCAGCTCAGGTCATGATCTCATTGCTCATGAGTTCGAGCACCACATTGGGCTCTGTGCTGACAGCTCAGAGCCTGGAGCCTGCTTCAGATTCTGTGTCTCCCTCTTTTCTGCCCCTCCCCTGCTCATGCTCTGTCTCTCTCTTATTCAAAAATAAATAAACATTAAAAAATAAAAAAAAAAAAAGATTCTCTCTCTTTCCCTCTGCCTTTCTCTCCTGCTCACATGTTCTCTCTTAAAAAAAAAAGTGCATGCAAGAGCAAGAGTTCCCAAATGAAACAAACAGAATGGGACATGGGACACCTATTTTAATTGGCATGCAGAAGCCCTCAAAGGGCTTCAAATTTCCAAAATAGCTTTATTGAAATATTCATCGCAAAAGGCTAATGAAAAATTAAAAGGCGTGAGGTGCCTAACACGAAAGGCCGTGAGACTGACGTCCCTCTGCTATTCCTTCCACTCTTTCTTCGCTTGAGTCATCGTTCTACCAGTCCTCTGTCTGAGTGGCCTCTCCACTCTGAAGAGACCACATGACTGTAAACAAAAGTCGGCTGTTGGTGGTCTTACAGATGCCCCCGTGTCTACCCTTGAAGGAGAGCCCTCCCGTGGGCCCCTCCCAGGGCTGACGGGATCTGAGGGATTTTCTGGTAAACTGCTACCAGTGATTTCCTTACACAGACAGGGAAATTAAAATTAAAGTTAATGGAGAGGCACCTGGGTGGCTCAACTGGCTAAGTGTCTGACTTCAGCTTGGGTCATGTTCTCATGGTTCATGGGTTTGAGTCCTACCTCGGACTCTCTGCTGTCAGTGTGGAGCCTGCTTGGGATTCTCTGTCTCCCTCTCTCTCCCTGCCCCTCCCTCTCTTGCTCTTTCTCTCCCAAAATAAATAAATAAACTTAAAAAAAATTAAGTCAATCGAAAATCTTGCCAATTTCTGGTTAGATACCAGAGCCACACTCTGTAGTTAATACTTATTTTATTTTTTAAAATTTCTGGGTTTTTAAAAATTTTTATTATTTTGTTTAATTTTTGACAGAGTGTAAGTAGGGGAGGGGCAGAGAGGATCTGAAGCAGGCTCTGCATTGACAGCAGTGAGCCTGATGTAGGGCTTGTACTCATAAACTGTGAGATCATGACCTGAGCGGAAGTCAGATGCTCGATGGACTGAGCCACCCAGGAGCCCCACACACTCTCTGTACTTGAAACCACTCGCTTTAGATCCTGCAGATGAGATCGTAGAAAAGCTGGCCACAGCCAGCAAAGGATGAGAATTCTCACAAGGGTCAGCTCTCCAGAATCTCTCTCCTGCTAGTTGAGAGAGGAAGGTAAAATTTCACGTTGTCTCTTTCCAAATCCAAATTCATTGGTTACTGATCCTTTTTCTTCCCGGGTAGCTGTTACTTTCTTGTCTTGTTTTGTCTCCTAAGAACTTGTGAACCATTATGTTGAAGGCCCCAAAATATGGCTGGACAGAAATGTGGGTTGCAGCCCATTTGCAGGGAGGGTTTATTGCCAGCCCCCCCCCCCCCCCCCCCCCGGGGGACTCTCTCATTTAAGTCTTCCTTTTATTTGCTACCTTTGGGAGTGGCTTCAGATCTTTGGCAAGTATCATCTTTCACAGCCTTTGGGGGAAAGCCTCTTGGGTCCCTGGTGTTGTTAAATACTGCCAAGAATATTTACTGGAGATCCTGGCTGAAACCTGACAAGATATTTGAAAAGATTTTTTTAAGTAGCTCTATGGTCAGAATTTGGCTAAATTGGAAGCTGATACAATCCGTATCTATGCCTTTGTGCATATCTGCATCTATATGTATCTGTCTATCCATCTACCTACCTAGTTACCTTTTATGTATAAATTTTATTTCCATCTCGGGTCTTGATGTGTTGGTCAGAAATTCCTGGAACAATGTTCAGCAATTATGAGATAATTGGCTCTATCTTTTCTTCTTGGTTTCAACTGGAAATACCTCTGATATTTCACTGTTGTGTAACGATGTTTACAGGTTGAAGAGATTTATGTCCTTCTTGTTGATTTTTGTTTTGCTTGTTTTGTTTTTTCCTGGCCCTCAGGAACAGTTCATGGTACATCTTTTGGCTCTGGCCTGATATATGTTTTTTTAAAAATTTTAAATGTTTATTTATTTTTGAGAGAGAGAGAGAAAGAGACAGAATGTGAACAGGGGAGGGGCAGAGAGAGAGGGAGACACAGATCGGAAGCAGGCTCCAGTCTCCAAGCTGTCAGGAAAGAGGCTTGAACCCACAAACCACAAGATCATGACCTGAGCCGAAGTCAGATGCTCAACCGACTGAGCCACCCAGGCGTCCCGTGTTATGTGTTTATCCCAGGTGTGTCTTCCTCTCCCAAACTAGTCCTGCTTGTCTGTTGAATGTGTATCTTTTCCCATGTATTCTTACAAACCCAGCATTATCGCTTTGTCTGTTTACCTTCTTCATTTACATGGTGTTATTTGGTACATCTCATTCTGTTTCTCACTTTTTTTCGCCAAACACTACATTTTTAGGATACTTCCATATTGCTCTGTGTTCATCTAATCAGATGCCTCTAATGTGGAAATAATTCTTCGGGGTGGAGAAGAATTTTATCAGTCCTCCTCCCCAGATCTTTTAACTATTACCACAAATAGTGCTGCGGCAGCCCTTCAAGAGCCACGTGAAAATTTCTAGGAGTAGAATTGCTACCCCCTGGCACCACAGACACCAGTCCACATGCCCCCTGTCCCCAGCAGAGCATGGAAATTTCTGTATTCCCATAGCTTCACTACCATTCAACACTTTAGAGTTCTGTAACACGTGAAACCCAGTTTAAAAAAACCATGTTTTTTTCTTTTTTTGAGTTCATTTATTATTTTGAGAAAGAGAGAGAAAGAGACAGAGAGTATGGGGGGGTGCAGAGAACGAGGGAGAGAGAGAATCCCAAGATTCCCTGTGCACAGTGCAGAGCCTGATGCAGGACTTTATCCCACCAACTGTGAGATCATGACCTGGGTGTAGACCAAGAGTTGGGTGCTCAACCAACTGAGCCACCCAGGTGCCCCAAACCACTGTTTTTTCTTGGTTACTTTCATTGATCTAAGTCGTATTTTGGATATTATTTAATATAAATAATTTTATCGTGAAAAAGAAATATCGTCCTAGTTTAAAAAAAAATCCCCATCAGGGGGCGCCTGGGTGGCTCAGTCAGTTAAACATCAGACTCTTGGGGCGCCTGGGTGGCTCAGTCAGTTAAGCGTCCAACTTCGGCTCAGGTCATGATCTCACGGTTCGTGGGTTGGAGCTCCGCGACGGGTTCTGTGCTGACAGCTCAGAGCCTGGAGCCTGTTTCAGATTCTATGTCTCCCTCTCTCTCTCCGCCCCTCCCCCACTCGTGCTCTGTCTCTCTCTGTCTCAAAAATAAATAAACTATTAAAAAATTAAAAAAAAAAACCCATCAGACTCTTGATTTCAGCTCAGGTCATGGTCTCACATTTGTGAGTTCAAGCCCTGTTGTTGGGCTCTGTGGGGATGGTGCAGACCCTGCATGGGATTCTCTCCCTTTCTCCCTCTCTCTCTGCCCTTTGCACATGCTCTCTCTTTCTCTCAAAATAAATAAATAAGCTTTTTTTTAAAAATCCATCTTTTGAAAAAAAAAATCCCCATTGGGATTACATGTAGAAATTGTCAATTTTGTTCAAGCCCGCTGGTGTGGTCACAGTTTCTTAATCTTAATTTGTCTTTGATTTCTTTTTTTTTAATTTTTTTACATTTATTTATGTTTAAAGACAGAGAGAGAGAGCACACGTGGGGGAGGGGCAGAGAGAGAGGGAGACACAGACTCCGAAGCAGTCTCCAGGCTCTGAGCAGTCATTACAGAGCCCGATGCGGGGCTCAAACCCACCAACCACGAGTTCACGACCTGAGCTGAAGTCGGACGCTCGACTGACTGAGCCACCCAGGCACCCCTGTCTTTGATTTCTTAAAATACAGTCTACTGGATGTTATGGCAAAGTCATACAGTATACTTTTAAGTTTAATTTATTGCTTGATATTGAGAAATACTGTTATATTACTGCTCTAAGTGGTTCTGCTGTATCCCTGAGGGTGATCTGGAAAACCCAAAGCATGTGACTCTCAGTATTAATTAGGGTCAGTAAACTACGGCTTATTACCTATTTTTACATGGCCCAAGAGCCTTCGAGAATGATTTTTACTTTTTTTTTTTTTTTATTTCAGAGAGAGATCTGGAGTGGGGGAGAGGGACAGGGGGAGAGAGGGAGAGGGAATCCCAAGCAGGCACCACATTGTCAGCACAGTGACCGATAAGGGGTTCCATCCCACAACTCCAGGATTGTGACCTGAGCCGAACTCAAGAGTCAGATGCTCAACCAACTGAGCCACCCAGGCGCCCTGAATTGTACATTTTTAGATGGTTGAAAGAAAGATTTTTTTAGAAGAATAATATTTCACGGCATGTAAAACTTACTTGAAATTCAAATTCAGTGCCCTTAAATAGTTTTATTGGAACAGGGCCATGATCATTTGTTTATGTGTTATCTATGGCTTCTTTCTCACTCACTCTGTTCACAGAGTTGAATAGTTGTAGCAGAGGTCGTGGGGCCCACACAGCTGAAAATATTCACCATCTGTGCCTTTACATGAAAGCTTTGCCAAACCCTGGTATAAATGTTTTAATCAACAAACGTTTATGGAGAACCTTCTAGTTCTGAATGTGCTGTTCTGGTCCCCAGGGGCGATTACTGTCATTAACAGGGAGAAATCACAACCCAGGGTGACAACTCCTAGGATGAAACAACATGGGGGGGGGGGCACACCAGGGGAATATAGCAGAGGTTTCTGAGCCACATCGGGGAGATGAGAGAAAGCTCATGGAGGTGGTCACATGTAAGCAGACACCTACAGGGTTAGAAGGAGCTGGCCATGTGAGGATGGGTGAGGGGAGGTTGGAGGTGGCAGGAAGAATATTCTGGGCAAAGAGAACAGCAAGTCAGATGACCAGAGGGATCACGGCTTGTTGAAGGAACTGGGAGATGTTTGCATTGTCATTTGCATTGTGGGCTTATTTGTAGTTAAACCAAGTTTGGTTTGCATATGAATAAATAATTGCCTGCATAGGGCTCTTAGTGATACAAGCAAAGAAAGGGGGAGGTGAAATCATTGATTGGTTCACTCACTCATTCATTCAATGAGCATTGATTGAGCACGTTCTCGGTGCTGAGCGCTATGTTTGAGGATACAGAGGAAACCCCGAGGAGGTCCCTGTCGTGAAGGTGTCATGACAGTTTCCTCATGTCTAGTGAGGAAAGCAGATAGAAAAATAACTTCTGCAGGTGTGAAGAGTGCCCATACCGCCATGTCAGGGGGACCTACAGCATTTCCTATCCACTCCTCCTTGACCAGCTAGTCATTTTCCCCGCCTCCCTTGCAGCTAAGGATGGACATACAACCCGTTTTAGTCAACAAGAGATAGAAGAGATCTGCTGAGAAGTGTCAGGGGAAACTCTTAAGACTAAAGATGAAGCCACACAGGACACCATCACCTTTCCCTTCTTGTCTACCTTTGATTTCGAATGTGATGGTGGCACGGTGGGATCTGTGGAAGCCATCTTGTGATCATGAGGTGACGGTCCTTGTTAGCATTATCAAGCTGTTGCATCAAACTTGGAACTACCTCCCTTCAGGGACTCCCCATTGGTTAAGATCGTTACATGTCGGGGCGCCTGGGTGGCTCAGTCGGTTAAGCGTCTGACTTTGGCTCAGGTCATGATCTCACTGCTCGTGGGTTTGCGCCCCTCGTCGGGCTCTGTGCTGACAGCTTGGAGCCTGGAGCCTGCTTCGGATTCTGTGTCTCCCTCTCTCTCTGTCCCTCCCCCACTCACTCTTTATCTCTCTCTCAAAAATGAATAAATGTTAAAAAAAAATTTAAAGAAAGATCGTTACATGTCATTGCTTAAGCCTGTTGTTCTTCCCTGGGGGTGATTTCACTCTCCAAGGGGCATTTGGCAATATCTGGAGACATTTTTGGTTTTCACTACTGGAAGGGGGGTTACTCCTGGCATCTAGTGGGTGGAGGCCGGGACCTACAATACACAGGACAGCCCACACAACAAGTAATTTTCTGACCCCAAATGTCAGGGGAGCCAAGGTGAGAGATCCTAGTATAAGACATTGTTGACCAAGGGTGTTCATTACTGATACAGAGAGTGTGAAACCTGGCCAGAACCCCTGGAGGGTGAGCAGACCAATGTCCACCTTAGGACATGGGAAAGAGGCATGAGGGGGTTATTCCAGCTGGCCTCTCTCCCACAGCACTGTTAGGCTTAATTCAAATTCGGTGAGAGAGTTGTGGTCCCCAGCCCCTCAGCTGAGACCTCATCGTGGGCTCCTCTCCACCCAGTGGTGCCACTGCCCAAGAGCCTACTATGTGCCCCAGGCGAGGTGCTCACGCGAATCACCTTCTTGAACTTTCCCGGCATTTCTGCCAAGTCAGTATCATGTATTCCCATTGTACAGCTATGAAAACTGAGGTTCAGAACAGTAGGGTGCCGTGGTTAATGACATGTTTGGAGACCAACAGGTTCTCTTCTGCCATTTAGCCTTGTCCCTTAAGCATTTCATCTTTTTGAGTGTCACTTTCCAGGTCTGTAAAATAACAATATCTACTTTATAAACATTATTATGGGGACAAAATAAATAACACAAGTAAAAGCTCTTAGTACAAGTCCTGACATATAGTAAACATTGCACAAACGGCTGTTGTTATTATTATTACTAGTATGCCCACCGCGCGCCAGGCACTGACCTGCAGTGCAGCTCTGCCCAAAGTCAAAGCCATGCCATCACGATTGTCTGATGGTCTGATGGTCTGAGTTGCCCACTGGCAGTGGGGACCCAGAAACAACTGAGGGCGGGGAGATTCTGGGAGCCACTGGAGGACAGGAAGAGTCAGTGAGGCAGGGGAGAATGGATGGGGATTGAGATCCACTGAGCACTTAAGGTACAAGACCTAAATACAGTCATTTTGCGCAGAAACCAAGAGAAATTCTGAGACCAGAGGACTTTGGCACTTGGTCCCTGACCAGGCTTGGGAAAGTGAGGTCGCAATGTGCAGGTACCTCTCACTGAGGGCAAAGCAGACATCTCTCCAGGAAGCTCTGTGAGTGGAAGACCCAAGCAGGGTTGGAGCTGGACTTTGAATTGGTGGATTCCAGGCAGGGGGTGTGGCCCTGGGTAGGAGGGCGCGTCCGCGCTCTTGCTCTTTGCTCAGAGCCACCATTTCCATAATGCAAATCATCTTGCTGGAAGGGCAGTTAGATTTCTGGGAATTGGGGTTCTAACCTCAGACAGATTTGAGTGTCTTTCGTGAAAATTCTTCTTTAAATACATCACTCAGAACTGCCCCGTGTCCCTTGGCTCCTGAAACTAGAGCACTCTTTTCTACCTGCCCCTCTTCAATCGATGCCTTCATTTTCCCTGGACACCAAGTTTATCTTTTGTGTCCCTGTGTTGCATCCAAAGGCTACACAAGAGGGTAGTCTTTCTGAAAAAACAAATATACAGACTCTCAGGGGGAAACAAATTCTCCATTTTGTAAATGCCACTGTTCTTCCTTTTATTGTTGCAGGGCCTTTGAGCACTTTCAAGTTTTTGAGTCTAGTGCTATTACAAATAGTGCTGATATAAGCCCTCTTGTAAGTGTTTTTATGGGAAAGCCTGTGCACACATTTCTGTGGGGTTTGCATCAAGAATGGACATGCCCCAGTCCGAGGGTGGGTGTCTGTCCAGCTTTTGGAGACATTGCCACTCAATTTCCCACTGTCATCAGTTCCCACGGTCTCCAGCAGCGCATGAGAGTTCTGGTCCCCCCACATCCTCTCTGACACTTGGTATTGTCAGTCTGAGAAATTTATAACCGCTGCTCCGCACAGCAGCATGGCTGAAACGTGAACTAGAGAGAGAGAGAAAAAAGCCAGACATGAATGAACACATGTGGTCTGGTTCCCAGGCGCCCAAACGGGCAAACATAAACTGTGAGAGGTCCTGAAAGCAGTACCCGTGAGAAGCATGAGCTGGGTTCTGTTTCCTGATTGGGGTGCTGGTTCCACAGGTTTATTCTCTTTGTAAAAATTCTCAGTGGTTATGATTTGTGCACTTTTCTATATGTTGTATTTATGTATTTACTTGTAAAAGTTTATTTATTTATTTTGAGAGAGAGCAAGCATGAGCAGGGGAGGGGCTGAGAGAGAGGGAGACACAAAATCTGAGGCAGACTCCAGGCTCTGAACTGTCAGCCCAGAGCCCAACGTGGGGCTCGAACCCATGAACTGTGAGACCATGACCTGAGCCGAAGTTGGATGCCCAACCAACTGAGCCACCCAGGCACCCTTAAAATGTACTGTTTTAACCATTTTTAGGTCTATGGGCCCCGTGGCATTAAGTACATTCATGTTGTTGAACAATCAGTCTTCCATCCATCTCTAGCTCTCTTTCATCTACCCAAACTGAGACTCTGTGCCCAAGAAATAATACCCCCCATTCCTTCTCACCTGCTTGTAGGCTTTTTCTGTGTATCTCTCTTCCCAACTACACTGTGATGGCCATGAGGGCTGGGTAGGGCTTATTCACCTCTGAATGAGAAAGAACATGTATGATGCACACAGGGCCTGGAGGACATGGCTAAGAAAACACAGTTTCATTAAATAAACAAAAGGAAAAAGTGTGTGTGTGGAGGGGATATAATTTAACCCTTGTTTGACACCCGGGTCAGCTCTTGAGCTAATAAAGTCTCTAAATTCAGGGTTGAGACAGTGCCCAGCACATAGCTGGATCTAAAACCTGTTTGCTGGCAGGATGAATGAAACATTAGTAACTGTGCCACCAGTAATAAAATATTGGCCCTTTACTGAGCACTTACGAGGTGCTAGAAGGCATTCTTAATACACAGAAAGGAAGGAGAAAAGTGCCATTTTTTTCTTTTCCTTAGGAGCATCATCCCATTTGGCCCGACAGTCATCCTCCAAGGTGACTAAGTTTTTGAATGAAAAACTCAGAAGCATTGTGTCCCCCACTGGAGGTCACACAACTGACACATGGTTCCAGGTCTGTGAGGTTCTTCCAAAGTGCAGTGCTTTCCATGTGTACTTGGCAATGTCTCCTCATGACAATGAAGCAAAATTGGACTTCTGACCGTTTCTGCTTTTGTTTAAATAAAACTAGTTTTCCGTTCTTTGATTGTAAACATGTATAAACTCTTGAAAGAAATTCAGGCGTTACAGAAAGTGAAAATGTGAATTTTTAAGACTTCTTAGAATGTTCTGGGAGCCTGGGCGGCTCAGTCGGTCAAGTGTCTGACTCCCAATTTTGGCTCAGGTCATAATCTCAGGGTTTGTGAGATGGAGCCCCACGTCGGGCTCCGAGCTGATAGCTCCCAAGCTCCGAGCCTGCTTGGGATTCTCCGTCTCCCTTTCTCTCTGCCCCTCCCCCACTGGCGCGCATGCGCTCTCAAAATAAATAAATAAACTTAAAAAAAAAAAGACTTCTTAAGATGTTCTGTTACGAACATCACGCTGATCTTATCCAGGGAGAGTGGGACTTGGAAAACGTGCCCCTTACCAACTCCTCCTTCTGAATTTTTCTTCCAGCTCAAGGGATATATGTGTTGCAGTCAATGACCTTTCTTTTTAGAGCCTTCTCTCTTTGGAGAGAACTGAAGGTGGAGGTGATAAAAACTGCCTCCTCCTCCTTCCCCTGACTTGTGTTTCCCATAAGGGCTTGTTTTCTTTCCCAAGGACTGGCTTTCCTCCAGCCGGGTCTAAGGTTGTTTTATGAGCACTGGGTTCTTATTGAGTTTTGGGTGTAATAGGGAAGTTGTCAAGTGAAACTGTTTTTCTCCAGGTAGCTGAGGTAAGCCTCCTATCGCTGGCAGAGCAGGAAGCAGCCCTGTGATAGGACGGGACGGGGCCATAACTGGCCAAGGTTGGCATGTACTAGCCCTCCGCTCTCTGGATTGGCTGCCCATGAGCTCAGCTCCTGGGACTTTGGATATATATATGACCATCTTCTGAAACACTGGAAATTGGCAATAACAGCATCTTCTCCCTGGGAGAGCGAGGAGGAATACCCCTTGATAAGACTTCCAGCTGACAGGAGTGGACCCAGACACCGCGGGGCTAGTGGTCTGGAGATCCTGCGACGGAAAGCGACTTCTGTGGCCTGAGGTTAGTTGAACGATACTCTCCTTAGGGGGCTGGAGTAGTGAGTAGGCATCTTGGGGTCGTAAAAGTAGGGTAGACCCAGGACTGAGACCCTGAGTCTAACCCCAATTCTGCTCCAGCTTGTTTGGCCTTCCCTAGACCCCAGTTTCCTCATCTGTAGAAAGACAGAGCACACTTCAGCAAAGGAATCTCAAGCAGTGTCATGCAGAGCCCCGAACTAACTTGGACTTACAAGCTCTCAACTGAAGTCCCAGCCCTGCCCCTCACTAGCCCAGCAACCCCGAGAGAGGAAGTTCACTTCCTTGAGCCTCAGTTCCCTCATCTGTAGAATGGGAGCAGCATGACCCATCTCTCCTGCTCATTTCTCTACTGAATGTTGTAGGGGTCAAGTCGTAGACTTTATGTGAAGGTACATAGTAAAGGCAAACCTCACATAAACGGGAGGTGTTATTGTTACCCATGACTGCATTCGATTTCTATCATTTTAAAGTTCTTGGAATTTAGTCCAAGGATAAGAAGATTTTGTGAAGAGTTCTGGGGGCCTGCTGCTCTGGCCGGGATCTGAGGGGGGATTATTGCATCGCACTGCCTGTAGTCTTGGAGAGAGGGCACAATGGGGTAGGGACAGAATAGGGCATCAGCAGAGCACAGTCTAGTGTTGGGGGGGGTGGTCCTCTCAGGAGGTTTTCAGCTTTGGCAATGAGGACCCCACAGCACCTGACCAAGTCTGCCCCATTGCCTATCAGAGCGCCTGAAGTTCCGCCCTCAGGTAGCTCATTCTTTTGGGTTTTGAAAGATCCTCAGGATGTGCAAATGCCCAACCTTTTGGAAAATAGGCACCAGGCATAAGTGTATCTGGCGGTGACAGAAAGGAACAGGCAGATAGTCAAAGTCCATCCCTTTACACTGAGCAGCAGGTCAGCCGGGGCAGGGCTGTCACCCAACGGTGCCATGTGGCTGCTCAAATGTCCCTGTGATCTGAGGCTTCGTGCAAAGGTCCCACCATGCTCTGCTGTGGTCAGGCCCTGGCTGTAGCCTCTGTCCAGGCCTAGCCCTCACATTCTGAAGTGGACAAGGACCAGCAGGGAAATATCCAGAGAAGGGTGCCCAGAGACTGGGGTGATGGGGATGATGGATGGGAATAGAGATGACTCAAGGGGTGACACTGCCTCCTCTCAGGGGTATGCAGGACTGCCGCTGGTGACTTAAGCTCAATCTAAGGAGGACTTTCCTTAAAATCTGGGCTGGCTGACAGCAGAATACTGTGCCTTGAAGGGTGGTCAGTTCAGTTCCCTTTACAGAAATGTTCCAACAGGGGTTCCCAAGTCTGCCCTCTAGGAATGTGGCATAAACGAGGTGGGGCTAGACACTTCCAGGTCCCTTCTGGTTCTCAGAACTGATCAGGAGCCCCAGGAAAGAGAAAGAATACCTTGCATTGTTACCACCTAATACCCAAGAGGTGGGCGTGGGTAGAGGATGGGTCTAGTGTTGAAAGAAGAGATGACAGCCTTGTCCCCCACTTGAGTCTGGGCAGTGGAGGTTGAGGGTCTTTCCCCAGAAGACCCTCATTACACTGTATGTGGGGGGTGAGTTGGGGGTGGGACCTGCATCATTGTGGGAGCCCAGATTGAAGGCTTTGAACTTGGACAAAACTCCTACTCCGGGAGTTTGGAGTGTCCATGGGGACACCTGTGCCAATGAGAAGTAAGGGTGACCTCAGGGGACAGCCCTTGACCCTTCGGCCTACTAACTGGCTTCCAGCCCAGGGGTCTGGGAGCCCCACCTGTGGTTTACAATCTTTGCCTACGTGACACAGGTGTCTGTACGCAGGCACGTGTAGACCTGTGACTCCATGTATACAGGTCACGGCGTGCATGTGTGTAGATGTGGTTATCTGCGCTGGTGTGGGAAGTAGATTTGCTCACCATTAAGTCCTTGTGTGTGTGTTTATGTTTACGGAAAGCAACTTGGTTTAAGAGAGAGAAGGAAGGATTTAGAATCCAGAGAGTTGGGTTCAAGCCCCAACTCACTATGTGTCCCAGCTGTGGAAGCCAGGAAAGGTCTTTCAACCTTTCAGAGACTCAGTTTCCCACTGCCAGCCTGTCTGGTACAGCTGGAAACCAGGCAGGCTCAGGTCCTCTCTCTGAACTTAGAGTTAGACATGGGAGTAGGAAGGGGCGTGTGGCAAACAAACTCAAACAATTATTCCCTTGCATTTGGGGCAAGAAAACTACACGGTGTTATGAATCCACATAAGTTTATGTGTGTTAGGTGTGAATCTGTGACACATGAATATGAGAGCCCATTCTGGCTGCAGTGGCCCAGAGACAGGGGGGCTTAAACAACAAACCTTTATTTCTCACCGTTACGGAAACTGGGAGTCCAAGGACAAGGAGCCAACAGATTTGGTGTTTGTTTTAATTTTTTTAATGTTTATTTATTTTTGAGAGAGAGAGAGAGAGTGTGAGTGCGGCAAGGGCAGACAGAGAGGGAGACAGAATCTGAAGCAGGCTCCAGGCTCTGAGCCATCAGCACAGAGCCCAAGGCAGGGCTCGAATCCACAAGATTCGAAGTTGGACGCTTAACCGAGTAAGCCACTCAGGAGCCCCTTGTTTTTTTTTTTTTCTTTTAAGCTTATTTTATTTTGAGAGAGAGAGAGAGAGAGCGCACATGGGAGGGGAAGAAAGAGTGGGAGAGAGAGAATCCCAAGCAGGCTCTGAGCTGTCAGCACAGAGCCCCGATGCAGGGCTCAAACTCACAAACCACGAGATCATGACCTGAGCCAAAGTTGGATGCTTAACTGACTGAGTCACCCAGGCACCCCCAGATTTGGAGTCTCGTGAGGGCCTCCTGGTTCAGAGACCGTCAACTTCTCAGTGTGCACTTACATGGCGGGAGGGGCGAGGGAGCCAGTCTCTTTCATCATGAGGGCTTTGCTCTCATGACCTCATCACCTCCCAAAGGCCTCACACCTAGTACCATCTCATTGGGGCATGAGGATTTAATACATGAACTTGGGGGGTGGGGCACAAACATTCAGTCTACAGCAGTGAGTGTCTGTGGGTGTTGACTCTGGGCCCCCACAGGGACACCACCCACACACCCTCGCCCTCAGTGGGGGATGGGGGGGGCAGCTATTTGCTAAACATTTATTGTGTGGAGCACAGGGGTGGAGAAGCGGGCGGTAGGATATCCCTGTGGGGCGGCGCCAGAGTAGTTTCAGGGTAATGAAGCCAGAGGGATAAACTAGAGAATGGAGTACAGATGAGGTCAGCGTGTAATTTAGAAAATAAAACAAAAGTGGCTGTATGCTTAGGAAAAAAAACAGCGAACTTCCTGCTCCGTAGTAACTCAAGGTCAGCCCCCTGTACTTTCTCTGGTGGGTGGTTATTCTTTCTAACACGTCACCGACCTGTGTCGTGTCTTATCAGAAGTCCCATGATCTGCACATCGCTTGGGCGTTCCTGGGCAGACTTGGACTTTGTTCTGAAGTCTTCTTTCTGCCAAGGCCATAAACGAGCAGTTGGGTTTCCATGCAGTAAGAGTTTGTGGCTGTTTCGGAGTTATGGGTCTGGAAGCACATCCAGGAATTCCCCGATGGGCTGAATGTGGGTGGACGCCCAGGTAAGGCAGGGGCACAACACATGGAAAAAGAGAGAGGAAAGAGAAAGTCTTGCTTTGGTGACTTCTGGATCGGCGGAATTTTACAATCTGAAAGTCTTCAAAGAGTTTTTTTTAAATCTTTATTTTTGAGAGAGAGAGAGAGAGAGAGAGAGACAGAGTGTGAGCAGGGGAGGAACAGAGAGTGAGGGAGACACAGAATCCGAAGCAGGCTCCAGGCTCTGAGCTGTCAGCACAGAGCCCAGCGCGGGGCTGGAACACACAAACTGGGGGTTCATGACCTGGACTGAAGTCAGACGCTTAACCGACTGAGCCGCCCAGGCGCCCCTGCAAAGATTTAATTTAAGCACACATAGAATTTGGTGTGTGTGTGTGTGTGCGCGCGCGCGCGCGCGCGCGTGTGTTGCGCGCATGCGCGTGTACGTGAAAACAATCTTTGCAGAGCTTTAAAGGTCTGAGGACCGTTGGCCAAAGGCAGAATCTTCCAGGGTGTCTCCCTGGGGGTGGGGGTGGGGGTGTGTGTGGGCTTGGCCTCCTTGGCCAGCCACACTCTCTCAACTCCTGGGTCTAGTGTTGGCAGACAGAATCTCTGGAGCGTTACAGAGGAGGAGCAGGGGTAGGGGGAGAGCAGGCTGAGCTGAGGGTCACGGCCGCCCGGAAAAGGAAGAGTTGCGGGAAGCACAGAGGCGGCATGTGAACATGGTATCAAATGCTGTGATCCTGGAGTCTCTCTGGGGAGACGCTCGGATGGCTACAGCCTCTCCCAGCCCTTGGGGCTGCCGCAGCTACTGTTCTCCCTTGCATCCCTCTGGGCTCAAGGGCACAGTGATTCCAGGGAATGGGGTGGCCAAATCAAGGCGGTTTTCTGGAAGAAACATTAAGAAGGAAACCATTGCCTGGTGGAATTGTACTGATGCTCCGATTCCAAGTAGCAGCGTGTCCTTTGAATGCAGTAGGAGGATACTGCCGGCCACCAGCAATGGTGGAAACCGTTTCCATAGCAATGACAGCTTTTAAACAGATTACTGCACCCCTTTTCCCATTAGCTGGGAAGGATGCTTCCACCCTCTGTGCCGTGTTCCCTCCCAACCCCACCCCTGGAGCCAAGAAGAGGGACTGAGCTGGACGAGGGTGTTCTGCTGTTTCGGTGGTTTTGAGACCGCACAGCTTCTCGGCCAATCCCATCCATTGTGCCCTGACCACAGGAATATAAGGAAAAGAGAGAGAGAGACCCCTGACACCATTCAGTAAATATTTCTGGCTCGCTGACTTGGATTTTAAATTAAATAGAGCTTCAACCTAAATGTATCTTCTCTTAAGACCATGTGCTACTAAAGAGAGAGCAGCTCTCTGAGGAATAGAGCTTTACCGTCCCCACCACTTACTGGGGTGCCCGTTTGAAGAAGACCAGAGCGTTCTCTCCAAGGGCACAACCTATAGTTTGTTATCCTTAGCACTGGCCATAATTCCCGGTCCTTAGGGGGTGCTTATTAAACGTTTGTTGAAAGACATACATGAGAAGAGAGAGAATATTTTCTTCTAGGATTTCTTCTGCTTGCCCCACCCCACACTATTTCGAAAGCGCAACCGTTAGCGCAGCCTCTGAGCCTTTTCACGAGCATTCGTCAATTTCCATATAAGGTACAGACACGTAGCACTACAAGTTATTGTGTAACTCAACTGTTCCTTTGAAGGGACATTAAACAACAAATAAAGCTTTCCAAATTGCCTGCTTCCTCCCCAGCCCGTTTTCTCATTTCCTCCAAGACTGTCCATGTGTGGACACCCAGCAGCTGCTGGTGCCCGCTGGCCTCTGGCCGCCCTTCACAGCTCCCTCCTTCCCCCAGACCCGTGCTTGAAGGAGGGAAGACATCCTGAATGGGGCAGTCACATTCCAATATCTCTGTATTGCCCCATGCTTTCCCTCTCTCTCTTTATGTATTTTCCTCATATCCACACAGATCCCTGCACATCTGAAATTGCGATTATAGATTGTTATGTTTGCCTGTAAGCTGGACATGTAATAGAGCACATTTTAGAATAATGAATTCGTCGGTAAATGCAGGAGATATGATGTAAGTACGCAATACATGAATATGTAATACGCTAAATAATACTTAGTAAACGCATGAGGAGGCGATGATTATAGATTAGAAGAGGCAACCCATGTATCTGAACTCCACGGGAAACTCTGGGGGGGCTCAGATTTGGGATTTAAGACCATTTTTTACATTTTTCTTTTAACTTCCACCAAAGGGCAAAGGGTGTCTGAACAAATTTGGAAAAATTGGGAAGCCACAGGAATTTTGGATTAAAGACCCACAAATTAAGTGCACTGCTCTCATCCTGGCCTGCTTAAAATGCTGCCCAGGAGGAGATGATTCTTTTTGTCTTTTGCATGGGCAGTTGCTTCCTTCTAGGTGGAATGAGAGGCCCCCGCTGCTCTCACGTACCTTTACTGTATGTTAATTACACCCCGGAAGATACCTTATGTAAATTTCGCGGCTTACTAAATGTTTGCATAGTACATTTATTCATCTATTGAATTAGTACTTACTGAGTGCTAGTGATGTGCCGGGCGCTGTTGTAGGCACCTGGGATACAAGACCTCGAAAAACAGACAAAGGGAAGGGGAAGAGACTCAGACAATAAACACGAAGGTGTGATATTGTGTAACATCATGTAGTAAAGGTGGGGAGTATGTGCTCATGAGGGGTGCACAGAGAGAGCCTCTCTGGGAAGGTGACATTTCAGTAAAGCCCTGAAGGAAAGCGAAGGAACAAACCATAAGAATGTTCTAGAAAGAGTGAACAGTCAGAGTGAAGGCCTCGAAGCAGTGAGCAGTGCTGTGTGATCAGTAGAGTGAGTGATGAGAGGTGGCAGGAGGGGTAATGGGACTAGGTTGTACAGGCCTTGCTGGCCACCATAAGGACTTTGACTTTGACTCTGAGTGAAAGGGGGACTGCTGGAGGCAGGAGAGTGAGGTGCTCTAACTTAGGTTGGAAAAGCCCCCGTGGCTGCTGAGGGGAGAATCTGGAAGGAGAAGAAGAGACCAGGGGAACCAGTTGGGAGGTGATTATAGTAGTCCAGGCGAGCAGACCTGGGGCCTAGGCTCAGGTGGTGTTGGAGGAACTGGGGAGACAGGCCAGGGTCTGGACGTGCTTTATGGAACCAACAGTCTTTGCTGATGGATCAGATGTGGGGAGTGAGAGAAAGCAAGGAGTCAGGGATGACCTCAAACTTTTGGCCCAAGAGACTGGAGGAGTAGAGTTGCCATGTACTGAACTGTCTTGTGAAATATTCTTAATGGCCTGTGAGACAGACAGGCAGGTCTCAGGCACAATGCAGATGGGGACATTGGCGCTTGAGCTGCCCAGAGTCCGAGGGGCAGGACATGGCCCCTGGCTCCAACTGTATTAGTTCCTATTGCTGCTGCACAAAACACCAGAAACTCGGAGGCTTTCGAGGAACACGAATTCATTATCTTTCAGTTCTGGAAGATAATGGACCTCTGGAAGTCAGAGGTCCACAATCAGTCTCAACGGAATAAAACTAGGTCCTACTCCTTCCGGAGGCCCCAGGGGAGTTAAAGACCAGCTGTGAAGGGGCATGACCTCCCGTGGTTTAGTTTCCTCTTCTGGAAAATGCGGACAAGGATAGTCCTCCCTCCCAGGGCTTTTGAGGAATTTAACGGAGACAGCAGCATTGAGGGCTGATATCACTCACATTAATGGGTGGGGTGGATCGGCACACAGGTCAGCACTGGTAGCCCGTCCGCCATGTCTCTGGTAGGTGTCCTGTAAGGGAACTCTTTGCTTTGTTTGCAGTGCAATGGAGCACCCCCGAGGACCCAGGAAGCCTCTGTCAGGGAGGAGAGCCAAGTCTCTGGATAGGTCACAGAGCCCCAAGAAGGACCGCCGGTGCTTCTCCCTGCCCCCTACGCCCTCCAGGAGGATGCTTCACCAGACAGCCAGCGATGGCACCAGATGTCCCCAGAGCCCAGCTCAGTCTGTGGAGGCTCAGGATGCCACGGCCATAGCCCTCAGCCTGGAGGAGACCAGGGAGTTTCTCCCCAGTGACCAGAGGCTTCCACAGGACACCAAGAAGGACAAGGCCCAGAGACGGGGCCAGCAGGGGTGGCTGAAGACCTTGATAAACTTCCTCCTGAGGACAGGCCCTGAAGAGCCCAAGGAAAAGACCAGCCGGAAGGCAAAGGGGAAGGAGGGCCTCCCCAAGCCCGCAGAAACCCCGGAGACACCGGGGGAGACAGCTCCGAGGAAGAAAGCCCACGACAAGAAGGCCAGCCGCAAGAAACACGGTCATAAGAAACATGTTGCTGAGGAAACCAAGGGGGCCCAAGATCAGGAGGCCGAAGGCCAAGAGGCAGGGCTGCCCAAGATGGCTGCCGCCCCACGCTCTGAGGAGGCTGACCTGAGTCCAGCATCCAAGGGTGAGCAGGCCATGCCTGGTAACCCCGCTGCCCCACCCCCAAGGGCTAGGGTACTCTAGGCCGACTCCTCAAACCTCTCAACAGAGGGGATGTGGAAGTTGGGACAACCATCAGGGACAGCAGCACCACTGTGAAATTTCTTTGAGGCAGAACAGCATGGTGGCTGAGAGCCTGAGGTCAGACCCCAGTTCCACCACTCATTAGCTATGTGACCTGGGGCTGGTGACTTTCCTCTCTGAGCCTCAATATTTGTTCATCCACGACTCGGAGATGATAACAGTTGCTGTCTCATGGGATAGCTGTGGCCTGGAGCTATCACACGGAAAGTGCTCTGTTAAGTGGCAGCTGTTGTTGTTAAGTACTCTAGTGGAAGGAGCACAGACCAAGGAGAAATGGGAAGGCAGGGAGGGAGGTGAGGAGGGAAGCCCTGCCCCCAACATCATCCCTGTGCGAGGATTGGGGGTTCGGCCAGAGAAGTAGATAGAGCCGGCAACCCTGGGGCCGGTTCTATACTTGGCTCTTTCCAGAATAAACCTGCTCTGTGACCTGGAACAAATTGCTGTCCCTCTCTGGGACCTTTGGTTCTTCATTTGTAAAATAAGGAAGCTGGTCCCTTGCAAGCTGCCTTTCTTCTCTGACTCTCAGGTCCTGGAGTTGAATCCCCCCCCCCCCCCCCGTAGGCACTTGGAGGGAGACAAAGCTTTGCCCTGTAGCTCTCAAAACTCACCACGTTCTTAATGGGGAGAAGGATGTCTGGGTTGATGCCCCCTCTTTTCAGATGGAAACCTTGGCAGGTTTCTGATTTTTTTTTTTTTTTTTTTGGTTACTCCTAGAGCTGGCTGCATCAGTGCCCATCCTCCTGTGAATTCTGTGTCATTTTATTGTGCTCACGAACAGAGTCAGAAAAATGTCACGGACACCACTACCCCCACCCCCACACATACGCTTGTTTTCATCTTCCTTCCAGGTGGGGAAGGTTCTGATCTCCACCCGTCCTTGCTCATTGAAGACGGGGGTCCTGGAGTGTCAGAGGTTGCTTCTCAAGCCACAGGTCATCGGTGGGAAGAGGAGCTCAAAAAGCTGGACCGTGAGTCAGCATCTTCTTAGTGTCCTCTTGCCCTGCAGCCAGGGTGGCCGAGGGGTGGCCGTGACCAAATGAGATGGATTGTTCCGAATGACTGCTTACACCTTGGATGGTCCCTCTCAAAATGCATGTACTGATCTTGCTCCTTCTGGCGCTTCTGGTCACATTTACTTATTTTAGAGTTTCACAGAAGGGAGTCTCAGGAATTAGAACGGCCACTGGCAAATGTTCCTGCCTTATGTGTTAATGAGCATGGGACTTTTTTTGGTCTTTTGAGATTTATGGAAGGAACGTGGAATGGAGGAATATAGAACTTATATATATTTTTAAATATATGCCAGCGTGGAATAGCTCTACACACACTCATATACTCACAATTGTCGACCGTAGGCCAATATTTGCTTCATAACTGTGTGCGAGTATCGTTTTGTGGCTGAACCATTTTAAGTAAAATGATCCCTCGTCCTTAAATATGTAAGCACACATCTCCAAGAAATGAGTACAGTGTCACGCACAGCCGCAATACTGTTATTGCCCCTATTAACGGCAGTAATGAATGCTCTATTAACCTAATTCCCTATAAGGAACGGGCATATTTTAAGAGACGTCAAACATCTATGCATCTGCTGGAGAATAAATGAAACGACATTTAGTTGGCTATTTTGCAGGCTGTTTACTTTGCATGCTGTTTCTTCAGACTAGAGGAAGTCAGCTAGTAGACTGAGTCAAGGAACAAAAGCCAAACAGGATTTATAAATGAGAGAGAGGTGAGGGAGGGGAATAGGGGGTGAAAAAATCTGCAGTCCCGGACCAAGGAGGCTTGTTTGCACCTTCTTTTCTGTGAACAGGTCGGCTGACAGGTAACAGAGGTAACTCTGGGCCTGTTGTCTTTTGATCAGTCAACTGGGATATCAAAGAAAACCATTTATGTTTCTGTGGTTTCTCTGTAAAGATGTGGTGACATGCTTGAGGCATCGATGCGGCGGGCTGTCTGTGTCAGGCCTGCTGGGGTCCCTCTGTCGGGCACCTCAGTGACGCTGGGACTCTACCACTTCCCCTACTGGAATTTTGCAGCATTGGCCTTGTAAAGTATTTCCAAGCAGAGTCCCTTGATGGCCTGAGAGCCTGCTGAGGGAAGTGGGACAGGGATGATAATTCATGCTTCACAGGGAAAGAGAGGAAGGCCCAGAGAGGTTAAGAGATTTACTCCAGGTCACAGGGCTTGCCGAACCCAAGCAGAGATTTACAAATCCGTAAAGGTCAAAGGCAATAATGGAGGCACAGGTTGAATGCTTGAAGGACTGACCTGAAATTGCCTGCATAATTGTCGTGCTTTGGCCTCCTGCCCTTTCCCTGCGGATCTCCCAAGTGTCTCTCAGAAAGACTGGCTCCTGGGACATGGTGATTTTCACCACTTCCGTGGCCTAACAACATCCTTGCTTAACACAGGACTCAGTTGATCTCAGAAGGCCAAGACAGTCATTAGAGAGAGTTTTTGGTGCATCTAGAAAGATTAACTGGGTGCATTTATTTTTTTTTTCAGAGGATAGTATCATCAAGATGATAGTGGAATTCCTCCAAAAAGTGGGAGATGAGTGGGAGCAAGAGGTAAGGAGCGAACGGTCTGTGTAGACCCCCACGGGCTCGCTGCTTCCTGCTGGTCTTCCTGCTCCAGGCCCACTTGCCCTTCCGGGTCGCAGGGCTCCTCAGCTCTAGGCTCTGTCGCCTCCCTCTCCTGGGGCCACCTCGAAGCTTGTGGCTGCTGTTAGCTGTTTCTCAGGGAGATTTCCCCTCTCCTCAAGGTCAAGGGCCTGACTTGGTTTCTCTCATTTCTCCCACAGCAGCTTCAAGCCCCTCTGCCAGAGGTGTTCCCACAGATTGCAGTGCCAGCTGACAGGAAGAAATCCCAAGAGAAAAAGTCGAGCCTCAAGAGACCCTTTTCTCATAAGAAACATGGCCCCGAGGAGCCTAAGAGAGCGGGGCCCGCAGATGTTTCTGGCCCAGAGTCCCGGGCCCCCAAGAGGCCCAGCTTTCTCCCCCTGTGTGTGGGGGGCCATCAGCCCTCCACCTCCAGCAGCCCTGGTAAGCAGGCTCAGGGTTGCCATAGCAACACTGCAGCTGCCTCCAGCTCTGAAACTTTCCCCAGGGCTGGAATGGGCCGTTTGAGGGGCTGCCATCCTAGTTCTGACTTTGGCTCTGCTCTGAGCCGTGGGGCGGTGCGGGGGGGGGGGGTGGTTGGGGGCAGTAGGGAGGAGAAGGGGCTGCCAGCAGGTCATCTCCATACAGAGACCTCTCTGTCTAGGCAATCCAGCTAAGCCCCTAGTGGAAATCATGCTGAGGAATCCCCTAGCCCTCTGCCTCTCTCCACAGCCTCAGCTCCTATATCTTGGCCAGGGGTAGCATGGGCAGGAAGGAACCGCAGCCTGGGAGACAGGAGACCTGGGCTCTGACCTGTGCTTTCTACGTCACTCCCTGTCTCTGTGCCTGACTCAGTCTCTTCACCTGTAAAATGAGACACTTCCCTTGCTGTGTGTCTGTATTCAATCAGTTTTCATAGCCATATTATTATCCCCATTTTACAGATGAGAACACTGAGGCTTGGCGGCGGTAAAACAATGTATTCAAGGTCATGTGGCCCACCAATGATGGAACCTGAGCTACAGAGAGAAAGGATCATCCTGGGTGGCAGGGAGGAATAGCCTAGCCGCTTAGCCTGGCCACGGGAATTCACATTTTAAAAAGGAGGGGCAATGCTTACCCCCAAATATGGAGCCCCCGTGGTGGAATGTCAGGCCACAAGGGGAGATATCTTCATGCAGGGGGACCCTGGCCCTGCTGCATTAATTCATGCCATGGAATCAGGCATTTACTCTCCAAGCCAAGACACCAGAGGGATGAGCTTTCCAGGGAAGGGAGGAGAGGAAGGCCAAGCCCAGGAAAGCCAGTTGTAAGGAGGTGCAGAGGGATAAGGGAGCTAGGTCTGGGCCAGTACATCAGAGCTCTGACCCTGACCCACAGCTCCCCTCTGTCCCAGCAAGGCCTTTGCATGATCTAGCCATGGGGTGAACTTTGGCACCTCTTCTAACGTTTATGTGTTCATTAACACCCTCACCCTGATGAAACACACCTGCCATTTCATCTTGCTTCTCAGGCTCAGAGGAGCCCAAAGTCCAAGAGGTCCTGCCTACAGACAGCGGGGGTCCGAGCCCCTTCGCGCTTTCCACCCCAGCAGGAAGCCAGGGACCCGAAGAGGACTTGCAGACCAACAGAGCCTTGGAATTCAGTTAGTACCCTCTCTTTTTCTCAGGCCCCACCTTGGAAATCATCTGGCCTGACCCCATACTGACCCAGAGGGAGGCAGTTAGCTGGCCTTGACTTCCTCTGGGTGCAGCAGGTCTGGGAAGGGGCAGTGGGGGGTCCGGAGCACAGACCCCTGTCTTACCCTGAGTGAGCCTCAGCAGTAGAATCACAACAGCGAGAACTCCCTCCTCGGCGAGGTTGGCACCGGTCATGCCAGGAAGGCCTCGGCCCATGGCAAGGGCTCTGTAGATGATGTGATCTTTCGGGCATGGGCTTGCATTTGGACTCTGACCTTTTCCATCTGTGTGAACTTGAATGAGTTACTTCATCTCTGGTCTCAGCCTCCTCAACTGCACGATGAGGGTAATAGGAGTTTCTAGACCCTAGAGTCGTTGGAGTTTCTAATGGAATGAATGCTGATAAAGCAGTTAGAGCAGTTAATAAGCAATAGAGCTAATAAATGTTAGCTGCCATTTATTGTTATTATTGTTGTGGTTATGTAGCCCTGTAGCCTTGGGAGAATCATCTAGAGGACAGGAGGGGGGTGGATAGGGGCCATAGGAGGGAAATACCACACATGGCAGCTGCTGGTTCGATTATTAATCCCTTACCGGTGGCAAAGCCACGGCTAGACTCATGGAATCATTGTCAGTTGTGTGTTTGAAGATACTTCCCTTTTTTTAGGTTTATTTATTTAGAGAGAGAGAGGGGGGAGAGCATGAGTAGGGGAGGGGCAGAGAGAGAGGGAGAGAGAGAATCCCAAGCAAATTTCCAAGAGAGAATCTGATGCAAGGCTCGATCCCATGATTTTTTAAATTTTCATTAAAAAATTTTTTTTAAATTTTATTTATTTTTGAGAGAGAGAGAAAGACCAAACGCAAGCAGGGGAGGGGCAGAGAGAGAAGGAGGCACAGAATCCGGAGCAGGCTCCAGGCTCTGAGCTGTCAGCACAGAGCCCGACGCGGGGCTTGAACTCATGAACTGTGAGATCATGACCTGAGCCGAAGTCAGACACTTAACCAACTGAGCCACCCAGGTGCCCCTGAAGATCATTTTAATAATTTAAAAAAATTTTTTATTTATTTTTTGAGAAAGAGAGAGACAGAGTGTGAGCAGAGGAGGGGCAGAGAGAGAGGGAGACACAGAATCCGAAGCAGGCTCCAGGCTCTGAGCTGTTAGCACAGAGCCCGACACAGGGCCCGAATTCCTGAACCATGAGATCATGACCTGGGCCAAAGTCAGACGCTTAACCGACTGAAGATACTTTTTAAGATCTACTTCCTCCATATCCCCCATCCTGCCTTGTTTGCTTTTCACAGAAAATGTGCTTTGAAGGGGAATTGAGAAGGGCCCCTGTTCTAAGTAGAAGAGAGGAAGGTGCTGGGTGAGGGGACTTTTGGGGACCAGGCCTTTCCAGATGGCCTTGAGGCACCTTCTCCTGGAGGCAGGGGCCTCTGTTAATATCCTCACACTTAAAGCGGCATATCTGGGTGCTGTCAATAAATGGAGAAGTGAACATATTCACCAGCCCTGCCCTCAGGCCACTTCCGAGGGACCTGAGGTGTCCCCATGGCAGGGCCTGGGACAACCAATAAGCGCAAGCTCATTAACACCCTGGAGACCTGTGAGGTCTGAGGTCACCCAGGGAGCCAGGGAGCCTTAGGGAATGAGGAATGACCGTGGAAATGCTTTGCTCCGCACTAAAGTGCAAGCAAACGTTTTGTTCTTTTTTAGAAGAATTCATCCGGAAGATCGTTGCCCTACTCCAGGATGCGGAGGAGCAGGGGGGAGAGGTGAGGAAGACATTCCCCACGTAGATCCTGACCCTCACTCTGGACGCCCCCGCCCCTGCCTGGCACAATAACTTCCCTGCCCTCCCCCAGTTCTACATCTTTCCAGAGCCTGGCTCCTGTCCCTCCTCCTTCCCCGAGCCCCCCACCCTCCCACCCCTGTGGCTGCTGGCCACACTCGCTCAGGCCGCACCCTCTGGTCTGCAGCGGGCCTCAGTCTGTTTCAGGGGCTGCTGGTCTCCTTCCCCGGCTCACTTGCAATCTCCTCACGTCAGGGGCCCCGACTCAGTTTCTCTCATCTCCCCCACCGCAGCTTCACGTCCAGGAACCAGAGGTGGCTGTAGAAAACCTGTCCCCACCCTACAGAAGGAGATCCCAAGAGAAGAAGTCCAGCCTCAAAAAAGCCTTTTCACATAAGAGACACGGCCCCAAGGAGCCGAGGAGAGTGGCGCCTGCAGGTGCTGTCAGCCCCGAGTCCC
Organism: Cryptoprocta ferox; assembly: GCA_028646485.1. Taxonomy (NCBI): domain Eukaryota; kingdom Metazoa; phylum Chordata; class Mammalia; order Carnivora; family Eupleridae; genus Cryptoprocta; species Cryptoprocta ferox. The sequence continues at coordinate 110,193,763 of CM053577.1, forward strand.
GGCCGCCCAAGAGACCCAGCTTTCTGCCCCTGTGTGTGGGGGGCCATCAGCCGTCCACCTCCAGCAGCCCTGGTGAGCAGGCCCAGCGTTGCCATGGTAACAGAGGCTGCCTCTGGCCCCAGGCTCCCTCCAGGGCAGGCTTGGCCGGCTGTGTGGCCTCTGCTTCAGGCTTGACTCTCTTGTGGGGGCCGGGAGGTGTTGGAGGGCTTCGGGGAGGAGGGGGCCACTGGGTGACAGCTGGATTCACCACCCGCAGCACACGCCCTCCCTCCCCCCATACAAAAACACACCAACACTTAAAAACAAATGCAATTTGGGGTGCCTGGGTGGCTCTGTCCATTAAGCCTCTGACTCTTGATTTCGGCTCGGGTCATGATCTCACAGTTCATGAGATCGAGCACCGCATAGGGCTCCGTGCTGAGAGCACGGAGCCTGCTTCAGATTCTTTCTCTCTCCCTCTTTCTCAGCCCCTTCCCTGCTCGTGTGCATGCACACACACACACACACACACTCTCTCTCTCTCTCTCTGTCAAAATAAACATTAAAACAACAACAACAAATGCAGTTTGAGAGCAGTGCATCGGTTTAGTGGCTTAAGTGCATCAGACTCACCCGAAAGCTAATACAGAAACACAGACCCCGGTCTGATGAAGTAGGATATGGCCTGGGCCTCTGGTTTTTCACACCTGCCAAGTGTGAGGCATACAGTGATTCCTTTGACCTTTATGGAGTGCGTACTGCATGCCGCTCTCATACGTTACCTCGTTCAACCCACTTACAGCCTGGTGAAGTCAGTCTTGTTATTCCCATTGGACAGGTGGGGAAAGTGAGGTTCAGACAGGCTCAGCAATTCAGCAAAGCCTCACAGAGTGATAGGGAAGTGGGCTCCTTTGGTGGGATCTTGGCAGGCTTGCTTCGTGTTTCCTTGCGGACTGTGAGGAGGCAGAGGGGGCTGGTGGCAGAAAAGAAGAACGAGGTTTCCAGAGGGCGTAAAGAAGGCCCTGTGAACGCCCCTGAGGCGGACTCGCTGAGGAGCCTGGGAAACCAGGCTGGTGCCCGTGTCTTTGGACAGTTTCTTGTCAGAACCTGGGCCCCATGATGTACTTGTGGATTTGAAACAGGCACCAAACACACTCATACCATCTCCTTTCTGCCCTCAGACCTGGAAGATGTCAAGTTCCAGGAGTCCTCGCCTGCAGAGGGGGCACCGGTGGGCTCCTCAGACGCACCCTCCCAGACCAGAAGCCACCAGCCAGAGGGAGGACCTCAGCCAGATGGAGTGTTCGAATCTAGTTAGTACCACCCCTCCCTCTCCTGGGAGGGCTGCCCCGGGGCTTCTTTTTGCGTGGATCTCACAGGCTGAATTCCAGTAGAGACTGGGAAGGCTGCTGGCAGGAGACACTAGCAGGGCAGGGAGGAGGCAGGGTTGGCTCTTGGGGCAGAGTGGCAGGTGGAGAGTCCCCTTCTCGTAGAGAACCCTTGTCTGTTCAGTGGGATGTAACTTCAGTGAGTTTGCTTGAATGTTTCCTGTACAATTCCTGGTTTGCTCTGGGTCTCATAACCAGTGGTGGACTGGCAAACAGGCTGAGGGTGGGTGTTGGGCATCGAGGGGGGCAGGGGGCAGGCAGGGAGCCCTGATGAGTAGCATTTGCAGACTTCTATGGTGTAAATATTCCCACCATGGCTGATTTCAAGCTGCCCCCAGTTGATTACAAAAGGTCCACATATATCCTGAATGTTTGCAGTTAGGTCGTGGTGTGAGTAGCCACCTGTGTCCAGGCTGGCAGGTGCGTTCCTGCCACATCTGTGGTGGTGGCGTCTCCGTCTCCGTGCTTTCTGATGAGCTGCTCCAGGCCCCAGCTTCTATTCCTGACCACACTACTCTGTAGCCTGGATCGGGGACATTGGGAGGTCTTGGGTTCCCCACCCGTCAAATGGAGCTGATGTGACACTCAATTGGCCAAAGGCCTTTCCATTTCTATAAAGCAAACTCAGAGAAAGCTTGCGTGCTCCAGCCCTAGTTTCGGGGAAGATTTTTCTTTGCCCTTCGAAACTAATCTGTGTGCTGTGTTTTAGAGACAATGTGTGGTTGCAGAGTTTGTCAACAGCCCCTGAATCCTTCTTTATTTTCCTTAGGGGAGCTGATCATCCAGAATTTGGTGGCCTTTCTCCAGGAAGTGGATGGCCAGCTGGGGGAGCAGGTGAGGACTGCTGGGTACCCCCAAGGCTGAGGCCTGAGTTCAATCCCTATCCCTGCATCCCGGTGACCTCGGGCATGTCCCTCAACCTCTCTGAGCCTCGGTTTCCTCTTTTGAAAATACCTACCTCTTTGCAAATACCTTTTGGTAAATACCTACTTGGCAAAGTTTAACACGTCTATAGAAACTGCCGGTCACATAGTAGATGAGATAAATGTTAGTTTACAGTAATATAATCCTCACAAGTCTCACCCTGCCAGCCGGGACTTTCCCCCATCCAAATCCCCCTTGAAGTTCAGCTCGTGTCCCACCTCTGTCCTTCCCCAAGTCCAGCCTGCCGGTCCCACGGATCTCGTCCTCTGCTAGCTCCTTTTCACTCTGTCTTGGCACACATTTCAGCATCTCTATGGTCTCCAACTCTTTCAAGCTTTTAGATTGCCCTCTCCTGCTAGATAGCCTCTAACAGAAGCTTTGAACACCTCACAGTCTACTTGGAGAGACAAACACGGATGACGTGGGAGGTGTCAGATGTGAGCACAGGTGGTGGATGGGTCATAGCAGAGCAGACGCTGTGGGTACCTCACCTTCCCACCACAGGGCATGCTGGCCCAACTCCCCACTGCCGGCACCTGCATCTTTTTGCCTGAGGACCGGCCCCTCGAACCATTTTACCACCCACATGGAAGGCCAGAATGATCGCTCCCCACCTCCTGAGACGCAGCCCTCAACCAATGGCTCATGGAAACTGGTGTATCCATATGTCAGGTCCCTTGCCTCTCGTGGGGATAACTCTGAGGAGAGCACTCTACGCAGGCTCCTGGAGTGCCCTGTGAGGAACAGTCTGCGAGGACTGCCTCCCCATCCTGCCCCGGGTCCCCGTTCCCCATCACCGTTTCCCAGCATCACTACCTGCACCCGGGCCCTTGTCTCTGGGGGAACCCAACCTAGGACACTTAGGTATTAAGAGGAGGTGACTTAGAATGAGAACTAAAATTCATCCAGCATCCACTCTGCATAAGAAAGACACTTTAAGTCAACTAGCTCATTTCATCCCCTTCCCCCAACAACATGGCACGTGGGTGGGGGTATGGTTCCTGCCATTTCCCACATGACTACACAGAGGCTCAGAGAAGTCACACCAATAGTAAATGCTATTTAAGCATCCGTTATACAAAGACCTGCATTTTTTTTTTCACTTTGTTCTGCTGCTTGAAGTTGGACCTTGCAGAACAGATTCTGAGAGGCTGGAGGTAGTAGAGGCATTTAACAAGGAAGCTCATCCCAGGGACGGGAGGTGCCCTGACTAGCCTGGGTGCATGGAGTTGGGGTGGGGGGACAACCGATGGGAGGTGGCTACCTGCCAGCAACACTGACGGCCGGCCTTCATTTCTGCTTCCAGATCAGGCGACACCCCAGCTTCAAGAGGTTCTTCTACAAGCTCTCGGACTCGTCCCTCAAGAAGCTGGTAGCCACCGTGCACAGCCAGAAAGCCCGCTCTGCCAAGCCGGGCGGGAACCTCACCAAGAGACCCTACCAGTTTGCCTTTGGCTTGGCTAACCAATTTGCCAGCAACAACAGCCATGCGGTCTTCAGCGTCATGGGCCTGGGCTACAGCCGACACAATTACACCCACTTCCCATACAGGGAGGCCCAGCAGGTGAGAAAGAGCCCGAAGGCACAAGCGAAGACAAGTTTAAGATCCCAACAGGATCTACTCACTGTCCTCTCCCCTCTCCTGCTGAGTTCATGACTTTTTGGGGTCCCACTCCAATGCCACCTCCTTGCTGAGACCCGGTGAGACAATGCTATACCCACAGTGACCTTTTTCTTCTCCAAAAGCCTCACTGGCTTTACGTGATAATGAACATCTTCTTTCTTCGGCTCTGGTCCCTCAGTGTACGTGTATCTTCGTACTTTTTGATTTCAGTATGGAATATTGGACTGGGTGCTGTCTTAGCTTGCCCTCTTACTATTTCATGGGTGGTGCCATTTGGCTTCCCAAATTTAAGACTGTCATAACATTTAAACAACAAGGCAAAGTAAGATTATGTATCAAATAAGGGATGGTTGAGGTAGATGAGAAGGATCCTTGGGCTGTTGGTTCTGGAAGGCTTCAAGCAGGCGATCCTTCACTGACCTTATCTTGGTTGATTGATTAAGAGTAGCTTCTCCCTGCCACCAATCTCTCTTCTGGTTGGTTTCATGCTTTTCCTAATAACTCCTCTTCCCCTAAGACTCTGGGATGGTCCCGTTAGAAATAATACTTATCACTGATTTAAAAAAATTTTTTTTCATATTTATTTATCTTTGAGAGAGATGGAGAGACGGAGTGTGAGCAGGGGAGGGGCAGAGAAAAGGAGGGAAGCACAAAACCCAAAGCAGGCTCCAGGCTCTGAGCTGTCAGGACAGAGCCCCAGGCAGGGCTCAAACTCACAAACCGCGAGATCATGACCTGAGCCAAAGTTGGATGCTTAACCAACTGAGCCACCCAGGCGCCCCAATCACTGATTTTTTAAAAGTCTGAGTTTTCACGTGTTTTTTTGGTGGACTCTGATAAAGTGTTCCCCTACGTTTTTAAATTCACTTAAAACAACTTTGCCTACAGACATTTTGACCCAGATCTTTAGCGTGGAAGCTACTGAATGAAAAAGGCATGACATTAAAGGAATGAAATGCTCCATTTGTTGGTATTGGACAACCAGGACTGGAACTTCTACATCCACCTGGTCCCCTGGGAAACCAGATCTTTATTGCAATGACGTAATCAGCATGCAAACACTCTGTCTTCCTCTCCTGGAATTACCTTTAGAAGCCATGTGATAAGCCTCTCAAGAAAGCTGGCCATTCGAATAGTCTGCTCTATGTTGGCTTGTTTTCCCAATGGGAACTCCTTATGACCTTCAACCTCTCTTTCCTCAGCCTCATTATCTTTGCCCAAATATGGGGGTATTACAGATAATTTGCCCTCTAAGATGGGTTAGGCAATAGCTTATGCAGTTCTTTGTGAAAGACAGTATAGAAACACAGCTAGCGTGCTGTGTGGATATGTTAATTAGGAGTCTGTTGTTATGAGAGTAGGACCCACAAGTAACTGGGCTATGGCTAAAATCTATGTTCTTTTTCTCCTCCCAGACCATCACAAGTCCTGAGAGCCAGAGTCCAGATTAAGAGCCGTGCTTTGCACTCAAGTTCCCTTGAACTATCCAAACAATGGCAGCTTTTGCCAGGAGCCTCTGAAGATGCCTCACAGTAGCCCATCCAGTGCTTCACAGACATGAATGAAGACAAGAGTGGATGGCCACCTGCGTCCCTGTACCCTGTGGGCTCACTGAGACGGAGATACGCACAGCATTCTTAGCTGGAGGCACAGGCCGTGTTAGGGGAAGAAAAGCACTGGACGGGGGAGCTGGGAGACCAGAGCTCCACCTGCTGACCTGCCCCAAACTTGCTGCGAGACCCTGTACTTGTGTGCCATCCTCTCCAGACCTCAGATTCTGGGCAAGACTATGTGACCCATCGGACCCCTTCTGACTCTATCATGCTGAAATCTCCCTAAAGGGGGGGCTGTCGGTGCTTTCATTCTGTGGCCAAATACACCCCACAGGGCTGGAGGCAGTCTTTAAGTCTTTGTTGGATGAATGAATGAACAGACGAATGAGGGGGAGCGTTCTTGAGATCCAGGCAATTCTATAAGGCATTCCTTGGGAGGTCTTGGTCCTCCATGGGAATTGTGGAACCAGTCATTCCATCTCTAAATTGGGGTTTAGGGAGGAAATGGGGAGCTACTTGGATATTGGTCCTGATCATTGGGCCAGGGGTCAAGCCTTCACCTCTTGGGGCTAACCTTAGTACCGACTTATGTGCCCCTACTTTTTACCATCATGTATTTTCTTGCTCCATAAGGGCCAAAACCATGACCCACTATCACGTAGAAGTCCTGCTGGCATGTTTTAGATGTTAATTTCAAATGAGTCTTAGTTTTTTTAAATACATTTTTGTTTAATCTCTCACCAGAATACCCACAGGCATTAGTGCATTTAAACATCTATGTGCATCTATATGCAAAAAATAATTTATTCAGTTGACCAACGGTGCTTAATGCCCACATGGATTTATAGACACCTCTCAGGAAGTCTGCAGGCCTCAGATAGAGAAGACCTATGGATTGGGGAACCCTGGTCTCTCAGACTCCTTCCAGCCCTGTGTTCTAGAATTCTATGTTCAAAGAAGTGACACTGATGCCTTGTACCTTTCCCATCTCATGCCTTGCCAAGAGTCAATGAGAAAATGAATGTGAAGAGTTCTGAAAATTACATGTCCATGTATGTTGTTATTCTTATTATAGTTACCATCTGGGTAGTTTTCAGGAAATGAGGGAGGGCTTTAAGCTGGATTGCCATAGATGGTTGCATGGATGTGCACTGCTCAAGAGCACCGTACCCCAGGAAGTGCTGTTCACTTCCTAAACATTGTAGGTTTGTGGATTATGATAACAATTTTCTACCTGATGGCAGTAAAGTGTCTGGCGAAAGGGCTTCTACTTTTTGCATAAAGGTGAAGTCTGGGCTATTAGAGGCTCTGCCTTGTAGAAAGCTGAATAGTTTGAACAGCTTGGCTCAGATGGGCAATTTGCCACATGTCCATTATATACATGCATGCCCCAACAGGGCTATTGGACATTGCCCGGAACATATGGTCATCGGGGAGAGTGTGGTAACATCTAGACTCACTCTTAGGCCCCTTGGTAGACACTCTATTGCTATGTTGAACATTCAGTGATTACTGTGGGGTAAGACTGGGGACGCAGGGAGAAACCTAGGGCAGAGAGGCCCTGGGCACTTAGATAGGACTGGCCTCAACCCTGAGGCAAAGTTTCAAGACGTTCAACAAAGCATATTCTGGAAGTCATTTTGTTTTATTGCCGCTTCTAAAGAGTGGGGGAGAGGTGAGCTATTTATGGATTTCGTTTAGACGGTGTTCAGGAACACCACCCCAAAATGTGAAAGAGCAGAATCGGATTTGAAATGAGGGTCAGGAACCTTCTGTACATAGTTTCTTATTTAAAATGATGTTCTTTAAGCTGTATGACTATTTGGTGTGAGTTCCTGATGCTGGCATCTGAGTCTCATTTTTGTACTGTGTTATTTAAGCCAATAAAAAATGAACAGACAAAGGTCTGATCTGGATTACTCACAGTGGTGGCCAGATGGGGGCCCCACCTGCAACAACTAGGCTAGTCTGGTGCCTGCAAGGCTGTGAGGGTCAGCCCCCTTGTCCCCTGGGATCCTCTCTGGTTGCTCCCCAGGTGTCCCATCCTTGAGCGCCAACCTGCTAAGACAGCAATGAAGTACGCTGGGCATCAGGAGACCTGGGTCTTAGTCCAGCTCCCCACAGGCTGAGGACCTCAGGGACATGATACTTGCCCTCTGGACCTGACATCCTACAACGCTGTGACTCTTAGGATGAGGGGTCAATTACATGTCCAGGAAAATCTGGGCCAGTCTTGAGTCTACATCATCTGTCTTACTAAGTCCCTAATTTTGGCGCCCAAACTGCCATTGAGAACCAGGGTAAAAATGGACAGAATACAGTGTCTGGCTTTTGGTCCAGAGAATGTGGTCTCTGTAGGAAAGCGTCGAAGGCCTCCTCTCCCCTCTCTCAGATGACACACGAGTTCTTCCAGGGGCTCCCTGGGGAAGGCGACCCTCTGGTGTACACAGCTTGTCTTCTTTTCCAAACCACCTTTCCACTTCCAAACCTTGAAGGCTCACTGTAATGCTCCAAGGAGGGCAGAAGAGGGCAGCGTCTCACTTCATAGACTGAGGCTCAGAAGGGGCAGGTGCCTCGTTCAAGGTCACATGGCCACCTACAGACAGAACCAGGCCAGGACCCAGCTCCACGAACCCCTGTTTTAGGGCCTCCCCTTATTGTCTAATCCATCAGTTCTTTTACTCAACCAATACTTACTGAGCATTTACTATGTGCCAGGGCTGATCTACCTCTATGGAATACACAAATGCTGAAAGCATGATGGGCCCCCTCGGAATGCTCACGGACCTCACTAGCTATGGGAATCTTGTGCCAATAGGAATGTAGGATTGTGGGACACCATTGTGTGTGGGGGGGGGCTCCCTCAACTCACACCACAGAGGCTGTCAAGAGCACAGATGTGCATGGGACACCCTGTTGCTTCAATCGCTTTCCAGAGATGGGTAAGTTACATCAGGACTTAATTAACCTAATTTCTGACCCTGAGAAGTCAGGAGGCTCAGTGAGTCAGAGATAATGGGGTCAGCCAAGACCTGGTTGAGTTCAGGATGTTAGCTGAGTTACAGAGAGGGCTGAGCCACACACAGGGGTCATTGGGATGCACTTGCTCGGAAGACCAGAGTGTGCTCTGCCCTTGGCCTCCACACCAGGGAGACCTCCAATTTCGAACTGCAGTGACTGACACATCAAAAACAATCCACTAGTGTCGGCTTTAAAAAAAAAAAGAAAGGTAAGGAGAAAGGAACTAATTAGGGTTGCCAAATTTAGCAAATAAAAATATGGGTGGCCTAGTTAAATGTGAATTTCAGGTATACAACAAATAATAGCAATACTGGGGCCATACTCATGCTAACTAATTATTCATTGTGTTTCCGAAATTCAAATTTAACAAGATGTCCTGTATTTTATCCGGCAACCCTGGAACTAATGAGAACAATTCTCTTCATTGCCTCCTCATGGGGAAAAGGGACGTACGGAAAATATACATATAAATTTATTGACTATAACTGTAACCTAACTCTAACAGAAGGGCCTCTGGGCTCTGAATACAGGCTTTCAGTTAAAACAACAGTTATTATCATGTTCAATCCCCTCTTGCACACCAGGGAATAAGCATTCCTGAAACCCTCCCTCCCCTGGTTCACACAGCCTCTGGGCACACAACCACTGCAAATCACAAAACCACTCCTGGGGGACTGCAGCCAGGTGGGACCTGTCTCTCCTCCACCACATGGTCCCCAGGGCGCTCCTCTTGACTGGCCTGAGCCACAGACTCGGAGTAGGAAGAGGGTACAAGAACACCTGAGGTTGGCTTCTTCTCAGCTTCTCAAATGGACACTTAGATTCTTCCTGGCAGAACGTTCTAAAGGGAACATGTGGGGACTCCTGCTCCCTGACATGGTCCTGTTAAGTGTAGGTTCTGCCAGGCCCCCTTGCCACAGCTCCCTACCCGCCTCAGCTAAAATTTGCATGCATCCTCCAGAGACCCCAGCCAAGTTCAGGGCTGTCTTCCTTCCGCCCAGTCCTCTGGGTTTTGCATTCCAGGATTTGCTAACCAAACACATCTGAGGCTGTGGGCAGCCCGGACTTCCTTACTGGGCCTGGCTGAGGCTGGAAGTTATCCGCACTCCAGTGAGCAGGGGGGCTGGTGTTTTTCTGGCTGGGCTGGAAAAATTGAGCCCGAAGTCTTTGTTGTGGAGCATTTTCACTGAGGTGTGAACAGCAGACAGGGTCTGCCCTTGTGTGCTGCCGTCGTGTTGGAGGATGGGCAGGGAAGGGATCTTTAAAGGCCTCTGTTTCCTCTACAACCACACCAGGACTCAGGGAAGTCCATGATGGCCGGCTCCACACAGCCGTCCCACACAGCACTGGGAAGCTTGTCATGACCTCGTGCCAGATCGGCTCGACAAGCGATTCCAGGGAGCAGCTGAGGCAGAGCCTAGTGGTTCCAAGTCAAGCCTTTGGGACAAAACCAAACAAAAGAACCTGGTATCTTGACAGGAAAGAGGAAAGTGCATCCATGGCTCAATACCGCTCGATCCCCAAGGGTTTGGCCCTGTAGACTAGATTCTGGGGGGCCGGGGTCTGACACGGCCCGTCTCAAAGAAGCAAAGTCAGGTTGGGGCTCGGGGGGAAGGCCCAGAGCCCAGCCGGCCAGAAGCAGGAGAGCTCGTCCATGTTGGCGTCCATCTGTCTGTCCTAAGCAGAGTATGGAGGACCTCAGAGAAGCTAAGAGGGTGTTTAGACAAGGAAGTGCTCACCTCAGGGGAATCAGGGCCCTCCACACCAACGGGCTTGGTAGTGGGTAACACCTGGTCCCCAGGGGTGAGAGAACCGCGTCCGAGAGCCTTGAGGAGAAGGCTCTACCATGGGGTCATCAGGTTCTTTCCCATTCCAGCTCAAGTTTTCTTTCTCGGCTCACAGCTTCCTAGAAAAAGGACAGAGATCCATCATTTCAAAGTCCCTCATCTTGGACGTTCCTCCCCTTATTTCCACTGAGAACATGCCTCACAGTTTCAAATGCCTCAGGCAGCCCCTAGCAAGTAGCCAGGCCCTATTATAGCCAACTGGATGCGTAGACTTCGGAAATCTCAATTTATGCCAAAAATCAGCTATCAAGTCCCACTTTGTAATTACAAGGGTCTTTTGCAGCTGGAGAATTCCATTGACAGAACAGGAGTTGATAAGAGTGTTGGAAACATCATTGATTCACAAAAGTCTGGCTAATATTTGGTTTTTACGGAAGGGGAAAGAAGTGGAGTGGCCTCCAGAGGGCTGAGTGCAGTTGTGCAGACTGCACATGGTGCAAGGAGACACTGCCAAAACAAAGGGTAAGCGTTTCGTGGACATATTTGTGCTGCGGCTTATTTGCACCATTTTCTGTATATTATTTGTACAGTCCTGGGGCTTTGTATGTCATTCATACAGATTTCTAGACGTGGAAGTCAACTGTTTTAACAAAACCAGTATTTATCACAATCTTCCAGCAGCCGGAAATCAAGTTCTACAGGAAAGAGTACTGTTTTCTCAGTGCATAAGGCAATAGATGGGCTAGTGTTGGCCTTGACTCTGGCCAGGAAGAGGCAGGTGGGGTCAGAAAGGAAACTGGGTGGACACCATTCCGGGACAGAGCAGGCCTCTGGGGTCACCATGGTCAGTTCCACACCTCAGGGCAGCTGTATTCCTGGATCCGGCTGGGATGAGGTCTGTAGGTGACCCACACTGTCTCAGAAGTGGAGAGCAGAGAGAAGTCGAGTGGGCAGGGAGCAGACCTGGATGGGAGAACCAAGAAAGCACATGTGAGGAGAAATGAGACAAAAAGGGGGCACTGCGAAGATCTGAGTTTCTTTTTTTTTTTAATTTTTTAAAAATTTTATTTATTTATAAGAGATAGAGACAGCATGAGTTGGGGAGGGGCAGAGAGACAGCGAGACACAGAATCTGAAGCAGGCTCTAGGCTCCGAGCTGTCAGCACAGAGCCTGACGCAGGGCACAAACCCACAAACCGTGAGACTGTGACCTGAGCCGAAGTCGGATGCTTAACCGACTGAGCCACCCAGGTGCCCCAAGACCTGAGTTTCAAGGCCCCTTCCATGTGCTATGTGACCCTGGCCAGTCCTTTGCCCTCTCAAGGACATTTCAGGAAGACACTCACAGAGCCCACTCACAGAAATGCTGGGATGTGGACTTGCACATTCTTGGATGGTTTTTAAATCCAACTGTATCATTCTGCTTAAACCCTGTAATGACTCCCCAGCACCACAGGTGAAGACTAGCTTTGTTAGCATGGTGCCCCAGCCAGCATGCCCTATCCCTGCCACCTCCTGTGCACCTCCAAGTGCACCCCCAAGCCTTCTTCCTGCCCAAATGGAGAAACTAGGACTAGACCCCGCGAGTTCCGATTCACTCCAGTGCTCCTTCTACCCTGGGAGGCTGTATCCCTTAGTGATCGACACCAAGATGCTGGTGACAGACAACTTGACTCAGATCCTGGCTCTGCCACCTACCTGCTGTGTGACTTTGGGCACGTTGCTTACCCTCTCTGTGCCACAATGCCTGGAACATAATAACTATTCGGGAAGTTTTAGCTATTATCATTACATTCACATGTGAATAGGGAGAAATTCCAAAGTAACTCAAAGGAGGGGCTCTCTACTGGTAGAAATCGAAGGAGTCTGACAGATTGGGTAGAAGTTGAGAAGATTTGAGTAGCAATGAGCAAGAGGTATCTCCTCCTTTTCCATTGGTAGCCTGGAGGCAGTCCCTGAATTTCTCAATCTGTCTTGCCACTTTGAGGCCAGTTACACAACCCAAATCAGATGACCACCGAACTCTTACTGGAGGAGAGCCGAGGCTAGCAGTGGAGAGCTAGGCTGATACATATACCTAGCCATGCTCCAGGAGCAGAGGGTATCTGGCACAACTTCTGGTCCTGGAATGAAAGGGACAGGGAGCAGACTCAACCCCAACCTGTAACCTGTTGGCTATTCCAGCCAACTCACAGAACTATGAAAGAGGGAAATAAATGTTTGTTTTGTAATCCACTAAGAGTGTGTGTGGGGGGGATTGCTTGTTATGTAGCATTATCATAGCAGCAATAACTGACTAATACAACTAGCACCAGAGTTTGGATTTGAACATCTGATTTAAAAAACATAGAAAGAGAGAGAGAGAGAGTTAGAGATATTGATATATGGAACATCTACCTTGTAGCTTTAGTTTTTTATTTTTATGTTTTTAAAGTAGCCTCTAGGGCCAACATGGGGCTTGAACTAAAGACCCTGAGATCAAGAAACACTTGCTTTACTGACTGAGCCAGCTAGGCGCCCCTTTCCCTGTAGCTTTTATTCCAGCCTCTCTTCTCTTTGTTGGGTCCTCCCGACAAACTCAGCTGGGGACCGGGAGTTTGCACAGGACTAGACCATGGATGTGACAGTGTCACTTGTGGCTGTAGATTTCCTCTCTTTCTGGGTTGCTCCTCCTCTATGCTTAACCTTTTTGAACACATCTTTTTTACCCCCTACCCTGGTCTTTGAAACTCAGGGTATCAATTTGCACGGAATTGCTTAAGACCATCAATTGGTAAATTGCTTCCAGACAGTTTCATAATCTGTTCTGTAAAGGAACACCGTAGACGGAATGTGTGACCTACTGACAACAGTGTTTCCCACAGCTGTGAATGTTGTTTTGTCTGTTTTTATCACAGGCTGCTGCTTTATAAAGCCACTTGAATCCTAGAAGTTTATCGACCAAGGTAGCGCTGGGTGAATTACAGAGTTCCCACTGCTCCAATGTATAGGAAGAGACCTGAACCTGGAATGAAGGGACTCAAGTCTGGGTCTGGCTTCCAGATGGCACTCCCCACCCCAAGGAAGCTTCCCTACCCCCACAGCAGACCTGCCTATGTTCTCATGACCAAACTTGACCTTGAGCTCCTAAAGACAGAGATATGGACACTCAAAAGTCAAAGGAGTCTTGGGGCTGAAGACCAAGGAACAGAGTGAGATGAATCCCAGGGTGCACCGAACCCATGACCCCTAAGGACCACCAACTGCCTGGTGGATTCTGCACCCTTCCTGCCCATCCTTTAATCCAGAAAATGACACATGCATCTGCCCCACTTTCTGCAGTAGCTCTGAGAATCCTCTCCACCATACTGCTTCCCACCACCCACCAAGTACCTACCTGCCCAGACCTCAAAGTGGGCCTGTCCCTGCTGGGGTGGGCTTCTGACCCTCATCTATCTGATGCATCTCTCTGCCTACCCAGGGATCCCACCTTGGGACAGGAACAACATGGAAGGATGTCACTTAGAATGACTTGGGGATTTTTCTGACCAATGGAGGCTTGAAGTGAATTAGATAGCAGTGTGGGTCTGTCCCATTCAGAGAATATTTTGATAATCCAGTAAAATAGTTGTAGATGATTCCTGGCTTCGTTTGTGTTTAAAACTGGCATTTTGGGGGGCACCTGTGTGGCTCAGTTGGTTAATTGTCTGACTCTTGATCTCGGCTCAGGTCATGATCTCGGCTCAGGTCATGATCTCCTGGTTCATGGGATCGAGCCTGCATCAGGCTCTGCACTGTCACTGCAGAGCCCACTTGAGATTCTCTCTCCTTCTCTCTTTGCCCCTCCTCCACTTGTGCTCTCTCTCGAAATAAAGAAACTTAAAAATAAAACCCAAAAGCTGGCATTTTTCATTTGTAAGTGTATATATATATATATATATATATATATATATATATGTATATGTATATATGCATGTCTCTTTTAAAAAATGTTATGGCTCAATAAAAAAGTTAAGACTTGGTTCTTGTCTTTGGTTTAAAGTTCAATTTTGAGGGTAAACTCTTAAAAGTTGGGGATTGAGTTTAATTCATCTTTGCTCTCTCCAGAGCCCAGAAGAGTACTGGGCATTTATTAGGTGCTCAATAAAGGTTGACTAATAGAATCAATGACAATATAATATAATAAAAAACCTATACCAAGCAGACCTAAATTGGTTAGGGCTTTTAGCTGTAGCTTGGCAACAGTTTGGATCTCTACACGTTGAGGGTCAGAGGGTCACACAACTGTCTAGTTCGGTTCTAAGTAGAGTTCTATTGAGAAGGTAGCTAGTTAACCTCTGCCTATAACCCTAATATCTAACTAAATTACTGAGTGCTAATTACACATCTTGCATTCTGCAACAAAGCACTTTACATGTTGACCTCATTAAAGCCTCACAATATTATCCCTATTTTACAGATTGGGAAAGAGAGGCTCAGAAAGACCATGCATCCTAAGCATGCTCACTGAGTTAGGTAGTGGCAGAGCAGGGGTTTTCTGTTGGGTGGGTTCAACTCCAAAGCCCAGTTCCTAATCCCCGCTCCTACTGACTCTCCCCTGCCCCTTGTGATCTTCCTGTAGACTGTTCCTAAAGTTTTTCCACCCCGTGGAATTTGAGAAACATTAGTCATGCTCACTGAGCTTTGCTGCCTGGTTTTTTGGATCGTGGATGTCTTGGGAAGCCTTTTCTGGTGCCATTTGTCTTTTGTTTGTTCTTCTTGAATATCTTGCTCATCCAACTCGAGTCATCAGCAGGGTTGTCCCTGAGCAAGAGATGAAGCAAATGGTTTGTTAATAGCCTGTCCTGTGTTCTCCACTGTCAGGGCTCTGCTCCAGCTCAGAAGGTAGACAGACACACCAATGCTATGGTTTTTAACGCTGGCTGAACACTGGAGTTCTACACCAAACATTTGTTTTATAGTCAATTGACTATTTATCTAACTAACATTATGCCAACTAGTCAATGGAAACTCAGTTAAAATTTTATACAGTTATATGCCAATGTAATAAAATTTAAACCACGTGAACAAAAATGCATAGTTTATGCCCAAGCACAAATTTTTAAAATTTATGCAAGCTCTTTTCAAAAAGTCTTTGTAAAAAATGTTTATTTATTTTTGAGAGAGAGAGAGGGAGAGGGAGAGAGGGAGAGAGAGAGACACCAGGGGAAGGGCAGAGAGAGAGGGAGACAGAGGATCCAAAGCAGGCCCTGTGCTGACAGCAGAAAGCCTGATGCAGGGCTTGAACTCATGAACCATGAGATCATGACCTGAGCCAAAGTCGGATGATCAACTGACTGAGCGACCCAGGCACCCCCCAAAAGTCTTATAATGAAAAGTATACTTAATGTGAGAAGCAGGTATGTTTTAATATATTTGATATGATATGGAGGGGGAGCATCAGAAGGACATGCTCTCCCAATACCTGCAACTGTGACCCCGAGAACTCCAGCCTCTGCCAGAGCTGCCCTGGGGCAGGAGGGATGAGGGTAGGGCAGGGGAGAGATACCGTTTGTCCCACTCTCTGATTTCCTGCTTGTGCCTGACAATGGCCAACCCAACTGGCAAGCAGCCAGCAAGGGAGACTGGGTAATGTGGTCCCCAAGAACTTAAAAAACAAAATCCAATCCTCAGGCCCTCTCAGAATGACGGCAAAAGTAATAATGGAGAACGTGTTACACAACCCAGACAATTGATGTGCATTATAAAAAAAGATTTTCTGGGGACAATCTACAACATACGAATATTGGTCCTCTTACCGTGCTGATAAAAATAATGTGAATTAAGGGAGGCCTTTGATAGAGTCCCTCAATTCATACCATGCAGGGGCTACTTCGGGCTAGGATGTAACATGCCTGCTAGTTCTCCTGAACTGAGATGGTTCCAGAGAGTAAGAAGTGAGGGGCTGCACATTCTCCAGCTACTTTTGGAGAAGGTACATTGAGTACAAATAGCTCATTTCCCACTCGTTGCCTCAACTGAAGAAGAGAGAAGTATAAAGGGGTGGACTGTAATCACACAAACTGGAAAAGGATCCCACTGTTCCTAGGGCAGCTAAAGAGAAGAAAAATCTCACTTAGCTGGGTCCCCCTTCTCTTGGCCAAAAGAAAGAATGTGTCCCCAGTTAAGGACAAACTTACATTGCATAAGGCTTGCTGGTGGCTTCCTTCACATTAACCACAGGTATGGTGCCTTTCAGATTTGAAGAGGCGAGGGGAGCTACAAAAATAAAAATCGAGGAGACGTGAGTGAGATGGGAATGCGGAGGTGTACGTAGTCATTTTTGAAATAACAATAAGACATAGGCAAGAGTGTTCAGAAACAGAAAACAACTCTCTTAATCTCAAATTATCATATTTAGGACCAGAACTATGCTGTTGGATTTGACAGAGACCCAGGGTAGTGACATCTAGTGGCAGGATGGATGCTGACCTTCAGTGTAATGTTATCAACAATCCCCTCACAAAAAAGCAGCCATGTTAGGACAAGTTTTCAGGAAAATTCCCCCATAGGGGCCTGAACCTTCCATCACCTGCTATATGTACAGCTGTTTTTCTGTTTTAATGGAATAGAAAATATTAATAGTTTCAGGACCATTGTTCTTAAGTATGGTCTTTTCCTATTTTCTGCGAATATGGGGATAGATAATATATGAAGATGACTATGTAATTTTGTAATATGTGTAAATAAAAATAACGTAAAATATTTAAGTTCCTCTACTTGAAGTTCTTTCATTTGGGGTCTCATTGGATATCCCTGGCTCTCCCAAATCTGTTGGCAGCTCCTTTGTTTATGGATTTTCCTGGGACTTTTTGCAACCCCCTCCACCCTCAACAACAACATGGCCATCACTAAATGACAGATCACACTAACCTCTGAGAGGCTCCCTTCTGCCTAACTCCCACAGATGGCCTAGGCTGTCATTACTGAAGCTCAGCCCAAGACGATAACTTTACAGCACTACTGAATGTAAGCGCCAGATAGTTCTCCACCGTGACGCTCTGCCCTGTGAAATGTTCAGCAGCTTCCCTGGTCTCTACACACAGGATGTTACCCACTAGGTGAAAATCAAAAATGTCTCCGGATATTGCCAAGTGTCTCTGGGGCATAAAATGGCCCCTACCTGAGAACCATTGGACTGTCTGTCCCTTCTGTCTACCCCCAGTGTGAGCAAGGAGTATCAACTCAGGGCCCAGGATTGCCCAGGCTACCCGAAGATGGCTATCTTTAGGCACAGGTGTGAATAACATAAAACAAATGCGTTTCATTTCACAGCACATAAGAGAGCATGTGAAACACTTTGGTCAATTTTCTTACTTTTAATGTCCTGATATTTTTGTCTCACCCTGATTTTAATCTATTCCAGATAATGTGTACCCCTGACTTGGGGCAGATCTTCTAAGAAGGAAACCGTCATGTTAATCTGTGCTAATGTTTGCCCTTATAACTATGGGAGTTTGGTGGATGGACCATGAAGACCGTATCTGGCCTCAGTCCAGGTCCCCTCTCCCTTTGCCCCCACACAGACCATCCACAGTAGCCAAACAGGTATCCTCTTCATCCTGAATGTTCCTTGCACTTTCCTTCTCTGTAACGGACCCTCTAGAATAAACAAAATCTGAAATTCTCATTCTACTCTGCCCCATCCTGTTTCACAAATCATGGTCATCCAAATCTTGTCTTTCAGCTCACCTGTCACCTCCAAGAAGCTTTCCTTAATCCATCAGACAGAAATGATTAAAAAAATTTTTTTTAAATGTTTATTCATTTTTGAGAGAGACAGAGACAGAGAGAGATATAGAGTACGAGTGGGGAGGGGCAGAGAGAGAGGGAGACACAACGTCCGAAGCAGGCTCTAGGCTCTGAGCTGTCAGCACAGAGTCTGATGTGGGGCTTGAACTCAGGAACCGTGAGATCGTGACCTGAGCCAAACTCGGATGCTTAACTGACTGAGCCACCCAGGTGCCCCAGAAGTGATCTTAATCTCTATGATTACTTGACTACCTCCCACACTCCATTTTTGTTAGTGATGGAGCAGTTACTATTTTTTTCTGTGTTTTTGAGGCTGGTATCTCTGTCATCCCCTCTGCTAGAGGGGAGATTTCCTGAGAGTAAGGAATTGAAAACTGTTCATCTTTGAAGACTCAAGAGCGGTACTTTTCAAGCTGTCTGTAGAAGATATTAGCTGTGAAGACCCAGTTTTTAAACATCTTTTTTTTGCAATCCATAATGGACTAGTACTTTTGTGAAATACAATACAATGAATTAGTAGGAAAATGATCAAGCTCTTGGAGGTCCTGACAATATTTTTGCTAAAAATAGTCCTAAATGCTACCTCTGTGCTCATTTCATTGTAAATGAGTAACAAATAGTTTGGGGACGAGCATTGGTCCACAGAGCACTCTTTGAGTAGCACTGCCCCAGCAAAGTGGCTATCACAATAAAACCTTCTGGTACAGTGCTTCTCAAACATGGTTCTCAAAAGAACCACCTGGAGGGCTTGTAAAAAAATATAGATAGCTCAGTCCCATAGGTCTCAGGTAGGGCCTGAGAATTTGCATTTCTAACAAGTTCCCAGGTAATGAGTTTGCTGACATGGTCTCTGACCGACCTTTGAAAATCACTGAACTAAAGACCTGAACAAATGTCAAGAACACTGTCCCCTTGCGGTGGCCTATCCTCAAAACAGGTAAAGCTGCTAAAGTTAACTGCTCATGTCACCAGTGCATCCCTCTAAAGCAATGGTTATCAGCTGCCATGTTGTTGCACATTTGCCAAGGGGCTGCAGACATGAGACATACTTCTGGCTTTTTCTGTAAGAAGCCAGAAGGGTCCATACCTTGGGGCTGTTCTGGGCCCAGGTCCTCCAGGGGTAGCTGTGTAGGTGATGCTGAAGGAGAACACTGGGGCAATGTTTGAGATGCCACTACAGCTGAAGGCCCCAGGGATGGCCTGGGTGACACAGATGACTGGGAGGGTGGGGATCTTGGTGGTGATCCAGTCATTTGTACCTGCTGCTGTGGTGGTGCTCGTGATTGGACAGGTGTTGAGCTGAGTGCTAAGGGCACAGCTGGGAGTGAGGCAGGCGGCAGATCAGCTGGAGAATGTGATGGTGATGAGGCCAGCACAGTTGCAGGTGACTGCTCAAATGAAGAGGCAGCTGGTGACACAGGTGATTCTACAGGATGCTCATGTGTGGATTCAGGTGTCTCCACAGGTGAGGACACAAGTGGACCGTGGTCGCCCTTTCCATCCTCTTTGGGAGCCCACTGAACGTGAAGTTGTGTGGATTCCTCCTGCTCGATTTGGAGGCTTGATTGGTTGCCTTCAGGGCACTCACTGCCAAGGGCAAGTTCTATATTGCAGTACACTTCTACACGGGGGAACATCACTCTCTTGGAGGGAGAATTGAGGTAAACAGCATCTAGGAAAACAGATGGGGTCACACATGGCATTACTAACCCCTGGCATCAGCATAGTGTTTGCAAAAAGTGATTTCTCAAATTATTTTCATAAGCAGGATTAGTGCTTTTCAATGACCTTTCTTTCCTTACTCAAATTATGTTATTTGGTAGTGGATTGATTCACTCATTCAGTGGATACTTATTGAGCATCTGTACATGTACAGGCATTATACCAGGCATTGAGGAGTGAAGGGGACAAAAACAGTGTGATGGCTCCTGACCTCTTAGAGCATACAGTCTAGCATAGGGGAGGGCATTGACCACCCAAATAATCTCAAATTGTGACCAAGACAAGTTCTAGGCAAGAGTGAAACATGATGTTAGGAGAGAGGGCAGCAGGGAGGACTTAATCAGAAGGGCTTCCCTGAGGGAGTGATGTTTAAGCTGAGATCTGAAGGGTGAGTGAGGGTCAGATGGTAGTCAGGATGGGATGGGGAAGAGCATTTCAGACAGGGGGAACAGTACACACAAATGCCACAGGTTCGAGGGAGCATGAGCAGTGCCCTAAGGGTCAGTGTGGTTAGAGCAGGGGTGGGGCGCTGGGGGAGAGATAGGGCTGAGGAGGCCACAGGGGCCAGGCCATGCTTGTAGACAACATTGAGGGTCCTTGGTTTCCATGAAAACCATGAAAAACTTATAGGCGGGGGTGGGGTGGGATGTTGCACTGCCTCTGGCTTTGACAAGATCCCTGTGGCTGCTGCATGGAGACTCACTGAGAAGGGCCTAGGGGACCCAGGGAAACCTGTAAGGCTGCTCTGAAGAGGCGTTTAGGGCTTGCACCTGGAAGGAGATAGAAAGAAATAGAAGATTCTGTTTCAGAGGTAAAATAAATGAAAATTGGCAATGGATCGATTGAGGGAAGAGAGGAGGTAGCTGGTTTGCACAATCAGATGGACGCTGGTTGCTGAGAGGGTGACCATGGAGGAGACTGGTCGGGGGAGCAGTGAGGCGGGCACAGGCTATGAGGTCGTTCGGGGACATGTGGATTTTAGGGGGCCTTAGAGATGTCCAAGGAGAGATGGCAAGTGGGCAGTTGGATACATGAGTTTGGATCTCAGGGAAGGCATGAGGGTTAGAGGTGTACATCTGGGAGCCCCATCTATGGGTGGTAACTGCAGCTGTGCTGGTGGCTGTGGGAGGGGTTGCCCAGGGAGGAAAAGCACAGTGGGAACAGGAGGGAGCAAGGATTGAGCAAGGAGAGCGGGAGAGCAGAACCCAGGCCAAGTTTCTAAAATAGACAAGAATGGGATAGACCCGCAAGTTGCTGGTAAGAACCCAGTCAAGGGATGGGGGTTTGACATATAAAAGAGAGATAGAATAATGGATAATTCAAGAGTCCTGAGATGGGAAAAGGGTCTGAGCAGAGGTAGTGTGTGGGCTTTAGGCAAGAAGAGGATTGCTTCCTTTAATGTTCTCTAGGAAGGAGGGAAGCAGAGAAGGGTGAGTCTGTATATTTGGTAGTGTAAAGTTGAGAGAATTTCCCTCTGTTGGGTTTGTTTTCTTCTATGAAGTTGTTTGGAGACAAATCCCTCTGCTGGGTATCAGGGAGAGGGGTAGTCTTGAGGTGGTGATTGCAGAGGAGGAGAGAATAGGTTGACAAGACAAATACTGCACAACTGTATTTTGTGTAGAGATTCACAAGCTAGTTCTAAAATTCATATGGGATTAGAAAGGACCTGGAATATCCCAAACACCTTTGAAACAAACAAACAAACAAACAAAACAACATTGGAGAACTAAGACCTAGAATATCCCAAATAAGTTTGAAAAAAATAAAAGTTGGAGAACTAAGACTACCTGACACCAAGATTTATTATAAAGCTTCAGTGAGTAAGTATGATATTGACATAAAGACAGAGAAATCAATCAATGGCACAAAACAGAATGTCTAGAAATGGACTCATGACATACATGGACAACTGATGTTACTCAAAGGTACAAAGTCACTTCAATAGAGAAAGCATAGTCTTTTCAATGAACAATACTGGAGGAACTGGATTTTCACATGCCAAAAAAAAAAAAAAAGAACTTTGCTTTATATCATGAACCATATCCAAAAATGAACTCAAAATGGAATATAGACACAAATGAGAAGCCAAAAAACTATAAAACTTCTAGAAGGAAACATAAGCAAAAACATTTTTGTGATCGTGAGTAAGGCAAAGATTTCTTAGATAAGACACCAAAAGCATGATTCATAAAGGAAGCAAAAAAATAATAAGGGTCCCATCAAAATTAAAAACTCCTTTTCAGAAGACTGTTAAGGAATTGGAAAGAGAAATCCAGACTGAGAGAAAATATTTGAAAATCATATTTCTGATAAAGGACATTTCCCTGGGACCATGACCAGAGCCAAAATCAAGAGTCGGATGCTTAACCACTGAGCCACCCAGGCGCCCCTCATTTCTTAAACATTTAAATAATTATTAAATTATTGTCCAATGAAAAAGCAAAAACTATATACTATTACAGGTATAGAGGAAGCCTTCTATGTTCCCATTATCTTTCCTACATACCCTACCCTGAGTTTGAGTTTTATAATTTCTATACAGTTTTGTATTTTCCATATTTATGTACTATAAAAATATACACTATTCTGTATATTTTAAAATTTTGTATCAATTGAAATAAATCACTGTCCATTTGCCTTTAATAAAAAGAATATATAAAATCTTTTAAATAAAACAATTCAATTTTTAGATGGGCAAAAGAGCCCACTGAAAGAGTTTCCAATGGCCAAAGCAGGAACAATTTGAATAGCAAAATAAATAAAGTAAGATTGAATAATAACCCAAAAATATAAAATAAGTATCCATGAGTCCATACTGAAACAAATAAGTGATTAAAGAAGCACACAAATGGGGGAGAAAAGACAAATCTCCCAAGCAGAGGGATTTATGTAGATACCCTGCTACTCTGCCCTCAAGGAAGTAAAGCCTAAATCTTATCCTTAAGTGTGGACTGTGCATAGTGATTTCTTTCCAAAAGGCACAGTATAGAAAGGGGGAAAAAGAGCAACTTCACAGTGGAGAAACCCAATAAACACCACTGCAGACAGGTGCAAGGTCAACATCATGAGTGATGTGCCATGGGGATAGCATGCACCCTTAATATAATGTGATGACCCCATGGCACTTTGCCCCTATGGTCTTCCTCCCTGGAACCCAGAACCCCAGGCTAATCATGAGAAAAACATCAGACAAACCCCAACTAAGGGACATTCTGCAAAATATCTGGCCAGTACTCAAATCTGCCAATGTCATTAAAAACAAGGAGAGTTGGATGCTTGGGTGGCTCAGTCGTTTGAGGGTCCGACTTAGGCTCAGGTCATCATCTCACAGTTCGGTTTGTGTGTTCAAGTCCTACATCGGGCTTGCTGCTATCAACACAGAGCCCACTTCAGATCCTCTGTCCCTCTCTCTGCCCCTCCCCCACTTGTGCTCTCTCAAAAACAAACATTAAAAACAAACATTAAACAAGGAGAGTCTGAGAAACTGTCATGGAGAAGACGAACCTAAAGAGACACCATGGCAGAATGTGATGTGGTCTCCTGAAGGGAGTCCTGGATCAGAAAAAGGGCATTAGGTTAAAAAGTAAGGAAATCTGAATATATGGCTTCAATTAATAATAACTTATCAATATTAGTTAATTAATTGTAAACACTATACTATTCGCAGCAGCTTTACTCATGAGAACCCCAAATTTTACTTAAAGCCCCAAATTTTACATGTACCATACTATAACATCTAACAGATGTGAGACATTTTTTTAAATGTTTATTCATTTTTGAGACAGAGAGAGAGACAGAGTGCGAACAAAGGGAGGGGCAGAGAGAGAGGGAGACACAGAATCTGAAACCGGGTCCAGGCTCTAAGCTGTCAGCACAGAACCCGATGCGGGGCTCGAACCCACGAACCATGAGATCTTGACCTGAGCCGAAGTTGGATGCCCAACTGACTGAGCCACCTAGGCTCTCACACCCCTAGATGTGAGACATTATAATAGGGAATGGGGAGTATATGGAAACTCTCCATACCATTTTCATAGTTTTTCTGTAAATCTAGAACTATTCTAAAATAGTGGGAAATGACCATCAGAATTGAACACTTCAGCAAAGAAGATAAATGGCAAATAAGCACATGAAAAGATGCTGAACATCATTAATTATTAAGGAAATACAAATTAACATCACATTAAGATACCACCACACAACCATTAAAATGGCTAAAATTAAGAAGACTGACCATTTCAAGTGTTGGTGATAATTTGGAGAAACTAGAACTCTCATACGCTGCTGTGGGGAGGTAAAATGGTACAGCCACTTCAGAAAATAGTTTGGCAGTCTCTGTACTTAAATGGTACAGAAAGGCAGTACCATTCTGGGTACATGTCCTTAGTATATACCCCAAAGAATTGAAAATAGGATATCAAAGATTATTTGCTCACTCACGTTCATTGCCTCGTTATTCACAATAGCCAAGAGGAAGAAGCAATCCAAGTTGTTCATTGATAGACAAAATGTGGTATGTACACAAGGATGTGTCACAGATGCTACAATATGCATAAACCTTGAGGACATTATGATAGTGAAATACACAGTCACAGAAAGACAAATACTATATGATTCCATTAATATGAGGTATCTAAAGTAGTCAATCTCCTAGAAATTGAAAACAGGATGGTGGTTGCCAGGGTTTTGGAGAGGGAGAAATGAGGAGCTGTTGATCAATGGGTATAAAGTTTCAGTTTTGCAAGATGAAAAAGTTCTGGAGATTGGTTGCACAATGTGAATATACTTAACACTACTTAACTGTACACTTACAAGTGGTTAAGATAGTAAATTCTATGTTATGATGTGTGTTTACCCTGATTTTATATATATATATATATATATATATATATATATATATATATCACCTTGACATTCCACGCCTAGGTATTTACCCAAGAGAAATGAAAGCATATGTTTGTACAAAGCTTCCATGAGTATTCTCAGCATCTTTACTCATGAGAGCCCCAAACTGGATACGACCTAAATATCCATGAATGGGGGAATGGATAAACGAACTGTGGTATCTTCATAAATGGAATGGAATGTAAAAAGGAACGAACCATTTATACATGCAATAACACAATAAGTCTCAAAATAATTATACTGAGTCAAAAAATGTAGACCACAAAAAGCCCATACTGTAAGTCCATACTGGAAATGTCTATAATGACAGAAAGTGGGGGGAGCGAGGGAGGGGTCCCAAAGGAGCGTGAGGAAACTTTGGGCATGATGGATGATGGTTCACTCTCTTGATGGTGGTGCTGGTTTCACAAGTGTGTGTGTGTGTGTGTGTGTATGTGTGTGTGAGAGAGAGAGAGAGAGAGAGAGAGAGAGAAGTTAAATTGTGAGAGGAGGAAGGGTGCAAGAGAAGGAAGAAGGCCAAGATGGAAGGAAGGGAGGGAGGAAGGAAGGAAGGAAGGAAAGAAGGAAGGGAGAGAGGGAGGGAGGGAGGAAAGGAGTTGGTCAGCCTGGCCAGGCACGCCTGGATGCCAGATGGATATTTTAGACATGGCATCCTCTGAGCTCCAACCTCACTCAACGCCCACATGCACACGTATGTGTGGGGAATGTGGATTTTCAAGCACACCAGCAGGCAGTGCCCTTCCCTTTGGCAGAAGGCTGCTGCCAGGGGAGGCCAAGGGTGGAGAGGGAAGCTCGCCCAGCAGCAGGAATAATTATGAGGATGTGAGTCCTTAGGAAAGCGGAAAAGCAGAGTGCCAGGAGGTGGGTGGAGGCATTGAGGGTGACACTGCAGGTGTGGCTTGCTGCCGGAGCTGACCCTCCTCCAGAAACCAGTAGGGCGGAAGGCTGGAGCGGACTCCCATTTTTCTGTTCCCAGATGGCAGGTGGGAATTAAGAGTGTGGCTCTGGGCACCAGCCACCATTTCTCAGGATGTGTCATACCTCCCGCTCGCATCTGGTGCCGAGAGGAAAATCCAGCCCCACCAAACCCAAGAGAATTTAGGGGTGGAGCGGAAGGCCGCACTGACAAAGCCATTCAAACACTGGCAAATTGGAAGAGGAATCAAAAATAGCTGGTAGCCAGCACGAGACATTTTCTTCCTGATGACTTGTGTCTGATCCTGCTTGGAGTGATTCCAGGACCTCTGGGAAAACCCGCCATCCTCCACACACTGCCCTAATTCTTTAGTGGATGCCTGAAATGCTACTATTAAGAGTCTTGTCCTTGGCTTTGAGACTTCCATTCACACCATGATGTCCACAGCAGCTAACAGGAGAAGGGTGGGGGAGGGAGAGATGGGTTCCTCCCAGAGGCTGGCAGAGGGGCTACTGAGAAATGGGGGAGGCCAGAGATGCTTAGCAAGGCACTTTGTAACTCTCCCCAGGGCTTGCCCTGAGAAGAAGAGAAAGAAGTTCTGGGGGAGAGACAGGCAGCCAGGCTGCAACCTGAAGTGTAGAGGAGTCTTCTCACGCAGGGAACTGGTATCTGCTCTAAAATCCTGGCCCCAGATCAGGTGATCCTCCAACCCCAAGTCCCCAGTACACACCATCATGGAGGAAAGAGTGAAGGGGCTCCCCAGCTGGTGGTGGGACGGACCCCAGGCCCTTGCCAGCCCCTCCAATTCCCGAGGCTCTGTAGGTGAGACCCCATGTCTACCCCTCGGGTGGTCCTCCTTTTGGACACTTGGGGCTCAGTTCTCACATCTGTCTCCGGTGTCAAGGTGGAGGGGGAGTTGTCAGAGAAGAGTCAGTGTTAGGGGGGATCTGTCCTGCAGAGAGTTGAGAAGAGGTGCCTGTCTCCAAGGTCAGAGGGTCAGTGGGCTGGATTGACAGTGTCTAGGAATAAAATCCTGAGGTAAGTTCCAAGATCAGCCTCCCGAGACAGATGAGTAAACCGAGGTGCTGGGAGATGAATTACCTACTCAAGGTCACACAGTTAGTACTGTCAGGAACCAGGATTAAACCTTCTTTACAGATTAGGAACCAGGACAGAGAGGGCAAGTGATTTTCCTGAGTTCACACAGCTGGTGGGGCAGGGGGTGGGGGGGTGGTGGTGAGAATCCTGGCCCAGGCCTTCTTGCATCCATAACCCACGTTACCTCCATCCTTCTCTCCTGCTTCTCCTACCCCTTGTGGAGAGAATGGAGCCAGGAGAAAGGAAAGAGTCAGGACAAGGGGAGCTTGGGAAAGCAGGATGCAACTTTGAAGGAAAAAAGTCAACACATCCTACAGAACACATCCTACCATGTTCGATCCCTTAATCACTCCTAAAACATATATATTTTTTTAACTACATACACAAGAAGTTCACCACAGCATTCCTTACAATAGTGAACATCTGGAAACTCAAACGAATGATCAAACTTTGCTGTATGACTGCGATGAAAGAGCACACAATTGCCAAAAAAGACAGTAGCAAAGACCATAGGACAACATGGGGGGAAAACACTTCCAACACAACATTAGGTAAACACCTTTTGATCCAGGAATCCCTTTTACTGGAAATATGTTCTATGGGCACAATTCTAAGTATGGAAAAAGCCTTTTTTCTTTCCTTTTATCAACGATGTTTGCCATGGTCTTCATGGAGTTAGCGTCCATAATACAGCGTGTGTAATACACACTACTGGAATCTTCCACACAAAAATGCATGGAGAATGTGCAAGTGTAGGGACCACGCTTGCTAAACCAACACAGGGCACAGGCTCTTCCCTCTCATTTGTTCATCAATATGTCACTCAGAGTCTTACACTAATATAAACTAGTCACGTCTAGTTCTACCTTAACAACATGATTGTCTCGGAAAGAGAATAAACTGAAATGACACGAGAATGGAATCCTCCAGGAAGATAGAACCCTGTGTTTCCTAAACATGGCTCTTAAATCCAGAAATATGTCTGTACAACAGCCTATCCATTGACTCGGCTAAAAAGCACTTTTCCAAGCCCAATTTCTGGCCACAGGGGCCTGCCCTGGACAATGTAGGCTGCCAGATCCCTGCACCCATTTCAAGAACTCCTGGGAAAGGGAATCTCCAGTTCACAAAGTGGAGGGAAGGCTCCTCGACTCAGCCCTTCTACTTCCTGTCTTTGCCCCGCCCCCCAGCCCACCCCTTCCTTGGGGCACCACCTGGTACTTACTCAGCCGCCTCAAGTAGGAAACGGCATCTTCGTACCCTCGGTAGTAGTAGCTGTGCAGGATCTGCAAGGAGGGGACAGCAGGAGAAAAAACTAAGGCTGCAGCAATGGAGAGAGCCGACGTCCCTTCACCCAAAGCAGCTACTTTCATTGCTCTTGAGCTTTATTTGATGAGCTTTTCAAAATGTACCCATACATTTAGGGGCGCCTGGGTGGTTCAGTCGGTTGAGCGTCAGACTTCAGGTCAGGTCATGATCTCACAGTTGGTGAGTTTGAGCCCCTCATCGGGCTCTGTGCTGACAGCTCAGAGCCTGGAGCCTGCTTAGGATTCTGTGTCTCCCTCTCTCTCTGCCGGTCCCCCACTCACACTATGTCTCTCTGTCTCTCTCTCAAAAATAAATAAAAAAATTTAAATAATTTAAAAATTCAAAATGTACCCATCCAGCATCCCATCCCTCACTCTCTGCTAAGAAGTGGGGAGCAGTTCCTGATCATGTGTCCATAGTGACAGTGCATTAGTGTGTTAAACCATTTACAGCTGATCATGGGCAGCTTCCCCTGGGCAGGAGAGGGGAGATGTTTCTGGTAGAACCAGAGAAGGTGCATTTGGGCCATATGAAGAACAGAGTTTGGAGACTGGGTTCAAATCCCAGTGCTGTCACTTCTTGGCTCACAGCCTCAGTTTCTTTACCTCTAAAATGGGAATAATAATAATAATAATATCTACTGCAGAGGATGCTGGAGGATTACATGAGATATTGTTCACAAAGCCTTTTCATAAAGGGCCAGATAGTAAATATTTTGGGCTTGGAATCCACAAATAGTCTCTGTCTATTCTTGTTGTTCTTCATGTTCTTGTTCTCATTCTTCTTGTTCTTCTCCCTCTCCTCCTCCTCCTCCTTTTCTTCCTCTTCTTCTTCTTCTTTCTTCTTCTTCTTCTTCTTCTTCTTCTTCTTCTTCTTCTTCTTCTTCTTCTTCCTTTCTCCTCTTCCTCCTCTTGTTTTTCATCCTGTTCTTCTTCCTCCTATTCATCTCCTTCTCCCCTTTCTTCTTCTTCTTCTTCTTCTTCTTCTTCTTCTTCTTCTTCTTCTCTTTCTTGTTCTTCTTCTTGTTCTCCTCCTCCCTCTCCTCTTCCTCTTCTTTCTCCTTCCTTTTCTCCTTTTCCTTCTCTTTCTTCTTCTTCTACAACCCTCTAAAAATGAGAAGCTTTTTCTGAGCTCACAGGACAGAATAAAACCCAATGCACCTTGAAAATGGAAGTCAAGCACATATTGTGAACAGAAACTCAAGTTCCAGAGGCTCTGATGGAAGGCCAAGATGGAAGGAAGGGTCTCATTCAAGGTCACATAGCCGGTGAGCTGCAAGGCCAGGATACAGGTTTAGAAGGAAGTTTAAGGAGACATAGATGGAGCTGGGTGGGCCCCATTGGCTCCCCGGCCCCACCTCCCAGTCCCCCTCCCTTCCAGGTCTGTCCTCTCACCAGCAGGTCTGGCGGGAACAGGGCATGGGTCATCCTGGTGATGTTCTCCAGGGAGAACTGGAAGGAGCAGTTGAAAATGCGGAAGTCATGGAAGATGGCAGGGCAGTCCCGGGGGCAGATGTCCTGCTGCCCGCTGAAGGTGGAGATGGTGATGGAGTCGGTCCAGAAGGAGCAGGGCTGCATGCCCGTGAAGCCCCCGTCGATGTAGCGCTGTGGGGGGCAGGAAGAGTGATACATGCTCATCTGGGGTCAGAGGTCCTCTTCCCTACCCAGGGAGTACACCCAGGAAATGGGTCCCCTGGGACAAACCTTGAGACCCAGGTTGTGTCCACGGTGGCCCCTGAACTCCCAGCCCAGTGCTCTGTCCCTATGCTGTTTCACTACAGTCATCTCAGTGGTGCTGAGACAGGGCTCCCACGCCTCTATGGGGAGAAGGCCTTCGTACTCTGGATAAAGCAAGAGCAAGTGCTCCCCTGTTACACCTCCCCCTCCCCGGCTACCCCACCTGAACCACTCAACTGTTGAGAGCAGGCTTGGGAATGGAGCCTGTTCCCATGGCCTTTTGAGAAGGTGAACACATGATGGGTCTGTGCAGGTCTCTCTAGACTGCTGTGAGTCCAAACTGCCTCCCTCTTTTGAGGTCAGGTCCTCTCAGCACTCTCCAGAGCATACCTGATCATGGCCTAGCCGCCAGCCACCCCACATCCCTTCCCTCCTGTTTCTTCAGCTATGGACAAAGGACCACAAATAATGAGGCTCTAACTCTGGGGTGCCTGAGAAGTACCCAACTGACATGTACTATGTGCTCCATCTACTAGCTGAATCCTGGATCTCTTTTCTTTGTATATAAAATGAGAAGGGAGCACGAGTTAGATCCTCCTCTTCAGAGTGTGGTGCCTGGACCAGCAGCCCTGGCATCCGCCGAAGCTGGTTAGAGGTGCAGAGTCTCTGGCCCCAGGCCTAGTGGAGCAGATTGTACGTTATTTTACAAGACCTCCCTGGGTGATTCATATGCACTAACCTAGATGACTTTAAAGGTCTCCATCATTCATGGTTCCGGGGGGTACTCATGTCGCAGGGTCAGTATCCTACACTCTCTGTCAAGTACGGGAAAATCCAGCAAGTCTAAGGAGTTTTGACTAGCCAGGCTCAGAAATGGGTTGGTGGATCCAGAGTGAAGCCCACTATATGGAGGGGGAAGTTCGTCTTAAAATCCCAGAAATCCGTCTACGCTGGGAATTCTAAGTAGAAAAATGCAAGAATCATTCCAACTCTTCGTCTTCCCATTGAATCGTGAGACCACCCCCTACTCTTCCAGATGGGGGCTATAGGGGTCCCGAGGCACCCCGGGGTCTGGCTCACCCCCTCCCACGCCAAACACTCACCACGCCCCGGTAAGTTGGAGGAATGAGGCCGCAGTACACAGGGATAAAGCAGCTGCAGTAGAGTGCCTGTGGGGAGAGAAGGGACTGAGATGCCCTGGCGGCTGGGTGGCGAGGGCTCACCAGCAGGCCTCTGGGCCACCAGCATCCTGGCCCTTCCTGCCCTGGGGAACAGAGCGCCCAGTTCAATTCCTGGCCTGCTGGGTCCTTGTTAGCCTACTGGTAGTCTGGTCCTGATATCCCAGCTTTAAAGAGAGGGGACTGCCTCAGTGACCCCCAGGGTCCCTTCTAGCACCGTATCTCCATGAATCCAATGGAACTCAACAATCGTTCATGTATGTGCGGCCAGGGCCAGGTTCTGGAAGCAAAGGAGGGTGAGAAGCCCACCCTTGGGAATGCTCAACAAGGGAGAGTAAGCATATCATTTACTAATGACAGCACACGGTGTGATAGGTGCTGTGATGGAGATGAGCAAGGGCATTGTGAACCCAAAGGAGGAGTATCCAGCCCAGGGGAGGGTGGGGCAGGCTGGCGATGAAGGAAAGTTCTAAGGCAGAGTGGCTAGAGTCTTGTCAAGCAGGTGAAGCGAGCTGGGAAGGCGGGAAGGGCATCCCAGGCAGAGGGTGCCACAGGTGCAAAGGCACAGAGGCCTGTTTTGTGTGGTTTGCTCTGGTTGGCATGAGTAAGAGTGGAGCCGATAGAAGAGGGCTGGGAGAGAAACATCTTGAAGAGCTGAGTTCTAATAAACCCAGGGGGACACGAGGTAGGTGGAGGAGGTGTCCATGCCCACTGCCTGTTCATTCCCCCACCCCGAGGACCATGGCCATGCCAGTGTGGGGCTGTGAGGATGGGTCGAAACGGCCTTGTATTCAGGAGAGGGGAAGGGGGTGTAGATATGGGATGGAAGGTCATGCCACTTAACCTTTTTGTCCCGAAAATTGGGCATACCCAGAGTGCTTTCC
This sequence comes from Cryptoprocta ferox, assembly GCA_028646485.1. Classification (NCBI taxonomy): domain Eukaryota; kingdom Metazoa; phylum Chordata; class Mammalia; order Carnivora; family Eupleridae; genus Cryptoprocta; species Cryptoprocta ferox. Next base: position 110,225,496 of record CM053577.1, read on the forward strand.
AACGATAATAATTCATAACTAAAATTTATATTGCTGAGCATAGGACAGTGCGCAGAGTGCCAAGTGATAACTCATGTGGTGATAATTCAATCCTTTTATCAAGGGCCATTGGAAGACAGGAGGCAGAATGGGGGACCGTCTCCCCAAACTGGGACCCCACCCCCTGGTCCAGCCCCCACACCCCGGGCCCCACCCCTTGCCTCAATGAGCTCTTCCTTGGATGTGTACTCTGAAACAACGACGCTCTCTCCATCTTTGAACCGAGTGAGGGACACGTGGAGCTTTCCCGTGGCGGCCTTGTAGGAGTCCTCAGGAAGCACCTTGTACAGAAACTGCCTCATCATCTGCACCATCTTGCAGGATGGGGACAAGGGTCCCAAGAAGGATTTCTTCACCTGGGCCACACCTACATTGAGGACTCTGAGGTACTCATCTGTGGAGGAAGCAGAGAGGGGCCGGCAGTCAGCAGCTCACTCACGGGCAAGAGAGGTCGCTGGCAGTTATGCCACCTCATCGTGTCTCCGACAGGTGGGAAACCCTAGAATCCGGAAGCAGGGCTGGTCTCCGGAGTCGGCTTGTCATTCTGCACACGAGGAAAACAAGGCACGGAAGAATTAAGTCACTGGCTCCAGAGAGTCCGCAGGCTAGTCAATGGCAGAACCAGACCCAGGCATCCTGACCCCTTTCATATAGAGGGCAAGGGACCATTTTCCTACCCCGCCCTATTTTCTCCAGCTTCCTGTCACCACATCTGGAAATCTACCAACAGACTGCATTCTTCTGGGCTCTTAGGGGCTTTTTGCCCTGTGTGAGATTCCTCCTGAAACACTGATACAGTGCAAAGCCTTCATCAAGTGACACCCTGTGACACTTGCTTCGTGCCCCCTAAACCTGTGGGCAGTGAAGGGGCGTTGGCCTTGAGGCAGGTGAATTACAGGGAGGGGCAAACTTTGTTTTGAAACAATTGCGTCATCTTCCCTTTATAGCCCCTGGTACCGGCCCGAGAGAGAGAAGGCCCTGATGAATGGAGCACAAGCTATGCCAGGCCAGGCTGTAGGCACCTCCGGGATGGGGAGGGGAACCTCTCCCTCTTTCTGAGAGGAACACAGCCAGGTCACACACAGGACTACACGTGCTAGATGGGGCTTGGAGGGCAGATGTGTTGTTCAGGGAATTGCAGAGGAAGGTGTAACCTGTCCCCAGAATCCCCCCTGGGGAAGTTAGGGTTGTAATTTCAAAAAGAAACTGCCATCTTGCCGGATTCTCACAGCGACACTATGAGGTAGGTATTTCCATCCTCATTTTACTGATTAGGAGACTGAGGCTCAGAGACATAATATAACTGGCCCAAGGTCAACTCCCTGGCAAGTGAACAAAGTGGGATTTTAACCTGGAGTGTGACCCCAGAACCCATACTGCTTCCACTACACTAAGCCACAAGCTTCTAGATCTGGGCCTGCACCTGCTACTCGCCAGTTGCTGATAATTTCTACCCCGTGCAAGCCCACCAGCAAAATCAGAAGCAGAAATAGCTGTGAAAAGATTGCTGACTTTTTAAAACAAACATTTAACTGGAAAACTTCCTATGCAGAAGAACCTTCTTACAAGTAGTGTCATGTAGCATTTGGGAAGTTGGGCGGTCATGAGCTCTCTGCTGCTGGAGGTAATCAAGCAGAGGTGGGGCAAGTACCTCAGTCAGAGAATTTATCAAAGAGATTCCTTCATGAGTGTTAAGATTCCTTCCAACATGGAAATTCTGAGATTCTCATGGGTGCCCGGCAATATATCTGGGGAGTTATCACAGTGGGTATTATTTTCCTATTTACAAATAGAGCAGCTGAGAGAGGTTAAGTGATTTGCCCAAAGATATACACAGCAATTTAGAGAAAAACCAAAGCTCAAGACTCTCTATTCCTTCATGTTTTATAGTTCAGATGATTCCCTGTTAATCCTGGAGGTGGATAGAATAAAGAAATTTAGCATCATTTTACAGATGTGGAAACTGAGGCAGAGAGAAGCTAAGTGCCTGGTCTGAGGTCAGAGAGCCAGGCAATGTTCGTTCCCACTCTAAACCCCACCTTCTTTCCCTGGGTGTCGGGCTGCTCCCAGAGGCTGAGCAAGCTTGGGTTGCCATGGCGACAGCCTTCGCCTCGCCTCCCCTCCCCCACCCCGCCCCTCCAACATTCAGAATCACAGCGGCGCATGTGTAGTAGGGACTGACCCGAGCAACAGAGCATCTTAGCTGCCACCTTCTTACAGGGAGGGTGCTCCTGGGAGGTGGGAAGGCCCTGCAGTTTTGGTAAGGTTAGCCTTGCCACGTGCCAACTTGTACCAGCAGCGTTTCCCCCCGAGGGAGGGCGATGACCAGTTCACCAGTAGTTAACGAAGCAACTGCTCATTTGGACGCCAAGGGGCTAGGTCACAGGGTCACAGAGTTCTCGCCCACAAGACGAGTCAGGATGGGGAGGCAAACCAGGATGGGGACATGCTGTTTTAATGAGCAGCTTGAGCGGCCTTGCATGGGTTGGTGGCCTTTCCCACAATGCCTCTGAGTCAGGGGCACCTGGTTCAGGACTCCCCGCAGGAGATGCCTACTGGGACTGCTGGAAGAAAATGTGCTCCCATTGCACAAAAACCACACGGTCCTTGTGGAAAAAAATACTTTTGAAACGTGCAGATCAGCAAAAAGAAAAATAATTAAAGGGGTTTGGGATCCCTCCAACCAGAGATTAACATCTAGTTTATGTCTTCCTTGACGATATATTTCATATGTATTCTACTTATAAGAATACTTACATGGAGTCATACCATATATACTATTTTTTAATTGATTGGGTTTTGTTTTGTTTTTTTACCTAATAAATCATGTCTTTCCACATCAGTAAGTACCTATTTATAACCCAATTTACAGCAGCGTGGAAAGCTATTGTAAGGTTGTGCCATTATTTACTGAGCAGGTCCCCAGTAGGGGGTCGGTTATTTATTTTGTTTCTTTGCTTTTTCTAAACAATGTTGCAGTGAAGAATCTCGCGCTAATTTTCTGTGTCTTGTCCTTAATTATTTTCCTTAGGATAAATTCCTAGAGGCGGGAGTGCTAGGTCAAAGGCATGCATATTTCATCTTGTAATGCTTATTTGAATCATAGCATTTGTGTATTATCCATTTACAGTTTACTCTCAGCTCTTCACGAGTGGTGATGGGTGACAGGGACAAAGCAGGGGCCAGATAATAGAAACAGTATAGACCTCCCCAGTATGCTTACATCTGAAAATGGTGCTGTCTAGAAATTAGCAGTGCTCTAGCCAGAATCATGTAGCCAGGGTGCGAGGGGGCAGGAGATTGTCTGATTTCTCCCACTCAGGTGCCCAGTTTAACATTCTTTCTTGCTGCACGTTGGGACTGTATAGCGAAGGATGCCTTTATCTCTGCCTCTCCTTGCTCCTTTTCAGGGCTCTCTGTGTGTGTCTCTGTCGTCAAAGTCTCTGACCATCCCTTTTTCTGTCTCTCTTTGTCTCTCTCTCTCTTCTTTTCTCTCTCTTTTCCCAGCCGAGGGAGAAGCAACTAATCTTTTGGTTAAACAAGTCTCTGTTGGTGGAGAGTCAAGTGTTAAGCATAGCAATTGCTGGGTGCTGGGAGGAGGGATAAATTTAGCTTGCTTCTTTATCTCTGTGCTTTCCAGCACCTTCTCGCATTTAACGGCCTCCTTCCAAGCGGCAGGCTGCTGGGCTCCGAGACACAGTATCCCACACTGACCACAGCAAGATGGGATGTAAAAGCAGCACCGCAGGAAACTCAAGGTTGGCTCTCCCACCCCCAACCCACATTTGCCACATTCATTTCTGCTTCCTCCCACCTCCTTTCACACCTTTTATTATCTAAGTGCAGTCTGTCTCCCAAGCCAAGAAGAAGATTCTTTGGGGGAAGATCCTTATGGTCCTCGGCTCTCTAAGGCCTATCACTGTGCACCGCCTGCGGAAGGCCCTTCAGAAACCTTTGCTAGAAGCTGGAAACTCCTCAAAGGACAGGGTGGGCCATACTCACCTTTGCCCACCAAACCTCCCACGACACTTGATGGGTGTTCAATGTTTATTCAGTATGTGAACAAAGAAACATAAAAACCTGTCAGGGAGGAAAAGCAAGCGATGGAGATACTCCCGGGGAAGAGCTACTTAATTACCTAGTAAAAGCCTGAAGGCAAGGTCATCCCACATAGATGGATGAGTCGACGGTATTGATAACCGTGGCCAATTGGCCAAATTTTATGTGTCTGTCATGCCAAGAATTTCAATAGACACATAAAGAAATAAGATCCTGGGACGAGGAGGTTTTGCAGGGCATTTGGAAGCTACTCCAGGTCTCAGCCACTCAGGGAGTCGTTTTGCCCTTTTCTAGGACCAGATCCATTTCTTGGAAAGAGCTCAGGCTTTGGAGCCAGGGAGGTGTGGTTAAAATCCCAGCTTTGCCACATACTATCTGGGCCATCGCTGGCAAGTCAAATGACTTCTTCCAGCCTCAGTTTTACAACCTATAAAATGGGAATAATAATACCTTACTGGGTTGTTATGAGGCAGACGGTTTCTTAAGTGCACTGCACATAGTAAGTGCTCACTATCAGTTATGCCAAGAATTCTCCTTGTGACCACGGAGAAGTCTTCTTGACGTTTCTGGCTTTCTGCTTTCTCCTTGGAACAGGGGACAATGATCCCTGCCCCGTATCTTTATCGAGGTGTGCTCAGGCTGACCTTTGGATGCAAAGGAGCAAAGTAAAAGCACTGTGGAGATGGCAGAGTGTGCCTCTGTTTCAGAGCGCAGTAAGGTGCTAGGTCAGCTGTAATGTAGTACTGTTGCTATCAGCACTCTCTCCCTCTCTTGTCAACTTGGGGGGGCTCTACAGATTTAGTAGGGAAAAGGGGGAGGGCTTAGTAATATCACTGAAGAGGAAGGAAAGGAATTAGATGTATGTTTATCTTATTTATTTGCTTAAATGTCTAATGCCTCCCCACCCCCACTCAGGCCCCCTGCTTTGTGAGAGCAAGGATGGTCTCTAGCTTGTTTATCCTTTTGTCCCTAGCGCCTGATAGGGTGCCTGGAACAGCGTAGGCACTCAATAAACATGATTGCATGCATGGGTAATGAATAAATGAATGACCCTCAGGAATCGGAGGAGGACGCTGAGGTCTAGAGAGAGAAGCAGCTTATTCGAGGTGACCCGAGAACAGAACACGCTTCTTTCCCCCTCCTCCACAGGGCCTCTTGCGAAGTGAAAAATCCTAGGAAGATGGGCACGTGGCAGCTGACCACTTAAACTGCCAGGGAATCTCCTTCACAGGGTGCCCGGATGGGGTCTGCGGCGGCGCGGGATGGATCTGCGGTGGAGGATGAGACCTGGAGGCCCCCAGTCTCCCGCGGACTGGTAGCCTAGCAACAACCTCCGGCTCAGCCAATCACGGCCAGGCGTCCCCCCTCCCTTCCCCTCCGCCGCCGGCCGTGCTCCCCAGCATCGGGAACGGTTAAGCAGGGGGGAAGCAGGGGGGAAGCAGTCAGCGCAGCAGCCCCAGGGGAGGCGGCGGGGAGCAGAGCTGCGTTCCCAGGAAAAGCCCTGCAATTCTCGGAGTCCCTGTGTGGAGCACCTGGAGGATGCTGCTCCTACCTACCTGGTCCCTAATTGTAGGCTGAATTATAGGCTGCGTATCCCTGTGGGTGTATCTTGACGGCCCGACTGCACTATAATAATAAAAATTCTTATTATCATAGCAACAGTCATTTACCCCTTCACACTTACCATCTCAGTTTTTCCTCACAGTGACAGCGGGCCCCTGAGGGGTAGTGACCCTGGTTTTATTCACCATTTTATTTCCATATCCCACACGGCAGGGGCATTGACTGAAAAACAATTTGGCTTGAAGCGGCAGTGCGGCCACTGGAAATCCAGAGAGACCTTCTGGGGGCAGCGATTTTTCAGGGAGCCTTTGTTCAAAAGGAACCTCAAGCGGAAATCCAATATATGCAACAGCTAAAAACAGGGCTGTTCTAGGTGGAAGCCAAGTGGGGTCTCAGACCCTGCCCAATCGCCCCATCCCACTCTAGGAAGGAGGCTGCGCCGCCGAAGATTCTAGGAGCCTAGGTCAAAATACTAAATCGGACTAAACCCTCTTATTTTACGAATTAGAAATGGAGCCCAGAATGAAGATGAAACTCAATAAATACGGCTGGAAGACTGGATGGTTGGACGGCTGGATGGATAGAGAAATGAATAAAAGATGTTATCCCATAGGCCACACAGTCTATGTTAAGAGAAACTGGAACTAGAATGTGTGAGAAAATTCACATTTTTCTACTCTGTTCTGAATGCATTACAGGCTTTCGCCAAAGGCAAAACCACTCTGACCCAGTAAGCACTTAAAAAAACAAAGCCTCAAAGCCAATACTCTTCTACAGATAATAACAATCTTTCACACAGACCTTTTTCTAGCCCGAAGAGTTTACCAAAGAATTGGCTTTAAAAGTTCACATCGGCTTATGTCAGGTTGCCATGGAAACAGTGCCTCCCAGTGTTTCATCCCCTGGGTTCCCGTCAAGGTGCCCATGGGGCGCTTTCCAGGACTGGGGTCTCACCCTGCCCCGTGTGCCTCTCCCCCAGAATCCAGGCACCATCTCCCTGACTTGCCACCGAAGGATCTACTGATCACCTGGAGATAAAACAGGCAGAGAGGGAATGTATCTAGAAGGTTCTTCGGAACCTCAGAATGTTCTCAGGGCCATTGCCTCTGCTCTTTTCTCTGGGTTTTCTGTGGTGGACCCAGCAGTCTCTCCGGGATCTTGCTCCAAGGTAGAAACCAATATTGTCCCCTTTTCAGGCTGTGTACCCCACAGACTCTCATTGAGGGGACCCTCAGATAGTGCCAGAGCTGGGAATTGGTCACCCTCTAGTCTTAAATGTTGTTTTTGTTTTATTTTGTATTTTGTTTGTTTTGTTTTGTTTTGTGTGTGTGTTGAGGGAGGCGGGGTCAAGAGACCTCCAAGTCACCTCTGCTAAACATCAGAAAGGCCTTCTCTGAATATCTCCTCATTCAAGATATGTTCAAATTAGGGTGCTACTGCAGAGGAACACCCATGTCTCCCTCTCTCCAAACCATGGGAAGGGAAGGTCATTTCTGCTGACAGGAGGCATTGGCTGCCCGTGCTGTCCCAGACGTCGGATGGTCAGGTCTTTACCTACTGCTCTCTCCATCCATGGGCATAGGAGTCCTTTTTTTTTTTTTAAGCTCTCCAAATACATTTTTATGTTTATTTAGTGGCTCATCTATGTCATAGGAGTCTTGAAGTTCTCCTGAGACCACAGTGTTCTCGTTTCTCATTTACGGCCCTTACCACATTTGCTACCACTTTCTGGAATCTCCTTGGTGCTGAGTGCTGTGCCAGGCTCTGAGGCCTCAGTGTCTCATTTAATCTTCACGGCACTCCTTTGCGGTAGGTACTAGGGTTCTCTCCTTACTGATGAGGAAACAGAGCTCACCAGTAACTTGCTCCAGGGCACACGGCTGGAAGCCGCAGAGCCAGGCCTCCGAAGCCTGAAGCCTCCGTTCTTTCCACCACAGCTGCCTGCTTTGTTGAGGGCTTCGTCTCTCAGAGCTCTGTTCCCCACCGTGGGGCAAGAGGGTGGTTCTAGGACTTAGCACACTTCCTCAGGGCTCGGATGTCCCTGGGAGACCAGAAGACTCCCAACGAAACCCAAACCACACCTTCAAACATATGCTCCTCTATCCCCCCACCCAAAGACCCTCCTCAGGACAGTCTGTCTCAACTCTCCTGGGTAAACACAAGGGCACAATCCAGCTTGTTTCCCTTCCACACACGCTTTTTTTTTTTTTTTAAGATTTTAATTTTAAGTCCTCTCTGCACCCAACGTGGGGCTAGAACTCACAACCCTGAAATCAAGAGACACACGCTCCTGACTGAGCCAGCCAGGTGCAACGCCCTCCGTTTTTTTTAAACGATGCAGACCTCACCCTTAAGCCCAACTTAAGATCTGGGCCTCTTCCCTGAAGCCCTCCTTGCTCACACCCCCCACCCCCACTCTTACTTAGCTCTCTGTCTCAAACATACACCATTTATCTCAGGCTATCTTGAGTGGCCTGTCCTCTGTCTCTAGCCAGCTGCATCCCTTGAGGGCAGGGGCTGTATTAAAAAGATCATCCCCCCACCCCCACATTACTGCCTAGCACAGTGTTGAACACTCAGTATTCAAGGTATTCAAGAATAAATAAATAAATTATTTAATGTTCCATAAGCAGGGACTATTCCTGTTTTGTTCTCCATTATGCCCTCAGCACTTAATTCAGTACCCGGCACACTGTAGGAACTTAATAAATGTTCGCTGAAAGAATTAATAATACATGTTTTAAAAATGAATGAATGAGGGCCACCTGGCTGGCTCAGTTGGTTAAGCATCCAACGTGATTTCCACTTAGGTCATGATCTCGAGATTCTGTGATGTCAGGCTCTGCGCTGACAGTGTGGAGCCTGCTTGGGATTCTCTCTCTGCCCCTCTCCCACTCTCAGCCTCTCTCTCTCTCTCTCTCTCTCTCAAAATAAATAAATAAACTAAAAGAATGAATGAATGGATGAGTGAGTGAATGAATGAATGATGAGCTGAAGAAGGAGGTCAAAGAATGTCTTTTCTACTCCCCTGAGAGGAATCTTTTTAGCTGGTGTTCATGAAGGTGGAACATTCAGTGACTCAGCCAGACCCGGGATTGTGAGAAAGCAAACCACAGAGCAGTTTTCTCTGTCAAGCCCGGTGCTAATTCTTGCCCCCACATTGATGGATACAAGGCCCCAAGCTAGGGCTAAGGAAGAGATTCTTCCTTACAGAATCTCTGCCTTTCACGAGGGCAGAGTAGGAGCCGACGGGTCAACTCCTGAGTCAAATGAGAGTCAAACTGGTCTGGTGGTTTGTTTATTGTTTGTTTGCCTGTCTTCCCTATAGAATTGGAAATGGAGCTCACTGTCTTTGCTGAATTTAATCCCAAAGTGAAGCAAGGAAGACAATGCTATTTTAATATGAGTGAGCTGGTTTAGAAATGGATCCACCAAATGCAGTTAGGGATCCTGAATTAGATCTTGGGGCAGAAAAAGGACATTGCTAGAAAACAAACTGCCGCAATCTATAGTGATAGTAATGGACCAATGTTGATGGCTTAGTGTTGACAAGTGTATCATAGTTATGAAGATGCTCACATTAGGGGGGACTTGGGTGAAGGACATATCAAACTATCTGTACAATCTCAGCAACTTCTCTGTAAATCTAGTAATATTCCAGAATTAAAATTGAAATAAACCAAATGTCCATTGACTGATAAATAAATAAAGAAGATGTGGTATATATATACAATGGAATACTACTTAACTATGAAAAAGAATGAAATCTTGCCATTGGCAACAACATGGATGGAACTAGAGTGCATTATGCAAAGTGAAATCAGTCAGAGAAAGACAAATATCATATGATTTCACTCCTATGTGGAATTTAAGAAACAAAACAAGGAGCATCTGGGTGGCTCAGTTGGTTAAGCATCTGACTTCGGCTCAGGTCATGATCTCACAGTTCGTGGGTGTTTGAGCCCCATGCTGGGCTCTGTGCTGACAGTAAGAGCCTGGAGCCTGCTTCAGATTCTGTGTCTCCCTCTCTCTCTGTCCCGCCCCTGCTCATGCTCTGTCTCTGTCTCTCAACAATAAATAAAAAACATTAAAAAACAAAAAGAAACAAAACAGATGAACATAGAGGAAAGAAAGGAAAAATAAGATTAAAACAGAGAAGGGGGCAAACCATAAGAGACTCTTAGATACAGAGAACAAACTGAGGGTTGCTGGAGGGGGGGGGTGGGGGATAGGCTAAATGGGTGATGGGCATGAAAGAGGGCACTTGTTGGGATGAACTCGGGGTGTTTATAAGTGAGTGATGAATCACTAAATTCTACTCCTGAAATCACTATTATACTATATGTTAACTAACTTGGATTTAAATAAAATTTAAAAATTAAAAAAAAAGTTTATTATATTTGAAGTAAAAAAAAAAAAGACACACACAGGTGACCACGACTGTTAGCCACACAGTGCCTACTACTCAGCAGGGGCTCAAGTTAATGCCTGATGATGTTGAGGGGAACGGGTTGCAGGATGTCACCCCCTTGAGTTGCTTTGCAAATTGTTAGATGTTTCCACTGTGTAACGAACATATTCAAAGAGTGTTACCAGATTTAGCATTCAATTCTCTTCAACTTAAGAGTCCAGAGACTGTTTGGGAGAAAATAACCTTTTATCCACTTGGTTGGAATCGTCAAAATATGAAACATGTTACTTGGAGCGAGTTAAAAGATCCTGATCTCAACACGGTAGTGCGAGTTACAACCACCATGCAGTGATGTCATTTCTAGCATTTTATAAAAAGTCCTTTTTGCTTATCATGCCATTTGATCTCATGTTCTTAGCCAATGTGTAAACGGTGGCTTAGCCACAGTGTTTGACAGGAAAGCTGTCGAGTCATTTGCAAAGCAACATCTAAACTCTTGATTTAAGAGGATGGGGAAGGTAGAAATGAAGAGAGAGCTCAGTCTTGGCTTTGTTGTAAAAACCCTGGCAAGTTAGCTAATCTCTCTAAATACCTGTTTCCTCCTTTCTAAAATGAGTAGAAATATAGTGTCTGTCTCGTGGGGCTGTGAAAAGATGAGAATAAATAATTCATGCAAGGCATTGAACATAGTGCCCGGCACATTCTAAGTGCTTGATAAATAGCTGTTAATAGCGTGACACTAAGACATGAATCAGAGCAGAGTACTTTTTACAGGACATGCTGCCCTCTTGGGCAAATAAGTAACTCGGGAATGATTTCTGATGAATACATTTTGATTCTGACAGCGCACCCAGCAGCCAGGACTGAACTCCCGGTTGCATCTGGGACACGAGCACACATATACGCATGTGTGCAAGCGCAGACGCCCACGTACACATGCACGCACGGGAAAAAAAATGGAGGTTTCATTCCAGTCTTAAAGAACTTTGGGGACACTTTCCGCTCCAACAATATAGGAACTTTTCCAGCTTCAGGAATAACCATAACAATGGAGAGCCTGATACAGAATAAACCTTAGACACGGGTGAACTCACCAGAAAGAAGGGGAAGACATGAAGGAACTGGAAGCCAGTGCCATGAGAAGAAAGTTGGTAATGTAGTTATCAGACCAGAAACTGGCAGGGGCAGAGGCTGTGGTCCTGGGCTGTGTGAGGGGCACTGAGACCCCCACTTAAAGTCAGGACACTCTAATAATTGCTGGACCGGTGAAAGGTGTCAGTAGCTTATCTCTGCCCAGGGCTCTGGGTGAAAAGATAGTTTCCCATAAAAATTAAAAGTCCCCCAAGCCTGCATTACATGGGGTTTAGAGTTTGAACTGACACAGTCTACCAGCATAATGCCCATGAAAATTGATCCTGAGTGGGTGATAACCCAGGGGTGCCTGGCCAGGGCCGGGGCAAGCCAGCTCAGTTGGGTCCTGTCACTACCCAGACCACACAGAATTTGCAAAAAAAACAAAAACAAAAACAAAAACAAAAACAAAAACCTAAGTCCTTGTACAGATGAGCTCACAATTAAAATATTAAAAATATTAGGGGTGCTCAGATGGCTCAGTTGGTTGAGCATCTGACTCTTGATTTCAGCTCAAGTCATGATCCCAGGGTCATGGAATTGAGCTCCATATTGGGCTCCGTGCTGAGCATAGAGCCTGCTTGAGATTCTCTACTTCTGCCCCTCCCCTGCTCATGCTTACTTGTGCGCTCTCTCTGCTTCTCTCTCTCATAAAGTTAATTGGACAAGGTTGGAGTCTGGTAATCTCTGTGTATGTGTATGTTTTTGTTTTTGTTTTTGTTTTTTGAGAGAGAGAGAGAGAGAGAGAGTCTCAAGCAGGCTTTACGCTCAGCGTGGAACCCAACAAGGGGCTCGATCCCATGACCCTGGGATCATGACTTGAGCCAAAAGCAACAGTTGGACGCTCTACCAAATAAGCGACCCAGGGGCCCCTAGCAATCTTTGTTTAACTAAGTTTAATAAATTCATTAGGACATTCTTCGGTGAAATATGAAAAATGCTGCTTCACCTATGCTTTTCTATTTCAAGATAATTTTCTTTGTACTTATTCCTCCCTTCACTCAACATGCATTCATCAAAGGCTTGTTTTGCCAGGCACCGTGCCAGGAACACCCATGCCTTCTTTTTCCCTCACTGTAATGTCTAGAGGATGTGCTCACACCCCCAAGTTAGAGATGGGGAAACCGAGGGGGAGGCGGTCATTGGCCGGCCAAGGACCCACAGGGATGTGTGTCAGAGCCGGAACACCAGCCCTATCTTCCTCCTTCCTGGGAACCGCAGTCTCCACCACCCCTGGGTGTCTGGTTCCTCAACTGACCTACCATAGGTGATTCAAGAAAGGAGTCACCAGAGCCAAGGTTCTCACAAAGTAGTCTTGTCCTCCCAGTATAAGCCCCTGAGGGCCCAGTGGGCCCACTGCCTGGAACACACCTGGCCACCTGCCAATGACAATAACTTCAGCTTTGGCCTTTGGTCACTGGCATGGCAGGTGGGAGGGAGACCAGGACATTCGCGGACTCCATCTCCATGGGAGGGCCTTGCCATGCCATGTATGTGGGGCGGGGCTCCCCCCCCCCCCCGCCCCTCTGATCCTCTCATGTGCTTTGCAGGGTCCTTTGGAAACCCACTTCCTATGTAGAAGGACAGCTGCCTTCCTTTCTGAGACTTCGAGCACATTTGTGCCGCAGGTCTCTCAGCCCAGAACACTCTTCTTCCTGAGCTCTCGTGGCTCCTCCTCCTTTCCTTCCACCTCAGAGAGGCCTCCCTTGGCCAGTGCACCTGAAACATCACCTTTGAATCATTTGCCGCACACTTCTGCTTTATTTTCTCCCTGGAACACGCATGCTGATATTTTTCTGTGTTTGGTTATTTATGGCTTACTCCATGGTTATTTATGGCTTGACTCCATTAAGACAATGTCAGCCTCACGAGGGCACACAGCTGTTTCATTCTTGGCTGGATCCCTGGAACCTGGAATGAGTGAATGACTGGTCTATCACTGTAGGTCAGTCAGATTCTGGTCCTCAACTTCTTTGCCTGCACATTAAGTGGATTAGACTCAAACAGTGCCTTTCAAACTTTTAAACTTCAAAAGTGCCTTTCAAACCTTAAAGATGAACCTTTCTCTAAATGAAATTTTAAAAAGAATGGATAATATTAGGTCTACACTTTTTAAAAAGTTTTTTAGATGTTCATTTGTATTTGAAAAAGAGACAGAGCCCAAGTGGGGGAGGAGCAGAGAGAGAGAGAGGGAGACACAGAATCTGAAGCAGACTCCAGGCTCTGAGCTGTCAGCACAGAGCCTGATGTGGGGCTTGAACCCACAAACAGTGGGATCTTGACCTGAGCTGATGTCAGACACTCAACCAACTGAGCCACCCAGGCACCTCTGGGACTATATTTTTGAAGCTGGGGGAAGGTCCCAGGACTTCTGTGTGTATCTCCCTGTTCCCTGGCTCCCCTCTCCCCTCAACCTCCTTTATTCTCACAGATCGATGGGGTTCTTTGGAGCACAGTTTGGAAACCATTGACCAAAGCAAGGTCCACCTCCAACGTCACCTGTTGGACTCACAGGTGAGTTGGACTCACTGACCTTCCGTCTATGAAATTCTAGTATTGTAAGTCTAATCATCTCCATAAATGCAGAAAATTATCTAAAAGTCAGGTAGACTCCAAAATAGAATTGCAAAACACATTCAACATCATGCCTGTTAACAGCCAGCAATCATCGGGAGTTTATCAAGCATTTCTTGTTTGACAAGCACTTTGTGGAGCCATGGGACTCATAAGATCTCAGATTGCTCAATCAAGCTAGTTGATGAAATCAGACACAGCACTCAGAATCATTAAGACCGTCTATCATCAAGTGCTAGAAAGGTGGACAGGTTCTATAGGCAAACGAGAGATCGTGGAAAGAGATCCAGTGAGGTCAAATGGGAAGGCAGCTTGGAGAGAAGGTAACATCTCTCAAGAGAAAACCAGAAGGCCATTTTTGGTAGGGGATGTAATGGGTGCTGTGGTGCCCACCCAGGCCCCATAGCAGGACTGAGGCTCTCACACCCTCAGCTGCCAGGAGGGAAGCCTACTGATGCCTCCCCAGCCAACAGAATGGACTTGGCCTGGTGGTTATGGAGTCATGGTCTTGATCCCAAGCAGAGATGGAATTTTCCATCATTGCCATATCTCCAATTATGGTCATTGTGGCAGAGACTGCTAATTGTCCCCACCATCCATTCTCTGCTTCTTCCTTAGGATCTGAACCTACAGTTTTTAGCCAGACACATGGCTTCCCAGAATAAAGTCTATATGTCCCAGTTTCTTTTACAGTCAGATGTGGCCACGTGACTAAGTTCAGATCCACGGGAGATAAGGGGACATGATGTGTGCACCTCCAAAGCCTGCCCTTAAAGAGAAGAGGTGTGCTCTCCACTTTTCCCTCCCCAATTAGCTGGAATAAAGACGTCATGGGAAGCCCTACTGGACTGTGGGCAGCACAAGGGAAGGAACCTTGGTCCTAACTCTGTGGAGCTGGAGGCTGGAGTGCAAAGGCAGCATGAGTGAGCGATGCTCTTCTGTCTTGCTGAAGCCTCTGCTATCCCAACCAAAGCAACTATAGTATCAACCCCTTGGTTTGCAAAGCTCATTCACAGGAACCTCTGTGATTCCCAGAGCCAGGCCGTGGAGAGGGGAAGGCAGGCATGACTCTTTCCAGTTGTACAGCAACTGAGCCGAGCTCAAAGTGGCTTGTCCAAGGTCACTCACTGCTGAGTGGATTCCTAGGTCCAGAGGGAAAGGAGAAGGGGGAGAGAGTTTAGATGTCGGGATCACACCAGCTTTGGTCTGAACCCCACCTCCCTCCTTACTGAACCCTACCATGAAAGACCACGTGAAGACAATGTGTGTGGCAAGCTAGGTTCATGATCTGCCTGTAGGACACTATGGGTTTCAGAATCCAGAGAGCCTGATTCCTAATCAGGTGCTTTTTTCCATGGGGACTCTGGCCTTTGAGGCAAGTGCTATCCTAGAGCTGGCTGTGGGAGCAAGAAGGGAATCAGGACTCACTCTCAGGGGAGGTGATGTCTGAGATAGGCCTTGGAGAATGGGGAGATGTTACATGGGGAGAGAAGGAGGGACCGCGTTCTTCAGAGAGGGACCAGTTGGAGTAAAGGCACAGGGATGGATGCATCCTGAGACTACGTACCCTGGAAGTGAAAAGAAAAGCTCCCAATCCCAGCCCTGATCCCTTTAAATATTTTATTTAGTGGTTTGGGTGTTTGGGGTGGTGGGGGCTGGGGCAGAGGTTGGGGGTTGGCAATGTTGAGAAGGCAGCATGACAGTGTTTGGAAAATAATTACTTAACAAAATATTTTTAAGTTTATTTTGAGAGAGAGAGACTGTGAGCAGGGGAGGGGCAGGGAGAGGGAGAGGGAGAGACAATCCCAAGCAGGGTCCGCGTGCTGCCAGAGCAGAGCCCCACACGGGGCTCAAACTCACAAACCGTGAGATCATGACCTGAGTGGAAACCAAGAATTGGCTGCTTAACCAACTGAGCCACCCGGGTGCCCCATGAAAATAATGACTTTTATTGGACAAAAAAAAAGTCACTTGATGAGTTCATGGTCCCTCTCCTCACCCACTGGGAGTTGCTGGGCAACAGCCACTGAAGCAGATGCCTGCCCCTCATGGTCTCAACCAGCCTCTGTGCCCCTGGGCTTCCTCAGACTCACAGTTCTTCTCTACGCGCAGATACATGCTCTGAGACGTTCATGCAAAAAACAAAGCCTGGTGAGGCTACATGCAACTTCCACATGAGCTTAATGTTATTATAACATTAAAAATATAAAAAACAAAACAAGACAGGGTGGGGAGGCTCTGGATGAAACCTAGGTGGGAAATGCTGATAACTATTGAAGTTACAGGATGGGGTTTTTGGGGGTCCATGATTTTGCCTTTCTCTAACATGTTTGAAATTTTTTTGATTAAAAAAGTTATTAATAAATTTTTTAAATGCACATGTGTTTTTATAGCAGCATTATTCATAATAGCCTAAAGTTAAAAACAACCCAAATGTATATTACCTGATGAATACATAAATAAAATGTGTTATATCCACACAACGGAATATTGGATAATAAAAAGAATGAAACAGCAACATATGCAACAATATGGATGCATTTGAAAACGTTCTGCTAAATAAAAGAAGCCAAACACAAAAGACCACATATTGTGTGAGTCCATTGAAAGGAAATGTCCAGAATAGACAAATCTACAGAGACAGAAAGTAGATTAGTGGCTGCCAGGCACTGGGTGGGGGCGGGGGGAGGGTTAGGAATTGAGAGGCGACAGTTAAGGGATATGGGGTTTTATTACTTTTGGAGGTAATAAAAGTGTTCTAGAATTGATGGAAATTGAATGGAAATTGAATGGAAAAACCCATTCCCCATTAATAATCGGACAGAGAATTTTCATGAGGCCAGTCCTGTGATGGGCATTTTACAGGTTCCATACAAAATGCCCCAGCCATTTCCACTACCTGGTCAGACATTCATCCAGTCTTAAGGGGGCAGCACATCTAGTTTTCCAAAGCTCACTGGGTCTCAATCTGCCTACACACTGGAATCCCCTGGGGGTTGGATAAACACTGGTGCCTGGGTTCCACCCCTGCCCCAGGGGGATCATGATTTAATGTGCTTGGGGAGAAGCCTGGGCAGTGAGCACTAAAAAAAATTCTTTTAATGTTTATTTTTAATAGAAAGAGAGAGAGAGAGAGAGAGAGAGAGAGAGAGCTCAAATGGGAGAGGGGCAAAGAGAGAGGAAGATACAGAATCTGAAGCAGGCTTCAGGCTCTGAGCTGTCAGCACAGGACTCCACGCCGGGCTCGAACTCACGAACCGTGAGATCATGACCTGAACTGAAGTGGGATGCTAAACCGACTGAGCCACCCAGGTGCCCCATGGGCCATGGGCATTTTAAAAGCGCCCTGAGTCATTGAGGAGGGCACTTGTTGGGATGAGCACTGGGTGATGTATGGAAACCAATTTGACAATAAACTATATTAAATAAATAAATAAATAAATAAATAAAAATAAAAGTGCTCTGGGTGATTTGAACGTGCAACCGAGGGGAAGATTGTTTTAATGACTAGAAGAGAATATTAAATTATGGCATTAGAGTGTGGCGTTCTATCATGAAGCTTTTTTTTTTTTTAGAATTATGTGAACACAGGATTAGAATATAAACAGTATTTCTCCCTGTGCGTTTCAGTCTGGGAATCTGGAGACCTTGGGTCTATAGGTCATCTCCGTGACTGCACCAAACAAAGGGGACCCACAGGAGCAGCAATTGGGCAGGCAGGTGGGCCTCTTGGAGGACAGGTGCTCCCTTCTTCTGGAACAGCCGTTTCCCATCTTGGACAACTCTTGCTGAGCCCAAAGCCGCTTCTCTGACACTTGCATGTGGCCCCTGACCTCAGTCAACCTGCACCATTCACTAGCCCCTGGAGGTATCCCCTTTCCCCACCTTGCTGTGTTACTGTCGTGATGTAAGGTGAGGTCCTTGCAGGAAGCCTAGGCCCCGCCCAACCTATCCCTACCTGTGGAACTTCTCCTCACCATTTTTTAATGCATATTTTTGAGAGAGCACAAGTGGGGGAGAGGCAGAGGGGTGTGGGGGAACAGGATCTGAGACAGGTTCTTGCGCTCACAGCGGAGAGCCAGATGCGGGGCTCGAGCTCACAAACCATGAGGTCATGACCTGAGGTGAAGCCAGACACTTAACCGACTGAGCCGCCCAGGCGCCCCTTGCTCACCTTTCAGACGCCATTTTAGATGCCACTTCCACAAGGCCTCCTAGCACTGGAGACATTGCCCCTTCCTCTGCACTCCTATGCCTTTGAGTTTTCTAACATTTGGCTGGAACTCTCCTGTGTTATATCTACCTGGTGGCTGCCTTTAAGTCCCAGTAGACTACAGGCTCCTTGAGGGTGAAGGCAGAGTTTCATTTTATTTTATATCTCCGTGTCCTCTGCAGAACCTAGCATATGCTTAGCAAACACTTGTTAAATGAACGAATGAACAGATGAACGAAGGAATGAATGGCTTGTCATGCAGTTTTTACAGGGGGAAAGGTGCCAAGTAGTTGAAGTAGGGATGGGGTTGTAAGTCCACCAAATCCCCATTCTTTAACGAAAAACAATTTTATTTTTCAAAATTATGCGACGACAGCTTGGAGGCAAGCTCCCAGCCCCACTTCTGGCCAGACTGGAAATTTCTAAGAAGCCCCACCAGTTGTCATGAAGACCATCTGTCCTCACATGAATGAATGAATGAATGAAGGCAGGCCTTTACTGCATCACTAATGGAAACCAGGCCCTGTGCCGAGTGGTTTTTACACACTTTTTCACGTACCCCAAATTGGTCCTATCACAGAGCTTGACACACATCTCCAGAAGAGGGACCTTCTGGCTCAGCTTTCACAGGAACAAAACATGCAATCTCAGGGCAGAAAGCCCAGGCTGGGAACAAGTGTGACCTGGAGGCGAGAGGCCCCGTGGGCCATGTGTTGAGGAATTTTTTTTTAAAAAATAGACAAACCTCAGGAATGCCTGAGTGGCTCAGTCGGTGTAGCGTCCAACTTTTGGTTTCAGCTCAGGTCATGATCTCAGGGTTGGTGGGTTCAAGCCTTCCATCGAGCCCTCCCATCCTGTTGAGCCCCCAGTCAAGTCCAGTGATGGTGGTGTGGACCCTGCTTGGGATTCTCTCTCTCCTTCTCTCTCTGCCCTTCTTCCACTCTTGCTCTCTCTCCCTCTCTCTCAAAAATAAATAAACTTAAAAAAAATAAAAAAATAAAAAGACATAAACCTCTGGTGACATGGAGATACAGTGATTATTTGCACCTAAAATATGAAACCATCTACCAACAGACTTTTGGAAACATTCAGAATGTTCACAAGTTTGCTCAAAACAAGATCAATATGTAAAAACAGTCAACCTTCCTTTATATCAGCAATAATCAATTGGATTAGGAAATGCCATAGGAAAAAAGAACCCATATTTCACAGAAACAAAAACTAATACATTCAATAAAGACATACTTTATTGAATGACAGTAAAGGCCAGAAGAAATAGAGAGAGACTATATTTATAAATGGGAAGATATAATTTCAATTAAAATCCCAACAGAGCTTTTCATACTGGGGAAGCAGGGTCAGAAATAACAGAGACAATATTTGAAGAAGAATTGGAAGAGGAGCAGAGCAGGAGAGGGATTGCCATATATAATAAGGCTACAGTGATTAAAACAGTGAGATGCGGTGCAGAAATACACAAATTCACCAGTGGGAGGGAAGAGAGACTCCAGGGACAGACCCTTGAGAGTGTGAAGCTTGAGTAAGTCAGAAGCGGCATCTCAAACCTGTGTGAAGAGGGTTGCCTGTAAAAGGTGTGCAGAAATTGGTTATCACACGGCAAAACGATGAAAAACTTTGTTGTTGTTGTTTTTGAATTTTTAAAAAATGTCTGTACCTTGGAGAGAGATAGAGAGACAGAGTGCAAGCAGGGGAGGGGCAGAGAGAAAGAGGGGACACAGAATCCGAAGCAGGCTCCAGGCTCTGAGCTGTCAGCACAGAGCCCGACAGGGGGCTTGAACTCAGGAACTGCGAGATCATGACCTGAGCTGAAGTCGGACGCCCAACTGATTGAGCCACCCAGGCGCCCCTGAAAAACTTTGATTTCTACCTCAAACTAGCCGCAAAATAAATTGCAGCTGGATTGATGAAAGAGCAAAAGCCTTCAGAACTTTTGAAAGAAAATGTAGAAGAAACCATTGTAACAAAGTTAAGATATTAAGATGCAGAAACTATAAGAGGAAAAGATTGATACATTTGTGTTAAAACTGACATTTTCTGAATGACAAAAGACATCCTAAAATAAAAAGATAAGCCATGGAGTGGAATAAAAGAGCTGTAATGTCTACAACTGCCACATGGTTCATGTGCTGACTATATAAAGAACATCTATTACAAGTTAAAGAGAACAAGATAATGGTAGGAAATAAGGCAGGAAAACCTCTCAAGCAGATGGGTAAGTCACAGAAGATGGTACACAAGTGGGCAGGAAATACACAGAGATGCTTAACATTAATACCAATCAGGATATGGAGATTAAATAAGCAAAACAAAATGTGATATAGTTTCACATGCATTAGATTGACTTAAAACTTTGAGGTCTGACAATACCAGGAATTGGTGAGATTGTGGGAAAATTAGAACTTGAACCCACTGCTAGCAGTTAGAGAATGATTTAGTCAAGTCTGGTACGTTAATGTGAATGCCTATCCTAGAGAAACCTTCTCTGTGGGCATGAGAGACACAAACAAGGATGTTCATTGCAGTGTCGTTTATAACAAAAACTTGACTGTTCCATCAATGGAATGGCTAAAAGTCTTTTTTTTTAAATTTTTTCTTAATGTTTACTTATTTCTGAGACAGAGACAGAGCATGAGTAGGGGAGGGGCAGAGAGAGAGGGAGACACAGAATCCAAAGTAGGCCCCAGGCTCTGAGCTGTCAGCACAGAACCCGATGCGGGGCTTGAACTCACAAACTGTGAGATCATGACCTGAGCTGAAGTTGGATGCTTAACCGACTGAGCCACCCAGGTGCCCTAAGCCATGATATAGTCTTAATGGAATATATACTGAAAGAGGTAAAGATCCTCAAAGAGAGTCAGGAAATGGAGTCCTTATTCTTGTTCTGCTTCTGATGATGGGATGTTAGACAAGTCACTTGTCTCTCTGTCTAGAATGCTCTCCCCAGATATTCTCACAGCTGGCTCCCTCACCCCCTCCAGGTCCGTGTGCAAATTCCATCTGCGCAGAGAGACTTCCCTGACCCCGGGACCCATGCAACAAGCATCTGTACTCCCTGACATTGCTTTGTCAAGAAGCAGCATGTTTGGGGGCACCTGGGTGGCTCAGTCGATTAAGCCTCCAACTTTGGCTCAAGTCACGATCTCACAGTTCATGAGTTTGAGCCCCGTGTCAGGCTCTCTGCTGTCAGTGCAGTGCCCGCTTCGGATCCTGTCTCCCTCTCTCTCTGCCCCTCCCACACTCACTCTCTCTCTCCCTCTCAAAAATAAACAAACATTTCAAAACAACAACAACAAAAAGAAGCAGAGTGGTTTAAAAGGTGAGCGTGCAGACGCTGGGCCAGACTGTGTTCAAATCCCAGCTTTACCAAGTACTGTGTGTATCACCTTAGGCAAGTCAGTTAAGCTTTCTGTGACTCAGTTTCCTCCTCTGTAAATGGAGATGATAATAGTTTTCACCTCACAGAGTTGTTGTGAGGACTGAATGAGTTGATATGCCAAAGACTTAGTGCCTAGTATAAAGGAAGTGCTAGCAAATTACCTGGTAGTAAACTTGAATGAAGCAGACTGGAATGATGTGAGATAATAAGTCTCACAAACATTCTGCTGAGTGACAAGGGCAAGTCCCGCGTGCACCTCACTCCCCCTTAAACTACTCTCCTGATCACGGGCAGTGCACGATCCAGGCCTTGGTCACACCTACAGTTGGGTGTCCTCATGGGTTTCAGTGCCTCTCACCTGCTGTCCATGCCTGTCACAGCCCGCCCAAGTCAGCTTTTGGCAGTATTGGTTGAACTGATTGAAATGAATGAGTTCTGACAAGGCCTTGAATGCCAGAGGATGGAAACACCACTTTAACTCTCCCAGAAGGTGTATTTTAAGAAGTTGCAACAAAGACATGATGCGGGTGGGAGCAACAGGGCAGGTGAGTGACACCGATACCCAGAAAGGGAGAGAATCCCAGAGGCAGGATGTCTCCAAGGGCAGGAATTCTGTGACTCTCAGACGAGGGAGTGGGGGCTCTCACCCAGCTCCTTTCTGAAGGCTTGTTCTAGGGTCCATTGTGTGACTGGAACATTAACTGCTACATTCAAAGAGGACTCTGTGCATTAAAAAAGAGGTAGAAGGGCCAGCAGACACCTGAAAAGACTCTCAACTTCACTCATCCTCAGGGACATGCAAATCAAAGCCACAATGAGATATTACCTCCACCTGTCAGATGGCTAAAATCAAAACCTTACAAAACAACAAATGTAGGTGAGCATGTGGAGAAAAAGGAACACTGGTGCGTTGTTGGTGGGGACGCAAACTGGTGCAGCCACTGTGGGAAACAGTATGGAGCGTCCTCAAAAAAAATTAAAAATAGAATTACCATATGATTTGTTTTTCCACTCCTGGATATTTACCCAAAGAATACGGGAACACTAATTCGAAAGGATACATGCACCCCTATGATTACTGCAGCATTATTTACAATAGCTAAATTATGGAAGCAGCCCAAGTACCCATTGATTGATGAATGGATAATTACTCAGCCGTACCAAAGAAGGACATCTTGTCCTTTCTAACAACATGGATGGACTTCGAGGGTATAATGTGAAATGAAAGAAGTCAGTCAGAAAAAGACAAACACCATGATTTCACTCATCTGTGAACTTTAAGAAACAAAACAAACGAAGGAGAGAAAGAGACAAACCAAAAACCAGACTCTTAACTATAGAGAACAAACTGATGGTTACCAGAGGGGAGATGGGTGGGGGACGGGGGAAAGAGGTGAAGGGGATCAAGAGGACACTTATCATCATGAGCACTGAGTAATGTACAGAATTATTGAATTGCTATATTGTACTCCTGAAACTAATATGACATTCTATGTTAACTATACTGGAATTTAAATGAGGAAAAGAAAATGATCTAGAAGGATCTAAGCAGAGCCCTTAGCACTAACTACAGGAGGGAGTCTTTAAAAAAAAAAAAACTCCACATACTTTCGCACTGTTTGAGTTTTGTACAGTGAGAAAGAGTTCATTACTTGTGAAATATTAGAAAGAAAATATTATTTGCCCATAAGAGGTACTCAGTAAATGGGCATTACTATTATTCTTTACAATGAAGACAGACAGATTTCTCACCAAGCACAGAGGTCCCTGGGAGGGGAAGGCAGCCTGCCGCCACACTTTCCTCACACAATGCAGTGGGACCTTCTGCAAGGCTCACTGGCTCTACCTTCAAAGTGTATCCTGAACCCTTTGGCTTCATTCTGTCCTCAACACCCAGCCACCTGCTGTGCTCAACCCTCGCTAGACACATCAGAGTCTCCCTGTTGCTGCCCTTCCCCCTCCAACTCACTCTGCCCAGCCGGTGAGTGAGGTTCCTTAAAAACCTCAGCCGGGTAGTTGACACGCACCAAAGTGGTTCCCGGGTGTCAGACTCTGTGATAAACCGGTCACTCTAGCTCAGTTAATCCTTTAACGACACTGGGAATTAGGTACACGCAGAGTCTCCACCTTACGGATGCAGAAACGGAGCCGCAAGAGTGTGCTCCCAGCCCATGTGGAGAAATGGCCGAGCCGAGATCCAGTGCACGTGGAGCACGTGCTCTCAGCCAACTCCCTATGTCCCCCCTCACGGTGTGACTGTGCTCCCCAGCTCTCCGAGTGAATCCAGAGCTTGCGGCTCCGGCCGGAGGAGTCCTGTGTGCACCATCTGACCCCCTCCTGCCTCTCCAGCGTTGGCCTCCGTGCCCCCCTCCTCGCCCCCACTCCCTGGCTCCTTGGCTGCTTCTCCACCTGGAACGTTCTCTCCCCCATCTTCCAATGACTTGTTCTCTCACGTCACTCGGGTCTCCGTTGGGATGTCGCCTTCTTGGAAAGGGCTTCCCTGACCACCTTTCCTAAAACAGCCCCCACTTCCTTCTCTGACCCTTTCCTGCCGTAATTGTATTCCTAGGTCTTATCCACATCCTGATGTGGCATCATAAGGTTTCCTGTCTGAATGTTTATATCTGTCTCCTGTCTCTAGAACTGCTGCTTCCAGGGGGCGGGGACGTCGCACAGTAGCACAGTAAATGAATAAATGTGCTCTGAGGCAACCCATGAGGATGCTGGTGTAGGCCCGCCATGTGGGACTGCCAGGAACATGTCCGCTTCCCCTGCATGGGATGGCCCTTCTGTCCTTCTCTCTGGGGAAGAAGGTGATGTGAGATCCTCTGTGTTCCTTCCCTGTCTCTCCCCCTCCGGCTCATCCCCGCAGCCACAAGGCTTGTACCTCTCCAGCCACCTGGGTGCTGGCCCCACCACGGTGATAAAGATGTGAAGTGTCGCCCCTCCCAAGGATGTGTGCACTTCAAACAAGGCCCAACAGGAATGCCACTTCATCCCAGGGTATGACCGTGTCATGGCATCACTTCCAAGCCCAGGCTGTTTGAGGAAGGTACTGCCTTTCCCTCTCCCTGGCAGACAGGACATCACAACTAAGAGCATTGAGAGAGAGATGGGTCCATGCTCGCCCAGTGGGTCAGAGACTGGGACCTGGCAGACCCCAATCTCAAATGTGCCAGCTGCCTGCCGTCCCACTGGACCCCCCCTCTTCCTTTCCTGCCACCCAGAAGTCCTGGCTTTCTTCCCCAAAGTGTGCCGAGCCACCCTCAGGCTCCACTTCAGGGAACCCCCCCCCAGAAGTTCTCCCAGAGAACCCTGAAGCAAGGCCTTACCCATTTCAATCCCACAGATGACCAGAGCCGCAATCACTGCCCCCGCTGACGTCCCAGCAAAGCGATGGGTCGTTTCCAGCATCCGGGGGGCCAAGTCTCGAAGGGCGTCCACGGCCCCAGCCTGGTAGAAGGAGAGAAATCCACTGCCGGAGAAGGAGATGGAATGAGGAGTGTCTGGGTCCCCCTTGAACACCTGTTCTTCCATCGCCTTGGCCCCTCAGTGCTTGCCTCTCGCTGCTCTCCTGCTGGAACTCAGGGCCGAGCCTCCCTGCCGCCTGAAGCCAAGAATGGGGCCGTGGGACACCCACGGGCGACTCAGGCTGCCACTGCCTGGGCCTGTCGGGTTCCTCCAGAAGACAGTCCCAAAGGCTGGTACAAGGTCTCAGGCCCAGGTGCAAAAGGCACCCCGAATGTGTGAGTGGCGTCCCGGACCTCTGAGCACGCCCCTGGCTTCATGGCGTGGCTGGATTCATCACTGTCACAGACTCCTGAGCCCTTGTCCTGTGCTGCGTACAGCTAGCAGCACCGGCAGCTGCCACGAGGGCCATCCCAAAGAGGCAAGCGCTTGCTCAGCCCTCAGCCCAGGAGGCTTCACACACTGACTTGCAAAACTTCCACCGATGGTTATCACAGGGCGCGTCTCTGACACACCGTGGCAGCAAAGGAATGATACGCTGGCCTCCCTCCGAGGACAGTGTCCCCTCCCCCCCAGGGCCGGCAGCTTGGCTGTGGTGTTTGAGGGGGACGTGCTCACAGCACCCATGCCCCCCGACAGCATTGCCCCTCCCCAGGCTCCTTCTCCAGGCTCCGTGGGCCCCGCACGGTGTGTTACACAATCGTTTTCATTAGTTCTTATGTAAGACCGAGTGTGTCTGTTCACATGTTAGGACTGGCCACAGGCAAAATTGTAAAGGAAGAGGTCAGGCTTCAGGGCCCCACCCACCACCGCCTCGCCATCTCTCCCCACCTTGGCTCCCCAGCCCTACACAGACCCACTCACCCTTAGCACCCTCTCACCAAGTCCCAAACTTCCATGCTGTCTCCTAAGTGTACAGGAGAAAATCAGCCTGAAATCTAGATCATTCTAAGTGTTTGGAGCTTCATACTGTATGCTCTTCTAATGACAAGTGTGAGATGGCAACATTTAACCCCAAGAATGAACAGCTTTGGGAGGCTGGGCCAGATGTGGGGGCATGGGGATCAGGGCCGAGAGGTATTTTGGAGCCTGGAGGGCAAAGGAAGTGGTGCGTGGGGACTGCGGTTGGCTCCAGGGAGCACAGGTCACGCCCCTTCTGGAGCTGTGCAATGTTGGCCCCCCCGGAGAGGAGGGCCCCTCCTCAGCCCACAAATTTCTCTGCCTCGGATGCCACAAAGCTGCAAAGTGGCAAAATCACATCTGTCCCCTCCCCCCTCCACCTAAGACCATACAGTGGCAGGATCCGAATTAGAATTGAGACACCAAGTCCCCCACTCAGTGCTCAGCCCAGCTCCACACTCTATTAGGATATGATGTCGATGCTTCTCCCCTGTCCCAGGGAACCCCCACCAACTCGTGGCCCCACGGATCCACACTGGAATCCACACTGGAATCCACAAGGAGGGCGACCCCCCAGAATTCAGTTAGGAGGAAGTTTTCTCTCTTGGGTGGATTTCCAGATATATAATTGTTCCCCCATCTGGGAAGACACCTTTGGATTAAGTGTGTGTGTAACAGGGACAACATGTGCGCCTGTGAGTATGGACGCAGGCACGCAGAGAGGGCTATGAGGCTTTGCTGCTGGCAGGGGGAAGGTGGGACGTGACAGGGTGGAGTTCAACCAGCTTTTGGAACATGGGGACCCTGCCTCCTTCCTGGGAAACCAGGTCAGCTCCACTGAGTATTTGCACACCCAGCTCTGTGTAGGGGGACCCGGGGGACAGGAGTGGGTACCAGTACCATCCCCTAACTCGGACGCTCACAGGCTTCTTGGGAATAAGACAAGCAAACGTGCAACAACCAGAGAACCACACACGGCAGTCTGTAATTAAGGACCAAATCGCGCGGGGCAGAGATTCCTGCCAGGAAAGGTAAGACACCAGAGTGAGTAGCGTGGGCTGGAACCACCGGAGAAGCTATGCGTTGGACCCCTGGGTTGGAGGCATTCAAAGAAGCCGGAAGGAAGAGGAGGGTTTAGCAGCAAGGAACAGCACAAACTCCCTGAAGAAGATGGAATGGGCATGATGGAGGGCAGTTACACGGGATGAAGGGCTTTCGATCATGCCGACATGAGCTGTATCTCAGTTCTGCTATTTATAGGCAGCGTGACCTGTGTGTGAGGCTCCTGGCCTCCGTTTTCCTCATCTGTGAAAGGGACAATAATACCTATGCTGTAGCTATACAGGTTAAAGATATGGCTGTCAAATGCCTGGCATGTGGTACCTCTGCGGTGATTAAAGGGTAGTAAGGGTCGACGCTTCTGGAACAGACGGACCTGGGAGGTAAGGTGGAATAGAAAGGGGTGCTCTGGAGAGGAAGGCATGATCCACCTGTGACCCACAGGAGGAGCTGGCAGAGGGCTCAGACAGGGTGACGAGACCAGGACTGGAAGATGAGGAAGCAGAACTATCCTCCTAGAGATGTTGGCAGCCGGGCCGGCGCAGAAGCCGAAAGGAGACAAGATAACGAAGCCGATGTTGCAGAGGCTCTAAGGACCAGGCGACTGCTTGGGTGAAGATGAGTCACTGCAGATGCCTTGGTTTCAGCCTGGGGGTCAGCAGGGGTAGGGTGGCCTTTGGCTGACTTAAGGAAACTGGGACAGGGCTGGGGAAACTGAGTTAACTTTAAGACGTGTCCGAGAGGACAAGACGAGGTGGGAGTTGGAGGTGCAGGGCAGGAAGGCTCTGGGAGGGCGCAGAGACCGCTGCCATTGAGGCAGCAGAGAAGGGTAAGCAGTTAAAGGTTGGCACAGGGTTCTGTTGAAGAAAGACCGCCTTGGGCCAGTATTCTGCTTCCAGGTTCATGTTGCCATCCCCAAGGAAACAGGAAGCAAGACCACCTTGCTCTACACAGGCTTCGAGGGCTTGAGAAGGCTGGGGCCCGCCGTCCTTTCAAGGACGGTGCCTTGTCCTGACTCGGTCTCAGGCGCCGCCACCGCCTCAGTCTGGCCGTTGGGTTCGGCTGTCGTCTTCACTGAGTGCACTTATCCGATGGGGATGATGGAGGCCCCAGCAGGTGCAGCACAGCCCCTCTGCAAACAAACAAACCAGAAAGTCAGGACAGCACATGAGAAGGCCCCATGGGCGCTGCTAACGTGTTCCCCAAGTGCTCCCGTGTCTCGGTGGCAAACCACTGAGAAGGCTCATCTCCTTTCCCCTTGTTCCTGATGTTAGACTGAAAGCCCTAAGGACGACATCAAGAAAGGATCCCATTGCAACATTTCTGCATTTCATTTTTCAAGTCAGCTCATAATCCTCTCAGGTGCTTTGAACTAAGTTAGCCCTGCCCATGTGACTCATCAGCCCCAGCCAAGAAGAGGCGACTGCTTACCACAGGTCATCCTGACAAGATGATCCAAAATGAATTTATGGAAGAACCCATAAGTATAAAATGTGTAAGCCACCAGGACATGGCTCTGGGGGAGAAACACAGTGGGTTAGCCTTTCACCGATGGTACCCCGCCCTCTGCGTGGATCTTATAAAATGTTTATTTAGTGAAGAAACTGGTTGTTTCTTGACGTGAGAGAGTATGAAGGTCACAGCATTGGCCATGAATGATCTTGCCAATAATGTTTAACCTGAATCTGATTAAGACTTACTTTCCAGTTGACAGTGAATACAGAGCGTGAAGGAAAAAGCAAAGGGTGCTGGGTGAAAACCACCAGACAAATTGAAACTGTGGGCAGGGCTGGCAGATACTGTTGTTGCTACACAGCAGCTATTCCCAGGTCACTTGTTCTTTGCCCACTTCCCTATAAAGCAGCTAAAAGACCTGATGCTTGATCTCCCAGCCGCTCCCCGCCTCCCCTTGCGTCTAGAAACAATCATGAGATCCAGTTCTGGTCAATGTGAAGTACGGGGAAATCTGCTGTGGCTTCTCAGAAAGATTTTCCTCCTTGGTGAAGGAAAAAGGTACACAGAGAAAGCCCCTTTTGCGCCCTCCTCCATTTTTCCTGCCTGAGGTGCTGCCCTGTGAGAATGTGATGTTTGGAGCTATGGCAGCCATCTTGTGCCCATCAGGGAGACCTGATGGACACAAGGAGTGTATTCATTATCTATTGCTGTGTCACAAATTACCTCAAAACTTAATCTCCTAAGGTAACATTTATGATCTCATAGAGTTTCTGAGGATTAGGAACCCAGAAATGGCTCATTTGAGTGGTTCTGGCCCAGGGTCTTTCATGAGGTTGTAGTTAAACGGATTCTCCGGGTTGCAGTCATTTCAAGGGTCATTGGGGTGGACGAATCCACTTCCAAACACAGTCTCATGGTTGTTGGTAGGCATCAGTTGTTCCCTGGCTATCGATAGGAAGCTTTGATGCCTTGCCACATGGACCTCTCCAGTGGGCTGCTCACAAGATGACAGCTTGCTTTCCCCAGAGGGAGAGATGCAAGGAAGTGCAAGAGAGTAAGAGAGAGAAAGAGATGGAGATAGAGAGAAAGAACCGTGTGAACCCAAGATGGAGACTGTAGTCTTTTTATAACCTAATCTCAGAAGTGATACCATCCCTTCTATCATATTCTACTGGCCACATTGACCAACCCTGGTAAAACGTAAGGGGTGTATGAATACCAAGGTGGGAATTGTTGAGGGCCAGTTTGGAGGCTGGCTACTACACTGGGGATAGGAAAAGAGAAAGAGAGAAAAAGCCTGAGTCCTTGAGAAGATTGTTGAGTGACCATACCAATCCCAAAACCATTTGTACCTTTCCTATTATGCCAGATAACCAAGTACCTCTATTGTTTTTTTTAAAGTTTATTTATTATTTTGAGAGAGAGAGAGAGACAGAGTGTGAGCGGGGGAGGGGCAGAGAGAGAGAGAGGGAGACACAGAATCTGAAGCAGGCTCCAGGCTCTGAGCTGTCAGTACAGAGCCGGACGTGGGGCTCGAACTCCCAGACTAAGAGATCATGATCTGAGCCGAAGTTGGACGCTTAACCGACTGAGCCACCCAGGCGCCCCCGAGTATCTCTATTGTTTAAGCCACTGTTGATTTGATATTTGCTGCTGAAAACCTCATGACTAATTTGATATTTGCTGCTAAAAACCTCATGACTAATGCAAGGGCTATTAAATATTTCCAGTAAAATGTAACCTTATCTTGAAAAGAACAAATAAAATATGCCACTTGTTTTTAGTAAAAACAAAAAGAAATAATTTAAGGTAGTCTGTGATTATAGATGAAAGAATCCCGATTTGTGAAAATTCTGAAAACTTAAAAAAAATTTCAGGAAATTCTTATTACACCTTTTGGAAACTGCTTATCAACGAAGACTTTTGCTGGAAGAAGTAGAATATTAGTCTCTTCTGTATTCCTCCTGAAAATGAAGTGGGGCTCTCCTACTTAATCAAACAGGGTTCTAACACAGCACTTTGATGCAGGTGACTTAATTTCTGAATACTCGATCGACTATAGGTGTATTCTCTGTGTGGCGCACATGTTTACACCTTTTCTAAAAAGTCAACAATTTTTAAAAATAAGGCTGAGGGAGAGAGGAGAAAATCCGACACAAGGAAAGTGGGGACGGAGCTTTGCCCGCATGCTGTCGTGGTGTCCTTTACATGACCTTGAGATAATTCGTGCAGCCTAAGTCATATCTTCCCATTATAAAAGAGCCCCAACATAAAGTACCAAAAATAGAACAGCAAATATCCAACGACCTACCAGACATTTTGAACAATCTTAACATTTCACCAGATCTGAGTCAAATATTTGTTTGGTTTTAAAGAAACGAAACCTTACAGATGGAGTTGAAACCTCTTTTTGAACTCTTCCCTAACCTTACCCGCCCCTCCCCCCCCGCCTCCCCCACTCTCCTTCCCACGGGAAACCAGGTCCCAGATCCGACAGAATCTATCCCTTCTATGTTATATTTTTATTACATGAATATGATTTATAACCATGTACAGTATTGTTTTATAAATGTTTCTAAATTTCATGTAAGCCAACACATTGATTTATTCTGCGATTTGCCATTTTCGTTTGTGTTGTGACGCACGGTTTTCATCTTTTCCATTTCGCTGCTTTTGGGTGACCTATTATGGGACAACATATTTATCATTCTCCTACTGACGGACATTCTGGTCATTTCCAATGCTTCACTATAGCTGTAGTGAGCACCCTTGTATACATCTCCCTCTGCAGGGTATGGGAATTTTTCAGGTCACGGTATGGGTGTATCAACTGCACCCACAAAATCTGAATTTATGGAGGGGACTGAGTGATGATGGGAAAGGCCGACGTCATTGAAAGCAATTTCTATCACAGTGGTTCCTCATATCAGCCGAAATGGGCTCCAAGCCCCCCCGCCAGTGGATCCCCAAAACACTGGCTAGTACTGAGCCCTCTATGAATTATGTTTTTTCCTGTATGTATGCACCTACGATAAAGTTTAATTTATAAATTAGGCACAGTAAGTTAAGAGATTAACAACCATAATAAAACCATTGTCACAAAATTCTGCAATAAAAGCTATGTGAATGCGGTCTCTCTCTCTCAAAATAATCTCACTGTTCTGAGCTCACTCTCCTTCCTGTGCTGATGTGAGAGGACAAGATGTCTGTGTGAGGAGACGCCACGAGGTGAATGACGTGGGCGTTGTGACACAGCGCCGGGTCACCATTGACTTCCTGGCAATACTTCAGGAGGATGATCAACTGCTTCTGGACCGCGGTCAACCACTGGTAACTGAAACCACAGAAAGCGAACCAGTGGTTAAGTGGGGATACACCTCTTACATTTCCAGAGACCAGGGCACACGCAGGCCTACGTGGGGAAGCAACAGGTTTGGTCAGGAAGCGGAGGGATAAGGGGGAGGCAGGGCCCAGAACCTTTACTGTGTTTTCTGCGAGAAAGGCAAGGCAGGTCGGAGGAAACAGCTTGGGATTGGCTGGTTTGAATAATGTCAGCAGGCTGTGGACCGTAAGAGTGGTCTCTAGCTGTCTGGTACCTGGCCCTGGGTGATTAGAGCAGAGGAATATTGGCTCCTGGAATATAGGAGCCCACGGACGACGTGGATGGGAGTCTGGGCTTACGATTGCTTGTTTGCCTAGGAAAGGCATGTTCCCAGCCCTTTCCTCTGATTGGCTAGCGCTGGGGGTTTGGGGGCATGGGCAGTCTTTCAGTCAGGGAATTCACACAGGCCAGAACACCAAGAATATACGAAATAACTGTGTGCCCAGGGAGCTCAGTCGGTTAAGTGTCAAACTTCGCCTGAGGTCATGATCTCATGGTTCGTGGGTTCGAGCCCCGTGTCGGGCTTTGTGCTGACCGCTTGCTCGGAGCCTGGAGCCTGCTTCAGATTCTGTGTCTCCCTCTCTCTGCCCCTCTTCTGCTCGCGCTCTGTCTCTCAAAAATAAATGTTAAAAAAAACAAAGAATATACAAAATAAGAAAATATAGTTAACGCAGAGGGCACCTCTTCAATCTGATTATTGCTCTCTAGAATGGTTGGGCCAGTTTACGTTCCCACTGAGAGTTTATAAGCCATCTAACTGGTTGCTTCTCTTGGTATTACCAGAAATAAAAAATTGCCAATCTGAGTGACGTGAAATGCTATCTCATTGTTCACTTGATATTTTCCTGGTTATTTGTGAGGCTGGGCATCATTTCATCCATCCACTGGCCAATCCAGTTGCCTCTTCTTTGAATTGCTTGTTCTTAGCCTTTTCCCTTTGGGGTGGGGGCAGTATTTGTCTTTTGTCAACGAGTAGATGTTGGTACTAATACTAGCTAATATTAAATGCGTTGCAAATATCCTTTCCCAGTTTGCGACTTGTAACTTAAAAATTTTTTTTAAGTTTATTTGTTTATTTTAAGAGAGACAGTATGAGTGGAGGAGGGGCAGAGAGAGAGAGAGAGAGAGAGAGAATCCCAAGCAGGCTCCTCACTGTTAGCACAGAGCCTGATGTGGGGCTTGAACTCACAAAACTGTGAGGTCATAACCTGAGCCCAAACCAAGAGTCGGAGGCTTAACCAACTAACCCACCCAGGCGCCCCTTTAATGTGCCTCTATGGTACAGAAATTTAAAATGTATCATTTTTTTTCCTTTATGATTTATGTTTTTGTGGCTTGAAGTCATAAAAATGCTCTCCCATATAAAATGGAGTCTTGGTTATCTTAAATGATGTAACCATCAAGCCTAAGCTCTTGGTTCAGCCTCCGTTGAAAAACTACAGTCTGGTGGGCAATTTGGCACCATCTATTTTAAAATAAATACCTGCAGAAATTTATCCTACAGACGTACTCACAAGAGTCCCCAAAAATATATGCACAGAGTTGTTAAATACAGCAACATTTGTAATAGCAAAAATCTAGAAGTCACTAAATATCCATCAGTGGAAAGCTAGCTAAATGAGTTATGGCATAGTCATATAATGTAATTCTCCGCAGCCATAGAAAAGAATAAGGGAGATCTGGAAGTGCTCATATGGAAAGTTCTCCAAGATATATTGGTAAGTAGGGAAAATGAAAATAAAAAACCAGGGATCCAAACAGCATGCTATCATTTATGTTGAAAAGGAAAAACAAATTCTCTGTGTACGCACGTAACATTTCAGAAATAAAACTACTGAGGGTGGTTACTTTGGAGGAGGGGGACCAGGGTTTGAGGGCGGCAAGGAAATCCATTTTTCATTGCCAATCTTTTGTGCTGCTTTCACTGTTATTTCCATTCCCGTAAACAAAGAAGAATCGCTGTGGATGGTCGCATTTGCTGTAAGTTGCTATTTGTTTTGGCATTTGAAATATTCCGGGGTGAAGAGGGCCTTTCGTTCCGATAGCTGAGATGAAATTGAATTATTAGAAATGGGGCAGGAGACAGGGCATCCTCAGGACAGTTTCATTACATGTGTTCTGGAGCTGGGTCGCAAGGGCAGCGCTCCCAGCAGAGAGGGAGCCGGGTGATGAGATTCAGACCCGCCGTTGTCTGGGGGACAAGGCAGTTGTCTGAGGAGAGCTGAGTGAAGTGGGGGATGGGGAGCTGAGACAGGTGGGGGAAGGGGCAGAGGAGAGACAATGGAAGGTCAGGGCAGGTCTGAGCCAGGAGGATCCGCCCAGGTCCCTGCAGTCTTGGGCTGTCTGAGTCCCGAGGTCTGGGCCACCTTGCCCTGCTTGGCTGCGGGGTAAGAAGAGGCACCCCTTTCCCCAGTGGAGGAGGGGAGTCCCCAGCTCAATGCTGCCGGCAGGCAGTTCCTGGAGAGGAAGAAAAGCCATGCTCAAAGTAAGAAAATGCTCATCCTCTAAATGAGCACTAAAGGACTTGAGTTTACCCTGGAGATTTAAGAAGGAAAAGGAATCTGGTCAGCAGTCACAGAACAAAGACAAAAAGTGCTCCTGGGGTGAAACCCAGCTGCTCCTCTCAGGGCAGAGCAGTGTAGCTGGTGAGGGGCCCGGGCTCTGTGGGTTCGAATCACAGCTGTATCCCTGCGCTGCTGACAAGTTACTTCGCATCTCTGTGCCTTAGTTTTCTTATCTATAAAATGGGAAAATAATAATATTTACCCCCTAGGGGGCTGCCTTGGCATATAGTAAATGCTTATGAAGCGTTAACCACTGTTCTTTCTTTATTACCACCTTTGTAAATTCACCATAGCGGAGGTCCTGGCAGTGAGAAGGTCAGCCCATGGAGGCGTGTCTGTCAGACATGTCTGTTGTGCAAGACTATTAACCATGTTCAGAAGTCTGCTGAGTCAACTGTAAGCCAACTTGTCCATTTACACAGGCCAGCACAGTGGGTGGGTCCATCATCATCCTTCTCTGCGCTCCCCACGTGGGAGCCTCGACTGGGGCTCAGAGGCTCCCTGGGGAATGGGAACCGGTTCTGTGTTCTCATTTATTTCCACCTGCTTGCCTGTCAGCCCCTTAGGGGAAAGCACTTTTGTACCTAGGAGGATTGCAATTTATGGTTGTCCAATAAGTACCTGTTGAATGAGTAAATGGTCATAGCACATCCCCTGTCATAGCAACACTGGAAACGATCTACATGCTTGACACCAGGGAGTTATTATTAAATGTGGTCCAGTCACCCCACAAAATCACACAGTCATTGAAAAGGACGATTATCACAATATATAGAAAGATCGAGATATGCTTGTGATGTAGTCTTAGAAAAACAAACAAACAAAAAATCCAAAGAGTCTGGACATGGTGTTGATCCATCTTGGTGATATTTTGTTAAGTGAAAAAGCAATATTCAGAAGGGGGAGTACAATGAGCTACCATTTGTGTCAAAAAGGAGGAAGAGAATATAAGGTTTCCATTGCAATTATAAGCATAAAATGCTTCTGAATGACACACGAGAGATTGAAAACACTGAGGGCCTATAGGGAGGGGACAGAGACGTGAGCAGTGGGGGACAAATCACTGAAAATTCTTCTGTACCTTCTGAATGTTGAGCCATCTGAGAATGTTTCTAATTCAAAAATCAAATAATTTAAAACACCCGCTGGTAAGAAAGAAAGAAAGAAAGAGAGGAAGGAAGAAAGGAAGGAAGAAAGAAGAAAGAGAAAAGTATAGGGGGTGCCTGCCTGGCTTCATCAGCCAACCAGACAACTCTTGATCTCGGGGTCTTGAGTTCGAGTCCCACATTGGGTGTGGAGATTATTTCAAGAAAGAAAGAAAGAAAGAAAGAAAGAAAGAAAGAAAGAAAGAAAGAAAGAAAGAAAGAAAGAGAAAGAGAGAAAGAAAGAAAGAGAAAAGTAAAATAAAACACTTGCTGATACATAGCAAACTGAAACAGATCAGTAATTTTTTTCCTACTTATATTCCTCAATTCTAAGGCATGGGTTTTGCTCCCTACATTTTAAAGTTTCTGATATCGGAATGAATCTTATAATCAATGGACATTCTTAATAGGTTCTCACAGTGGTTTCTTTTTTTCCCTAAAATGCTTTTAGTACACTGATGCTAAGTCTTAACATTGATGGTATTTTAGAATCAAGGAAAAACAGTACATAAAAATGTGTGTGGAAAGGGACTGTACCAACAAAAACCGTTGTGTGGTAGGATTATAGGGATCTTTCTACTTTAAAATGGTCTTGACTTGTATTTTTATATCATCTTTTCAATAGTTTGTGGGGTTTTTAAAGCATATTTTAAAACATTTTTTAATGTTTATTTTTGAGAGAGAGAGAGACAGACAGAGTGTGAGTAGGTGAAGGGCAGAGAGAGAGAGAGGGAGACCCAGCACCCAAAGCAGGCTCCGGGTTCTGAGCAGGCTCCAGGCTCTGAGCTGGCAGCACAGAGCCCGATGTGGGGCTCGAACGCACGAACCATGAGATCATGACCTGAGCTGGACACTTAACTGACTGAGCCACCCAGGCGCTCCTAAACATATTTTAAGCCATTGTTAGGATAATCAGTGGTTTGAGAGGGAGCTGTTCCCTAGCACCAGGGTCTACGTAACCTGCAAAGCAGTAAATCCAGGAAAATCACCACTTCCTTAGCTTAGTTTAGTTAAATAATTATCAGAACCAAGTCCTGGGCCCTACATTTAGCTGTGGTTACAAGGAAAGACTCATTTCCTTGGATTTTTCTCCGAGATACCCACCTTTTAGGAATAGTCAGTCAAAATTGAGACAACAGTTACTTCACCCCTAGGGGTGTTTATTTCAGCAATTGGTTTGGAACTCAGGTTTTGGTCCAAGCCATCGCCATGGTTCACAAACAGTTGTCGAGTTGAGAACGCTGATAAAACCCAGTGCCTGCTGGTCAGGCTGTCATGTCATGGCGGTGAAGCACACCGAGTGTTATAACCAGAAGGTGGCCCAGGAAACCTGTTGCTTCCAGTTGAGACCGGTGTGCTGAGTGGACACTGCAGGCTCCAATTCTGACACGGAGACTGTGGGGAAAGGATTTCTTAATCAAATGAACAAGTTTAAGAAATACTGTGGATGAGACTGGGAATAAGAACTTGGAGATCCACAATGCAAACCTTCATATTAAAGGCTCTGAAAAGTCCCCAGTGGCAAGTTCCTTTGGTTTCCTGCTAGTAGAGATTCTTAATTTATTCCTGGCTAATCAAACCCTAAATCTGTTTACCCTCTTCAGGGCAACCAGGTCCCTCAGGCCGACTAAGTCCCAGAAGAAGGAGGATTAAGAAAGAGCAGACCAACACAATTGTGGCCAAGGAGACTGAGGAAATCTGCTGGGGAATTCTAAGAAAGCCCTCTTTGCTTTTTAAAGAGACACTAATAAAAATTATGTGTCCAGGATGACATGATATTATAATAGAAAATCCTAAAGGGGCGCCCGGCTGGCTCAGTTGGTAGAGAATGTGACTCTTGATCTTGGCATTGCGAGTTTGAGCACCATGTTGGGTATAGAGATTACTTAAAAATAAAATCTTTAGGGCCGCCTGGGTGGCTCAGTTGGTTAAGCGTCCAACTTCAGCTCAGGTCATGATCTCATGGTTCAAGCCCTGTGTTGGGCTCTGTGCTGACAGCTCAGAGCCCAGAGCTTGCTTCGGATTCTGTGTTTCCCTCTCTCTGTGCCCCACCTCTGTTTGTGCTCTCTCTCTGTCTCTCAAAAAAAAAAAAAAAAAAAAAAACATTAAAAATTTTTTCTTGAAAATAAATAAAATCTTGGGGCACCTAGGTGGCTCAGTCAGTTGAGCGTCCAACTTCGGCTCAGGTCATGATCCATGGTTTGTGAGTTCGAGGCCCACACTGGGCTCTGTGCTGACAGCTCAGAAGCTGGAGCCTGCTTCAGATGATGTGTCTCCCTCTCTCTCTGCCCCTTCCTTCCTTGCTTTCTGTCTCTCTTTCTCTCTCTCAAAAATAAATAAACATTAAAAGATAAATAAATAAGTAAAATATTTTTTTTAAAAAAAGAAAGGAAATCCTAAAAAATCCACCAAAACACTACTAGATCTAATCAATGAATTCAATAAAATTTCAGGATATAAAATCAATATAAAAATCTGTTGCATTTCTATTTATTAATTACAAACTATTGAAAAAGAGAAATTAAGAAGACAATTCCATTTACAATCGCATCAAAAAGAATAAAATGCCTAAGAATAAATTTAACCAAGGAGGTGAAAGACCTGTACACTGAAAACTATAAGACATTAATGAACAAAATTGAAGAAGATACAAATAAATGAAAAGAAATTCTGTACTCATGGATTGGAAGAATTAACATAGTTAAAATGTCCATACTACCCAAACGCAATATACAGATTGCATACAATCCTCATCAGGAAATCCAATACAGTTTTCATAGAAATAGAAGAAAGAGTCCTAAAATTTATATGAAACAAGAGAAGATGCCAAATAGCCAAAGTAATTTTGTGAAAGAACACAGTGGGAGGCATCATGCTCCCTGATTCAAACTATATTACAAACTATCATATTCAAAACAGTATGGTACTTGCACGAAAACAGACACATAGATCAAAGAAACAGAATGGAGAGCCCAGAAATAGACCCACACGTATAGAGTCAACTTAAGACAAAGGAGCCAAGAACATACAATGAGTAAAGGACAGTCCCTTCAGGATGGTGCTGGGAAAACTGGACAGCCACATGAAAAAGAATGAAACTGGACCACTATCTTACACTATACAAAGAGTTAACTCAAAATGGATTAAAGACTTGAACATAAGACTCTGAAACCATAAAACACCTAAAAGAAAATATAGGCAGTAAGCTCCTGGACACTGGTCTTGGTGATGAGTTTTTAGATTTGACACCAAAAGCAAATGCAACGAAAGGAAAAAATAAATAATGGGGGCTATATCAAACTAAAAAATTTCCGTACAGCAATGGAGACCATTAACAAAATGAAAAGACAACCTGTGGAATGGGGAAAATATTTGCAAATCATATATCTGCTAAGGGGTTAATACCTATAATATATGTAAAGAACTCATAGAACTCAACAGAAAAAAACCCCAATCTGATTAAAAAATGGGAAGGGGATCTGAACAGAAATTTTTCAAAGAAGTGCTCAACGTCACTAACCATCAGGGAAATACAAATCAAAACATCAATGAGATACCATCTCGCACCTGTTAGAATGGCTATTATCAAAAAGACAAGAAACAACAAATGTTGGCAAAAGTGTGGGAACAAGGGAACTCTTGTGTACTGTTTTTGGGAACGTAAGTTAGTGCAGCCACTATGGAAAACAGTATGAAGATTCCTCAAAAAATAGAAATAAAAACAGAAAATGCAATCCAACAATTCCAATTCTGGGTATTTATTCAAATAAAATTAAAACAATAACTCAAAAAGATATCTGCACCTCCATGTTAACTGCAGCATTACTTACAGTAGCCAACACAAGGAAACAACGTTAAGTGTCCACGGATGGATAAAAGGATAAAGAACTTGTGGTGTGTGTGCATATAAAAAAGAATGAAATCTTGCCACGACACAGATGGACCTTGAGGGCGGTGTGCTAACCGAAAGAAGTCAGACTGAGAAAGGCAATACCATGTGATCTCACTTATATGTGAAATCTAAACAACAAACAAAAAAACAAAAACAAAAAACCCAAGGAAGCTCATAGACATAGCGAACCGATGGCTGGTTGCCAGAGAAAATGGAGGGGTGTGTGGGGGAAACAAAATGGGTGAGGGAGCTCAAAGGTATGAACTTCCAGTCCTAAAATAAATAAGTCCTGGGGATATAATATACAATATGGTGGTTATAGTTAATACTGTATTGCATATTTGAAAGTTGCTATGAGAATAAATCGGGATGTTCTCATCACAAGAAAATAACTTGTAACTATGTGTGGTGACATATACTCACTAGACTTATTGTGATTATTTTACAATATATACAAATATCCTAACCGTTATGTTGTATACTGTTATATATCAATGACATGTAAATTTTTTTTAAAGTTCTGCATCTGGTAATGGCTGAGCAGCTTCTATTGGACCACAAACCATCCACATGACAAAATTCTAAAAGGCAACTATGAAGACACTGAGGAATGATCAAGGCACACAGGTCTGGTGAGAAGGGAGTAGCTCTGTATAGGTTTATTTATTTATTTATTTTTTGTAACTTTTTACCTGAGGGAAGGCCCATCAGGTCCATGTGAGATGGTGAAAACTGGAATATAACCCACAGTTGTGCTGGCATGAAAAGCGAGAGGACAGAGTTCCTGGGAACACATGGGTGGAGAGTGAGGAGCGAAATCCTAGAAAGGAGAAGGAGCCACAAAATGGGAGCCCCAAACTCTGTACGTAGACCGCATAGATCTCTGAAGCCCACATGTGCAGGACAGACTTCAAGCAGTACAGTTAAGGCTAAAAAAAACTCTACACTGAGATAGACAGACGTCTGTCCGCTCACATTCACCAGAGGGGAGACAGTGTTTGCAGAGTGAGAGTTCAGCCAAGCCAACTGCCTACTGAAACAAATAAACACAGAAAGCAACACCCTTTAGAAGAACGACAGGCACCGGGAGTACACAGCATATTGTTTGCAATGTTCAGGATACAATCGAAAGCTCCTTGACATTAGAATAAACAGCAAAATGTGGCCCATATGACAAAGAAAACTCAACCAATGGAGACCAACCTCAAGATTAAGATGTTAGAATTAGCGGACAAGGATTGTGAAGCAGTGATTATAACTATGATCGAGAACATAAAAGCAAATAAAGGAAAGGACGTGCAAGGAATGAAAAGATAGGAAATCTCAGCAGAGAAACATAAACTATGGAAAGACCAAAATGGAAATTCTAGAACTGAAAAATACCCCAAAGAAAAAAGACTAAAAGAAGAAACAGCCCATTTTTTGCCTTTGGCCAGCATCAAGAGGTGATGATCCTTTTACCACTGTCATCTTCTGGTCACTCACGACCTAACTAGCCCAAGGATGGGGCCCGTGAGTCATACATGGCAGAACAAGAAGGTGGATGGGACCTAGGTCCTTAATGATATCAGTCAGCCACTGGATTAACCAGCCTAGGACCTTCCCTGATCTATTGTATTGGGAGAAAATAAAAAGTGCTTATACAAGCAATTTTTATTTGGGTTTTATGTTACTTAACACGGAAAGAAAGCATTATAACATTTTAGTAAAGAACTTGGTTTAATTTTGCTTAACCCAAGGTTTACCAAATTTATGCGATCACATCCTTTTTTAACTATTATCTATGGAAATGTCAAGCACACTTAGGTAAGTTCTATGTAGACCCTAATTTCTACCTTCTAAATCTGTGCCATTCAATTACATCACCACAGGCTGTTTTGATCATACCAAAATGTGGAATATATAACAACTGTCCAAATGGAGGATTTTGAAGTCTGCCCAGAGTCGTCGTCTTCTTAAAAATTTTTTTTAATGTTTATGTATTTTTGAGAGAAAGAGCACAAGCAGGGGAGGGGCAGAGGGGGAGGGAGACACACAATCCGAGGCGGGCTCCAGGCTCTGAGCTGTCAGCACAGAACCCGATGTAGGGGCTTGAACTCACAAACCACCAGATCATGACCTGAGCCGGAGTCGGATGCTTAACCGACTGAGCCACCCAGGCATCCCTACCTGGAATCTTCTATTAGAAAATGTCATGTTTGCAAATTACTGCAAACCCTTGGTACTGAAAGTGTGGTGTGTGAACCAACCAGCAGCAGCAGCAGCAGCAGCAGCAGCATCTCAAACCCCAGACGCACTGAATCGAAGATCTGCATTTATTTTTTTATTATTTTTATTTTTTATTTTTGGAAAGGGAGTGCAAGCAGGGGAGAAGAGCAGAGGGAGAGGGAGAGAATCCTAAGTAGGCTCCATGCCTGACACGGGGCTCGAACCCACGACCCTGGGATCATGACCCGAGCTGAAATCAAGAGTCAGATGGACTGAGCCACCCAGGCACCCCCTAAGATCTGCATTTAAACGAGACTTCCAGACGATTCATACACACGCTGGAATCTGAGAAGAACTACTGTAGACAACATGCTGTAGTATAGATATTAGCTGCATTATTATTAATGAAAACTAAGCATAGTAATTCATTAATTTCTTAATCTGCTTTCAGAGACCTTCAGATAATCATCTTATTTGGTGTTCACATCAATACTGAGTTAGAGGTCTTTTAAAACCCCTGTTTACAGAAAAGAAAATGAGGCTCGGAGTCATAAAGTGACATTTATTACGTTGAGTTTCACCAGTCCTATCCTTGGGGTGAAGGGGGCCAATTCACTATTCAGATGCTGTCATGGTGTTCGATGATGCAGACGTTTGATGTCTAACTCAACTGGGATGTCAGTCCTTTCCACTCCGAACATCCCTTCCGGTCTCTGCTGGGATTGGACTCTTCTCTCAATGCCCAGGGCTGTCCTGCCCCTCAGGAGGAAAAATACGACAGTCCAGTTCACATAGTTAGCCCTTCCTGTCTGCTTAACTGGGTCTCAGAGGGGTCTCAAGCCCCCATGGGGGTTCTTGAGCCCAAGGCTGAATAGCCAGGATAACAGATTCCAAGTCTAGAAAGCCAGCCGGGTGCTTACATCGCCTAGCAAGGACTTTTAAACTCCACTCCAGTTGGAATGGACCATTCTAATCAGTTAGAGGATCAAGGCCAGGATGATTGAGAATAACTCAGGATTCAACTGTGAGAAAAGAACGGAAGCATTTATTTCTCATGAAACTTAAGTATTGTTTAAACCTCAAAATTTATTTTTTTTAAGCAATTGATGATTTTGGATTATTTGCTTGGCTACTTAATGGTTACTTTATTTAGCAGTTTGACAAAGGGTGGCAATTTTTTTTAATGTTTATTTATTTTTGGGAGAGAGAGCACAGAGCAGAGGAAGGGGAGAGAGAGAGAGGGAGACACAGAATCTGAAACAGGCTCCAGGCTCTGAGCAGTCAGCACAGAGCCCGACACGGGGCTCAAACCCACGGACCGTGAGGTCGTGACTTCGGCTGAAGTTGGATGCTTAACTGACTGAGCTACCCAAGCACCCCGCAATTTCGTTTTTTAGAGGAAATGTTTTGCCTTCTAGCTCAGTTAACAATATCTACAACTTAAGCCCCATATTCAGACGGTGTGAGCTCAGGACCAGAGCAGCATACCCTGACTGTAGGATTGTTAAGATGAAAAAGGCAGTTGAAGGCTCAGCTTCCAAGGTGAAAATACCCATAAAGTTCTTCCTGAGTCAGGTGATCCCATCTTGCATTTTTAACATTAAACAAATTCTCGTGTGCAGTCGTAGAAGTATTTTGGTTCTATCAATTTGCAAAAGCGATTTGACTATTCAGAATCATAGCACCATTTTGGAAAGCAATTGGCTATTTACCAAAAGTCATAGCAGTTGTGTCTTGGGTGAGGTCCACTACCTCCAACTTATTTCTTT
This sequence comes from Cryptoprocta ferox, assembly GCA_028646485.1. Lineage (NCBI taxonomy): Eukaryota > Metazoa > Chordata > Mammalia > Carnivora > Eupleridae > Cryptoprocta > Cryptoprocta ferox. Next base: position 110,268,725 of record CM053577.1, read on the forward strand.
GAATGAGTTATTCCATCTCTGGAAACTTACCCCTATTCCTTCAACCAAGGCCTATATCCAGAGCCTCCTTAAATCTCTCAGGTGGACTCCTGCAATACTGTGGCTAATGGTGCTGTATCATTTAGCTTGCTCTTGGCTGCAAGTAACAGAAAACTCAATGCAGAGTGGCTTAAATCACGAGGAAAGTCTATTCTTTTTATTTGGGAGAAAAACCTCTTTCCAGAAGCCCTCCAGAAGATTCTCCCTCAGGGTCCACTGGCCAGCACTGGGTCACACATCCATGCCTTAGCTGCAGGGGAGGCTGGGAAGGCCATCAGGTGGCACTTTCATTTAGAAAACTTTTTTAATCTCTATTTATTTTTGAGAGAGAGAGAAAGGGGGGGGGGGGAACAAGGGGGAAAGGGGAGGAACAGAGAGAGAGACACACGCACAGAATCTGAAGCAGGCTCCAGGCTCTGAGCTGTCAGCCCAGAGCCCGATGCAGGGCTCAAACTCAGAAACTGTGAGAGCATGACCTGAGCCAAACTCAGTTGGTTGGATGCTTAACCAACTGAGCCACCGAGGTGCCCCACACGTGCCATTTTCAAACTCTACAGTGGGTTTCAGGCTCTGCCAGCTGGAAGGAGGGAAGGCTGAAGGGGCAGTTTCTATTAGGGCAGGGACTCAATAGTATCTGTCTCAAAGTCCCTGTGTGGGTCTCCCCACCCCTTTAATCCATTTCTAACACGGCCATTATTCATTCATTCATTCATTCATTCAGTTAATGATTTATCCATTGATGAATCAGGTTGATTTTCAATGGTCACAGGCAGCAGGGGGGAAACAGAGCACAGAGATCCATACCCGCTCTCACCTGCTTCTCTCTACAATCAACATGTCTCAATTCTGCTCACATTTTATTGGTTACAGCAGGTCGTACAGCCGCACCTATTCAAAAGGGCATAAAAGTGAGGTCATCCTTTGTGTAGTGTAAACAGCGCTACTAGTTACCACATTCAACAAATATTTAGTGAGCACTGATTATATAGTAGGCGAGGTGCTGGAGGTGTGTTGGGAAGAAAAACAAAGCACAGTACCTGTTCCAAGAGCATTTACGGTCTAGAAAGGAAGCAAGTTCTTCCTCTGTGCTCTCGTGCTAACATATAGAGACTTCAACTGTACCACCCCTTACATTTTTATTGCATTAAAAACAAACAATCAAAAAATTTGGCTGTCTTCTCGAACAGGCTGTAAAATCTTAAAGAGGTCTTCTCCCTCCCTGTGAACCTGATAACTCGAGTGGGGGCTAGCGCTAGTCGACACTTACTAAATGTTTGCCAAATGATATATGAGATAGGATGGGCTCAGCTATAAGCAACAGGAAGCCCAGCTGACAGTGGCTTAAAAAAAAAAAAACAACAACAACAGGACTTGTGTAGTCACACAGTGATGAGTCCAACAGCCAGCAGCTGCAGTGGTTGGCTTCTCTGGACCCACGCTCCTTCCAGCCTTATGCTAGGACATGCTTGGCTTGTTGGCTTTTTCTCCTCGTGACTGTGCCTCAGGGTCACAAGACCACTGCCACTGCTCCGAATAATGTATTCATCTTTAAGGTGAGAAAAAATAGAAGGGGCAGTGGCTTGGGGACTCTCCTCTGGTGACTGTCCTTTATTTCAAGACACAGAAGCTTCCCTAGAAGCCCCCTAGGGGTGTATGTCTCACAGCAAAGCATGGATCATAGGGCCACCCCAAGCCTCAAGTAAGGCTGAGATCAAGAATACCTGAATTTCCAGTGTCTATGGTTAGGCCTGGCAAAGAAGGGACTGGGACTGGTACGGGCAGCCAGCCGAAAGGATTTGCCACAAATGCAAAATCTGTGCTCAATAAACATTTATTGGTGGAAGTTCAGATTTTCATGATCTGGCTCTTTATTGATTTTTCACCACCTCTAAAGAAACTTCATCATTGTTGTGTCAAACCAATGTGAGTGCAGCTTCTGTTCACGCTGGCCCTAATGCCAAGCAAGTTACGTGAATTTTCTAATCCAGTCTTTGCAACCTTGTGACAAAGTTCTGATCAATCTGTTTTACATATGAAGCAATTGCATCCCGGGGTAGGTAAGCAACCCGTCCAACCTGTTCACTCACTAGCTAATAAATGATAAAATAGGGGCTTGAACTCCAGTGTCTGAGTCCGGAGCCCATGTTCCTACCCTACAGCTTTAGGTCTAGACAGCAATGGAGAGCTCATTAGAACTAAGCCCTTTATTTTCATGGTGCCAAAGTCCAGAGATGGGAGGTAACCTGCTCAAGGTCACCCAGCAAGCCCAGGTCAGAGCCAGGTCCAGGCCCCAAGAGTCCTGACCTGACTCGCAGGTTCTTTCTGCCACAGTGCGCTGCATCTATTTAGAAATCTTACTGATTTGCTGATCTTTAAAAAGACAAAATGGCAAACTTGGGATCCCATTGACAATTCAGTTAAAAAAATAACTATGGGACTTAAGGTTGGGCAAATGAACACAAATTGTTTCCTTTTTTGGAGTCAAAACTTGGTGATGAGTTGGTTCAAACTCCTTTACCCATCTCAGTGGAAACTCCAGTCTGTACAATATTTTCTGTTTCTCAAGTGACGAGAGAAAGGAATGGATGAAATGGTCAGAGCTTCAGCTAGGACTTCCTGAGATCTCTTCAGACTCCAACCTCATGGCCCAAAAATGCCTTCCTTGTGGTGTTTGAGTATGTCCTGTCTATACCACAGCCTTGGGAAGCCTCTCAATAGAGTAGAATGTGTCTGCTTCGAATCCCACTTCCACCACGGACTAGCTGTGGGAACCCACCAAGTGGGGCTCGTGTGCAGAAAGCCCCTAGCACAAAATGGCATGCAGTAGGTGTGGGTCCCCTTTCCCAGTCTACTTCCCTTTCTGACTCAGGGCTGAAAGTGCAGCTGGCAGGTGACCTTACCAGCAGTGGCCGCCTTGCCCGCACCACGCCCTGTTTCAGGAGGGTCAACTTCCTTTTGCTGACAGAACTCACAACTGTCGGGGGAAGAGTTTTCTGGAATTGAAAAGTCATTTGGGTGTGACCTTTAAGACCCTGAAGAGTGAGGGTTATGGGCATAGGCCCTTGAATCACACAAGGGTTTGAATTTAGACTCTGACACTTCCCAACTCTGTGTGTCGCTGTGTAACTTCCTTACATCTCAGTGTCCCTCTCCGTACAGTGGGGATAAAGATAGTGCCTACCTGGGGGAGAGGGGGTTGTTGTGGGGGTGAGATGAGAGAACGTGGCCAGAGAGCCAAGGACTGCGAGTCTACCCCACAGGGAGCACTGAGTTCACGTTCGATGCAGGCTTGTCTGACTCTTCAGTCTCTTCCACAGACAGCATTTTTCATCTGAGCGTTGAGTGTGGCGTAGACAAAATATTTTCTCTGATTCTTTTAGGGATAAGGACAGTCGGGTAAATGACAACAGATGGAGGTGGCATAGCATACAGTAGTGGAAAACCCATGGGGCAGGAGACCTGGGTTCGAGTCCTGGCTCTACCACCAGAGCTCGCACATCCTTCTTCCTCTGGGCTTTGATTCCCTGCCTTGTAAAATCTGGGAGTTGGAAGAGGTGACCAGGTGGGTCATTCCTGGCCTTAGATGTCCATGCTAATGACGGCCATCCAAAAGTTTTCTTGAAAGCCTTAAATAACAAAGACTGGCCGGAATCTACAGATTAGTAAAAGTTCAGAATCCTGTAACTTGGGTCTGAGATGGAAGAACTTTCAAGATCTTCCCCTAGACCAAGAAGTGCCAATTAGGGGGTGCCCGGGTGTCTCAGTGGGTTGAGCATCCTAGCTTGAGTCAGGTCATGATCTCATGATTCGTGAGTTCAAGCCCCACGTCGGGTTTGCTGCTGTCTGCCCAGAGCCCACCTTGGATCCTCTGTCCTCCTCTCTCTCTCTACCCTTCCTTGGCTCACGCTCTATCTCTCAAAAATAAATAAAACATTTAAAAAAAATTTTTTTAAACTGCCAATTAGGAAGGAAAGAAGGAGGAACAACGGGCTTCTCCTTGGGCAAACTTGAGGAGTCCCTGGGCTTGTCCTCCTCCTTTGGGCCTCCCTCCCCCCTCCTCTAGACTCCCTTGGACACAACATGGCTTCCATCCTCTTCCTTCTTCTCCGCATACTACAGTAAACAGGCTCTCGGATCCTTCGCACTCTGAGAGAAATTCATTCAACACACATGCACATTCACCTAATGGGTACCCACTGTGCACGGGGTGGGTGGGATACGGCCAACAGAAGACACAGGCCCTGCCTGTGGGGCTGACATTCTAAGAGGGCAGCCAGGAGCAAGCACCATAAACCAGTAGGGTCCACAGTAGATAGAGCTGGTGGAGTCAGCAGAGAGTGGGATTTAACTGGGTGGGGGTTTTACAGAGTGATGAGAATGTAGCAAGCTTGAGGTGCTTGAGGTGTCAGCAAGAAAGAAGAAGGTGTAATAACTGAGTGTGGAGTTGAGGTTGGGAAAGGAGGGGAGGCGGCGCTTGAAGGGGACAGTGAAAAGGTGGTGAGTCCGTGACTGTGGGGCCCGTGGAGCCAACGCTTGAAGGAAGGAGCTAGGAAGAAACTTGAACATGGGATCTTCGGAGGGCCCGGGGCTTGACCTTGGGGCTGAGTGGCTGAGCCACTGCAGGAGAGGAGATCAGGGAATGGGGAGGCCAGGACATCGGTGGATGATGGATGGAAGCACCGAGCATTGTGGCAGGACCAGTGGAGAGAGGACAGTAAGCGGGCAGCTCAGACCCTCAGGGGATCCGTAACACTGACAGCGGTGAGTGGCGGAGCTTATAAAGACAGATAAGTGCGATTTAATGTTCCATTTGGGGGAGTCCTCGCTTACTTTGATAAGACCCACAGGAAGGGAGAGCACTTTCATGTCATGAAGGGCAGACCTGAGCATTAAAGGGAGGGGACCAGGGAGAGTCTTGTTTCCTCCAGGACCCAAGTTGTCAGCCTAAGAGTTGGAGCTCGACGTGTGCCATCGAAAGTAGCCTAAGCTGATGGGAAGGTATTTTGTTTTTCATGGGTGAAGGGTCTTCTCGCTTCCCCTGAAATACCGAGGAGATAGCAGCCATTCCAACAGAAACCTGAAATAATATCATAGTGATAATTTAGCGGTGTTATCTATTGAAAGTCATTGATTGAGAAGCCCCTGGTGTAGCGGAAATAAGAATATGGGCTCTGCCCGGGCTTAAATCCCAGTCCTGCTCCTCGCTAGTCCTCAGTTCACCTCTTTGGGACAACGGATAATAAGAGCACCTATCCCTTCTGCTTCTGAGAAGTAAATGAGTGGATATATGCAGAGAGATTAGCCTGGAGTGTGAGAGGACTAAAAACTGCTGGCTGGATAGTCTGCTCTTTCTCATCTCTGTTGGCAAATAAACAAGCAAATAAAAGCTGGCTTGGAAGGCCCTGTGCCCTCCCTTCTTATGTCTCTGCGTGGCAAACCACCCAGAGAGTAGAGCTGAGACATGGGTCCTTCCTGCACTCGTTGCATTTCGAGAGCCGCTGGGAGGCAGTGAGGCCCAGGGGCAGGGAGGCCACTGGGAGTGAGGAGCCCTGGGTTTTAGTTCCTCCTCAGCCTCTGAGGCCCCAGCTGAGTGTGCCCAAGGGCATGGCTGGTGTCTCTGAGCCTCAGCTTGCCCACCTGCAAAGGGGGGTGATCATCCCCCTTTGAGAAAAGGTTCCACGAGGGTAAGTGGTGACTCTGGAAGAGTGTACGTGGCCCACCGTGTGGGGTGCTTGCCTCCTGCATGCTGGGCACGGAGATTCGGAATTTGGCCCATGGAATTACCCCTCCCAAGAAGTAGCCCAAAGATAGCCAGAGTCTATGGGAGAAAGTGCTAGGGGGAGTCAGGTTACAGGAGGAAGAGTGTTTTTATTGTCAAACCTATGAGCAGAATTGGGGAGAATATAATGGTGGTGCTGAATGTGGTCAGTAGTTCTTCGAGAGCTTCTCCAAACAGATATTCCTGCTCATGGAAAATGACCTGAGCCCAAGGCTGTTCCCTGCAGAATGATTTAGAGCAGGATGAGTTCAGAGGCCCCCTGAATACCCACCATAATGAGGACTGGTTCCATATATGGGCTATAAAGCAGAAAAAGGAGTGGTGCCTGGCTGGCTCAGTCGGCGGCGCATGGGACTCTTGATCTCAGGGATGTGAGTTCAAGCCCCACGTTGGGCATGGAGCCCACTTGAAAAGAAAAGAAAAGAAAAGAAAAGAAAAGAAAAGGGAAGGAAAGAAAAGAAAAGGGAAGGAAAGGAAAGGAAAAAAGAAAAGAAAAAGCTCTTCATGAACTGACGCAGAAAGACTGCTGAGAATACTAAGTAAGGAAAAAAAAAAATCTAGGTGCAAAGCAGTATGTAGGATGCTACCATTTTCTGTTCAGAGAAGCCGGGGAGAGTATCTATGGAATGTATCTATTTATATAGGCACAGAAGATACTAAAACTAGTTATAAGAAACTAGCCCCATTAGTTTCTAGGAAGGGTAGGAAGAGGAATATCACTGTATATCCATCTGAACTTTTTGAGTTTGGAGGCCCTGTAAATGCAGGATATACGGGGGAGACGGGGTGAGGAATGGCTGTGTGGGCTCTAGAATCAGGGAGTCAGGCAGGAATCACAGCTCTGCTACATCTCAGCTGTGGGACCTTGCACGAACCACTCAACCTCTCTGAGGCTCCATTCCTGCATGAAATGGGCATGATAATATGGTAATACCTCCTTGTATAACCCACCTGGACTCGGGGACCGAGGCTGAAGTTAAAGCGCTCAGACGGAAAATGGTTGCAGTAGGTGTTTCACCACCCAGGGCTTCCCACGCTCCAGATCAACTTCTAGACTTCCTGGAGGGTACACGCAATGCCCCAGGCACCCAGTCCCAGGGGGTCCCTGTGCCTCCAGGCTACCGGGTCAGAGCAGAGGGTGTGTGGGGCTGGGGGAGGTGTTGTCCTGAGTCAAATGCAGTACAATTCTTCGTTCCAGAGAAAAACCCTGCAGATTGGCTGCTGGGCTCTCTGGTAACGGGGTTCAGCTGGGCTCTCTGGTAACGGGGTTCAGCTCTACTGAGCCCCACACCCCATCATGCTGGCCTGCAGCCCCTTACTCTGTTGAAAACAGCAATTCTCAAACATGACAGCGTGCATCTGAATAGCAAGTGCACCTCAGATTCCTGAACCACCTCCCCCCCTCCCAGGACCTCGTTTGCCCACGGAGGCCTCCAAGATGGAGACCTGGCCACATCTCCGGCACTCCGTCCTACACCCTTTACACTCCATGTCTCTCCCCAAATCCCTCACCCATCCTCAAGCGCGTTCAAACCTTTCCACCTTCACTCTCCACGCTTCTGATTTCAAGGATCTCGTCCTCAAGAGAGGTTCCCTCCTTGCCTAAATGATCCCTATCTTGACGGACCCAGCACAAATATCCCCTCCTCCAGGAAGGCCCTCTGATGTGGGGGTCCTTCCCCTTCTTCCAGCTAGTCTCAGACTCAGAATTTGCATCTACAATAGCACTACCGTGGCTTCCTTGAATTAGAAGTATCCTCAATAATGAGAGCTATGACACAAGGGCATGAATGTGGGGTGCTTTGTAAACATCGGCCCCACTCTGCTCTGAGCCCCAGAGACATGTTACTGTCCCGGTTTTATGAAGAAGTAAGGTTCAGGGGCATAGGGTATCACAGCTGAGGGGTGCTGGGCTGGGATCCCTCCTAGCCTTTCTGGTTGTTTCTGTGTATATGCGCCCCGCCCCCCTTCGAGACTCTATACTCTCAGTTTCTTTTCCTCTCTATCAGGGCCCGGCAAAGTCCGGCCCTTCAGGGAATACTAATTCTGAGAGGAAGAAGGAGATGCTGGGGCAGGGACCTTCCCTGAGGAATCTGTGTGGAGGTAGGGGTAGCAGTGTAGACCCCAATAGGATGGTTCTGGGTTGGTGGAGAGGGAAAGGCGGGGGAGGGGGAGACGATGAACATCATCATACGAGGAAAAAGACAGTGTGATGAAACAAGACAGAGCATATACGGCTCCCGCCTTGGGGAACTCAAGGAATTAAGGGAATTTGCTGGAAATAGACAGGCGCAGTGCCAGAGGCAAGCAAAAATGGTCTGCCATTTTCATCTAAATATTTCAGGACCTTCCTGTGTAAGAAATAGACTCTTCCACAAACAGATACACTTTATCACCAACATAAGTTCGGAATTATCTGGGAAACACTAGTGCCAACTCCATGTCTATCAATAGGGAATTGGTCAAATCAGTCAGATTTTCATCTGATAGATCACTCTCCAGCCCAAGAAAGGAGGAAGTTTTCATTGCTCTGATATGGAACAATCACCAAAATATATTTTAAATAAAAAATGCGATATGCATAATCAGGAAAATAAATTTTTTAATTTTATTTATTTATCTTGAGACAGAGAGGAGGAGGGGCAGAGAAAGGAGAGAGAATCCCAAGCAGGCTCCGTGCTGTCAGCGCAGAGCCCCACATGGGCCTCCATCTCACCAACCGTTAGATCATGACCTGAGCCAAAATCGAGAGTTGGACGCTTAACTGACTGAGCCACCAAGGCACCCCAGGGAAATAAAACTTTAAAGCATGATGAGTTATAATTTCACATGTATCAGTCTGGAAATTTTTTTAAACTGTTAATTCCAAGGGTTGGCAAGAAGTGAGGCAAAGGGAATTCTGAAGCACGTTGGCAAGCGTGTGAATTGATAGACAACCACTCTGGGAAACAGCTTGGCATTATCTACTGACGTTGACAACGTGCATTCCCTAGGATCCTGCAAATGCTCAAGGAAGATCTGTACCCAAGTCCCCAGTGACCTCCCCAAACATACACACCAGAAAAGAAACAATAAAGAACATTCACACCAGAACTATTCCTAGAAGCAAAAATTTGGAAGCAACCCACGTCTTAAATAGTACAATGAAAAATTAATGGTGTTATCTGAATACAATGGAATTCCATACAGAGTGAACATGAACCGGCTTGCCAGGTGGTTCAGTCAGTTAAGCGTCCCACTTCGGCTCAGGTCAAGATCTCACGGTTCGTGGGTTCGAGCCCCGCATCGGGCTCTGTGCTGACAGCTCGGAACCTGGAGCCTGCTTCCGATTCTGTGTCTCCCTGTCTCTCTCTGCCCCTCCCCCACTCGCGCTGTGTTTCTCTCTCTCTCTCTCTCTCTCTCTCTCAAAAAATCAATAAACATTTTAAAAATGTTAAAAAGATAAAGAAAATGAACCAACAGCCACACATATCACCATAACTGAATCTCAGGATCATAAGCATGGGTGGTATAAAAGTAAGTTGTGTAAGACCGCACACAATTTACTTCCTTCCCTTCGAAATTAAAAAGGCGAGACACTACACAATAGTTATTGTGTGCTGGGGCGCCTGGGTGGCTCAGTCAGTTGAGCATCCGACTCTTGATTTCAGTTTAGGTCACGGGTTGTAGGATCACGCCCCAAGTTGGCTTAAGATTCTCTCCCTTTCTCCTTTCTCCCCTGCTCACTCTCTCTCTCTCTCTCTCTCTCTCGCAAGAAAAAAAATTAAATGAATGAATGAATGAATGTATTGTGTGCTGATTAAAACATATGGCAGGACTCTAAAGAAAAAAAAAAGGCATGATAAGTCTAACATTCAGAATAGTATTTGGGGAGAAAGAAGTGGGGGGTGGGAAGGGCCACAGAGATTTTAGAAGTTCTGTTTCTTTGTCTAGGATAAGTGGCAGATACCGGGGTGGGGTGGGGGCTTATTGTGTTGCGGAGTTTTAAATTTATATATTATTGATTAACTGCTATTTTTGTATCTGCTCAATATTTAATAAAAACAAATTAAAAAAAATAAGGCCTAGACCAGTGTGAACAGTATGCTACCGTTTGTATAACAAAGGGACACACACGAGCGTGTGCACACACCCGGGTGTTAACGTTTCTCTGGAAAGTTACCCGTGCAACTGGCAACACTGGTGGCCTCTGGGAACTAGGAGACTGGGGACAAGGAATGAAACTTCCCTGAGTTTTTAAAATTTGGAATCACGTAAACCAACTTAAATTAAAAGTAATAAAATGTGAGGGGCGCCTGGGTGGCTCAGTAGGTTGAGCATCTGGCTCCTGGTTTTGGCTCAGGTCGTGATGTCACGGTTCATGGGTTCGAGCCCCACGTGGGATTCTCTCTCCCTCCCTCCCTCTCTCTCAAAATAAATAAATACACTTAAAAAATAAAATTTGAAGACAGAGAAATGGGGTGAGGGCTGAAGGAGGGAAAGGGAGGGTGTGAGAGAAGGAGGAGGGACGGGGGCGGGAGGAGGAGTGGCTGGATTCTGGGCGCCAAAACTTCCGGGTGTGCCCAGGGTCCAGATGGAGCCAGAAACCCCTCAGACAGCCCCGGGGGCTCTGTGTCCTCATCCCACACCTCACGCCTAAAACCAGATCACTGTCTTGCCCCTGAGGAGAGCTGCCTTCCAACAGTTGCCCGAGTCAATGCTGGCTCTACAATTTTTTTTGTCTCCAAACAAGGCGTCCTCGGGTCTCTTTCCCTGACCCTGCCTTCTTAGCTCAGATCCTCTCCTGACCAGGGACTTGAGCAACTCCTTTGAAGTCACTTCAGGGTCTCTTCTGAGACTTCATCCTCGAGGACTCTGAAATGTGTGTCTGTGTCACCAAGGACAGTTAACAGCGAATAGGCTCTCTTCATCCCTTTTCTGATCCTCCCCTCAAGGACCTCATCAAAACCGGCCCCCACATCCTTCATGCCCACTGGGATACCAAGAAGTCGGAGGAAACCAGGATCATGGGCATGTCCCCAAGGACTGTGGCCTGAGAGGGTAAGGCACCAAACAATGGCATCAGGCAGTAGGCAAAGAAGGATTTGGACACAATTCGCAGGAGGTGCCTTCCTCCCTGCTTGAGGCCTGAAGTGCTGGAGGCTTGGATGTGTGTAAGAGAGGGGGCCCTGTAGCCCAGGGCCCCCAGCCCAGTAGCCAGGGATAAGGAGGGGAGGGCCAAGAAGAGTTGTGTTACTCTGAACTAAGAGGTGCCTTATTTCACAAAGAGCTGGTGCAGGCATCCGTGTGGCACTGAGAAATGGGTTCCCCGATGGAAGGGACCTAGCAAAGTAATACTGCACAGCAGGGAAGAAGCCTGGCTGTATGGTGGAGCTCAGGGGAAGCCCGTCAACAAATCCATCCAGGGCAAAGCCAGGGGCTCCCCCTGCTCAGCATTGGCAAGGGTGTGTAGCAGCTGGACCCCCCCACACTGGTGTGGGGGAGCAAAGTGTACAACAATGGAAAACCGGTAGAAACTCTTAAAGCTTAACACATACACTCTGAGCTAGAGCTAAATGTGTAACGCTAAACCCTGTGACCTAGCACTCCTGCGGATATTATGAAGAGAAGTGGGCACCAGGTCTACAAAATGTCATGTACAAGAACGCTCACAGCAGTGTTATTCGTGAGAGCCCCAAACCGGAAACAACCCAACGCCGACCAGCAGGAGGGCAGACAAACACACTGCAGTGTATTTGTACAGTGGAATACTATTCAAAGCAAACCATAGCTACATGCAAAACAGCGATGGAGTTCAGAGACATAATGTTGAATTAAAGAAGCCAGACTCAAGGGGCGCCTGGGTGGCTTAGTCGGTTGAGCATCTGCCTTTGGCTCGGATCATGATCTTATGGTTCGTGAGTTTGAGCCCCCTCGCTGTCGTCAGAGCAGAGCCTGCTTCGGATCTTCTGTCCCCCTCTCTCCCTGACTCTCCCCCGCTTGCACTCTCTCTCTCAAAAATAAACATTAAAGGGGTGCCTGGGTGGCTCAGTCGGTTAAGCCGCCGACTTCAGCTCAGGTCATGATCTCACAGTTCATGGGTTCGAGCCCCTCGTCGGGCTCTGCGCTGACAGCTCGGAGCCTGGAGCCTGCTCTCAGATTCTGTGTCTCCCTCTCTCTCTGACCATACCCCGCTCACACTCTGTGTCTCACTCTCTCAAAAATACATAAACATTAAAAATTAAAAAAAAAATAAACATTAAAAAAAAAAAAGCCAGACTCAAAAGAGCACATACTGTATGAGTCCAATATATGAAGTTCAAGAACAGGCAACTCTAATCTATGGCCATAGAAGTCTGGACAGTAGTTACCCCCTTGGAGAAGGGGGATGTTGACTGGGAAGGAATATGAGGAACTTTCTGGGGCACTGGAAAGGTCCTGGACTTTAATTTGGGTAGTGGTCTCATAGATGGATACACATGTAAACATTCATGGAGATGAAATTTAAGGTTTATATAGCTTAATTACCATATGTAAATTTATATCTAAAACAACAATAAAATTCAAGGTCTAAAGTTCCACTGCTCCTGCCCGCTAGCCTGACTACCTGGCTGCCGGTCTTGCCCTCAAAACAGGGTCGTGTGTGCCTTGGAGTGACCTTGTATGCCAGGTGCTGGAGGCTGTACCTGACCACAGAGTGGGAACTTCTCAAACTAGAGAAGAAACGATATGGCCATGGGGCAGGGGAGGGGGTCTCCTTATTCGCTGATGTTTGAACACAGGGCAGACTTTGGTCTAGGACTTATTTCCATGGAAAGGCACACCCAAGAGCAAATTTCTTGGGATAAAGATCTATGACTCCCATTCAATGTCAACCGCTGGAGACTACCACTATGTTAGCAACAGAAAAGGGGAAAAAAACCAAAAACCAAAACAGGCAATAGTTAGCCCGGGCCAGTTCACGATACACAAACGAAGAAAAGGCAGGAGAGGAGATCGTGTTCCGATCATGCCAAGAACTTCTGCACGGATGTTAGAACCCGCATCCTCTCGGGGAGGCCCATTTCTCAGCTACCCAGTACAAGAAACTGAAATACATGCTCTACTTAGAAAAAAAACAAAAACAACAAGAGACTGTAAGGAATTACATTAAAGTGGTTGGAAATGGGTATTTCTGGGTCGTTCGAATAATCTTTCTCCTTTGCACTGAAAAAAAAAAAAATCCCAAACACATTTTACAATCTTCCCTTGCCAGCCTAGATAAAATCCTTTGGGGATCCTTCTAGACTGTGAAGCCAGGGGAGAAGCAGCCCTCCCCTGGGGCCCCGTGCCTCTTGCGCCCTTGCCTATCGGGAGCCAACAGCGTTGCGTTGCCAACACCGCCTCTTTGTCTCCCCAGGGAGCCTGTGCAAAGCTGGAAGGAAGGGGGAGGAATTCACACACTGCTGCCGAAGTAAGAGCAGTTAGACTGAAACCAGCCACTTCCAACCAGCCTTACAGGTGCCAGGCAAAGGACACAGTGTTCTTCGACAGAACAACACAACAACCCTTCTGAAGCTTGGGGACAATTGAATCTTTCTACTCCGTGTACCCGGAGTCTTGGCCTTCTCAAAAATACTAAAAGTATTGGAGCGCCTGGGTCAGTCGGTTGACCTTCTGACTTCAGCTCAGCTCACGATCTTGTGGTTCGTGAGTTTGAGCCCCACATGGGGCTCGCTGTTGTCAGCCTGTCGGCACGGAGCCCACTTCGGATCCTCTGTCCCCCTCCCTCCACCCCTCCCCTGCTTGTGCTCTCTCCCAAATAAGTATTTAAAAAAAAAGAATCTTAAAATGGTGGAAAACATACACACACATCTTTTCTTTCATCCCTAGTGCTCTCTGCTACTCCTGAAGGGAAAAGGCAAGCAGAAGGGCATCCCCAAGCGCCTGGGGGATGTGGGGGGGCCTGCAGACCCAGGGGTAGTCAAGGTCTCCACCCTCTATCTCCCTTCAGCTTCCCTCCCCGCCCCGAACATGGCAGTCTGATCACTCACCCCTCTCCTCTCAAGAGTCAAAGCTCACAGCCTAGTCAGGCCGGCAGAGTCCGTCTGGAAGGCAAATTCACACTCAAGTGTTAATGATGATTAATACATTAACAGAAGTGGCCAAGCTGACAGGGCTTGGCAAACGCTTTTAATTATATTTTAGAACTCGTTAGGAAAAAGGAATTTTATATTCCTACTCAGTACCCCCACATGCTCCAGTATCATGTGTTAGACTTGGGGTCCATGAATTTTAATCACAGGATTGATCAGAGTCATTAAAAGGACACTTCTGCTCACCTTGAGGGCTCTGAATACAAGGGCTGGTGGAGAGTAGAAAGTGCTGGTTTCTGGCTTCTTTCTTGTCCAGCACTGCCTTTTCCTGCTCCTCGATGCCGAGCGCATGTGACCTGCCTCATTCTGTGAAATGAGTGGGAGGCTGGGCCTAGCCCATCCCTAGGGCTTGACTTCCTCTGTGTGACGTCCTCCCCAGGGACCAGATCCCTCTGAAGGCGCTGTTTCCATCTTTTCTTCCCCAATCCCAGCCTCCAAATATAAGGGGCTTTCCTCAGGTCTGTCCTTTCCCTCCTTGGCCGTTGTCCTAGCTGCCCTGGTGGGCTCCGGTGCCCCCACATTTCTGTCATCTGCTCCTACCTTCCTCTTGAATTCCAGGCTCAGTCCCAGCTGCTTGCTGGGGGGTTTTCTCAGATATCCTGTAGGCAACAGAAGCTCATCAAACCTAAGCTCTCCTTCCTCTCCTTCCAAGCCACTGCCGATGCCTCCGGCCATGTGGCAACCTTGTCTTACACTCCTGCTTTTGGACTCTGACATCTCATTAGTTGCCAAGTTCTGGTCATGTCCCTTCCCTGATCAAATCCTTTCAATGGATGCCGACACTTACCATGTCTCTCCCTGGCCTCAGGTTCAGCTTCAGAGTCTCAGACAGGTCAAGTACCAGGCTCGAGGTCACACAGCCAGTGAGTGACAGGGCTTTTAACTGCAACACACTGCCTTGCCACCTCAGCGGCTGCTGTCAGTCACTGGAGCGGAGCACGCGCCCAACCTCCCTGAGCCCTGCCTTTGCCTGTGTTGCTTCATCTATTTGCAAGGCTTTTCCTTTCCATCCTCACCTGCTAAAATCCTACCCCTCTGGTCATTTTCCCTTTATGTACAAAATGGTTTATAGGGCGAGCCTTTTCACTTCTTTCTAAATATTGCCTCTGTAATTCAAGATATAAATTTATAAAGAGGGATTTTCAATCCCATTTTTCAAGGCTTGAATTAATTGCTTTATTCTCCTGAAAGCTTTTGTTATTCAACCAAACATGATGTCTCTCCCAAACTCCTTCCTTCGGGGGGAGTTTCACATCTGCCTCATTCAGAGCTGCCCATGACGTGTCTCATGAATCAGGCTGTGAGCGTCCTGTGGACCAGAGGTGTGTATCTTCACACCCCCAATGCATAAATCAAAGACTTTGGAGTCTTTGGTACTCTGTCAACGTCATAGCAAATTGAGCACTTTTACACTCTAGTGACTTCAACGACAAGAATTTTGAGGGAGGCTGTGAAAGTGATCAGGAGACCCTTGTCCTTCCGTCTCAGAGACGTAACTTGCAGCCAAGCACAGGAGCCAGGCAGGAGCAGAGAGAGGACAGGGGAGGGGTGGGGGAAAAGCTACCCCAGGCCCAGTGACCAAGTATGTTGTCCCTGGGAACCCTCTCTCTCTCTCTCTCTCTCTCTCTCTGCTCTTCAAGATGCCCCTCTCCAGAAATGCTGGAGCCACAGCCAGTGAGAGCGGGGAGCTGGTACGGGACAGGCCGGCAGAGCCCTGAAATGCTGTGGAGCCTCCAAGGAAACCCCGGGCCAGACCCCTGTCCCAGGATTCTGCCCCATTTCTGGGCCGGCTGTCCTTGGACAAGCCTGTTAATCGTGCTGGTCTGTTTCTTCATCTGCAAAATGAAGAGCAGGAAGGCACCTGGATCCCTTCCACCTCTAAAAGGAGCGAGGCCCATGTTGCGTGTGTCCCAGGTGCCTGCCTACAGGCAGCGATGACAAAGGAGGCGTGGGCACCCTCGAGTCTCAAGTTCAGCACAAGGGGCTACTTCTCCAAGTGCCGGAGGAACAGATGCTCCCAAAGGCACAGGGCCACGGGACGGCTGAGGCATGAGAAGGCAGGCGGGACCTTCTACAGAACCCGGAAGGCAGTGCTGCTGGGGAGGGAAAAACATCAGAGCCCATCTTCACACCCCTCCCAGGGGCCCAAGAGAGGGACAGAGCCCTTGCCAGCTGGCGGCCTGCAATGGATAGACAATCCCCTTCTCAACGGCTCCGGCCTTCGGAGGTGGGGGTGGGCTGTGGGAATTCGGAAGGGAGGCGCGGCCCCCCACGGATGACACCAAGACACAGCACAGCCATTGCTGCCCATTAGAACATTTATTTCTCAGAGAGAAAATAAGTTTCAGACAGTCATATTATAGTAGGTAAAATTAACTTTTGTATCTTTACAAGCATAGATTTTTCTCTGTTTATTACCTCTCTTATACCATCTGTTATAAACAATTCTAGAAAGCAAATAAAGTCACTTTCTACAATAAATAGAGCATCGTGTGCTTCACAGCAGACGCGACTGAGACACGTTAGGCCCCACGCCACAGCAGGATCTGAGCCGCTTCCCGTTCTAAAAGAGCAGTTTTAAAAATGAGACTCAGAGAGAGACTGAAAGAGTCAAGGAGATTGAAAAAAAAAAAAAAAGAGAGAGAGAGAGAGACTGCAAAGAGAAAGTGTTGGGGGGAAGAAAGAGACAGAGAGAGCGAGCCCCGAGATCTTACGACACAGGTTGAGACAAAGGTCACAGAGTCCACAGCTGACCAACTACCTGGGGAGAGGGGGACGCATTGGCTCCTTTAAATAAACCACACTGTGTGCATTTAAAATACTCAGCCACACAATGGAGGACTCCAGGAATGGAAACTATAGGCCTGAATAATTTAGAACAGTATTTTACAATTATATACACCATGTCCTTCCCTAGCCATATGCTGTACTGTATTTTTATTATTGTACAAAATCCAAAACCCCATCCTTTATGTTATAGAGAGTTTTGTTGGTTCCCTTTTAAACTCTGGCTCGTGTCCCAAACGTATAAGAAGTTGTGGTGGTTGGTTGGTTGTATTTTTAAAAAGTCGAGTGTGTAAAAATGGCAGTGATCTCCCCAGTGACTTTGTTTTGTCCAAAACTCCCCTATGAAAAATTTAAAACAATTAAAAAGAACGTCAGGTTAAAAATCAACATGGCGATCAGTGGCCTGCAACCTGGCCCTGCGGCTTTGGTGCTTAAGAGGTGAAAAGAAACATCCAGAGAACAGACTCAAAGCCTCTGAAAGTTGTGTTGGTTTGTCAGTCAGCATTTCCCATTTCACAGTTTTTTTTCCTTCCGTTTCTGAGAAGGTGAAGGTGGGGAGGGGGTTGAAAGGAGGAGAGGGAAGGGGACAGAGGGTGTGAAATAAAAGCGTGGTGTCCCCCAGCGTTTGGGAGCGGGAGCAGCAGAGGCTGGGCAGGGCAGAGCGCAGGCAGGGAGGTGCCAGGCCGCAGACCCCACCATCCATGGTGGTGGAGATTGAGGCCCACAGAGAGAGGACTGCAGGGGTGAGGAGCGGACCCAGCTGAAGAGCACAGCTTCACTCAACACCCCTCGACATCCAAGTGGACAGACGGACACTCGCACCACCAGCCTGGTCTGACGGGAGCCCGCCAAGCCTCGGCCCGCCTCTCAGCAAGCAGGGAGGGGGCAAGCTTTCACAGCCTGGCCTCAGCCGGGTGTCCGCAGCAGACGGGGAAGGGGGTGCGTGCTGGTGGAGGGGTCACCCGAGTGGTAGGCTGGCCTCTGTCCTGGGCCCTGAGGAGCCAGGCGGAGGGACCCACCTAGCATAGCAGCTGGCCTCAGAGGGAATGAGACATAAAAAGAAAAAGACCAATTTGGTGATGGTTTCTGTTTGGCACAAAAGAAAGGAAAGGGACATGGGAAAAGAGCAACGGCACTGGTGCAGAAGATGGGACAGGGAAGAGGTATGAGAATGGGTGATGGAGGGGAGAGAGGGTGAGCTCCGTGAGCTTCCCCTCGGGACCCTTGTGTATCCACAGCACCTCTGGGGTCAATGTCAGAGCCTCACTTGCCCTGAGCTGTAGTTAGCTGGGAGTGGGGAGGAGCGGGCCGGGCACACCTTTGAGAAAGAGCCTAGGGCCTCTTGCCTTCTGGGCTCAGGTCCATCTCCCCGGCCGGGCCCAAGCCTCACAGCTATTTCTACTTCTAACTGGTTCTTCAGTGGACTAGCCCCCGAGCGAGCTCAGGTGGAAGTTTTTGGCACACAGCAGGCCCACCAGGGGAACCACGCAGTTGGTCAAAACTGGGGCCTTGCCCGTGGGGAGGACACGGTCCAGTCCCAGGCCTGCCATGGAAGGGGGAAGCTGCCGGCCAGATGACTGGCTGGGGCAGGAAGGGGCCTCTGTGCTGTGTGGGACAGAGGCAGGGCAGGCAGACACAGGCCAGGCCCCGCCCTTACAGGTAGCTGGAGGTGACAAAGGAGTGGGGCCCCCGGACCCGGCTCAAGTGGATCATTGCACGGTCGTAGGCCACTTGCACCGACTTTCGGATGCTGGTCTTTCGGCCTTCCAGCATCTTGAGCTTGTCCACGGTGTCTTCCACACCCAGGGGCAGCACTTTGTCCCTTGGAAGCCACTGCCTAAAACACAAGCACAGTAAGAAGCCCGGGCTGTGGTGGTTGCATGAGGGAGCTCCTCTGGGACGATGTGCCCAGGACCAGCAAAGCCAGGGGGAGGGGACAGGGCAGGAGGAGACAGACTGGGACACCCCAGGCAGGAGGCCACCAAGAAACCTTTTTTGCAGCCAGGCCCTTCTCTGAGCCTCAGGGCGCTCACTCTGCTTCAGAGGGCTGTTAGGACCCAGGAGCCAAGAAAGGCCCATGTTAGGGCTAGCTCTCACCTTGCCCTGGGGCATCAGGGAGCTATGGCTAGGCAGTGGGGCTGATGCCAGGAACCCATGATTCCTGGTGGGGCCTGCACCA
This sequence comes from Cryptoprocta ferox, assembly GCA_028646485.1. NCBI lineage: Eukaryota > Metazoa > Chordata > Mammalia > Carnivora > Eupleridae > Cryptoprocta > Cryptoprocta ferox. Next base: position 110,287,623 of record CM053577.1, read on the forward strand.
GGCGTGTTGCTCTAAGGATAGCCAGGCGAACCTAACAGGTGGCTAAACGCTAGCCTTTGGAGTCAGATCTCGGCCTGTATCCCAGGTCTGGCAATGGGGTCTCTGCTTTCTGAGCCTCAGCTTCCTCAACTGCAAAATGGATTGGGAGGGGGCTGATGAAGATTTAATAGGATTAAATAAGATTATGTATGTAAATCAATTTGCATCGGGGCACAGTGTAAACAATAAATGATAGCTATAATTTTTACTGGTTAGTCCTACCTCCTCATTTTATAGAAGCGTAAGTGAAAGAACCCTCCTGCTGCTAAGAGAAACCCTAAAAGGGCAAGCAAGCCCTTTGCGGTGGACCCCACACGGCCCCAGACCACCCTCCACCCCCCCACCTGAGGACTGAGACGTGCACTCCCACAGCCACTGGGAGTGCTGGCTGCGGACTGGCTCTCAGCTGAGTCCTGTTCAGGAATCACCCTCCGCCAAGGGAGCTACCTGGCCCAAGGCGACCCCTCCCAGGGGCAGCCAGCATGCAGTGACTAGCGGACATGGGAGCACATGGCCATGCACAGCCCCAATTCCGGACATCACTAACAGGCCTCCCAGCTCCGGAGCTCCCCTTGGGATCAGCTGAGGCCTCCACAGTGAGTGTTCAACATGTTCCTCCGCCCAGCACTGCCCCCTTCATCCCCACAGCTCTCCCAATAAGCCTCCTGATAGACATCTCCATCTGCAGACTCTTTCCCAGGGAATCTGATCAGCGACATTCCTCGGTTACTATTAACGTGGCTGGGGCAGGCCAGCTGCTGGTAATGCCTCACTGTACCTGGCTAGAGGCAGGTTAACTGAGCCCACAGCCCCTCTGCATACTGCGTGTCAGCCCCCTCAGCCCTGCTGGTGGTACTGCCCACTCACCAGGTGCGCTTGTTGTCAAAGAAGAGGACAAGGAAGAGCTTCTCTCCAGCCTCGGCCTGTTTCTGCTCTCCCAGCTTCAGCACATCCAGAGGGGGGACAGGGATGGGAACACCATTGTGCAGGAGGCCCTCCCGGGGCATCTTGGGATCGATGATCTGGAGGCAGGAAAGGAGATGGCACTCAGCTGGGGGTGGATGGGGTGAGCAGGGCACGCTGCCTCAGGACTACCTGCCGAATCACCCCCCACCAAGTTATGCAGGGCCTTGGCCAGGCCCACAACGGAGTGATGAAGGGGGCTGACCTCTTCTTTGACCCTCGGGACGCCAAAATGGGAACCTCGACTCTTTTCCCAGTTCATTGGTTGAATCCTCTGGCCCTTCTCCATCAGTTCTTCCAATGAGGGAGCTTGAGCAATGAACCCCTGAGGCCCAAGTGGACACAGAAGAAATGCGAATCCAGTATGGGAGAGACCAGAATTGAGGGGATATCTGTGATGTCCAGGCCAAACTGGCAAATTCCTCCTTCCTAACATTCCTTATGGGAAGGGAATGGAGGCCAGGAGAACATTTTTTCCTGTCACTCCCTTTAAAATCTTTGCAATTCACTTCAAAGGCTCGTGGGCTTTCCTAGACACCATGGCTATACAGGAGGTTCTGCATCAGCAGCAGGGCCCATCCCTTTGGTTCTACCTAACAGAGCCCCTGGCCTGGTTACCCACTACCTTCCGGTCTGATTATAATCTTCCTGCTGTGTGGACTAGGTACACTTGTGGGCACCTCCATGTAAGATCAGAAAGAAGCTGTTAAGACTGAACTTGAAGGGTTGCTGGAGAGGGGGGAAATGAATGATGTGGCTGGAAAGGAACACCAGAGGAATTAATGCTCAAGGCTGCAAACTCCACAGGGCAGGGGCTCAACAAAATGCCTGGTGGCAACAACACAACAGTGATCTCTAGCTCTGTGAATCACTGACACAGTGACCGAAGCTCCTAGTTATTCACACATCATCCATCATCTTATTTCCCCTTCTTGCCCAGGCTGAGAAGTCTGCTGACAGGTAGCAGCTGACGGAGGAATGCCCCAAGCACAGGAGGATGTAGCTGGCTGTGGCCATGGTGGCTTGAGCCTCTGCTTCCTACTGCCCTACACAGCCCTCATTTCCAAAGCAGTGAGTTGATAATCTCTGTGGGTTGAGGCCAGAGAGACTTGGAAACTTACTGAGGAAGCAGCTTTCTCCAGAGATGGAACAATCTTAATTTCTATACTATGTCCCAGGGGGGCTGTTCTCATAATAAACTGCTCTCGCTGTTTACCTTTGGGTGTCTGCCAGCTTCCCCCTTCCCTCCCAAGATAAGCAGCTGAAAGCAGGTGCTCTGGTTAAGAGTTTTAAGGAAGAACTAGCCTTACCCTGCCCCCAGCTGTGTAATTTGGTCAAAACTCGTATCTCCCAGCCTGGGATTGAAGCTAAGGGCCCTAATGAGAACCACCATACAAGCCCTCTTGAGCTTCCTCGATTGTTGAACAAGATAGCGGGGCCACTCTGGTATGTTTCCTCTTGACAGCCATGCTGGTTGCTACTTTGGAACATGGGGCAGATTTTGAAAAATGTCCCCCCACCCAGGGCAGAAGCAAGGTAGGCAAGTTGCCATTTAAGGAGAGCTCTCCTCCCTTTCTGAAGAAGATAGAAACAACTATTTCTCAAAATAATAAATAATGGACCATTCACTCAACTGTTATGTGGATGTAAAACAACTTGGCTTGTGAAACACTTTAACACGTTATATAATGAATGCATGTGTATAAATACTATTGTTACAGCTGTAATACATAAGCAAATAGAAGAAACAATACAAAACACTTACAGCTGACTTGCTAGTATGATGGGGTTTGCTGCTTTTCTCTATTTTTTCCAAAACTTCTATAATACAGATACATTAATTTATGAGAAAAAAAATTTTTAAACAAGAGCCAAAAAAATTTTTTTAACTGTATATTCATTAAGGACACGAGTCATACTGAACACGGGAGAACAATTGGGGGAGTGTAAACCAAAATTAAAACACAGCTTGCGTTTGGGTGGTGGGTTTTTTCAGGTGGTGGCTGAATTTATTTAATCATGAAAGAAACTTTAAAATTTATGTATCATGAAAAGATAACTAAAAAGGAAAAAAAAGACATTTCTAGACTTTCTTCTTCTTTTTTTTTTTTTCTTCACTATGAGACTTAAAAATACAAAACCAAACCTGTACAGCTTTCATCACTTCCTCAACAGCTATGCTGGGGGTCTCACCAGCAACAGGGCACATGGCCTTGTGAAGGCAGGCCTAAGGCCCATCCTCCTCAGCCGCTGGGTCACAGCGTGGATCCCCCCACCTGCCACTGCTGGAAAGGTAGTGAGGTACGCAACACAGTTCCAAGATGACCCCCGCAAGTTGTATAACCTCTTACAGTAGCTTCCTCACCAGAGTCCAAAAGGGTCAGAGTTCCTGCCCTCCTGACTTTGAAGAGGCTGCTATGAGACTTGAAAGACCATGGATGTGAAAGAGCTAGGAGAAGCCCAGAACTCCTGTGTGCATGCAAGAGGCTGGCAAGGTGGTTCACAGCTTTTTAAACACACTCATACCTCAGTCTGGCATCAGTCTAATTTGGTAGTTCTGAGATGGGGCCTCGGTTATCTGTATTGTTTAAAAACTCCCCCCATGGTTCTGGCATGCCCTAAAGGTTTAGTATCACTAGCTTCCAGTGCCAGATGGACATTACCTCCCCAATACAGAGAGAGCTCTAACAAATAACAAGGTGGTAAAGTGAGAATTTTTAGCTACTGCTGGTGGGAGTATAAACTGGAACTAACTTTCTAAAGGGCAACATGGCAATTTGTATCAGAATTTTGCAGAGACCTTGCTCCAAGAAGGCCTGCCTAAGAATTCACTGTATAGAAATCATCATGATGTGCACAGAGTAAAGCTACAGTGATGTTTATTGCCAGCTATTAATCATAGTGAAAAATTCAAAAACAATCTAAATGATCAAGTAGGGAATGGTTAAAATAAGGTACATGCATACGACTGAGGACAATGCGGTCATTAAAGTAATGTTGATGAAGAATGTTTAATGGCACAAGACATGCATGTTCATGGTACGCTGTTACGTGAAAGGGAGGTTACACAGAGTATGGGCTCGTACTTCTGCATTAAAAAAAAAAAAAAGAGTGGATATATACGTCAAGAGGTAATCTCTGAATAGATGAGACTAGGGGTGATTTTGAACTTAGTGGCTCAGAACACAGGCTTTGACATCACACACTTTGAGCCTTGGCCTCAAATTCCAACCCTGCTATTTAATAGCTAGATGACCACAAGCAACAGAGAGATCTTCATTTTTCTTCCCCACAAAATGCGAAAAACTGTATCTTCCTCAGTATTTCAAGAATTTAGCATGACAAATATTTAATAAAACACTTAGGCATTATAAGCAGCTTTAAAAAGTCTCTACAATGAGCATACTACTTTTATGCATAAGCAAATGAATAAATGCTGTTAAATCCCTGTCTTCACACTTTTACCCTATTTTAAGTGCTCCAAGCTGGGGACCTTGATGGTCTGACCCACCCAGGCTGGGCTAAAACCTCCCTCCCCTCTGCAGCTAAAAGCATCCTGATTCCCACCACTCTGCTGGCTTGATCCAATCAGATAAGCTCCTGAGGCAAGACAGGGGCCAGAACAGCCCAGGGGAGGGAGGAGGGTGGTGTCTGGGGGCAGACTCACCAAGGCGGGGTAGGAGGGATAGCCTCGGCACTTGGCCCACACCAGCTCCAGGGGCTCCAGGTCTCCGCGGTCTTCAAAGGGCATCAGGAGGCTTCTGCCTGGGGGTTGGGGAGGGGAGGAGACAGCACCCAAAGGGGACTTGGAATGGTGCCCAGGAGGCCTGCCTGTGGCCTCCATTTGACTGGGGCAACCCAAGAATGAGTCAGCAACATCCCCTCCACCCTTCCCCTTCCCTGCCCTTTCCTTAGTTCTTAGACTAGATCAGGGGTCAGCAGACTTGTTCTGTAAAGGGCCAAACAGTAAATGTTTTAGGTTTTGCAGTCCACGTGGTCTCTGTTACAACCACTGAACTCAATTGTTGCAGCTTCTGAAAGTGGCCACAGATACTCTATAGAGGAAGAAGTATGGCTGTGTCCCCATAAAATTTTATTTTTAGATACTGAAATTTGAATTTCGTGTAATTTTAATGTGTTACAAAATATCATTCTTTTTTCTTTTCAATCATTTGAAATGCAGAAACCACTCTTAGCTTGCAAGCCCTACAAAAACAGGCTAATATGTTAGTTTGCCGACCCCTGGACTAGAACACTAGAATGGGGTTCCCTGGAAAATTAGGGCTGCTTTTATCAGCAGGATCCTAGGAAGGACAACAAGAACCGAGCTTGGCAAAGCCACAAACTGCTGTCTGGGCCTAAGTGGTGGGCCTCATGTCAGAGGCTTCATGGAAAAAGATGCCTGGGACAGACATCCCAGTGAAACCACTTGCTAAATTAGTTCTCTGATGGCCCACACCTGGCCATCCAGGCCAGCTGGGTGCATGGCACTCAGCAGAGCCAAGCAGGTCTGCAGGCCTATCACGTGCCTGATGACACTGGGTGTCCTGCCTGGAGCAGGCACCGCATCTCTCCAGCTTACTTTGTTCAGCCCCCAGTGCACTAGCACACGTGGATGGGTGCACCTCACAAATGCTCCTGAGCAGAAAGAGCAACCTCCCTTCCCCTCCCCACACCTATAAACGGGGAGCCTGAGGTAACCACACTCAACTACGGAAAAGGGCCCAAATCCTGCACAGTGGAAATTGGGTTCCTAAGGAAATATTACTACCCTCATTTATTTAAAAAACCAAAAAACCAAAAAAAAAAAAAAAAAAAAAAAACCTACTACTAATAATGAGGTATTATTTTTTTTACCTATTGAGTCAATAGCAATAACAACCAAAAGATAAAATCCAATACTGAAGAGGCAGGCTATGGGGAAACTGGTGCAATCATACAGTTAACATACAGTTGAAGAAACTGCAGACCAGTCTAATCCTTAAGAATATAATTTGGTGGTATGTCTCAAGAGCCATTAAAAAAAAAAAAAAAGTACGAATCATGTGCTTCAGTAAATCCCTTCCCTGGGAATTATTCTCAGAAAAATAACTTTAAAAACACATAAAAGAATTTGAAAATATGCATTTACTACATTATGTATAATATTAAAAGTTGGAAATCACCAAATGTCTAACAATAAAAAGGTTATGTAAATTATAATGCATCGACTGGAAGATACATTGTTCCAATAATAGGAGTTAAATAAAGATTGTGTCAACATGAAAAAAGTATGAGATAACATTGAAAAATGCGGAAAACGAAAAAGCATGTGTTCTGGATTAACATTTTGTTAAAAACGTGCCTGAAATAAACAGAAGGCAACACAGAGAAATGAAGACAACTGTGTTAAGGTGATGATGGAACAGAAGAAGGTTGAAATGTTTGAGTTTCCCTTGGCATCATTTTATAAGTATGTGATTTTTTAAAATAAGAATAAAATGTCACTACCAGAATCCCAACGTATGTGCCAATCCACTGGCAGTTTTGTGCTAGATGCGGTACAAATTCATGTAGACAGGAGCCCTGCTTTCTGGGCGCCGACAGTCAGACAATAATGAAACACACAGGCATGCATTCATCAACACACATGTGAGAAAGAAACTGATGCTAAGGGAAAATAAAGCAGTTGGGGAAAGGAAAGTGGGGAAAGAAGCCCTGACACCTGTGTGTTAGATGGGAGCTTCGAAGACAGGGCATCCAGGGCGCACAGCCCCCACAGGAGGGCTGCAGAGATGTGCTGGGAGAAGAGCCCGCCCTGTACTCACTCCACCTGTACACCAACCAGCCCTCTCCTTTGGTCCTGCCTTGTCCTGTTCTTGAATCCCTTGGTCCGATGAGACAAGACCCATGTACTTCCCTGTTTGGATCGGCTGGAGTAGAATGTCTCATGAGGACAGGGCTGAAAGCATTGGATCACATGAAATTACACGGCAATGTGTGAGATTCGGTGACAGAGGCTATCGCTGATTACTCCAGCGAGGGCAGACTGGCAAGACCCATGGAAATGACAAATACACACTTCTTCAAGTTTAGCAACTCTGCTTCTCTACAGAAGTGTACGCTCCCCAGGGCTACAAAATGATCTATGTACAAGGCTGCTCACTGCAACACTGAATACGTGAAAACAGTCTAAACGTTCGTCTGTAATGGGCTGGCACTCCTAGATAATGGCACGTTAGACAGCCAATAAAAAGCACAGAAGAATCTCCAGGATATATTATTAATTGAAAAAAGGCATGGTTTAGAGAAACACGTGTATATTAGGCTTCTCTACTTATGCTCTTAAATATACACACAAGTTCTGACTTATATGTATAAAAATTACAACTGGAGAAACACAAAAGAAACTGCTAACAGTGGTTGTTCTAAGGAGGGGACCCCTGGCTTTTCACTATGTACCCTTTTGTGCCTTTTGGAGTTTTGTTATCATGGGCATATATTACCATTCAAATTTAAGATGAACCTAAAATAAAAAAAGAGTATGAATGACCTGCGAGGGAGGGCCATTTCCCTGCCCAGTGCCTGAGAGTTTGGAGGAGTTAAGGGTCTGGCTGCAGCCCACAGAGCTGGTTCTTTGGAAGGCCTGGGCCCCCCAGATTCACCTGTACACCACTCCTCACCTGAGCTGCTGTAGTCAGAATCTCCATTTACACCTTCCAGGAAGGGTACACGAGATAGGGCTGGCTTCCCACGGCTGCGTTTGGGGGGCGTCAGACCACTGCACATAGAGCAAGAAGGCAGAGGGGGTGAAATGAGCCATTTCAATGACTAACATATCCACTCCTGCTCTCCCATCTCTGAGACGAGCAGAGCTGCAAAAACCCTTCAACAAGAATGGTTTCTCACCTTCCCCTAACAATTCACACTAACCCATGACACCCTTCTGACCACAAAGTTCCCATGAGGCTTTGAGGGACCATTACATGCATGTGGAGGGACATCTAGAAAGAGATGCCTGCCTCCCTGCCCAGGGACTTTGGACTTCACCCAGATGAAAGGTCACTCCAGGCACTTGTCAATCCTTCCAGGGTCTAAGCAGCCTGGCCATGAGGAGGGTCCATCTCACATCTGTCCAGAATTCTTTACCCTGTGGTTTACACTGCTTCTTTAGAAACCAATTTATTTTTGAGGTACAAAAATTTGCCTCTTTCCCAAACTGTCTATAAAGGACACGTCTTACTCTTTAATTAGAAAAGACACTTTTTAATTAAAAAAAAAATCCACTTCTCACTTCCACTTCATGTGTGAAGTTTTTCTTAGAGATGGATTTTTTTTTTTTAACGAACAGGCAAAGCAAGTTTTTTCCATGTGATTGCTGCAAAGAGGTAAAAAAAAAAATACAGATATATTTGACAAAGACTGGAAGGTAATAAAGTAAATATGAAGATGGTAATGCCAGAGTAATAGTATAACTGGAACCCACCCAAGCAGCTGTAGTTTTAAACAGCTCCCAAAGCAATTCTAATGTACAACCATAGTTGGGAGCCTCTGGGCAAGAATCAAGTGGCTAGGGCTTTTTCCCATCCAAACTTTAAAAAATATCGCTGCGATATAATTTTTTCCACTAAAAAAAAAAACAAGCTTAAAAGATGGGGCAACAATCTACAGAAGAGTAGAATGCTTAAGAAACCCCCGGTGGGATAAGAAGAGGTTGGCAGTAGGACTGGCTGGCGAGGAGGGTACTCTTGTTCTCCCGAATCATAACTGACTTCATCAGAGTCTTATTCAGAAGAACCTGCACAACCAGAACAAAATGAATCATAATCCTTCAGTAACTGGCAGGTTGGTAGTTTTTTTTCCTGCTACTCAAAATTAGGACCTGTTTGGGGTGGGGGGAGGGCGGGATTAACACCCAGCGTACATTTAGGATTCAGTTCCTACTCATCCTATAAAAATCTGTCACTGGGCGTTAGAGACTCTGAGGCCTCTCAAAGTTCATTATCCTGGAGCTGGAGAGACATCTTCAAATATAACAGAAGAGGGCACAACAAAGTGGTTAAAAGAGAAATTCTGGAGCCAGACTACCTGGGTTCAGAACCTGGCTTGCTTGCTTATTTTATTTATTTATTTATTTATTTATTTATTTATGTTAATGTTTGTTTATTTTGAGAGAGACATATGCACACAGAGCAACCAGGGGAGGGGAAGAGGGAGAGAGAGAAAGAGAGAGAAAGAGAATCTCAAGTAGGCTCTATGCTGTCAGTGCAGAGCCCAATGTGGGGCTCGATCTCATGAAACTAAGATCATGACCTGAGATCAAAGTCAGACGCCTAACCTACTGAGCCACCCAGGCGCCCCTGGAACCTTTCTTTCCTTTCATGAGTTTCATGCTGTTGAACAAGTAACCTACCCTCTCTGAGGCTACTGTGAGGATTTAATAAATTAATACACAGAAAATATTCAGTACAACACATACCAACTACTCAATAAATGGCAGATGGTAGTTAAGTAACAAATATTATATGAAGGGCAATAAATTTTAATGCCTCAATTTAAATATTATAAACTACTAATGTACTATCAAATGATGAAATCTGAGATGGATGAGCTCAGTAAAATAACATGCAACACCAAAACTAGGTCCATGTATTCCTGTTTCATAGAAAACGCACAAGTGACTCAATATGGGCTGTATTTCAGTCCTCTTTCCATGTTACACAGACCTAATCAGACAACCCAAATCTATAATTATTGTGTTTACTGGTTTAACACTCATCTCCCCCTTCTAGAAGATAAGCTCCATGAGAACACATACCTTATCAGTACTTAGAACAATGTCTGGCTTGAAGTAGGTGCTCAATTATTAATAACTAAAAGAGTAACCCATAGAAAAAGGGAACAGCCCCAATTTCCTCAAAAAGTCATCAGGAAAGATAAACCCAGGCACAGGTGGGGAGAGGGATGGGACTAGTGACCACAGGTTCCTTCAAGGCTCTTTCTGATTCTGGGAGTCAAGGATTCCAGTATAATTAGTAAGTAAAATCTTCCTTCATGTACTTACCACCACAGTGGCGGGGCGGAGGGTGGGCTGGGGGGTGGGGAAGGAAAGAAAGAAAAAACAAAAATCCTGCAGTTGCAGTCCTGAATCTCCTGTTTTAAACCCCGAAATTCCACGGAGATCCACTGAGTTAAAAAGGAAATGCCTTCCAAGGGCACTGTTTCCACACTGAGCAGGGCTCCAGACAAATGGGCGGCACAGTCTGGAGTTCTGCAGAAACGCAAACACACAGCCGGACCAGCAGGCTGACCAGAGCCTAGCCTGGCTTCCTTCTTATGCTTCATGGCTGGGAAGACTGCCCTTCGTGGCGTGAAAAGCCCAACACACCTTCCACCTTTGGTTAAGGGCTAGGAGGGGACAGTTTGATAACCCCACTCCTTCCCCACCCCAATGAACTGGGTTTCCAGGCACTATTCCTTTGAAGGAAGTTAGGAATTCCCACCTAGGACCAGGGTGAAACCATTTTGTAGGACTGCAAAAGCTCTGCCTCCTCTATGCCTAGTAACTGTGTTTTTTCCCATTCATTTCCCCCTGTATCTCTAGAGACCGTGGAGGAAGAAAGCTAGTACAATTCTCAGGCTTGATGGGAGGAAAATCGAAGGAACCATGGGAAGCTGGGCTATGCCACAGCAAGAGGCCTCCTGTACCCACCACCCCAGGAGCCCGGGGGGCTAGGGTAGAGCAAGTACCTGACAGAACACAGGCTCAACCTGCCTTGGAAGCACTTCAAACACAGGCACAGGGTCTTCTGGTGCTGCCCTGGGACCTTTCTTCCCCTAGCCAGGAACTAGCCTTCAGGACAACTTGTTTCTCCTCTGTGGCACCGAGGGTCTGGTCTCCCATTTCCAAGAGTCCTGAACTCCCTGGTATCTTGCAGAGCCCACTTAACAAAGAGTAGGGATTCAATAAACTCTTAGACTTGGAAGACACTTGAACATCTTGGTCTCAGAAATCCTCCCTTCTGGTAAAAGAACAGGAAAAGAAACCCATCCTTTCCCAGTTCGAGGATGGTAGAAGAGCCAGGGCCTTTGAATAAAAGGCCATTCTGAACTTCCTATCTGCCCATTTCTTACTCCCACACCACACCTCGACAGGGGCCTTTGCTATGATGCCCCAAAAGGCAAAGAGCAAAACCATGTCTGTAACTGGGTTATCAGAGTGGGCCAGGGGGGTTGGGTGGGGCAGTGGCTCAAATGTTAACTTCGCTGGGCAATAGAGATTTGGCTGTCCCTGCCCTCTGGAGCCAAATTCAGCTCCACAAACCCTATAAAGCATCAGCGCCACTCCTCCCCTCCTAGTCAGATCAGGCCTCCGAGTCAAGGGTCACACCTTTCCTAGGAGCTGCCAGAGTTACAGAGCAGAGGCCTCAGGAAATAGCAGGGGTGTGGGAAGAAAACCCTTAGATAAGCAGGAGGAGGTTCCATCTGTAGCTGAACGGAGAATAAAGGGAGAGGCGGCGGAGCTGCCAACAAAGCTTTGGGAACAACTGTTCTTACCTGCAAGCTTCAAATGCCAGTCCACCACTGAGACCCAAACTACATTCTGAGTCAGACCCGCTTTCGGTGTGTTTTCCAAATCCGTTGGTCACGCCTGCCAAGGACACATAGTGTAAGCCTGAGTGCAGAAACCCCCCTTTCCCTGACACATGCTGCAGTGTGAGGTGGCCGCCTTGGGAGGGCTCAGTGAGGAGGGGTGGAGAGCATAGCTGCAGCTTCCTGCACGGGGAATGGGTGTCTTGGGTGGTGGAAAGAACCTGATAAAGGTCTGGGGGAAGTGTTGGCTAGGGCAATGAGCAGACACTGCATTTTCCTTCTCATCCTTCCAGTTTAACTTGAAGGAAAACACAGCACACGGCTCACACTAGTTATGGTCATTTGGCTACAAAATGAAATACCAAGACTTCCCCCACTCCGGCTGGCTCACAAGTCCCTAATGCTGCTTCTAATTTCAAGCCTCAATTATCAGGGAGTCTCCTCTGCCTCTTGGGGAACCCACCCGCCTCGCCTCTTCAGATAAACACTCACACGCCCTATCCATCACACAGCTGGCAACGGCGAGCTTCATTCTTTTGGGATGGTGTCAGCGGAGGCTGGGGCAGGAGAAGGGCTGTGTCAGCCACACCCTGAGATCTCCAGCAGAGCTAGTCAGAGCTGGGGGGGGACTTCCACAGATCTAACGCAGAGCGAACCTTCCTGGGATGGGAAGTCAGAATCCCCTGGGTTCTAAACAAGGCTCTGAAACACAGGTCCTTTTTCCTCTTTAACCTCTGCTTCTTTTTTGTGAAGGTAAAACCTCCTTGTTTATAGAAGACGGTACTGAGTATGAACGAGAGGTGTGTTTATAGAAGGCGGCCCTACGGGGGGAAATGAAGACTGGTCATCCCAGGGACATGAGGCTCATCAGCTGCAGAGGCTTCACTCTCCTATTATCTGGTTCCGAACCAGAGTCCTACAAGCCTGGCAGCTGGGCCAAGAGCTCAAGAGCTCTAAGTCACTGATACCTTGGCCAAAAAACTGTGAGGCAACTTACACCTGTAAGAGCAGGTGCCTGAGCCAAGACATCTGGACCCTAACTTGGCTCTGCCTCTAACATTACGGCTTCTGTTTAAATCACGAAGCCAGCTGTGCCTCAAGCTGGCAAAGATCAATACCTGTTTTTGTGAGACTCCACTAGGTCGTACAGAAATATTCCCCGGTGCCAGCCCACTGCGATGGTGGGGGACAAACAGATTCTAGCAGGTCCCCAAGCAGAGGGCCCTCTACACGTTGGATGAGGCTGACATTGAGGCCTATTTCCCATTAGGGGGATTTTTCATTTTTAGTGCACACCGTTCTCCGTGTTGTTTGGCTACTCCTGATACAGTGCAGACAGTGACGACAGTGACAACAGTAACTGCTACCATCGACTGCTATATGCCAAGTACTTTATACAGACTATTTCCAATTCTTGGAGCCCCGCAAGGTAGGTATCACTAGCCCTGTATTAGAACTAAGGAACAAGCTTGAAAGGTTAATCAATCTGCCCCAAGATACACAGGTGGTCAGAAGATGGGACATGAATCCAGGTCTGCCTAACTCCAAGCTTCAGACTCGACTCTATACACTAATCTACTCCCCTAATATGGGGAAGCTTGGGCCAGATGGGAAGGGGAGGTATAACTGGAAACCCAGTGTTAGGAAGGAAGAGAGAAAAGTATATGCTGGCCAAATAGCCCAAACCACCACATGAAAAGACAAGAGGGGGACACGAAGAGCAAAAGCCAAGAGTAGGCCCCGCCCCACCAAGCAAGCTCACCTCCCATATTCCACTAAGACTAAACCACACTGTCCTGAAAAGAAGCCCTGCACATGCAGGCCCACCTCACCCGTCCAGCCTTGGCTCCCAATGCTTCAGGAAGCCCCTCTCTAAACTGTCCCTCACAGGGACCCTGTCCTTGCTTCCACACAACTCAGGCCGGAGCCTTTGCTCCATCTACTCCCTTCTTTTCTGCCCTCTTCCCACAGGGCCAGCGCAGGTACCCCCTCCTCGTGGAACCTTCCTGACTCCTCTAGCTCCTAGTTGCCGAACACCTCCAGCAGTGCTGTCACTTAACACTTAATCACATACCTGTCTGGCACCGTAACATCTCTGCACCTCCGCTCCCTACTGGACTCTGAACTCTTTCAGAGCTGCAGCTCAGTGTGACTCACTGTATGACCCCGTGGCCAGCTTGTGCTGGGCGTGTAGTAAGGACCCCTTTGTATGGGAGCTTCCATCATCTACCTCTGGAATCTCATCTCTAACCACGCCCTGGCTAACTCTGCTGCAGCCGCACTGGCTTCCCCACTGTTCCCCAGGCACTCGGGCATGTTTCCACCGCCAGGGCCTGTGCACCTGCTAGCCTGTCTGTTTGAAGTGTTCTCCCCCAGAAACCCGAATAGCTCACCCCTTCAACTCCTTCACGTCTTTACTCAGGATGTCCCCTCCCCAAACTTCCCCTGGCCACCTTCTCTAATACCACCCCAGTATCCCCTATTCCCCTTCCCTGCTAGATTTTTCTCCATAGCTTCTAATACAAGATACAATTCACTCATTTGTTTTTAGCCTTTCTCCCCTACAAGGGAGATTTTTGTCTTTTGTTCATGGGCTTTTTTCCCCCAGTGCCTAAATACCTAATGAATGAATGAGCTAAAGTCAAGGCAGGAACCAGTTTATCCCATATATAGCTTTGCATTCCCTTCAGGGCCAAAGAAAGCCCCAGACACAATCTGGCCCTCTCATATTCCTTTCTCAAAGCCTCTTCGCCAGGCCACTACTCGTGTGCCAGGCCTAACTATAAGCTATGGGTCCCTCAATGCTTCTACTGGCATCCACAGGGACGATTAGGCAGGCAGCCAACTAGGGGAGGTGCTGGCTGGCAAGGCAAAGCAGGAAAGCAGATGAGAAGTAGAGAAGTCACAGGCGTGGTCACCTGTCTCCTCCTCCTGCCGGGGGGACCTCTCCCCTTCGCTCTCACTACAGCTCCTGCTCCTTGGCCGCTTCCGGGAGTGTTGTTCATCCTCGATGCTGGCCGGAGAGGCAGGAAAGCCCACTGCACCATGGTCCTCACCATTCTCTGCGGCCCTATCTGGGCTCCTCTGTAGCTTAACCCCATTCTTGGCCTTCTTGAAGAGGATGGATGTGCGGCGGCCCACACCACTGAGTGGGGCACCAGCAGGGGTCTCGGGGGCCATGAGAGACACTCTGTTGATGCCATTGTCACTGAGCAGGCGTTGCAGGGGCTCACTCCCTATCTGCAGAGGTGATTTTTCCAAGAGCTCATCTTCTTCCACCTTTCTGGGCTTTAGGAATCGGCTTGGAGGCTTGCTATCATTAATGGGTTTCAGAGTAGGGGGGTCCGGAGGGGAGTCTTGCTCAGACAGGGAAGGTGCAGGCCCAGTGGGCTCGAGGGTTGGTGGGGGAGGCAGTATGGAGTCATCTGTTAGAGAAAAAGAGAACCTGCTTGAACATTTTAGAAAAGGTCTGCCCCTACAAGCTAGATAACGACACTAATAAGCAAGAACCAAAGGCACTGGTTCTTGGCACGTATCCCAGGTCTCCCGTCTAAGGCAAAGAGAACGTAGAAGTAAGTTTTATCTACATTAGTAATTCTAAACCCTATGTGTTAGAATCATCTAGGAGGTTTCTTAAAAATTCCAGTGTCAAGGTCCTATCCCAGACCAACTGAAACTAAATCTCTAACGATGGAGTATTTTTTTAAAAAGCTTAACCAGGTAAAGAATTACAAACAATTACTCCACACCTGAGAAAGCCGAAAGCCACCCGGCTTAATCAATTATCAGTTAAGTCTCAGCTTCACAGATTAAAGGTGTACAGCTCTCATTAGACTCAAGTGGTCTCCCTTCTGTCAATGTGTTCTGTTTCCTATCACCCAAGTAAAGCAAGCAGGACAAGCAGAAAGAGTAAGTTTATAAATCTGAAAAAATGAGAGCAAGTAAGTTAAATCAGTGGTTCCCAAACATGTCCATTTACTTACCACCTTGCAACTTTTAAAAAATTAGAATTTCCAAGCCAAGAGCCCAGACTTCCTTAATCTGAATCCCTGGGATGTGAGGCCTGGGAATTTTGTTTCGAAAGGCTCTGGGAGAACCTGTTGCAGCCAGTCAGTGGGCAGGACTCTGTACTGCCACAGCCCAGGAGTGGCATACAAGTGGCATGCTGACTGACACACAGAGAATCAGGAAGAGTCACTGCCAAATGTGACCTCCCAGCCACGTCCTTATTCTCAGCCAACCTAAAATAAAATAGGCCGTTCCTTGCAATTTGGCCCCTGGAGAGAACTACCCTCTAGAGATAACTCTGAACCCTTCTAGGCTGTGTGGATGACAGACCCTCCCCCCAAGCTGTGGGCTCAGCTCTGAGGATCTGCATAAGGGAGACAATTCTGTCCCCAGTGAAGTGGGGAGGATGGAAAGCAGCTCAGTTTTAAGGCTGGGTCTCTGAGAATCACTTCCCCAGATGTCTTTTGCAATCTGACCTTTCTGCTCAGGATGGGCCTATAGACTTGGCCAGCTGGGGTCAAAGCCATGAGGTTATTTCAAGAAGCCAGACCACCTTTAGGGTCTTTCTTCCTTTTCTGTCCTCCCACACCACAACCTAACCTGCTCTAAGAAAGCCTATCTACGTGATGGTAGAGGTGAGCTAATATTTAACTAGTACGTGCAATATGGCCATTATCAGGTACAAAATACTATAATGCTTCTTTATGGGTTAGTAAAGAGCTGCTGGGTTCCAGCCTCTAACACTTCCCAAACTGTCCATAATCTGGCAACTAAATATCCCCATCAGTGGTCCCTAGAGCCGACTCCAATACAACAGCCAACATCCACTCTGATGAATTGTAGTCTCTACTGATTATTAAATATTTTGAATATCATCCCTGGATATACATGGAAGCATGACCCCTCCAAGGGTTTTTACTTGCCCACAAGGGTCCGACCTAAACTCAGGGAAGGATGCTTGCACCATGAGATTTTAGCTTAACCCTTACTCTCTTAGTTAGGCCTCCAACCCCTCGACTGCCCCTGACCGTCTCACCTCTGTCCCCATCATCTTCCAGCTCTTCCTGTGGGGCCTGCTCCAGCACAGCCGCATCCCCCTGGGGGCCTGCTGGCAGCTCCCCATGGGACACAGTCTTGTTCAGTGACGGTGGCTGTGGTGGTGGTGGCTGTGCCAGCTTCTGCCGAAGGGCATTGATCTCCCTGCGCAGCAGGCGGACGCGACGGGTCCGGGCCCCGCTGGACCTCATGGCGCTCACCAGGTCCAATTTCTCCAGCAGCTCCTTTAGCTGCACCTCCGGGGACAAATGGGCCCGGTTCTCTGGGATGAGGATGTTGTCCACTGCCAGGGAGAAGGGAGGACAGAGGGGCTGAAGGATCTGCCCAGCCCAGGGCAAGGGGAAGGGGCCGAATCCTTTGGATGCAAAATATTCTCCTGGAATGCCCGGACCAGTGGCTTCCAGCAGCGTCTCTGTGGGGCCGTGGCCCTGGTAACACTGCTGCCTGGAGGGCAGCCACAGGGACAAGGTCAGAATCTGGGAAACATCTGCAGGAAGCAGTTCACAGTCATAATTACAGGCTCTGTGGAGCAGGCACGAGGCAGCTTGGCAATCCCCTGGGCCTGAGTGACTGGCTCCTGCCATCGAGAAGCAGAGAGCAGGGGCAGGCAGAGTGCGGGGCTCAGAGACAATTCCGTTTTTCTGGTCCTCTATTTGCACTCTTCTGAATGAGCCAGACATACACTAACATTGCACTCTCCCTGCCCCATGCTCTGGACGTTGTACAGGTGTCCAGAAGAGGAACACCCCTGCTAAGGATTTAACTTTTCAAACAGACAACCAGTACCTGATTCCTTTTCCTACCATTCAAGAAATAGTGAATTAGTTTAACTGCAACTCCTGGAACTACTGCAGGAATTTCCCTGCCTGGGCCTACCCTCAGCTCTCCTCGTGTCTACCCTATATAGCTCCAAGGGCCACCCTGATCCCTGGCTCTCTGGGCTCCATCCCTGCGCCTCCTCTTGGTCCCTCTCCTCCCCACCCATCCAGGCTTCTCACCGTCTTCCCAGGAGAAGCGGTAAAAGTCCTCCAATTTGGGTGACTCAGGCAAGTGGGTGCCCCTCTCGGGGTCATAGCCGATGTTCTCTGCCTGCCGCCGGGCATGCCGCAGGATGGCCCCTCCCAGGTCCCTCAGGCGGACAGCTGCTCGGTGGAAAATTGTGTCTTTAGCATTATACTTCATGCAGTTGGTAACTATAAGGTTAAAGTCCTCCTCAAACTCCTCCAAGGTGCGGTACAGGTGGGACTCCAGCTTCCGCCTCATGGTAGAAAAATCCATTGGCTTGGATATGAATTCCAGGTAATCTGGAACCTAAACATATAAAACCTGTACAATTACAACAACCATTTACTAGCCAAACAGGTGCACCCTTCACCGGCACTCTTGCCTCCCCGTTTTCTGGTGTGGCATGCTGTTCAGTCAGAGCCCCAGGGCCCTGGCCCACCCTGGCCTGCTGACTCCTCACCATGGGCAAGTCTACTAGCTTTGCCAGAAACCCCCAGGTGTCGTACACCCTGTGGCCTGATCCCTTCCTGGCCTACTCAGACCCTGTTTCCAGTCCAGGAGGGGCTCACGGCTCAGGAAGCGGTGGGGGAACTTGCCTCACTCAGGTTGACAGGTTCGGCAAAGATGTGTGCCGGATCCTTCTCCTGCAGCAAGTCCAGCGTGGTTCTCAGCAGAACGTTGAATGGCATCAGCTCCAGCTCCATCGCGGCCTGCTGGACCTTGACCTGTGGAGAAGGTGGAAAGAGATCAGGACATCCCCTGCAAAGAGGCACCAAACTTTTTCTTGATTACTTTCACCAATCATGTACGACAAATTTTCACAGGATATTAAGCTGACCAGTATACGAGGAGAGATCACCCAACTTTCAGCTTAGAAATAACGACCAAGAGCTGCCACTTTGTGAATGTTTCCTACATATTGAGCACCATAGTGAAACTTACAATAACAGTTAACATTTTCATAGTCCTTCCTAAATGCCAAGTATCATTCTATCCATTTTATGTAATATTACCAAGTATATGAGGTAGGTACAGATGAAGTATTTTACACGGAGGAAACTGAGGCACAGAGACACTGGCCCAAGGCCACATAGCCAGTAATGAGCAGAAGAGGGATTTAGTTCCAGACAGCCTGATTCCACAGTGTGTGCTCTTGACTACTTTGCCACACTGCCTCTCTTTCTTTGTTACCTTGGTTAATCATCACAATAATCCTGAGGGAGAAATTATTATTATCCCCATTTCACAAATCTGGAATCTGAGGTTTGGAAGCTAATGACGAGTCACTAACCCAATGAGACAGGACTTGAACCTAGCTTTGACTTAGTCCAAAGAGCACACTGATGATTTAAAATGTGACTTGGGCCAGAATTCCCACTTAGGCCATCTTGGGATAACTGAGGACTCTAGGCTCACCTCCTCAGGCAGCAAGAAGCCTCACGTACTTACAGTGACAGTAGTATGTTGCACAAATGTTATTTTCTATGTATGCTCTAATGCTAAAAAGTTGGGAAGCTACGGATTAGACTATGAAATGTTCCTTCTTCTTAGTGACATCAAAATAGGCCTGACTGCTTCCTTTCCCCTTTTCTCTCTCTGAACCAGAGGCAAGAAGAAAAGCTCAGCTGTGGGACCAAACCTGGGATGGCACAGACAGTCTGAATCCACAGAGAAGGTCCTGAGATGTCCCCCATGCCACCCACACATGCTACACGTATGGCAAGAGCTGCCCCGCCTCAGAGATGGAAACTCAGGCTACAGGCCTATGAGAGAAGGGCTCTTGCCAGGGCTGACTGGTAAAGTAGGATTTGGAGAAAGAGAGAAAGGAACATCTTTAACCCAGGCCTCTGAAGCATGCAAGGAACAGCTGCTATTCCTAGACTGGAGAGAATGGTTTTGGCTTGTCATTAATTCAATTAATTGTATTTACTCTCTGCCACGTGCAGAGTGCTGCAGTAGACAATTCAGGGTGGTGGATGCTCGATAATGGTGAGGATGACAGCTGACACTTCTATAGCCCCTACTACGTGCCAGGCACTGTTCTAAGCTCTTTATATATAGTAAGTCATCTAATCTTCACAATCTTCTGATGCAGGTTCTATTATTACCCCCATTTTACAATCAAGGAAACTGAAGTATAAACAGACTAAGCAATTTACCCAATGTCACACCAGCACTAAATGACAGAACCAGGATATAAACCCAGGGAGTCTGGTGCCATAGTTCATATTCCTAACCCCTATGTTATACTACTACCTCAATATTCCCCATGCTTAGAGGCTTAGAATCTCCTTGAGTAGAGGCTGGAAATTTTTTAAATTTTTAAATTATTTATTTTTGAGAGAGAGTGAGTACGTGCACAAAAGTGGGGGAGGGGCAGAGAGAGACGGAGACACAGAATCCAAAGCAGGCT
Source organism: Cryptoprocta ferox (assembly GCA_028646485.1). NCBI lineage: Eukaryota > Metazoa > Chordata > Mammalia > Carnivora > Eupleridae > Cryptoprocta > Cryptoprocta ferox. Next base: position 110,307,679 of record CM053577.1, read on the forward strand.
TCAGGCTCTGAGTTGTAAGCACAGAGCCTGACGCGGGGCTCGAACCCACAAACCATGAGATCATGACCTGAGCCGAAGTCAGACACTCAACCAACTGAGCCACACCCAGGTGCCCCTGGGTTGGAATATTTGAATGATTCAAGAACATAAATGTTTTAAGGGCCAAGTGAAAACCCTCAGAAGCTCCTAAGCCAGCAGCAATGCCCATCAGAATGGGCTGAGAAGCTTTTCAAAATATTGAAGGCCAGACTCCTGAGATTTTTTGAGTCAGAAACTCTAGGCATGAGCCCAAGCATATGATAATAAGCTTATGCTTGAGGCCACCAGAAGTTAGAAGCCACGTGCAGCACGATCCCCAATACGGAGGAGGCAGGACTTGCGGCCCATTGTGCTGGGCAGGAAGGCAAGAAAGCCGACAACAGGCAGAGGTTCCTGGCTCTCCTGACGCCACACTGAGAGTGGAAGAGAAAGATTCTGAAGAAGAACTCTGGAGCTGGAGGCTCTTCCTCACCTGTTCTCGCTTGAGCTTCTCTCTTTTCCGAATCAGCTCAATCAGCAGCCGCGCCCGTTCCAAGTCATGACGGAGCTTCTGCCAGTATTTCAGCTCTTGCTTCACTGCACTGGTCTTCTCATCCTGCTCTCGCTGCAAGAAGGAAGGGAAAGGAAGGAGGAGCTGGGGGCCTCCCTTCTACCCAGAGTGCCCTCCCTGGCCCTCACAGGGCCTCGGCAGGTGACAGCCCCCGACCCCTGCTGACCCATACTCCTGAGAGCCCTTCCACCCCTCCCCACACCATGCCTCTTCCTCCGCTCCCCCAGCCTCGCAGCAATGTTTCTTTCATTGCCCCACAATAACCTTCACTGCTGCTTTCTCTACCCCTGACGACACCAGGGGGCAGCTGTGCCCCTCGGCGCTGGAAAGAATTTCAGAAGGAAAACGAATAGACACCTCAAGGCGGAAAGAATTTCACCCTAGAGCTTCAACTTGGCTAGAAAACAAAGTGAAGATTCTTACTACAAGCTTGTACTAACTGACTTGACCATACTTTAAAATACCACCAGCACCTAAAACAATGATTCCTGCCCTAAAAGTGATTACAGTATAGTTGGGGGAAGGCAGAGGCCCAGGGTTTGACACACAAGGGCAGAGTAGCATAAAGACAATAAAAACTCAACAGACAAACTGAATATAAAGGGCTAAGAGGATGTAGAATAGAAAGGAGCTTAGTGGGATGGGGTTAGGTCAGGAAGGCTTCCTGCAGAAGCACTCTTACTAGGGGTTCACGTGTAGTGATGGACACGGATGAACAAAGCAGTAAGGAAGACTTCTTCTGGAACAAAAGGGACCACAGAGAAGAAGTGTTAGAAGAAGCAAAATTAGTGATTCTTTGCCTGGTGAAAAAAATGGCCTGGCCAGAGCAGAAAAGCTGGAGAACCATAAAAGCCAAGCACGATCCAGGATTCAGCTGATAAGAAGCCTCAAACTCCACACAGAGGATCCTGGATGTGGCCTGCCTGGAGAGGGGGAATATATTCTGGAAAAGGAAGTGACAAGAGGAAAAATGGTATGTGAATGAGATAGTATCAGTTGTACAGCAAATAAAGAACCAGAGGTGGGAGACCAACTAGAAAGCTACTACTGAAATTAAGGCGGCATGGGTGAGCAAGGTAGCTGTAGAACAAAGGATCATATGCTGATAAACTCCCCCAAAGTAGCGGAAAGGATGATTAACTGTGGCTTGTTACGGAGGGAAGAATCAAAAGTAACTCCAAGGTGGGGAAATGTCTGAGGTCAGGAGAGAGAAGGTTCCATGTCAATAATGGGGAAATACGTTTACTGAGAGGAAGGAAGGTAATGAATTGAGTTTCCAATATCTGAATTCTAGGAAACATCTACATGAACATTTACAGCTCCTCTGCCGCAGGACTGGAGGCAGGAAAAAGGGATGAGGACAAGACAAGAACCCTGGAGCTATTGCCACACTTACAACTATGAGAGTGCACAAGCTCTCCAAGCAAATGGGCAGGCAGCAGAGCCCCTGGGAATGTTACTACTGCAGAGAGCAGGGTAGAGGAGGAGCAAAAGGGTATGACAGAGAAGCTCTAAGACAAGGTGATCCGTGGTGTCACATGTAGCCTAATGGTCAATACAGTGAGAATCTGAAGTAAGGCTTGCTAGGCTGGGAGGAGGTGGCTGATGTGCTAGGGGAGGCTACAGAGGAGCAGGCAGACCATTTCAAGGAAGGACCAGATACAGACTTGCACTTCAGGATTTTAGTTACAAAAGGCAAAAGTGAAATCAGATAGAACTCAGAGGGCACCAGAGTCACGTAAAAGATTGCTTCATCTCTGGGGTAGTGGTGTGGAAATATTTAAAGGCGTAAGTAATGGAGCAAGTGAAGAGGGAAAAAAAAACTAAAGATAGGTAAAAAAAAAAAAAAAAAAAAGTCTCTCATGAGGCCTCCACCCTCAGAAAATACTAAACATGCAGCAATTCCATGGCTAAAATGCCACCATGGGCCAGGCTGTGTGCTACAACTTAGATGACACATTTGTGTGTTTTCTATGAAACATTTTTGGCAGATGTCAGTATAGTAACTTAAGGAAAGTGCTCCTTGTCCTAATTCATGCAACATGGCCACCTGGCCCTCATTCAGCCCGTTCCTTCCTTTCTGCCATGTCTACAAGGTTTTCCCCACATAATGGAAAGTTGGGCTTGTTCTCCACTCTCCCCTAGAATATGCTTCAAAGTCAAGCTTCTCCCATCCAGAAGGAGCAGCTATCTGATCCCAAAGGCTCTATAGTGTTGGAGGTCATTCCTGGGCTCTACCTCCTGGAAGGGTGACCGCCTACAGGTAAAGGCTCTGCAGAGGCTCAGGGAGGGGTTACCCCAACCATCACTTCTTCTCCTTCACTCTCCACCTCCTCCACCACCTTCAATCACTTCACCTACCTGCTCGGCGTTTCTTTGGGACTGCAGGTGGGAATGCAGGCGCCGGATGAGGGGGACACCATTCCGTGCCTGCCGCTTCAATAGCCAGTAGTTGTGAAGCCGCTGTATGAACTGGTTTTTCCTCTGAAAGGAGAGACCACTACAGATCTTGTTCAACCTTGAGTAGAGGCACAGGGAAGTGAAAGACAAGGTCAGTGGGCAGCCCTGATTATAGCCTCCTATTCAGGCCCTGGTTCATTTCTGAACCTTATACACAAAAGAAGACAGAATAAAGTGGCCAAATGCCTTGTCTCAGAGAAAGGCTTAAAAAAGATAGCAAAGTTAAGCAGCTCAGATTCAGCGTGAGATATATTGCTTGATTTTCCACTTCCTACCTTGCAGTCCTGATTCTCCAAAAGAACCCTCTCCCAGGAACCCTGTTTCCTGCAATCCTGGACTCCTGAGAACAGGCCTGTGCCCCATACCCCTAAACTTTTCTTGATAAAAGCAGCAAAAGAAGGCAGGAACTTGAGTAAGCTATGGGCAATGTGGTCACTATTTCCAGCCACCCTGTGGCTGAGGGTGTCCCCAGATCAGGGAGAGTCCACAGCCAAGTTGGAAGGAAAACTAGTAGAACTACACCAAGCTACTGCTTTCTGAGCTCAAATGCAACACCTTGGAGTTGTCTGACCCCTGGTTTTTAACTAAAGATCTCAGCAGCCTACAAATGTCTAATTTTGAACCTAATGGAAAAAAAAAAAAAAAAACTGGGTAAGAGGATGGAGAATCTGGAAGCTTAGCTGGCTAAACTAACCCCAATAGAGAAGTCTTAAAGTCAGGACTTAAGCCAATAATGTGTCGGGGGATGGTAGGGGTAAGCGAAAGGGGAAGGAATTAATGAGCCCATAATCTTTATCTTAATAGCCCTGCTGCAAGGTGGGTAACATTATTCTAATGGTGAGAACAAAACATGGAAAGGCAGCTTAGGAAGAGAGGCTGAATAAATTGTCAAAGTCACTAATGCAGCTAAAAATATGGTGGCGCGGGGCACCGGGGTGGCTTTGGCAGTTAAGTGTCCGACTCCGGCTCAGGTCATGATCTTATAGTTTGTGGGCTCAAGCCCTGCATCGGACTCTGTGCCGACAGCTCCAAGCATGGAGCCTATTACGGATTCTGTGTCTCCTCTTTCTGCCCCTCCCCTGATCAATCTCTGTCTCTCAAAAATAAATAAATATTAAAAATAAATAAAAAATTAAAAAATGGTGGCCCTGGATGGGATTTGAATCCATGATCTCTCTGCAACATCCAAAATTGGTTATTCAGAGTAAGCAAGGCCTCAGTGCTCCTGCTGTGTTTCCCCCGCTTCCTTATCTCACTGCACTTTCCTTACACAAAGTGGCTAAACAAGAAAACAGAACCTAAGAAGGGTGGGCATGTTGGTCTGGACATTGATCACCTAGGCCTTGTGCCTATCCACAGTCAGACATTCCTGCCCCAAAGCCAAGCTTTAAAAACCAAGACCTAGGCCTTTCCCCAAAGAACAGATTCCCCACCAATGCCCATGCCAAGCACACCTGCCCAGATGCAGGCAGCCCCCTCCCTCTACAACCTCTTGGCCATGGAGGGTCCCAAGAGCATTTGTGCAGGTAGAGAAAAGAATAATAAAATAGCAGCAGCAGCAGTAGCCACCATTTATTGAGCGCTTACTATTTACCAGGCACTGTGCTAAGTGCTTTACTTATGTTATCTCATTTATTTCTCACAACAACCCTATGAAGTTCATTAACAAATAAGTAGGATTTAAAGAAATAACTTGCCAAAGTTCACACAGGTAATTAGTGACAGGAGCAAGATTCAAAAGCGGGTCTGTCTGGTTTCTTAGCCAGCATGCTATGCTGGCCCCTGCAAGACACATCTGTAAGAGCAGATACAACAACCAAAAAGACTAGTCCCAGGGCACAGCCACCCTACAGATGTTACTAAGCACGGACCCCAGTCAACACCAGGGAAGAGGGTAGCCTACAACAACTCTGTGACTAGAAGGCATTTCCAGTTGACTGACTTCTAACTCCAGCCATGGCTCACAAGAGCCTTGCCCTCATGCTCTGCTCCGCTCTTATGTCTCCCTTCTGTTTGCCTGTTCCTTACACAACTCATTCCCCACTACCTTCTAGCGCTCTTTTCTCCCTACCCTTTTCAACAAGAGAGACAGACAGCAGGAACAGAGCCTGGAGGCATCAGGAGTTCCAGCTCGTGCTCAGGTTCTGTTGCTTTTCACCTGGTTCCAGCCCTTCGAACAGGACGTGGCATATAGTAAGTGCTCAATAAACATCTCGTTGAATGAATAAAGGAGTGAACAACTTTACCTCCCGTTGCCGCAGTTTCTTCATCTGGGGGTGTGGGAGAAGGTGCAAGGACTACATTAGATAAATAATCTTCAAGATGCCTTCCTACTCTAACACTGTATGCTTTCCAAAGAATATCACTTTTGAGATGACCTTCCAATGAAAAATCTTTCCTGTCTCTTGCTTTTCTGCCCTCCATCAGCTACTTCTCCGATGGTTAAAAATAGATACAATGATGTCTCTACAGACTCAGTAGGGACCAAGGTGGCTCAGACTTACAGTTGAGCTGAGTGATCCTTTTCCCCCTAAATCTAAAAGCTTCTCAAGAAGAGAAATAGCGTATCCTCCCCACACCACCACCCCCTCACACAAAGTCACCATCATTCCCAGAACAGAGCTTTCTAGGCAGCAGACACCCATACTGACCCCTTAAAACAGTGGTTCTCAGTTCTATCCCCTCAGGGGTTTCTGGAAACATATGTGGGGAGTGTTTGAGATTGTCACAAAGACCAGGCAATGAGTGAGCAGATGCAAATGGCACTTACAGATCAGGGATGCTAAACATCAAGAAATGTATGGGACAGTCCTAATGATAATTATCCCGTCCAAAATGCCACTTGTGCACCTGTTGAAAAATGCTGCTTTAGACATCTTTCACCTGAGTTTCTAAGCAATTTAATTTTGTCTCACCTTGAAGCCAAGGAAACACATTGCTCTCAGGGCACAATCAAAACCACACACCAGACCAGGGACCAAAGGAGAAGTCTAAATTTGAGGGCACAGAAGAGAACAAACGTTCACCAACCATGCTTGGGGAAGGAGGTCCTGGCTCAGGGCCAGCACCAGACCAACCAAAAACCATCAGTCCATGTGGAGCCCTCCTGAGCAGGCTTACCTATAAGAGGGGATCTGTGGGACAGTGACCATGGGAACAGTGGAGGGCGTATCTCGGCCCACTTCCTCTGGCTCCTTCTTGATTTTCTGTTTCAAAGTCATCTTATTCTTCTTGGGCACTCCTTTGAGGGGGCCACCTACCCCACCTTGGCCTTCATCTTCCTCCTCTTCTTCTACCTCTTCCTTCTCTTCCTCCTCTCCACAGCCCTCCTTCAGCCCTTCCTCATCCCCAGCCTCAATGAGGCTTCCGGGGGAGTCACCCTTCTTCCTAGCAGTGGCAGCACCTGGCGGCGAGTGGGCCTCACAGTAGGCGGTCTTGCGTACTGTGAAGATGGTACCATTGAGGCTGGTCTCACGCATGGGCTCAATCTTCATGAAGAGCCCAGCCCGCTGTGCACACGTCACATGGAAGGCCGTGTAGCAGTTCACTTTATGGCACTGGATAGCTGCACCCAGCCCCTTCTGCTTGCAGATATAACAGGTCAGTTTCCAGCGGGCAGGTGGGATGTTGTCAATGCCCTCAATGGGCTCCAGGAACACGGTGTTAGCGAAGCAGACTTCAGGGATCCAGATGGCACACACCACGTGGGCCCAGTGCCCGTCACTGGTCTGTTTGAAGGCGCCGCCCTTATTGGGGCAGAGGACGCAATCCACAGGTCGGGAGGGAGACTGTAGGCAGCAGCGGCATAGCCACTGGCCCTCAGGGATGTAGGGGACACCATAGCACTCCTGGTGTACAGCCAGGTTGCAGATGTCACAGAAAAGAATGACATTGCTGTTGTGGCATTCGTCATCCAGGCACACACAGCAAAAGGCGTCTTCATCAATGAGTGACTGCTGGGCCCCACTGCTGCGACTCTCCAAGTATGACTCCTTCTCAAGCCGGTCTACCAGCAGCTCAAAAGTGTCTGCTGACACCAAACTGTGCCCATCTACTCGCCGCTTCTCATTCACCATGTCCAGCCAGGCAAGGTCCTCCTCGTCCATGTCATACTCTACCTCTGCATCCAGGTCTTCAGGTGGCTTCTCGATGTAGCGGTAGTAGGCAGCAGGCAGTGGGGGTGCTTCTGGCTGGCTGCCTGAGTCCACCATGCGAAAGCTGGGTTGCGGGAGGTGGAAGGAAGTGCCGGATGCATGCTTGGAACAGGACTCCTTCTTCTTGCCCTTGGAGGAGGGTTTTTTGGACTTGCCAGGGAACTGAGGCTGCTCACTGTTTTCCTTGTTACTATTGCATTCAGTGATATCCTGGGCGGTCAGCTCATCCTCTGTGATGATCTTGAGTGGATCATAGATGCTGATTCGATGCAGGCGTCCATCGATGTCCACCTCGACAATCCTTTGGGCCTGAGCATATGTCAGGGTCTCCCGAGTGGGTGAGCACTTTAGACTGTAGGGGGATGGGGAGCGCCGGCCCTCGGCATTCTGCCGCGACTTCCGGCGCGGCTTCCTCATGGCACCTGGGAACCAAGGGGACAGGCCTAAGGAGAAACCAGGAAACTGAGTTGAATGTTCAGGCATGCCCTCATTCACCCTTCCACCTGATCGAACGGCCACCAAGAAGATGGTCTGTTCCCTCTGTCTGAACATCCTGTCCCTCAGACATCATCCACACAGCCTGCTCCTTTGCTTCAACTTTTTTCACAAACACTGCTTCTCAATGAGACCCTCTCTGACCATTCTATCTTAAACTGCAAATCTCTTTCCCCCCATCAGCAGTCTTATATTTATGTAAGACTTACATTTTATAATGCTATGTAATTTGCCTATTACCATAAACGTTTGCTTCCTTCCATTAGAATGTAAGCTCCATGAAGGGAAGGGCTTTTGTTTATTTTGTTCACTGCTGTATTCTCAGCACCCGAATGATACCTGGCTCCTAAGTAAGCACTCAATAAATATTAGCTGAATGAAAGGAGAAATCAAGCATGCATGATCCCTGCCTCTAGATGCTCCGTCTAATTGAAAGGCCAGAAAAGTAACAGATCATTACAAAACAACAGAGGGAGTGATCTAAAGTTCTAATGATGTCCCAAATAAGGCTATGGGATAGTTGCCTATGGAAAAGGATGGGGTGGTTAAGGGTTCAGAAAAGAAGAAAACAAGAAGAACATCCACTTTTAAGCTCTGTACACGAACAGTGGCCCCATTAGAGGATCAAAAGCTCACAGATCTAAAGCCCTCTCCCAATCCACCTTACAATGATCAGAAACCCTATCCCCTAACCACACCCGGGAACGAAGAGGTTAAGGCACCTGAAATGTCTACTATGAGCAGTCTAAAAAATTTAAACTACAGTATAAAGGGCTTTCTCTGGAAAAGGCAACTTTTAGGATGTACCGGCTAGTACATTTCTAAGCAGAAACGCTGGAAGCTCTTGGGAGTGGTCCACAAGTGACACGGAAGTGTGTGATGGCCTATCCAAGACCCTCCCTGGGCCTAAGGCCAAGGTGAACGGGGCATTAACCGAGGTAAACTCTCAATGCATTCTCTTACCTCAGAAGTCCCTCTCTCCCCAAATACTTACATTTAGTTTACCCCTGTGCAACAAGGAGAAAGCCCTAAAGTTTCCCTGGATAAAGTTTCTCTGGATAAAGAGAATCATGACAAGCTTATAAGGAACTATGATAGTAGTTACTGAGGCCATCACTACTGGGAAAGACATTTGGAGACATGGGGTCCCAAGTGTGGGCAGAGACTTGGAAAGGTACCAACAGTGAGAGGATTTCAAAGAGAAAAAGAGTCTGTCATCTTGGTTGCAGGATCTATCACCTTTATCTATAAAGCAGAGATGATGATAATAATTTAGCACACTTTGGCAAACTACAAATCCTTTTACTTTCTTTTTTTAATTTTTAAAGGAATCTCTACCCCCAACATGGGGCTCGAACTTATGACTCTGCGATCAAGAGTCACGTGCTCCACCAACTAAGCCAGCCAGACACCCCAATCCCGTTTACTTTTATTTCTCTCAACTAGTTTGGGAGGTAGGATAGATATTATCATTTCCATTTTACAGATGAAGAAACAGAAGCTCAAAAAGATGTCGCTCCACCCAAAGGCGGTGAAGCTACAATTCAAACCCAGATCTCCTGGTGTGTTGAATTCATCTCCCTGGGGAAGTGAGACCACCACAGAGATGCCATGGTCTGGTACAAAATATAGGCTCTGGGGCAATCTAGGTTCTAATCTTGGCCCTGTGTGACCTGGAGAAAGTCACTTGGTCTCTCTGTGCCTCCATCCTCCACCAGTTAAACGAAAAACTCTACCTCTTAAGGGTTGCTATTGGTTAATAAGGAATTATTAACATCCTTGTTTCAAAGGCTTTCCAATTCCGAAGTGTGACTGAGACAAACACACCAAACACTTGGCCGAGGAACCGTGCCAGGCAGGCACACGACCCATTGGGAACAAAAGGCAACAGAATCATCCCAGCAATTCTGTCCAGGTTCCAGAGGCCCTTGGCCACCACATGCCTGACTAATGCTAAGTCCCTGGAGGTAGCCCAGGCCTACAGACCTGCCTCATCGCCCCCAGGCCTTCGTGGGCAGGGAGAACCTTGCAGAAGCGGGAAAACCTACCCGAGGACTAACCCAAAATCCTGAAAGAGTTTAGAGGGGGTGGACCTTCCTTTGTTAAAGCGCTCTCTAGTCTTCCTCCCCACCAGCTACCACCCCCTTGGGTTAGTCCTCACCCAAGCAGCAAGTAGCTAAGGAAAACCTCTTGGGTCCTACCCAAGCCTCAAGGTACTGGGGGCGCAAATTCGGGAAAGGGAACGGCAGCTGCTGAGGAAAAGAGGAGTTTCGCCCGCAAGGAGCTTACAGTCCAGTTTTTTGGCGGGAGTTTCTCACCCCACACAGCCCCACCCACACACACGTCCAGATACCCCCAACACCCCCAGGGGTCCCCTCAGCACCCCCAAAGCCCCACTTGCCCACCCCACCCAGGTCCCCGAAGAACGAGGAGTTTCTGCAATTCGACTCTACCCCCTGTACCCCACGAGATACTCATGAGACAAGGGAGAACCCCAGCCTGAAGGCTCCTGCCCCTTCAAAGGGGCACCTCTTCCAGAAGAATCTTGACCCTTCCGAGGAGAAAGGAGGGAAATAACATCTCCTCCCCGGAGGGGAGGGGGCGAGCGCGCCAGAGACAGACTGACGCGCAGTCCGACCCTCAAGACAGAGAAAGCTAGCGCCAGCGAACCAGCGGGGCAGAGAGGCGAGCGCCCATTGGTCGCCTCCCCTGCCCGTCAGGAGAAACCGGGGGGCCGAGGGCCGCTCAGGGGGCGGAACCTTCTTCTGGTCTGCCCAATCGGAGAGAATGGCGGGGGCGGGGCTCGGCGGCTCGCCAGCCAGGGCCGGGGGGGAGGGAAACAAGATGGCGGCTGCGGGAGGGGGTCCTCGCTTTTCAGCTCCCCCCTCACCCGCCTTCTCCTTCCCCGCCGCCGCCCTCGCTCCAGGAGAGCGCTTTCGCGCCGCCCCCGCCCCGCTCAGGAAGCCCCCTGCTTCCCTCTCCCTGCCCCCCCCCGCGCAGTCCCTGGTCCCCGTAGGCCCCGCTGCCCCCGCCCCCGCTCTGTTCGGCCCTGCTGCCACCCCCATTACCTCAGCCGCCGGCCCGGCCCCACCGTTCGGGGCCCCTGGGCGCGGGCGGGCCGGCCGTCGAGCAGGTCGGCGCGGCCCTGGGAGCGGAGCGCAGCCTCCTCCCGCGCTGGCCTCCGCGGCCACCGCCGTGCCCGCTCCCGGCCCGCGCAGGGGCCCCGGCCCGGCCGCCGCCGCCGCTCCCGGGGGAGGAGGGGGAATGAAGCCGCTGCCGCCGCCGCTGCCGCCACGGAGCCCGGCCGAGGGGAGGGAGGGATCAGCCCCCAGGCAGGATCCGCCCCTCCGGCCTCCCCCCCGCCACCTCCACCCCTTCCCTCGCTCCCTCCCTGGCTCCGCGGGCTCTCCCGCTGAACAGGAGCGAGAGAGCGAAAGAGGGGGGAACGGGAAGAAAATCCCCCCGCCCGTGCCCGGCGCAGCGGCGGCCGGGGCGGCGCGGAGAGGAGCGCGGAGCCGCCGCCGCCACGGGGCACCGTCCCCGGCTCGGCCTCACGGTGGCGGTGCGGACGCGGCAGGGGCGCGAAGCAGAGACCGGCTCTGCGCCCGCCGAGGCCGTGGCTCACCCCGGCGTACCCCGCCGCTGGGCAAGCCCCACAAGAGAGCGGGGAGACGTTCGGGTCTGGCTGGGAAAGACCGGAATCCCTAACTCTTTGGAGTGGTCAGTCGTCCCCTCCCCCTGCTCCTGCGAGAGGTGGCCACGGTTTGGGGCAACAACCCCCTTCCCCGAGCTAGAGGGCCCCTCGAGAGGTTAAGCCAGGGGAGTCCGTGGAATGAAAACCCGTCTTGTAGTTTCTTGGGGTGCAGGTGCCTGTCCTCCTCCTAGATAGTCGCCCTCCCTCCCCGGCCGTGCTCTGGTCCGGAGGACAAAGGTCTAGCGATGTCCATCCCCTCCCCCAGTGAGGACAGCCGGAAAAAGACCCTCTGTTGTGTACAGGTGAGCGTCTTGTTCCCCAGAGGACATCCTTCTTAGGAAACAGACCTGACTTCGTTATGTGCCATTCTCTCCCTTACGTGTTTAAAAAGAGGAGACCCGAAAGTTTGACGGACTACTTAAGGACGTCTGGTAACTCGTTTGTCACTGTAGACAAGGGAAGCTCTCCTTAAACCTGATTTGGCTAGGCATTGGTTAATTTAATGCACTAAGCGGCTTTCTGAAAGACTCCTGACAAATGGTAACTTCAGACTTCAAGGTACAATCAGACTGGCTTTTGTTTTGATAAGTAAATTTAAGAAGAGAGGACTCTTTTGCTACCCCCCATTTGCCTATAAACTAAAAAGCTCGCCTCATACGACTTGAAGTCTTAAGTACCAATATTTAATGAGGTGTATAAAAGATGTATGGATAGACTGCCTTTAAATGTGAAGATGAATGACATATTTTGAAAGCGTTGCCTCTGCCCGCGCCGGTGGTATAGCTTGATGAGACTGTCACAATTTCTTGCTTGGTTCTCATGATCAAGGACACCGGTTCTAGAGTCAGAGGATGAAAGATAGTGTTAGCATCCAAGTCTTCCAAATGTTTAAGCCAAGTGTATTGCTACTTTTGAAGTATAGATGTTCATTATCCTAAGGAATTTAAATATATTATGTTTTGAATTTGAAAGTTTGATAAAAGTTAGGAAGTTAATTTGTATTACAAAGATGTTTTTTGGATTACACGGTAGCGCCTTGTCAAAGTGATAGCAAAAATACTTCTGTTAACCAATTTTCCAAAGAGAAGGGAATGTCTCGTGGAGCTAAGCAAGGCCAGAGCCATGTTTTGAAAACTGAAGATGGAGTAGTATGAATTAATGTCAAGTGTTCTAAGGCTATGGGGAATAATCATTTGGAGGGAAGGTGTAGAAAAAAGGTGATTAATTGTGGAAGGGAAAGCCCCAGAGGCAAAAGAATATTACAATTACTTTTAGTTAAGGGCGGGGGAACCCTGAAGACTAATAGAAACAAGAATACTGAATTTCTTTTCTTGTTCTTTTAAAATGTGAACTATATCCATTTATACATAGGACTGGTAACTTCTATATCTTCATAAATGTTCACAAGATTTATTTAGCACATTTCCCGTTTGTGTGATTGGGCGCAATTTTTTTCCACTAAAATTAATGAATAGATACCTTGGGAAAATGCAATGGTTTCCACTTGTAACCGTAAGTATAAAATAATGATTTAAATGCCATTGAAAAGGCATAAAGTTAACCTAATACATTTGATTTCCAGGTTTTTCTATTTGAAGTTTCATAGTGAGACCTTACTCAACAGAGTGTTTCTCTTCTATTTTCAACTTCCACTTTCTTAATGGTAATATTACAGTTGTCCTCAACTTTTATTTCTTGACATTTATTTTTGACATGTATTTATTTTTGACACTTGGTATTGGTTTCTTGTTAGTGTAACTGCACACATAATCAGTTCACAATGATGTAATCATAAATGTAACATGGGACAATTATGTCATCAAAAACAAATTTGGAACATGTATCAAAAATCCCAGAGAACTAAATTTAATTAACTTTAATCTGTAGCTATTTTAAAGAGTTTAAATTCACTAGCCCTCAGCCCTTCCATTAAACCATACAGCAATTAAGTTCAACAAACATAGGCACAGACCTTTGTTTCCAAATAGTTTGACAAAATTCTGCATTTTTAAATAGGAACCAACTTATTTGGAGTAGGAGGATGTTTTATCATTTAGAACTAAAAAAGGAAATGCGAATACAAAAATTTCCCCTCTCAATATTTGTTTTCATCATCTCAGGATATCTTTGTCAATGCTTTATTATTATCATTAGTTTATCAAGTCAAGAATCCTCTCAAGGGTCAGATGTAATACCACTGGATTAATAAAATATGTATGGTGAGAGAAAATAGGCTTTGATTGATTGTTAAATTATTTTTATAGAATATTCCTCCCTTAGACCTTGGCTAAAAGAAGTATGAAACCATAAATGGGAAGAAAGTTTGAGGTTAGAATCGTTATATTTTCATGCCATAATAAAAATGGAGAATATAATGTTTGCTTAGAAAAAGGAAAAAGTTTAGGCTAACAGCAGGCTTTAAGTTGACTGCCACACCTTCTAAATTTATTTCCATTCATTTATTCCTATAGCAGACACTTATTGAACACCTACTACATATGAAGTATAGCAAGGGTATAAGGATAATAAAATAATACCTAACATAAGGTAGTATGCTTAGTGCTTTACATACGGTATCAAATAATCTTTGTTGCACTTAGGAAACAAACAAATTGATTTAATAAAGGAAATCTATTGACTCATAACCAGAAAGTCCAGGAGTGCATCTGGCATTAGGCAAAGCCAAGTCAAGAGATTCAAATTATGTCATCGGGACACTGTCTCTAGCAGTCTCTCAGCTAACCTAAGCTGATAGCTATGACCAGGAAGACCTAATGCTCTGATGAAGTCTGGCCATTGTCCACTACTAGAACCAGAGGACATGGGCAGGAGATGATTCACCAAAGGTACAGTGGGCACACATACAAAATAGGTCCAGTATACATGCCGTTTCTCATTTATCAATTTATTCATTATTGTTATTCATATGGCCCCCATTGTGTATAGGATAAACTAGAGCTGGAACAGGATTAGGCAAACCAGGAAGAATTTACTGTAGGTAGTTAGGTGTTATGACAATAAAAGGGCATTAACCAGAATAACGGGATGGTAGAGAAAGAGAAGGGAAAGGAAGATTCAAATCAAAATCAGAAGGCAGATCAGTAATTTGATGGCTGATTGAACATAGGAACAAAGGAGAAGATTATCTTAAGTTCAAACTTAGAAGGTATTTACAGTGTTGGTACAATTATTGCAAATTAAGAGGTGGCAAAGGGTTACATCGGAGCTCCTGTTGGGTCTGAGGGCCCAAGGATTGAGGAAATGGTAAGTCAGCTCAAGTTCTCTGGAGTCTCTTTTGTCACACTAAAATACATATTCATTCAATAATTATTTGTGAGCTGCAGGTAAGTTTCTGTTTTATCCTTACAAAGACCACAGAGGTAAAAAGGCTATGCTCTCAGACCTGAAGGCACTTCAAGTCTGATCACAGGAATAAAGCAAATATATTAACAAACATATAACATATAATGAGCATATAAGCCACTCGAGAGATACAAGCAAAGTGGCATGAGGGTTTGAGAGAAGAGAGCAAAGGGGAGGTCCTGTGAAGAAGGTGCCGTTTGACCTCCACCTTAAAATTTGGGTTGAATGTCAACTGAGGAGATGGGACTCGGCTGGCAGGTTGAGTACCAGCACGACCAAAGGTGAAAGAAACACCGTAAGATTCATTCAGGGAACAGTGGGTTACCCCATTTGACCCAAAAATGAGAGAGATGAGAGAGAGACTGGAAAGGTGAAAATAAAGTCAGAGTGTGTAGAGGGAGAACTGGATGTGAAGGGGCAGTAGACCCTGATGATTTTTAGAACAGGTGAATGACTTGAATAGTTCTATGCTTTAAGATCTAGTCAGGTGAGAAGGGTATGGTATAGTATGGCTTGAATTATCCATTTAGCATGGCTTGCATTCTCCTTGGGCTTGAATTCTAGCTAGAACATTTTACCATATACTCAGTGGAGTGCTCAACCACAAGCCTGAAAGTAAATAGTTTGTGGTAAGTGTAAATTGTTCAAACTGATTTAATGTTTTCTCATTTCAGCCTTTAATTAGCATTCCCAAAACCTTAATTGAGTAAAGTCAGGACACCATAAAATGTGATTTCCGTATTTTATTTTATTTTATTTTTTTAATGTTTATTTTTGAGAGAGAGAGAGTGAGTGCGTGCATGCATGAGCAGAAGAGGCGCAAAGAGAGTGGGGGACAGAGGATCCGAAATGGGCTCTGCACTATCAGCAGAGAGCCCGACGTGGGGCTCGAACTCATGAACCATGAGATCATGACCTGAACGGAAGTTAAGACGCTCAACTGACTGAGCCACCCAGCTGCCCCAATTTCCATCTTTTAGCAAAAGAGCCAAATTTGCAAGTAACCATCTATTTGGCATAATTTTACAAAGAGAGGGAAAATACACAAAAACATGGCACCTACTAAGCCAGGACCTGCATTTTACAAGATCCTCACCTAGGTGATACGTATACATAATGGTTAATTTTAAGTGTCAACTTGACTGGGCTAGCCAAAGAGCTGGTAAAATGTCATTTCTGGGTGTGTTTGTGAGCGCATTTCCAGAAGATTAGCCTTTGAATCAGTAGGCTGAGTAAAGATCGTCTTCACCAATGTGAATGGGCATCATCCAATCTGTTGAGGAGCTGAATCAGAGAAAAAGGTAGCAGAAGGTTGAATTTACTCTCTGCTTGAGCTGGGACATCATCTTCTCCTGTTCTCGGACATTGGTGCTCCTGGTTACCGGGCCTTTGGACTTGGACTGAATTACACCACCGTTATCCCTGGTCCTCCAGCTTGCAGAGGACAAGTTACGGGACTTCTTGGCCCCCGTGATTGCTTGAGCCAATATGATATCTCCTCTCTGCATATACATATATATGTATACACACACACACACATATAAACACATACTATTTCTCTGGAGCACTCTAATACAATATTCAAGTCAAAGTTAAGAAACAATAAATTAGAGCATATTAGAGAATTCAGGATTAAAGTGTTTTAAGGTCCTTGAATTGTCTGGGAAAAGGGAAGAGTTCAAGGATTTAATATTAGTCTTTGATTAGTTAAGAATACTTGTTACATAACATATGATTTGAAAGTGCAAAAGCTATAGTCGCAGAAAGATTGGTAGCTGCCCACAGGTGAAAGAGATACAGGGGCATGAGGGAACTTCTGGAAGTAATGGAAACAATCTGTAAGTTGATTGTGGTGATGGAGAAATATTTGTCAAAAGTCTTCAAACTGCTGAATAGCTGTAGCTTATAGAAATTGTACCACAAGTTGATTTAAAAAAAAATACCTGTTGCAATTTTTACACTAATCATTAAGAGAATAAAAAGACATAACTCACAAACTAGTGGAGAAGAAAAAAAGGAATAATAAAAGACTCAACCAACCAAAAAGAGAACAAGAAAAGGAACACAGTAAAGTTGAAACAAGCCATGAAATAAAGGCAGATTAAATCTCAATCTGCCTTCTACACTGTCATACTCTGTCACGTGAGGGATACATTTCTGGGAAAGTTTAATGATAGGTGGCTAGAATGTGTGCATTAAGCACATGTATTTATCCCCAAAACTTCACTAATATGTTAGTAAAGGATTAAAGAAAAATAAAGTCCACAAGAACAAAGAGAATGAGGAAACAGCAGATGAGAATTATCAGTAAAATTTTGAAGAATGAAAGTAGACGGGTATTAGAGAAAGCTAAAACAAGTCTGCAAAAACAGCCAGTAAAAACCTGATTTAATATTAGCCTTTGATTAGTTAAGAATACTTGAAACATAATGTATGATTCCATCTACATGAAATTCTTGAAAACGCAGAATCTATGGTCGCAGAAAGATTGGTAGCTGCCCATAGGTGAAAGAGATGACTGACTATAAAGGGACATGAGAGAACCACATGTGTTTGTGGTCGCACCCAGTGGTCCCACAAGGAGACCACTAGAAAGGCTTAAAAGTAGGAGACTGTAGATATTTCTGAAGGAGGGGTGGGTGGGGATGGTAACTGGGAGAATAGACCTGAAGGTAGAATTTGCTGAAAAGTCTGTTAAAAGGGGCAGTTAGATGTTGCCAGATCTCCACACTACTCCTTGGAGATGTACTGTCCCAGTACCATCTCAAGAAATTGAACTAAAGAGATCAGGACTTGGGGACACCAGTTACCAATGATGGCAGGGACGAAACGCCGTTTTGAAAATGGGAATTAAAATGAAACTCTACCTACTGAATGGTGAGACAACCCGTTCCCCACTCTCATTTCTCTTCTTGGACCTGATAAAGAGGAAAGAGGATGCTGGTACAAATTGCTGGGACTGGTGATCCAGAAGGGGGCTGAGAAAAAAAATCCCATGAAAAATTTTTAACCAGCCCATTTTTATAGTGGGGAATTGAAAAAAAAAATGTTTTCGTGAGATCAAAATCCTCAGTGGCCTTACCCCTTTTCTCCCCTCATAGTTCAGAACACTGGAAGCCAAGTTTATATTAGAGCCATGCTACTCAGATTGTTACCCAAGAACCAGTAGTATTGACATCCCCTGCAAGGTGGTTAGAAATACAGACTCTCAGGCCCCACTCCAGACCTAACAAACCAAAATCTGCATTTTAACAAGATTCCTCCTAGGTGATTCATATGCATATTAAAGTTTGAAAAGCCATGGATTAGAGGATATTAGATAATTTCAGGATTCCTCTCTGAAAGTAGGGAAAAGACTCATTTATGAATAGGGATGGAGGAACCTCTCTAATAAAAAAAAAATCCCACTTGCCACTTTGGTCTTATACTGAAACCCACCAGATATCAAGTGCTGCCTCACCTTAAAGCTACACACACAATTTTAAACAGGCTTTTTTTGGTTTAAATCTCTTAAAATTGAATAGACAGTCGAGAACCAATAGATGAGAAAAATCTCTTGAAAGAGCCCAAAACAAAGGAACAGAGGGAAACAGTCAGTGTGTAGAGAACCAAGAAATCTTGACAAACAAATCTCTTAGCCTCAAAGAGTAATATCCGTGAAATGGGAACATGGTATTGTTAGGGAGAGAGAGACAAAAAAGAAAATAAAAGGAAAGTCTTATAATTAAAAATCTGAAAGATTTTTAAAGATATAAAGGGAGATTTGGAAGGTGAAGTTGAGGAAGTCTCCCAGAGAGAAGAAAGAAATAGAAACATAAACAGAAAAGAAAATTTGAGGATGAATTCAGGAAGCCCGACATCCTATTTATAGTAATTCTAGAAAGAGAAATGAGGAATTTTCCCAGAAAGGAAGGTAGTGAGTTTTCAGAACGAAGACTCCCCAGTTCTCTGGTACAATGAATGCAAAAATACCTAAACCAAGAACACCAGTGCTACAAAAAGGGAGGATCCTAAAAGCTTCTGGAGAGAAAAGACAGGTCACAAAGAAAGGACTGGGGATCAGAATGATATCAAGCTAGAAGCCAATGGAATAACCCTTTCAAAAAATGCTGAGAGAACATTGTTTTCTGTATAGAAGTCTATGCCTAGCCAAAATATCAATCAAGTGTAGAAATAGTGTAAAGACATTTTCAGATATGCAAGTTCTCACTTAACTATTCTTTCTCAGGAAGCAACTGGAAGACACTTTAATTTTTTTTTTTTAACGTTTATTGTTGACAGAGAGAGTGGGGGAGGGGCAGAGAGAGAGGAGACACAGAATCTGAAGCAGGCTCCAGGCTCTGAGCTGACAGCGCAGAGTCCAACGTGGGGCTCAAACCCACGAGCCCAGCAGTGAGATCATGACCTGAGCGGAAGTCAGACGCTCAACCGCGGGCCTCTGGGAGACACTTTCCACAAAAATGATGGAGAAAATAATCAAGAAAAATCAAAGTCACGGGATCTATAAAATGGAATCCAATACAAGAAAGAAACAAAGGGCAACCCCAGGATTATAGTGAAGGGAAATCCTGGGAAGAATTGTGCACCACGCAATTGGAGTTGTAGGACAGAGGGAGGACTCGAAAACAATTGGAATGGATAGATTACCAGAAGCATTTGACCAAATGACAAGAGGTTTTTCAGTACTGATGGACAGTTTAGAGATGAATTTAATAATATGTACATACAAAATGAAAATTTTAAAACAGGCACTTACTGGGTCACCTAGTGGCTCAATTGGTTGAGCATCTGACTCTTAACTTCAGCTCGGGTCATGATCCCAGGGTCCTAGGATTGAGGCCTGCATCAGGCTCCGCACCGGGTATGGAGCCTGCTTGAGAATATCTCTCTCTGTCCCTCTGCCCCACTCCCTGCTTGCATGCGCGTGTGTACTCTCTCTCTCTCTCTCTCTCTCTCTCTCTCTCTCTCTAATTAAATAAATAAACAAACAAACAGGCACTAAATCCGGGAAAGACAACTCCCATGAAAAAGGAATATAATTTCAGTTGAGCCAATGTGGCTCACTTGCAAACATTTATATAATTATAATAATGAAAAACAGAATAGAGATTTAGCTAAAAATTGTAATAAAATAGTTTTAGGAATATGAGGTATGTGGTAGGAGATATAAGAGCGTTATTTAAATCCTCATTGTCTATAGTTGAAAGATAATAATGTATAAAATTGAAAGAGCCAAAACTAACAGTAAATGCATGCTATTTAGAAATGAAAAATAAAGGGGCGCCTCAGTGGCTCAGTCGGTTCAGCGTCCGACTTCAGCTCAGGTCATGATCTCATGGTTCGTTGGTTCTAGCCCTGTATCAGGCTCAGAGCTCTCAGCAGATTCTGTGTCTCTTTCTTGCTCTGCCCCTCCCCTGCTCATGCTCTGTGTGTGTGTGTGTGTCTCTCTCTCAAGAATAAATAAACATTAAAAAATTAAAAAAGAGAAAGAAATGAGAAATAAGTACTGGAAGAAATTATTTGAAATAGTTTGAAATAGTTGCTTTTGAATTGGGAGAGCAGGAGTTGGGGTGAAGCAGGAATCTCTGGTTTTATTTTTCAGCCTTGTAGTATTACTTGACTTTTTATAACTATGTAATTTCAGGGGTGCCTGGGAGTCAGTTAAGTGTCCAACTCTTGATTCCGGCTCAGGCTGTGATCCCAGGGCTGTGGAATCAAGCCCCACATCGGGCTCCATGATGAGCATGGAGACTGCTTGAAATTCTTTCTCTCTCCTCACCCTCTGCCCCTCCCCCACTTGTGCTCATGTGCTTGCTCTCTCTCAAAAAATAAAAATTAAAAAAACTATGTAAATTCATAGATGTTAATATGAAATATATTCAAAGATAAATGATATTATTCCAGCACTAAGTAAATGAATTGATGAGAGGGTATCATAAATTAGCTTTCCAATTCAATACGGCAGAAAGAATGCACATTGTGCAGAAAAGGGCTAGCATAGCAGGCCTAACAGCCATCCTTTGAAAGACCTGCTTACAAGGTTGGCCCATGGCTGACATCTGGGATTTCGTGATGGTTCTTACCACCCTAACTGATAAGAGTAGCTGACTATGCCTAAACTATGTGTGCAAACAATATAGTTGATGCTAAACACATGCTTCCTTCTGAAAGTCTGGAATTTGAGTACATTCCAGAAGGCAGAAGGTGCCTATGTCACCAGGCCCCCAGTAAAAACCCTGGACAGAGTTTCTAAGGAGCTTTTCTTGTAAACAACACTTGCTTGACATGTTGTTACAACTCTGTGCAGAGGGAAATAGTGTATCCTGTGTTACTCCACTGGGAGAGGACTCACGGAAGCTTTCCTCCAGACTTAACCCCATGTGTCTTTCCTCTTTGCTGATTTTGATCCGTTTCTCTTTTCTGTAATAAATCATGGCCATAAATACAGCTGCATGGTGTATCCTATGACCCCCTCCTAGCCAATCATTTAATTTGGGGGTGGTCTTGAGGACCCCTGACACATATTTTATTAATATAATAACCTAATTACAGGATACATGCAAAAAACAAAACCCCAAATCTAGCTGTTTTCAGGCAAGAAGAAAATTTACAGGAAGGGTTTAAGGAGGGCTCACAATTGACAGGACGACTGGAGGACAAGCTAGAAATCAAATACAATCTAGCCAGGTCATTGCCACCACTGCCTATATTGTAAACAGTATCTTAAATATTTTTCTGTTGGTTGCTGGTATTGGAAAGACAATGTATTTTTGCATATTCATCTTATATTTAGCCACCTTGCTATCCTTTCTTATAGTTTCTAATAATTGGTATGTTCTTAAGGATTTTCTCTTTAAGTAATTATATTATCTAAATAATAGTTTTAATCTTCCCTTTTCAAATACTAGACTCTGTCTGTCTGTCTGTCTACCTGTTTGTCTTACTGACCTTCAGCGCAATGTTGGCTAGAAGCAGTGATCATAGAATCCTGGTCTTTTTATTCAGTTTAAAGGGAATGTTTCTGGAGTTTCCCCATTAAGAATGGTGTTTGCTTTAGGTCTATGTTAAATACCCTTTAACAGATTAAGAAGGATCATTTCTATTGATACTTTCCTAAATGTCGTTTTATCATGATGAGTGTTGAATTTTAGCAAATGCTTTTTCTGCATCTATTGAGATGATAATTGCTTTTCTCCTTTACTGTTAATGTGAAGAATTGGTTCTCTTAATAAACCATTCTTGTATTCCTGGAATTAGCCTGACTTTGCCATGATTTATTACCTCTTTTATACATCACTGATTTGATTTGCTAATATCTTTAATATATTTGCATCTAGGTTCACTAGTGAGATTGGCTGTAATATGATTGCTTTGGAATTAAGCTTTATTAATCTGATACGATGAATTGGGAATATTTCCTCTTTTTCTGTTTTCTGGAAGAGTTTATATAAGATTGAAATGCATTGTTTCTTGAAAAGTTGGTAGAATTCACCTAATAAACTATTTAATCCTGATGGTTTCTTTTTGTAAGAAATTTTAACTATTCTCAGTTTCTTTAATGGGCATAGGATTATATGACATTTTCATTTCTTGAGTTGTACTTTTCGAGGATTTTCTTCTTCTAAGTTTTGCAAAGTATTATCTTCAGATCTCTGCTGCATCTGTAATTATGTCCCCCTTTGCATTACTAATATATTTCCTTCTCTCTCACCCCCCATCCCTTGTCAATTTTATTAGTTTTTCCCCCTAGATTATCAGCTTTTGGCTTTGTTGATTCTCTGTATTATTTCTTGATGCTTTTCATTTTTATTTGCTTCTTTCCCTTTTCGTTGGGTTTATTGTTATTTTTATAATTAAGTTAGGTGTCTGGCTCTTTAATTTTCCAACTTTCTCCATTTCTAATATAAACATTTAAGGCTATAAATTTACCTTGAACTATCACTATTACTTGTTTGTTTCTCAAGTCTTGATACATAGTATTTTTGTTACTGCTCAGTTCTAAATAGTTTTTACACTTCTATTATGATTTAATCTTGGACCCAAGGTATGTTTTTCAAGTGTTGTGTGTGTTTAATTAAATTTTTTATTTTGAGATAATTACAGATTCATATGCAGTTATAAGAAATAATACAAAGAGATTTCATGTACATGTTACCCAGTTTCCTCCAATCATAGCGTCTTGCAACACTATAAAGAATATCACAACCAGGATATTGATCTTGATAAGAATTCAGCTATTAATCTTACTGAGGCTTTCTCTCTTGCTACTTTCAAGATTCTCTCTGTCCTTGGTTTTCAACAGTTTAATTTTGATGTGTCTAGGTGTGGATCTCTTTGAGTTTATCTAACTTAGAGTGTGATGAGCTCCTTGGATGTGTGGATCAATGATTTTCACCTAGTCTGGAAAGCTTTTGGCCAGACTTTTGGCCATATTTTAACTTCTTCAAATATTTCTTTCTCTCACTCCTCTCCTTCTGGGACCTCCATTGTGTGTGTGTGTGTGTGTGTGTGTGTGCGCGCGCGTGCGTGTGTGTGTATGCACACTTCATGGTGTTTCATAGGTCTCTGACATTCTGTTCATTTTCTTTATTCATTGTTCTTTATATTCTTCAGACTGGAGAATTGACTGACCTGTCTTCAAGTTTGCTGATTCCTCTTTCTGCCAGCTTGAATCTGTAGTTGTGACCCTCTAGTAAATTTTTTATTTCAGTTATTGTATTTTCCAATTCCAGAATTTCTATTTGGTTCTTTTATAATTCTGTCTCTTTACTGATGTTCTCTAGTTGGTGAGACATTCTCATACTTTCCTTTAGTTCTTTAGACATGATTTCCTTTAGTTCTTTGAACATGTTCATAATAACTGATGTAAAGTCTTTGTCTTGCAAAGTCTATCCATCTGGGCTTCCTGAGAAACAATTTCTATTAACTGCTTCCTTTCCCTCTCCCTTCATATATGCCATATTTTCCTGCTACTTGTCGTGTCTCATAAGTTTTTGTTGAAAACTAAACATTTTAAATAATACAATGTGGCAACTCTGGAAATCAGATTTGCTTCACTTCCCAGGGTGTGTTGGTGTTGCTGTTTATTGTTGTTGCTGCTGCTGTTCTTTGTTCAGTGATTTTCCTGAACTTATTTTGTCAAGTCTGTTCTTGGTCATATGTGGCCACTATATCTCTGCTTGGTTAGCTTAGTGATCAGGTAATGAATGGACAGACACTTCCTTACATGCCATCCATTAATAAGTTTCCCAGCCTTTGCCAAAGATGTGTGTGTGTGTGTGTGTGTGTGTGTGTGTGTGTGTGTGTTTTAAGGTATATATTCAAGACTCCAGCACACTGTGGACAACTCTTTGGTCTTTACTTCCTGTTTGTGCAAAGCCTCAAGGTCCACCAATGGTGAGAGAAATTACAGTCTTCTCAGGCCTTTCCTAGGCATGCAACACAGTCCTGCGCTTGCGTGTGCTCTTCTAGATTTCCAGAAATATGTTAGAACTTTTCAAAGTTAACCATACATCTCTTACTCCCAACTTTTTCCTCTTAGGTTTTTGTCTACTTCTTTGCCCCACCCAATTGTTATTACTTAAAGCACCAGTGATGTTAAACAATTGCCACTGATTGTTTCCCATAAATGTTCCAGGGAAAAGGGCATTCACCCTGAATGAAGTATGAGGCAGTTCAAATAAACACAAGCCCGGAGAGTGGTGCTTTACCTGGAACTGCCAGACAGGTCAAATAATTACAATCTGTGAGGATGGGACCTTTGAGAAGCCCCAAAACCTATTTTGTCGCCTCTAGTGATTACCAGGTTCCTGGTTTTCATGGAGACCATGATTGCAGGGCTGTTGGTTTCCAATGCCACTGTGAAACCTAGGAGAGATGGATAGGAATAGAGCAAATTAAAATGCCACAAAGTTCTCTTGTTTACTGAGATTCAACCATTTTTCATGAATACTCAGATTGTTCTAAGCCTTTGGTTAATTTCCAGAGTTCTGAAAATGTTGACTTTGATAATTTTTGCCTGTGCTTTTGTTGCTTTTATGAAGAAGCAAATTTGCGATGGTCCTTACTCCACCATTTTGAAAGTGGCTCCTATCATATTGACTTTGATACACTCAAGATAAAGAACTGTTCATCACTACAAGGATCCCTTATGTTGTCCTTTAATAGCCAAACCTATTTCCTTCCCAAGTAGCCCTCTTAAAATCTGGCAACCACTTATCTGTTCTTTATTTCTATAATTTTTTATCTGTAGAATATTTTGTAAATGGAATCCTACAGTATATAATATTTTGGGATTGGATTTTTTCACTAAGCATAATTCTCTGGAGATTCATCCATATTGTTGCCTTTATCAATAATTTGTTCTATATCATTGCTAAGTAATAATCCATGATATGGATATACCACAGTTTGCTTAACCATTCACCCATTGAAGGACATTTGAATTGTTTCCAGTTTGGGGCTTTTGCGGATAAAGTGCTATAAACATTTGTGTGCAGATTATTATGTAATATGTCTTTATTTCTTTGGGATAGATGCCCAAGAGTGCAATTGATGAGTCATATAGTAATTGCATGTTTCATGTTTTTAATAAACCGCTAATCTAGAAGACATAAAAACGATAGATATTCCAGTCTCATGGATGAAAAGAATTAATATTATTAAAATGTCCATACTTCCCAAAGCAATTTACATATTTAATGTAATTATTATCAAAATTCCAACAGCATTTTTCACAGAAAATAGAACAATCCTAAAATCTGTATGGAACTACAAAAAGACCCTGAATAGCCAAAGCAATCTTGAGAAAGAACAAAGCTGGAGGCATCACACTCTTTTATTTCAAGCCATATTACAAACTATAATCAAACAGTATGGTATGGTGTGGTACAGTATGGTATTGGCATAAAACAGACACATAGGTCAATGGAACAAAAGAAAGATCCCAGAATAAATGCAGACGTATATGGTCAAGTGATTTATGACACATGAGGCAAGAATATACAATTGGGAAAGGCATTCTCTTCAATAAATAGTGCTGGAAAAATAGGACAGCCACATCCAAAAGAATGAAACTGGACCACTATCTTACA
This sequence comes from Cryptoprocta ferox, assembly GCA_028646485.1. Taxonomy (NCBI): domain Eukaryota; kingdom Metazoa; phylum Chordata; class Mammalia; order Carnivora; family Eupleridae; genus Cryptoprocta; species Cryptoprocta ferox. The sequence goes on from CM053577.1 coordinate 110,333,527, forward strand.
CTATCCACAAAAATTAGCTCAAAACATATTAAAGACTTGAACATAAGACCCTGAAACCATAAAACTCCCAGAAGAAAACATAGGCAGTAATGTCCTTGACGTTGGTCTTGGCAATGAAATTTTGGATCTGACTCTGAAAGCAAAATTAAATAAGTGGGACTGCATCAAACTAAAAAGCTTTAGCACAGCAAGGGAAACCAATAAAATGAAAAAAGAATCTGCTGAATGGAAGAAAATATTTTCAAATCATATATCTGATAAGGGGCTAATATCCAAAATACATAAAGAACTCATACAACTCAACAACAAAATTAAAAATGGGCAGAAGTTCCAAAGAAGACATATAGATGGCCAAAAGACACATGAAAAGATGTTCAACACCACTAATCATCAAGGAAATGCAGTTCAAAACCACAAAGAGATAAGGATTCATACCTGTTAGAATGGCTGGTGTCAAAAAGTCAAGAAATAACAAGTGTTGGCAAAGTGCATGGAGAAAAGAGAATCCTTATGCCCTGTTGGTGCAGCCACAATGGGAAACAATATAGAAATTCCTCAAAAAATTAAAAATAGAACTACCAAACATTAAAAAAAAATGGGGTGCCTGGGTGGCTCAGGTGGTTAAGTGTCCAACTTCGGGTCATGATCTTATGGTTCATGAGTTTGAGTTCCACATTGGAACTCAATGAAATTTTGAGTCAGCGCGGAGCCTTCAGATTCTCTGTTTCCCTTTCTCTCTGCCCCTCTCCTCCTTGTGTGCTCTCTCTGACTCTCTCTCAAAAATAAAGTAAACATTAAAAAAATAAATTTTGGGGCACCTGGGTGGCTCAGTGGGTTGAGCACCCGACTTCGGCTCAGGGCATGACCTCACAGTTTGTGAGTTTGAGCTCCATGTCTGACTCTGTGCTGACAGCTCAGAGCCTGGAGCCTGCTTCAGATTCTGTGTCTCCCTCTCTTTCTGCCCCTACACCACTCACATTCTGTCTCTCTCAAAAATAAAATAAACATTAAAAAAATAAAAAAATAAAAAATTAATTAAAAAATAAATTTTAAAAATTAAAAAAACAAAACATTTAAAAATAGAACTACCATGTGATCCATTTCTGGGTATGTAGTCAAAGGTATTGAAAACAATAACTTGAAGAGATATCTGCACCCCCATGTTCATTACAGCATTGTTTACAATAGTTAAGGCACAAAAACAACCTAGTGTCTATCAGTGGATGAATGGATAAAGAAAACACATTGGAGGGGTGACTGGGTGGCTCAGTCAGTTGGGCAACCAACTTTGGCTCAGGCCATGGTCTCACCGTTCCTAAGTTCGAGCCTCACGCTGGGCTTTGTGCCGACAGCTTAGAGTCTGGAGCCTGCTTTGGATTCTGTGTCTCCCTCTCTCTCTGGCCCTCCCCTGCTCATGCTCTGTCTCTGTCTCTCTCTCTCTCTCTCTCTCTCTCAAAAATAAATAAACATTAACAAATTTTAAAAAAAGAAAACACAATGGAATATTATTCAGCAATAAAAAGAATGAAATCTAACTATTTGCAACAACATGGATGGACCATTAGGGCATTATGCTAAGTGTAATAAGTCAGACAAAAACAAATACTGTATGATATCATTTATATGTGAAATCTACCAACTCATAGATACAGAGAATAGATAGGTGGTTGCCAGATGTGGAGATTGGGGTGGGGGACATGGGTGAAGGAGCTCAAAAAGTACAAACTTCCAGATATAAAATAAATAAGTCCTGAGGATATACAGCATGGTGACTCTAGTTAATAATACTGTATTTTGTATTTGAAAGTTGCTAAGAGAGTAGATCTTAAAAGTTCTTATCACAAGAAAAAAAATTTTATAACTATGTACGGTGATAGATGTTAACTAAACTTATTGTGGTGATCGTTTTGCAATATACATACATATATCAAATCATTATGTTGTACACCTGAAATTGATATGTTTTATGTCAATTGTATCTCAAATTAAAACAAAAAAGATTTCCCCAGTGACTTATTTTTCACCCTGCAAAGCAGAGACTAGATCAGGGGAGAGTTGCTATCACAATATGAGATTTACTCAAAATTGGTGAGGATGTAGGAAAAATGTATCTGTTATATACTTTTAAGTCAAATTATGTTGTCTTCCTGGACAAAAATTTTTCTGTTTGAGTAGGGATGCATTATTTATTTTCATTCTTGTTCACTGACAGGAGTATTTGAGACTATGAATTTTCCTTTCAGCTTTAGCTATATCCCTCAGGTTCTAATATATAGTTTTCTAGAAATTCTGTAATATCAGTTTTGAGTTTCTTTTTGACTAAAAGATTGCCTAAGGGAGTGTTTTTAAGTTGCCAGGAAGAAGAAGCTTTGTTTTCTGATTTTATTGTTAATTCCTACATTTGAATTCAGAGAATGCAGTTTGTGTTATCTTTACTTTTGAGAATTCAGTGATGTTTGGTGTGTGTGTGTGTTTTTGATAAGTATCCATGGTCCCTTGAAAAGGAAGTATATTCTCAATATGAGAGTATAAATTATGTATGTGCACGCACTAGGTGTGAGTGTGTGTGTGTGTGAGCCTTGTTTTTATCCATGGGGCTCTTACAAATACTGAAAAGGATGAATTAAAGTATCATCCTGCTAGTATATTTCTTCCTATATCTCCTGACAGGTCTGTCTTATTAATTTGACTATTGTATTATTACATAGATATTCAGAATTGTATCTTCACTGTGAACTGTGCCTTTTAGAATTGTGGAGCAATCTTCTTTACCTCATTTAATTCTTTTAGTGCCTAAATTCCACCTTTCTGACATGAAGAGCAAGACTCCACTTTTCAAAAATTTGTATATACCTATTATATTTTTAAAATGTGCCTTTTGTATATTTTACCTCTCTGAATTATTGTTTGGGTAAATAATGTTCTTTTCATCGATGATCTAAGCTCATTTATATTTGTTGATATGATGGGTATATTTGGTTTGCATTGTCATGTATTTTATATTATATTTTTCTGTTTAAGTCTCAGTATGTTCACTGTGCTTTGCTTTTTGTTGTACGGCTCTTCTGATATTTAGAGAGGTTTTCATTTTTGTTCCATTGTTCCTTTTCATGATTATAATTTGATATAGTATCCTTAATTCTCTATTTCTTTAGATAGTATGAATTTCCTACGATGACATATTAAAATCAGTGTGTTTTGTCTTCTTTCCCATTGCCCTCCTTTCCATCTACAGTCCAATGTTAGTTATAAAAAAAATACCTTTCTTTGTGTTTACCTTTGAAGTGTGAAAGATGGTTCTACTTCTGTTACTTTATTTGCCAACTCTGAATGGTATTATTGGACCCCTAGCTGTTACAGATGAGGCAGTTATCCAATTTAATACATTTTCCATCTTCTTTTTCCCTTCCCTTCCCATTTTTTGTTCATCCTATCACTTACGTGTCATCAGACCATATTACATTACATACTGATTTGCCATCCTGATCTCAACATTTATTTTCATCTTATTCCAATGATTATAGGATTAGGTGAAATGTTCATCAGCACACTATAGTCATAGACTTTGCAATCATCTTTTAGTTGGCTAAAGTTTATCCTTTAGATGTTTTCTCAAGGAGAGCTCAGGGGAACAATATTCCCTGAGTTTTTGTGTGTCCATAGTCTTTATACTTGAAAGACAGCCTGGCTGGATGGTAAATCCCTGGCTCACATTTTAAGTATCTTTCAGGTATTGCCCCACATTCTACTGGCACCGAGTATAGCTGTGAAGAAATCTTAAGGCAGTATGAGCTTTTTCTTCTATAAGTGACTTTATTTGGGGGGAGGGGGAGATACCTGGCTGCCCAAACATTTCTTTGTTTTTACGATCCAGTAATTTTACTAAGATGTATTTGAATCTATTTTCCCTGGGACATGGTGTGTATTTTGATTTGAAAAGAACATCCAGGGACACCCGGGTGGCTCAGTTGGTTAAGCGTAGGACTCTTGGTTTCAGCTCAGGTCATGATTTCATGGTTCTTGGGTTCCAGCCACACATGGAGCCCTATACTGGGCTCTGTGCTGTCAGCACAGAGCCTGCTTGGGATACTCTCTCCTTCTCTCTCTGTTCCTCCCTGACTTGTGCTTGCATTCTCTCTTTCTCTCTCTCTCAAAATGAATTTTAAAAAATGTTTTAAAAAAAAAAGAACATCCAAATCTTCTATAGTATTTCAGGAAAGATCTTTATTTACATTTATATCTTGAAATTGTTCTTGAACTATATCATAAATACTTAAATGTCCATTGGTTTGGTTTTCTTCTTCACGGAGTCCAGTTACGTGGGGTCCCGTCTCCTTTGCCTATCTTCTGCTCCTATCATTTTCTCTCTCATCCTATACTGCCCAATATAGTAGCCAATAGCTACATGTGGTCATTTATTAATTAGAATGAAATCAAGTTAAGAATTCGGTTTCTTGGCCTCACTGCTCACATTTCCCATGCTCAATAGCTACACGTGGCTAGAGGCTATCACAATGAACAGCTTTATTTCCATTTCATTTTGTTTGCTTCTTTTCCCTTTTGTCCTCTATGTCCCTTACTATATTTTGTATCATGTCTATTCTCCCTTGGGCCCTTACTAACTACATACTGAATTCAAAGATGGTTTATTTTTCCTCTTCTACTTCTTCCTTAAGTTTGGCCAATTTATATTCCATCTCCTGTTTTCTTGCCATCTCTTCCTTGATTCCTTGCATTTCTGCTATGAAGCATTCGTTTCTTCATTGAGGCAGTTACTTATTTTGTTTTGTTTTGGTTATAATTAACTTTTGATATGAATTTTAATCTGTTCCTTGTTGGTTTTCATCTCTTTTGCTATCCCTTCCCACCTTTTTTCTTACAGTATTTTTGTAATGAGGATGTGCCAGTTCCCTTTTTGTTATGCTTTATGCAATGAGTTAGATTTTTTTTGGCCCAGCCATTGGCAGGAGGCCCCTTCAGTGGGTGTATTATGTGGGCATTTTCTGAGCTCTGCCACCTCTGGGTCATTTCTCTGTTCTCCCTTCATCTTTATTGTGCTTCCAACCATACAGCTTCTGACCAGTTGCTCTCTGCCTACTGGTTTCCAGCTATCTCAGTTCTTGTGGTATGTGAAGGATGTACATTGCTCACCTCAAGGTGAGTGTTCTTTACCCACAGGAAATGTAATATTACTAATGTGTTCTGAGATCTGTCACCTCTGGCCTCTTTCTGTTCACTTATTCTCCTGTAGTATCTATTGTACTTGATCTCCATGTAGCTTCTGTGATGCTTTTGGCAGCATTTATGCCTTTTTGAGTATACATATGATATCTGTCCCTCAGTCTTGCTGAAAATGGACTTACTGGTTTTGAATCCCCCACATATCTTGTAGTTAATGCAAGACATCTTTTTTTAATGTTTATTTATTTTTGAGAGAAAAAGAGACAGCATGTGAGCAGGGGAGGGGCAGAGAGAGGGAGACACAGAATCTGAAACACAGAGCCTGATGCAGAGCTTGAGCCCACGAACCCACGAACCCACGAACCACGAGGTCATGACCTGAGCGGAAGTCAGATGCTTAACCGACTGAGCCACCCAGACGCCCCCGTGCAAGACATCTTTAAGAAGAGAAATTGCTCTCACCAATCCCTTCTTACCACAAGTCTTGACCTTTTATTAACCCTACTTATTAGACATTTTCTTTTTTTTTTAACTTTATTTTGAGAGAGACAAAGACAGCGTGAGTGGGGTAGGGGCAGAGAGAGAGAGAGAGAGAGAGAGAATCCCAAGCAGGCTCTGCACTGCCAGCACAGAGCCCAGTGTGGGCCTCAAACCCATGAAGCCGAGAGATCATGACCTGAGCCAAAACCAAGTCAGTTGCTTAACTGACTGAGCTACCCTGGTGCCCCTTTATTAGACATCTTCATTGTTATCACTTTACAAGTGATAATTGGCCTATACATTTACAATGCTTTCAGCCTTCAGTTATTTCTTGCATCTCAAGATGCAAGAGGGATTATTTTCCCTCTTCCTGAACTATACCTGTATCTAATGTATAATTTTAGGTTGATAGATATTTTCTCTCAGCTCTTTGGACACTATTCCATTATTTTAGAATTTGCTGTTGCTATTGAGAAGTCTGCTCTTAGTCAGTTTGTTTTACTTTGTAGGTGATCTGCCTTTTCTCTTTATCTGCCTTGAAAGCCTTTTCTTTGTCTTTGATGTTCTACATTTTACTCTACTGTGTTTAGATGGTCTTTGTAAAAAAATTTATCATGCATAGTACATTCTGCATCCTAGATCTAAAGACTCATGTCTTTCATCTGGTCTGTAAAATTCTCAGTGATTACTTTTCCAAACATTGCATTGCTTCTCTCCAGTCCCTTTATTCTCTTCTTCTGTGGCTTATTAGATTATATTAGACCTTCTCATTCTTTCCCCCATATCCTTTAAACTGTCTTTCTGAGTTTTCCCAACTTCTTAGCCCTGTGTGCTCCATTTTGGGTCTGTTTGTTGTTCACTCATAGTGTGATTGCATTTTTATTTCTTTAAGCATTTTGTACATTTAAAATATTCTATGCCAAGTGAAAGATGCCAGATGCAAAGGGGAGGAGAGTGCACAAGTCCCTAGTTGACATTCTATAAAAGACAAAAATTTAGGTTCAAACGTCAGGTTAGTGGTTGCCAAGGGCTAGGTGTTGGGGGAGAAAATTGACTTCAGAGGGGCATAAGGGAATTTTAGAGGTAAAAAAATTTGATATCCTGATTGTGGTAGTGGTTATATGACTCAACACTTGTCAAAATTCATCGAGCTATATACCTAAAAAGGGATGAATTTTACTATACTAAATTATACCTCAATAAACCTGATTTTTTTTTACACTTTTAACGTTTATTTATTTTGGAGAGACAGAGAGAGACAGAGCACAAGCAGGGGAGGGGAAGAGAGGGAGACACGGAATCTGAAGCAGGCTCCAGGCTCTGAGCTGTCAGCACAGAGCTGGATGTGGGGCTCGAACCTACGAACTGCGAGATCATGACCTGAGCCAAAGTCAGATGCTCAACCGACTGAGCCACCCAGGTGCCCCAATAAACCTGATATTTAAATATTATATAGTTAATCACTACTTACATGCCAAATATAAATAGTGGAAGTGGAGGAGAGGAAGACAAAAATTTATTGAAATGTATAAACATTTATGCAACAAGGAAAGAAATATGAGTAAAGGTGGCAGCCTTTATTCTGTAACGACATATGAGGATGTAGTTGGCATGTGTGACTTTCCCCCGCTATAATTTGTGCTATGCTCCCTTTGCCTTCACACAGGCACTCAGTGAGTTGGGGTTTCTTACCAAAATTCACAAGGGATCTGAGCCCTTGATAATTCTGTCCTTATGGGGACATGGTAGTCTTCCATTAATTTTTCCATTGGCTGTGGTAGTATAAAAGACCTGCTCTAGAACAACATATCTGAGTTCTGTTAAGATTCTTCCATGCCCACTTTGAAGCTGAAGTATTTTTTCCCCTGGATAGTCAAGATTATTCAGGATTAGTCACCCCAGTTAACATTATGGCCTCCTTTTTTGCCTAGTCATTTGTCGTATAAAAGCCCAAAATGACCAGCAACAGAAACATTGTTTTTTCCCTTACGGAAGCAGTAATCTCTTGTATGCCCAAAGCAGAAGGCAACAGATCCCCAAGTCATAAAGAAGAGAAGCAATTGTGTGACTTAATCACAAAAGGCTTTATCTCACTTTCACTTCATAGTTTCCATACTTGCATATCCTAATTATAGGAGAAGCAGAGCTATAGATATATTGTTTCATGATTCTGAACATATAATACTTCCTGCAGGCCAGCATCCCAACTTGATGAGGTATTGTCCCATTTGGAAGCTTAAACTGGGTCTTTAATAGGCCACTCTGCTGTCCTGTAAGGCAAGTTGCTGGTCCAGGCATGAAGGAGTATGAGTGACATACTCCTACAACTTAATTTGTCTTCAGAAATGGCTGGAACCTAATCCTGTATATCCTACTTCTTCTAGCTAATGATGAAGTATTGCTTAGAATGCCCAACTTTGTAGCTAGGTGGCTCAGATAACTCACAGTGGGCAGCTTCAATATGTACACCAACATTCGGGCTCCCCAAGTACAGCTAGAGCAGTTTTTCAAAATGAAAAAAATTACCTGTCTGACAGGTCATAGTTTGCTCCATGACTCTAGGGGCTTCTGCTCAGATTCCTACTGAGGCCTGCCACAAACTACACATGGCTTTCTTATCTACCACGAATTCATGGAACACTGTTGGATCCATTGGGTCATAAGGTATATAAGTGAAAGAATTCTCTGCCTCTTCACTAGGGTTTTTCAATATATACGTCAAGTAAGACTTGTGTATATTGCCCAGCTTCTTCCATCCCAGGGACTCATCAGAATGTTTTTAACTACAAGAAAAACTCTAATGCAAACTGTCTTAAATGGTAAGAAAAGCTACGATCTTACAGAAATTGGAAGTCTATAGAAGTAGGGTGAGTTATGAGTCATGGGATGTGAGTCAGTGGGGTGCCTTATGATCAGCACACAGTACTGTCATCACAGAGATTCTTTCTGTTGCTCTACTTTCCATCCCTCTATGTGGTGGCCTTGCTCAGGCTGGCTTCCCTCAAATTCACAAAGTAGTTATAGGAATTTGTGTGTCACATCCAGACAAAGCCCACAGGAAGAAGAAATGTTCCCTCCTTGCCCCTTCCTGTATTGGGGGTAGGTGTCTTACTTTAGGACCGAGGAGACATTTTCCAAAATCCTCCAGGAGAATTCCCTTCATATCTCCTTGTTCAGAGTTGACATGTCCTAAACGAATCACTGGCAACAGGAATAAGAGTACCATAATTGACTTAGAGATTTGGGGTGGAATAGATGTTGGAAAATCAAACATCATGACACATGTAGACTCAAAATAAATGCCTCTAAGCCCTCCACTGCCTATTTGGGTAACAATACCCACTTTGCCTCTGACGGTTAAGTGCCACTGTATGACCTTTGGCACCCTGGAAGTCCCCAACGCCATTAAAATTAGATATTCCATCTCATTTCCATGTTCCAGCAACATCGGTGGCTTCCAGAGAAGAGATGCTAAAGTGCATTTCAAAAATGGTGGCACTCCTTCACCAATGTCTTAAGGCTTTGGTGAAAAGAATACGGGCTCTCTCATGGCTCATAACCGTATGTACATGGTGGTGATGGTGGTATTTACATAAATTGTTCCAAGCTTTCTGTCTCCCTGAGTCTTGAAGTTTGTTTTAATGCATTATTTCAAGAAACTTCTGGCACCTCAATTTGGTGTGGTCCATTGCTAAATGGAGGCCATTGTGGATCTGGGTTTTGGTTAACCAGCTGAGCAAATTATTATAACTATCCTCAGCTGCCAGCACAATGAATTTAAAATCTTCAGTAAGGACACTGACATCAATAAATTCAGTCCCAATCTAAAATTACATTCTTCCTAACTTGGTGGGCAGACACAGAATCCAGTCCTGCCATAAATCAGCAAAATCTCTATAATTATTTTTTGTGTATAAGCTGCCTTCTCCAATATTTGACTTGAATTTTTCTCTCCCAGAGCATGCCCAGATCTGACTCTAGTTATAGAGGACTGTCCTTCTCTTTCTTGAAAGGGAAGGGAGTAGATGTGTTTTCAAGTAAGGGAGAGACAGCTTCATCAGTTAAGGGACAAGAGATTGTTGTAATGAGTATAAGAGTGGAAGTGAATATTGAGGCTAAACATAGGAAGGTAATTGACAATCTCTGACACCAAGTCCTAGCACAAAGAGCACAAAATAATTCTCTAAAAAGAACTGAACACAAAAGCAAGAGGGATCTATGGTAGCTAGTGCAATTTAGGCACTCCAGGTAAAGCCCTCCTTGTTCTGAAATTAGAGAACTTCATCCACAACAAGATCCCAATATTTTACCCCAAGGAATGCAGGCCTCCCTCCCATATATGGCCCTCATTGAGATGTTCTCTTTTGTATTTTTATAATATGAACAGAAAACCAGAGATCACCCAACATTGAGAAAGGCCTATAGCAAGAAAGTGGAAAACCAAGATTTAAACAAAATAGAAAAAAACATCTGTTGACAGGGGTATCTGGGTGGCTCTCAAGCTCAGATCTTGATCTTGGGATAGTGAGTTCAAGCCCTACACTGGAGCCTACTTTAAAAACAAAACAAAACTGACAACAGAGACAGTTCAAGAAATAGAATAGAAACAATAATAGCAACAACAAGTAACTAGTGGTCCCAAAGATACAGGTTTGTTTGTTTGTTTGTTTGTTTACAAAAACAATTCCTAATGCTATGAAAAAAAGGAACAAGTAAAGAATCTTGAAAATCAAAAATATGATTGCTGAATTTAGGAATATGATGATAGCATCATAGTATTTTTTTTAATTTTTCATTTATTTTTTTCAATGTTTATATTTTTGAGACAGATAGCATGAGCAGGGGAGGGCAGAGAGAGGGGGACAGAGGGTCCAAAGCAGGCTCTGCGCTGACAGCAGTGAGCCTGATGTGGGGCTCAAACTCACAAACCATGAGATCATGACCTGACGACCTGAGCCAAAGTTGGATGCTCAACTGACTGAACCACCCAGGCGCCCCAGTACTTTTTTTAAACTAAAGCTTTATTGTGGTAATTGATATAAACTGTACATGTGTAAAGTATAAATTATAAATTTTGACTTATGTATATACCCATGAAACCATCACCACAATAGAAATAATGAGACCAAGTTGTAATTTCTTTCTGTTATTCCCCTGTCTCCCCTCCCTATGGTATATAAATGAAATGGTACAGTATGCACTCCTTTATGTCTGGTTTCTTTCATTTAGCATAACTATTTTAAGATGTATCTATCTTGTGGCATGTATCAATAGTCATTTCTTTTGATTGCTGAATAATATACCATTATGTGGATATACTGCAGTTTGTTTACCATTCACTTGTGGATGGATTGGATTATTTTAACTTTTTTAAAATGTTTATTTATTTATTATTTTGAGAGAGAGAGAGAGCAAGGGAGGGACAGAGAGAGAGGGAGACAGAAGATCCAAAAGAGGCTCTTCTCGCTGTCAGTACAGAGCCCAATGCGGGGCTCGAACTAACAAATCATGAGATCATGGCCTGAGCCAAAATCAAGAGTCAGACACTTAACTGACTGAGCCACCCAGGTGCCCTGGATTGTTTTAATTTTTTAAACATTACAAATAAAGTTGTTATGAACACTTGAGAACAAGTTTTTATGGGCATATATGTCCTTTCTCTTGGGTAAATTCCTAGGAGTAGAATGGCTGAATCATACAGCAGATTTATGTTTAACTTTTTTTAATGTTTATTTTTTGAAGGAGAGAGAGAGACAGAGTGAAAGTGGGGGAAGGTCAGAGAGAGAGGGAGACACAGAACCTGAAGCAGATTCCAGGCTCTGAGCTGTCAGGACAGCGCCCAACGTGGGATTTGAACTTGTGAACTGCGAGAGCATGTGAGCTGAAGCCAGATGCTTAACTGACCCAGGCAACCCAGATTTATGTTTAACTTTTTAATAAACTGTCAAATAGTTTTCAAAGGTGTTTATTATATTCCCATCAGCAGTGTGTTAGAGTTCCAGTGATTCTACATCTTTACCAATTCTTGGTAAAGCAAGTCTTTTGATAGCAGCTTTAATTTTTTAAATGTTTATTTATTTTGAGAGAGAGCACACATGTGCACACATGCACATGAGCAAGCGGGGGAGGGCAGAGAGAGAGGGAAAGAGAGAATCCAAAGCAAGCTCTGTGCTGCCAGCACAGGGCCCAATGCAGGGCTCAGTCCCATGAACCAAGAGTCACGACCTGAGCCAAAATCAAGAGTCAGGCGCTTAACCGACTGAGCCACCCAGGCACCCCTAAAGCAGCTTTATTGAGATATAACTTACATACCATAAAATCCACCCACGTAGAGTATAAAATTTAATGATTTTTCGAATATTTAGAGTTTTGAAACCATCACCACTATCTAATTTTGGAATATTTTCATCACCCCCCCCCGAAAGCCTCATATTCATTAGCAGTCACTCCCTACTCTCCACACACACACTCATTTTAGGCAACTACTAATCTACTTTCTGTCTCTAGGTCTGTCTATTCTGGGCATTTCATATGAATTGAATCATATAATATGTGGTGTTTTGTGCCTGGCTTCCCTCACTTAGTGTAATGTTTTCAAGGTTTAGCCAGAGTATAACATGTATCAATACTTCCTTCCTCTTTTTAACATTTTTGAACTCTTAAATAATTATAGATTCACAGGAATTTGCAAAGATGCTACAGAGAGACAAGTGTCTTGTATTCTTCACCCAGTTACTCCCAATGGTCACATCTTACCTAACTATAGTACAATATCAAAACCAGGAATTTGACATTGGTACCCATTGTGTGCATTACCTTTTTTTTTGTTAAGTTTATTTATTTATTTGAGAGAGACAGAGACAGCATGAGTGGGAGAGGGGCAGTGCAGAGCCCAATGCAGGGCTCCATGTAGGACTCAAACTCATGAAACCATGAGATCCTGATGGGAGAAGAAACCAAGAGTCACATGCTTAACTAACTGAGCCACCCAGGCACCCCTATGCATTATCTTATCATGTGTGTGGATTCATATAACTGCCACTACACTCAAAGTACAGAACTACTTCATCACCACAAAGATCTTCCTTGTCCCTCCTCCTATCACCCCTAACCAGTGGCAACCACTAATCTATTTTCCATTTCTTTAATTTTGTCATTTCAAGAATGTTATATAAATGGAATCACACAATATGTGACATCTTAAGATATCATAATGAAGTTACGCTAGTGTTAAAAGACAAGTACAACTAGATAGTGAAACCAAAATCTTATGGGTAGTACTTATTATAAAATTCAATGACAAACCCCAAAATAACAAGGCTAAGGGCCAAAACAATAGCACCAAACCTGCACAGTATCATCATATGTGTGAGAGGAACCAGAGGGAATAATGGTATGTTTGGATGGCCTTAGACAAGGAGAATCCCAAAATAGCCTAAGGAAGTATTACTGGAAAGTCAAATGGGAATTCTGAGAACAGAAGCAGAAACCTGGGTTTGGCTCACTCCAGTAGCTGGTGAGTGCAAGGCTATCCCCAGGAATGTCTGAGGGTGCTGGAGAATTCTATAACTATACATTCATGGGATTGACCATGCAGGACAACCATACTGAAGAGAAACTAGTGAGTGGAATCACAGTTGAGCAGAACAGGGACAATAGAAGTAGCAAAGGAAACATAAAGGCAAAATAAAATTTGAGGGGGTAGTGGGAGGAGAGAGAGAGCCAGGAAATCCCAGAAAGTAAGCTGCCATTTATTTGAACACTACACAAAAACAGAAAAGAGAACTCTGCTAGTTCAGAAAAGCTGTTCTGGCCATGCCTCCTTTTAAAAGCTCAGGAAAACCAGTTTCATATAAAAATGAGCAACAAAAGGAATAAGGCAAGGATTCCTGTTTTTAATACTTCTCTATTCAACATAGTGTTGGAAATTCTGACCAGTGCAATTAGTCAAGAAAAAGAAATGAAAGCGTCCAAATTGCAAAAGAAGAAGTAAAATTGGGACACCTGTGTGGCTCCGTTGGTTAAGCGTCTGAATCTTGGTTTCAGCTCAGGTCATGACCTCACAGTGCATGGGTTCAAGCCCTGCATTGGCTTCTACACTGGCAGCATGGAGCCTGCTTGAGATTCTCTCTCTCTCCCTCTCACTCTGCCCCTTCCCTGCTCTCTCTCTTTCTCTCAAAATAAATGAATAAACATTTTTAAAAAGAAAGAAAAAAAAGAAGTACAATTATTTCTGTTTACAGATGATTGATTTTATATGTAGAAATTCTAAAGATCACACACACACACACACACACACACACAGCTGGAGCTAATAAATTTAGCAAAGTAACAGGATACAAAGTCAACATGCAAAAATCAGTTGATTCTCTATACATTAACAAAAATCACAAAAAATTTTTTTCATTTATGATAGTATCAAAAACAATAAACGCTTAGGAATTAACCAAGGAAGCAAAATACATTGAAAACTATAAAACACTGCTGAAGACATAAATAAATGGAAGTGCATCCTATGTTTATGAATTGGAAGACTTAATATTGTTAAAAATGTCAATACTGCCCAAAGCAGTCTATAGATTCAGTGCAATCCCTGTAAAAATCCCAATGATGTCTCTGTAGAACAAGAAAAACGAAATCTCAAGGAACCTAATTAGCCAAAACAATCTTGAAAAAAAAAATACAACAAAGCCTGACGACTCACACTTCTTGATTTCAAAACTTACTACAAAGCTACAGTAATCAAAACAGTATATTACAGGCATAAAGACAGATATATAGACCAATGGAATAAGGATGGAAAATGGAGAAATAAACCCTCACACTGGGCACCTGGGTGGCTCAGTTAATTAAGCATCTGACTCTTGAATTCTGTTCAAGTCATGATCTCACAGTTCATGAGTTCGAGCCTGACATCAGGCTCTGTGCTGACAGCTCAGATCCTGCTTGGGATTCTTCCTCTCTGTCTCTCTTTCTCTCTCTCATACACACACAAATAAATAAACATTAAAAGAAAAAAATAAACTCTCACATATATGGCCAAATGATTTTTGACAAGGATGCATTCAATGAGGGATAGGACAGTCTTTTCAATAAATATTATTGGGATAATTGGATATCCACATGAAAAAGAATGAAGTTGGACCTTTACCATTTACAAAAAGCAACTCAATATGGTTGAAACACCCAAGTGTAAGACCTGCAGGTCTCTTAGAAGACAATATAGGACAAAAACTTCACAACATGGGATTTGGCAATGATTTCTTAGGGCACCAACAGCACAGGTAACAAAAAATATATATAAGCTGGACTTCATGAAAATTGAAACATTTTGTGCATCAAAAGACACTGTCAACAGAATAAAAAGGCAATCCACAGAATGGGAGAAAATATTTGCAAATTGTGTACCTGATAAGAGCTTAATATCCAGAATATATAGAAAACTCCTAAAACTCAACAACAAAAACAGCCCAATTCAAAACTGGACAAAGGACTTGAATAGACATTTCTCCAAAGAAGATATACAAATGGCCAATATACACATGAAAAGATGCCCAACACCACTAACCATTAGGAAAATGCAAATCATAACCACAGTGAGATACCATGTACACCCATTATGATAGTCATTATCTAAAAAACAGAAAGCAACAATTGTTGGTGAGGATGTGGAGAAATTGGAACACTTGTGCACTGTTGGTGGGAATGTAATGGTACACTGCTGTGAAAAACAGCATGGCAGTTCCTCAAATAATTAAACATTGAATTACCAGATGATGCAGCAATTCCACTTCTGGTATAACCAAAATAATTCAAAATAGGATCTCAGTGAAATATTTGTGCACCCATGTTAATCGCTTTTGCACAGTAGCTAAAATGTGGAAGCACCCCAAGTGTCCATTAACAGATGAATACATGAGCAAAATATGGGATATACCTATTTTTTAGCCTGAAAAAGGAAGGGAATTCTGTCACATGCTACAGCATGGATAAACTTTGAGGACATTATGCTAAGTGAAATAAGCCAGTCACAAAAAGGCAAATACTACATGATTCTACTTATATGAGGTATTTGGAGTAGTCAAAACCAGAGACAGAAAGTTGCCAGGGGCTAGGGAGGAGGGAGATGGGGAATTATTGCTTAATGGGTACAGTTTTACAAGATAAAAAGAGTTAGGGAGATGGATAGCAGTGACAGTTGCCCAATATTATGAATGTATTTAATACCAGTGAAATGTTCACCTAAAAATGATTACAATGGTAAATTTTATGTTACATGTATTTCACTACAATGTAAAAAACTTAGGAGTACCTGGGTAAATCAGTTAAGTGTCTGACTTCAGCTCAGGCCATGATCTCACAGTTCATGAGTTCAAGCCTTGCATTGGGCTTTCTGCTGTCAACACAGAGCCTGCTTCAGATCCTCTGTGCCCCTCTCTCTCTGCCCCTCCCCTGCTGGTTCCCTCACTCTCTCTCTCTCTCTCAAAAATAAATAAATATTTTTTTAAAAATCTTAAAAATGTGTAACAGAAAAATATCAAGATTAATCTCATATAAATTATTATAATAAAAAAGAGGATTAAATGCAGAATAACATTCCTACCGCTAATGAACAAATGCCAGGAGAGACCAAACCGTAGATCAAAGCTATAACATATTATTTTAAAACAAGCTAAAAGACATTAAAATAAAATACAATATCCTATAAAAAACCCTAAATCAGGATTACAAAAACTCAGAATAAAGTGACAGAGTTCAGGAAGTAATGCAAAATAAAAGATAATTAATTCCATAAACAAAAACCTAATTAAAAGAAACACAAGAGTGAAAAAACACAACAGATGAAGCTTTAATAGTGATAAAAGGTGAAAGGAAAGAAAATTTTAAGACTAAAGTCAATGAAGAAAAAGTTAAAAATTTTTTGAGAGAAAATAGCAAATGTTGAGGAAAGGCAAAGAAGAACCAACATCCAGGTAATAGAAGTGCTGGATTTTTTTTTAAATTAGAGGGTGACAAATACTAAAACTATAATTCAACAACATCCTAGACATTAATTTTTGTTTAAAGATTTAAAACTACATTTTGAAAAAGTCAACTTCTCCATCATCATCTCGTACCTCTTCCAACGTTACATTCTGCATTGCAGCTTACTATGTTTTCTGAAATTCCTGAAGCGTGCTTTATTATCATGCCACTGCTCAGACCAGTCCTCTGCCTACAATTTCTTTCCCTGTTTTCTCACCTTGCACACTACAGTGCGTCCTTCATCTCAATTCCAATATCCCTATCTCCAAAAGGTATTACCTGAATCCTCTTTTCCTATCTCATCCCCAGTTCTCAGTTGTATGCCCTCCTTTGTGCTCCCATAACAACCAGTAAATATGTTTTCAGGTCTATGTGTACCATATTTTAACACACACACACACACACACACACACGTGATCATGTCTGCACTGACTGTGTCCATTCCCTGCTCTCTGAACTATAAGTTGTGCAGGACACAACATGTCATTCTTTGTCCTTAGATTCTCTTTATCTAGCACAATATATGGCAGTCTGTCACTGTTAAATGGACAAAACAGGATAAATTTTGTATAAGTGACTTGTAGAGAGATGAAATAGCCCGACTATCCCATTTGTTAAAGAGGTAGAGGGAAGAAGAAAGCATCAGCCTACTATATTTACATGGCCACTATCATATTAAGATTTTTTGCTCTAATCTAGCAAAGAGTAATACCATGACACCATTTTCTCAGAAAAAAGTCTTCAATAAAAAGACAAAAGTGTGATAATAAATATGATCTTCCTGACAATAGTGAAGGAAAAAGTATGCATAAGCCAAAAAAAATATATAGATACTTCAAAAAAACATTCGGCACTGATGTTTCATCAAAGGTCTACACTCCCTGTGTTGGACCCTCTATCCTCTGATACTTACAAAGGAGCTGATCAGGCGAGCCAGAGATAACATGGATGAGTCTCTTCCTATTATTAGTCAGTGGCAATTCACCTCAAAAATGGCTGAAAGACTCTTGTGTCTCATGCCTTTGTATTGTGAGTGCCTTTTTCATATGCCTTTTAATGAAGAAGGACCTAGATATTGCTATTCGTAGTCATTTAGGTGCAAACTAGGTGATAGAGCAGACAAATCCATTGTCTGGGGCTGTTCCCATAAGCATTGCCACACTAGGGAACACACAGAAGAGGCTGGGGAAGCTGGAGAGACTTATTTGTAATCCAGACTGATGTACTTACATTTTTTGGCAAGCATTTCTGTTTATTGCTGCTGGAAAAAAAATGATTGATGTGCGGCAAGGTCAAAATCAGTTAAAGATAAAAAGAAAGTTATCTGTCTTTGTCCACCTGAGTCATGACTATAATTTTCAAATGTGGTACAATAGGATGATATTTCCTTTTGTCCAACATCTTCTTGGGCGCGCACAATAATTCATACCTCACTAAAGCGATTTCTTTTTTTTTTTTAGTTTTTTAATTTTATTTTTTGTAAGAGAGAGAGAGGAAGAGAGAGGGAGGGAGAGGGAGAGAGAGAAACCCAAGCAGTCTCTGCACTGTCAGCACAGAGCCCAACTGGGGGCTCAAACTCAAAGAACCATAAGATCACGACCCGAGCCTAAATCAAGAATTAGACACTTAACGAACTGAGCCACCCAGACGCCCCCCACTAAAGTGATTTTTTTAAATGTTTATTTATTTTTGGGAGAGAGAGACACAGAGTTTGAGCGGGAGAGGGTCGGAGAGAAAGGGAGACACAGAATCTGACCCAGGCTCCAGGCTCTCAGTTGTCAGCACAGAGCCCGATGCGGGGCTCAAACTCACAAATGGTGAGATCACATCTGAGCTGAAGTCAGAGGCTTGACCGACTGAGACACCCAGGTACCCCTAAAGTGATTTATTAAGAGAATAATCTTAAAAGCTGTTTTCTCATCATTAGTAAGAGCTTAGCGTTCATCATTCTCACACCTTTATTGATACTATTTTCCTCACTTAGTATTTGCTCATATTATAGTTCATTTGCTAATGTTCTGACCAATTATACAGCTTCTCAACACCTTCCTGCAGTTTGGGCCCTCACGCTTGGCACATCATCTAATGTCATCTCTAAACTCACTTAACTTTGCACTCCTCGTCCAAGATTTATGAAAAATTACAAATACGATTAGATCTGCATTCATTCCTAGGAAACCACCTAACTAAACCTCTCCATCTAAAGAAGTCTCCATTCCACCCTGCCCCCTATCGCCTCCCCTTTAGTCTATATTTGCTCTCCCATTATTCGAGTCAAAATACCTTTAAAATTTAACTTTTACAGTTTGGCATTTCCTCATAAAGTTAAACATACAACTACCATATGACCCAGCAATTCTACTCCTAGTTATATGCCCCTAGAGAATTGGAAACATATACTCAAACAAATGTTTGTATGCAGTGTTCATAGCAGCCCTATTCACAATTCAAAAGGCAGAAATAACCTAGATGCCCACTGATGGATAAATGGATAAACAAATTGTGGCATATACATACAACGGAATATTATTTAGTTATAAAAAGAAATTAATTAATGATACATGCTACAACATTAAGCTAAATCAATGAAGCCAGACACATATTGTATGATTCTACTTATGTGAGTATCTAGAATAGGTAAATTCACAGAGAGCTTGAGGTTGCCAGGGGCAAGAGTAGGAAGGAATGGGGAGCAATTGCTTCGTGGGTATGGGGTTTATTCTGGGGTGATGAAATGTTTTGGACCTTGATGGAGGGAGTGGTTGCACAACATTGAGTGTACTAAAAGCCACTGAATTGTTCATTTTAAAAATGGTTAACTTTATGCTATTGTGAATTTTACCTTAAAAAAAAAATCCTCTTTGCAAATCTTAACTGTATCTCAAAGAGGTTCTCTAAAATTTCAACAAAGAATATTCTTTCATGAGGTGCACCTGGGTGGCTCAGTCGGTTAAGCGCCCGAATTCGGCTCAGGTCATGATCTCATGGTTTGTGAGTTCGAGTCCCGCGTCCGTCTCTGCTGACACCCTGGAGCCTGCTTCGGACTCTGTGTCTCCCTCTCTTTCTGCCCTTCCCCCACTCATGCTCTGTCTCTCAGTCTCTCAAAAATAAATAAATGTTTAAAAAAAATTTTTAATGTTCTTCCATGAGACCACCATCTGGCTTTGCACTGGTGGTGTGGAATCTGCTTGGGATTCTCTTTCTCCCTCTCTCTCTGCCCCTCCCCTGCTCATGCTCTCTAAACAAACAAACAAACATTTAAAAAATAATAAGAGAATGAACTAAAGAGTATAAATAAAATTCGAAAGAAGGAAAATTTATGATTATTTTAAATGGTATAATCGTTCGACTAGAAAACCTAAGGGAAACTATTTAAAAAGTACTATAAGTAGTAAGAGACTTTCCTCTGGAAGAAGAGTTTTATTTACAACTGTAACCAAAAAGACAAAATGTCTAGGAATAAGTTTAACAAAAAATGTACTGAGTGACAAAAAAGAAGCCTTGAACACATGGAAAGGCGT
Source organism: Cryptoprocta ferox (assembly GCA_028646485.1). NCBI lineage: Eukaryota > Metazoa > Chordata > Mammalia > Carnivora > Eupleridae > Cryptoprocta > Cryptoprocta ferox. Next base: position 110,353,734 of record CM053577.1, read on the forward strand.
ACCTATCATGTCTTCTGGGTTTCCATTTTTCCAAAATAATAGTATGCAATATTTTGGTATGTATTTAAAGTTAAAGGCACTTGGCAAAGCATACTAAGGTGTGACTTGATATACATTTTCCCAAATTTGGATTCACAGGGGGTAAACTATACATTTTGTGTAACAAAGGGGAGAGTAAGAATATCTAATAATATTGGGGAGGGTTGCATTAAGAAAACTGGGAAATCTTCACAATAAAATGGTAAGTAAGGAGTGGATAAAAAAAAAACCCTTATTAGAACTAACAAATAAGTTTGAAAAATCTCTGCTAATTCAAGAGGTGACATTTTACTGATATTGTAATGACTCAAGAGCGTTTGACATTTAAAACTGTTCGGTGTAATCTCCAATGCCGTAGAGTTGAGACATCACAGGACCACTGGGCTTTGGCCTTGGCTTGTCAATCTCACTCCGAAGGCATAATATGCTCGTGAGTACAGGCCGAAGATTACTGGCATTAGGCAGCACCGTGAACAGCCGAACCTTCACAGACACTTGTGACACCAGTGGAAGATTCCAGTGGCCCCAGTTGCTTCATGGCATGTGTTTTAGTCATGAGGAATGGCAAGAGCTGTATGCATATGGGGCACATTGGATCAGGGAACCCATGGCGTCAAGGGTCCCACAGCCTACATATCCTCCCAGTCACATAGCACCTGGAGGGAGTGTGTGCGGTTCCCATTCTTCAGTGCAGTGCGCTGCTATCTTCAATCACCGGTGAGGTAGGAAACAACAACCAGAGACCACGTGAATCCGAGGTGTCCTTGGATTAATAGACAGTACTAGCAACTTCAGCAAGATGGTCATTTCTTTCTGCTGGGTAATCACTTCACTTGTGAATGTAAGAAGTTTCACTCAAGGTCAGACGTGCCCCTCAGCTGGAGGAAAAAAGTGACTCACCTTTTCCTTCCAGATAATTCTCGACAGACTCTGAAGTCTTTCCCCCTTAGACTCTCACATGTCTTGAGTGGCATGATAGCACAGCCAATGCTTTTGGAGACTTGAGGAATTTCTAACCCATAACAAAGATGAGAAACGCTACCAGACTCTTGATCAACTGACAATGAAGCAAAACAAAAACAAGGAACAAAAGGAAACAAAAATTAAGGTATAGCAATTATGTTGCCTTTTACAACTTGACTGGGGGCCCATTTTGAGACCTAGTCTCTCATGTCCTGCCCATCTTGAGCTGTGATTATCTTGCTTTTAACTGTTACTGACTTTGATAATTCCCTTTAGTTAATATTGAAGATTTGGGTTCTTTGTGTTCCTCATTATTCTTTTCAGGGCTAAAGTCAAACATAAATTTAGACCCTGTTTCTCTCAGAAGGTTTAGAATAGGCACCTTCTTTGAAATAGTCCTTCTAAGCTGTAACCATACCACTACCTACCCAGTTGTTCTGCTGAGACACGTTTTGTCCTGTGTGGTTTTCTCTTCGATGAATGTGATGTTTATAGTCTAGGCCTGTAGCATGAACTCTATTGTGGATTAAATTGTGTTCCCCCTTGGGGCGCCTGGGTGGCTCAGTCGGTTAAGCGGCCGACTTCAGCTCAGGTCATGATCTCACGGTTCATGGGTTCGAGCCCCGCATCAGGCTCTGTGCTGACAGCTCAGAGCCTGGAGCCTGCTTCGGATTCTGTGTCTCCCTCTCTCTCTGCCCCTCCCCCATTCGTACTCTGTTTCTCTGTCTCAATAATAAAAATAAAAAAAATTAAAATTTTTTTAAAAAATAAATAAATAAATTGTGTTCCCCCAAATGATATGTCGATGTCCTAATCCCTGAAACCTGTGACTGTGACCTTATGTGAAGAAAAGTCTTTGCAGAGGTACTTAATGAGATGAGGTTGTGCAGGAACAGGGTAGGCCCTGAGTCTAAGGACTGGAATCCTTAGAAGGAGGACTTTTATGGACACACGAAGGGAAGACGGCCATGTGAAGACGACTACGGAAGCCAGAGTGATGTAGCTGAAGCCAAGGAATGATAGGACAGGCAGCAACCGCTAGAAGCTTAGAAAGAGGTCAGGAAGGATTCTTCTCCTCCCAGAGTCTTCAGAGAGAGCACAGACAGCCCTGCTAACCTCTCAACTTCAGATTTTTTGGCCTCCAGAACTGTGAGAAAACAAATTTCTGTTGTTTAAACTCACCCAGTTTTTGGAAATTTGTCACAACAGCCCTTGGAAACTAACACACACCCTTTGTCTCAGTTTGGTTACATTACACATGTAAGACAGACATCCTGTGAATGGTGTAGTGAGTCATCTGTATAAGAAGGATGCTTAATCAGGGGCGCTGGGATGGCTCAGTCGGCTAAGCAGCTGACTCTTGATTTTAGCTAAGGTTATAATCTCACGGTTTGTGAGTTCGAGCCCTGAGCTGGGCTCTGCACTGAACGCATTGTGCCTGCTGGGATTCTCTGTTCTCTCTCTCTCTCTCTCAAAAATAAATAAATTAACATTTAAAAAAAGAATTACTGAAATTTTTTTTAAAAAGAAGCATTCTTAATCAGAACTGGCAGTCATTTATAAAATCATTTACCTACCAAGTCCCTCAAACACATTTCTTCTTACTGTTTCTGAATAAAAAATAAAGGTATGATTGTTAGAACCTTTAGGAACTCAAATTACCCAGCTACAAAAAAGGCAAATAAGAAGAAATGAGTTAGTTTTTGCCTTCTGGTATAAGAGATATCATCAATTTAAATTCTGTAACTGAAACCTTTTCTTATAGACGTTTTCTTGCTAAAGCTGCAAGGAAGGTCAATAAAGAAGGCTGTTAATTAACAAGGGGGCACTGCATTTAAATTTGGTTCAAACAGGCTGGAATTACAAAGTTTGGGAAGTGTTTGTTCTTTTTTATCTCCCAAGGCAGGTTCTGGAAACTAGCATATTCTACCTCCTTATCATTTGCTTTCCTTTCTTTTTTGACCTCTGTGGCAATGTTTTGAGGATTTAAAGAGTGGAATGATGGCTGTCCAAAAGTCCAAGAACACAGCAGTGAGACCAGAGACACTAGAAAACTGAAAAAAATACTGAGCCTTGGGGCACCTGGGTGGTTCAGTCAGTTAAGCATCCAACTCTTGATCTTGGCTCAGGTCATGATCTCACAGTCATGAGATCAAGCCCCACACCAAGCACTGTGATGATAGTACAGAGTTGCTTGGGATTCTCTCTCTCTCTTTCTCTCTCTCTCTCTCTCTCTCTCTCCCTTTCTCTCTGCTCTCTCTGACTCTCAAAATAAATAAAAATAAACTTAAAAAAATAGTGAGCCTTTATTGGCTTGGGAGATAATTGCCCAAGAGGGAAGAAAACTGGTACCTGAGAAATGAGGGATTCAGAAACGTGACTACTAAAATAGGAACAACTAGAAGGAAGGGCTCAGAAACTTATGAGTCAAAGGCAAAGAGGATTATACTGTGAAGAATGAAAAGCCAAACATTCAAATCAGATAAGTGTGTAATATAGGAGAAAATCTAGATGACCTTGGGTTTGGCAATGAGTTTCTAGATACAGCACATAGAGTGTGATCCAGGGGAAAAAAAGATGGGTAAGTTGGGCTACATTAAAATTAAAAACTTGTGCTCCATGTGGAGGCTGCTTAAGAATCTTTCTCTCCCTTTGCTCCTCTTCCCTGCTCGCATGTGCACTCTCCCAAATTAAAAAAAAAAATGCATCGACCTGAACAACATGAAGAGTGAACCCTAACATTAACTATAGACTTTGGTTAATAAGAGTATATGAATATTGGCTCATTGATTGTAACAAATGTACTACAAAGTGTTAATAATAGGGGAAACTTTGTGGGGAGGGATAGAGGGGGGAGTTCTTTCAGCTCAACTTTTCTATAAACCTAAAACTGCTCTAAAACATAAAGTCTATATTAAAGAATCATTAGCACCCATTTCATGTTCTTTGACACAACGCAGTTGAGTTAGAAATGCATAGGGGCACCTGGGTGGCTCAGTCGGTTGAGCCCCCAACTCTTGACTTCGGCTCATGATCCCAAGGTTGTGGGATCAAGCCCCATGTCAGCCTTTGTGCTGGACATAGAGCCTGCTTAGGATTCTCTCTCTCTCTCTCTCTCTCTCTCTCTCTCTCTCTCTCTCTCTCTCTCTCTTTCTCTCTCTCTCTCTCTCTCTCTCTTTCTCTCTCTCTCTCTTTCTCTCTCTCTCTCTTTCTCTCTCTCTTTCCCTCTGCCCCTCTCCACCCTTCTCTCCACCCTTTGCATTCTCTCTCTCCAACAACAATGGCAACAAAAACTAGAAATGCCTTAACAAAAGGATACATTTTAAATCTCAGATGTTTGGAATATAAAAACTTATTATAACTAGCTCCAAAAGAAATCATAGTGGAGATTTGAAAAAAATATTTAATAATAATAATCAAGATATCATGTGTCAAATCTTATGGGATCCAGCTGAAAAGTGAATTCATGGCCTTAAATATGTATATGAGAAAAGGAAAAAATTGAAAATTAATGAACTAAGCACCCAATTTAAGAGTCAGAGGGGCGCCTGGGTAGCTCAGTTGGTTGAGCATCTGACTTCGGCTCAGGTCATGATCTCATGGTTCGTGGCTTTGAGCCCCGCATCAGGTTCTGTGCTGACAGTTCAGAGCCTGGAGCCTGTTTCAGATTCTGTGTCTCTCTCTCTCTCTGCCCCTCCCTTGTTCGCACTCTGTCTCTCTCTGTCTCAAAAATAAAAAATAAACATTAAAAATTTAAAAAAAAGAAGCCAGAAAGAACAATAAAATAAACCTTAAAAAAGAATGAAAGCTAAGAGTAGAAATGAAATTTTTAAAAAGAAAACACAAAATAAATATATAGCAGATCAACAAAGCCAAAGTTGATTTCACAAAAAGAAAGACTAATAAAGTAAAAAAGCTCAGGCAAAATTGAGAGAGAGAGCAACAGAAAATGCCAAGAGCAATATTAAGAAAGAAAAGAGATACATAACTACAGATAGAGCAGAGATTTTTTAAATCCTAAGAGAATACTATGAAAATATTTATGCTGATATATTAAAATCTTAGATTGTATATGTAATACATATATAGTTTCTTATAAAACACATAGTATAATTTCCTACAGAATTGCAATTTACCAAAACTAATTGACAAACACTATCCATTTGTTGCTTCTTCAACAGCCATATTTGCACACACATACACAAACACACACACTCACACACACGTATGCACACACAGAACTCCAATTTATTTACATAGCTGGTAAAGGTTCCTTGATCTCAGAAAAGATCAGTCCCAGTGCCAACTGCTGTCCCAAATGAAAAGACAACGTTTCTCAGACTGTCCCTGTTTGGATCCACAAGATGCCTAGAGGTGCTGTACTCAACTTGAGAACATGAAGTGACAAGCCAGCAGCTAAAGATAAGGAAGTGAGGACGCAGAAGGAGACTGTGTCCTTGAGCATCTACACCAGCCTGGGAACACCTCCTCTGCACTCTGGTTGTGTGAGGCAGAGGATGAGAGGGACTTGCTACTAAGGCCACTGTTAGGTTTTTGGTTGCCTACTGCCAAAAACGTCCATAATGCTATGACAAGACATGAACCAGAAAATTGAATAAACCTATAACCAAGGAAATCAAATCAGTTATTAAATATCTACACACACCCAGCAGGCCCAAATGGTTTAATAAATCATTTCTTCCAAACATTTAGAGAGCATATCCTGCCTTCCTGCTTCCCTCTCTCTCCCTCTCCCTCCCTTCCTTCCTTTCATAATCTCTACCCCCACCGAGGGGCTCAAACTTATGACCCCTAGACAGAGAGTCACATGCTCTACCTTCTGAATCAGCCAAGTGCCCCTCCTTTTATTCTAATACAAATACATAAACCCTTCCAGAGAAGAGAGAGAGAGAGCACTTTCAAAGTCATTTTCTAGATTAAAATAACTTTATCATTAATCAAATGAAGCTAGTGGGGGAGAGGAAAATGACACACCAATCTCACTAATAAACATAGTACCTGTGTGCGTGTGTGTGTCATGACCAAGTAAAATTTACCATAGAAATCTAAAGATAGGTTAACCTTGGAAACTTTGTTAATATATTTAGCATATTAACAGATTTAAAGGGGAAAAAGAGCACATGATAATTTTTATAGAAAAAGCATTCAACACCGTTTAACAGAAGTCAACTTCCTTAACCTGCTCAAGTATGTGTACCAAAAATCAGTAAATATTCATACTTTTTTTTTTAGCAGCAGGCAAAAGTTTATTAGAATATAAGATTAGAAAGGAAGAATAGTAGGAAAGCTCTTTTTACAGAGAGGGGACATCCAAAAGTGAAAGCCTGAGGACTACAGGCAAAGGTCTTGCTTTATAAGGTTCTGTCAGCCCTCCCCCTCTACTTCCCCCTTGTTCTTTCTCAGGTTCTACCCTTACTGGCTGGATAGTTCTAGGTGCTGGGCTGTCCATTCCTGATTGGCCTATTTCCATTGTAGGAGGGGTGGTCTGTGGCCATAACTTGATCTTTTGCCAAATTCCTGAGGGGAAACCTGAGGGGGAGTAGATGGGGTCTGTTACATTCTTAAGAGGAACCTCACGCCTGAGGGGGTTTGCCAGTGGTCAGACACTCACAGTATTTTTCCAAAATAGGTGTTTTCCCCACCCCGGGGACCTCAGGTCCTAACCTTTCCCTCTCTGCCTAGGAATCCTATCTTTTCCTATCATATTCCCCCCTCTGAACACGTGACTCCTAACTGCCGAGTAAACATTCATACTTAACCCAAACTTTAAGTATTTTTTAAGTGCTTCCTTTGTGTGTGTGTGTGTGTGTGTTCTTTTAGTTTATTTATTTTGAGAGAGAGAGAGAGCATGAGAGCATGTGCGCGTGCCAGTGGGGGAGGGGCAGAGAGAGAGAGGGAGAGAGAGAATCCCAAGCAGGCTCTGCACTGCCAGCACAGAGCCCATAGCAGGGCTCAGACCCACAAACCCGTGAGATCATGAGCTGGGCCAAAACCAAGAGTGGGACGCTTAACTGACTGAGCCACCCAGGCACCCCTGAAGTGCTTCCTTTAAAATAAGTTGAGGTTGCCCACTATCTCCACTTCCACTTAACATTGTAGGAGGCTGTTTGAATCGATGTGTAGGGAGAGGAGGCAAGGTGAACCAGCAGTCATGGTCGGGTGAATGGGATAAAAGCAGTCTGGGTTTTGCTTTTGCTTCCCCATTGTCTCGGACCAGTTGCCAATCACAAGACAACTGGAGGTAATTGCTCAGTTGGTATAATTTTTTAAAAATTCAAGTTCCTTCTTTCTTCTTTCATCTTCAATATCTATTAAGCCTATTTAGTAAACTTTTCACTTCAGATACTAAGCTTTTTAATTCCAGGATTGCCATTTGGTTCTTTTTTAGTTTTTCATGCTCTGTTGAATTTGCCCATCTGTTCATTCATTATGATTATGTTTTTTAAGCCACTTTGAAATCTTCCCCTATGAATTAAATAATCTGAGTTATTTGAGGATTGGTTTCTTTATTTTTTTAAAATAGTTTTTAATGTTTGTTTATTTTTGAGAGAGAGAGAGAGAGTGGTTGGGGGGAGGGGGCAGAGAGAGGAGGACAGAGGATCCAAAGGGGGGCTCTGTCACTGACAACAGCAAGCCTGATGTAGGGCTCGAACCCACAAACAGTGAGATCATGACCCGGGCCAAAGTTAGACGCTTAACCAACTGAGCCACCCAGGCGGCCCTTTAACGATTGGTTTCTACTGACCGCCTTTCTGTGGCATTCACATTTCCCTGCTTATTTGCAAGTTTAGTGGATTTTTAAAGAAATCTTTTAATACTGGGCATTGTAATGATACATTGTAGAAAATCAAGATTCTGATATCTTCCTCTAAAGAGTTTATTTTTAATTGGCAGTTAACTTGACAGGCATAAAATTCCAAATTCTGTGTTCTCTGAGATGGGCAGCACCGAAATTTCTGCCTTGTTTGTTCAGCATCCAGTTATTTATTTACTTTTTTTTTCTGGTTGTTTTCTGCTGGGGTCCTTAGAGTATCCCCTGCACATGCGCACATCAGGAGCCAGCCAAGGGTTTGGCCAAATTTTATATGAAGTTTTAAAAAGTTTCTATGAGGGGCACCTGGCTGGCTCAGTAGGTAGAACATGTGACTCTTGATCTTAGGGTCGTGAGTTCAAGCCCCACGTTGAGGGCTTACTTTAGACAGATAAATAGAGAGAGAGAGAGAGACAGATAGTAGATAAATAGGAAGCTTCTGTGAATTCTTCCTTTCTTGGATTTCTCTTCCTTCCTATTGTCTGACTTGTCAAACCAGTAAGACTAGCAAATTTATGCTTGGATTCTGGCCATCACATGCTACATATTCTACACAGTGCCTTCAGGCAAAAATTTTTATAATCGCAAATCTTACCCACTGCCCCTCCCTTCTACCAATGGTTGGCTCTCCTCCCCTTTCTACCTGTTTATGTTCTCTCTAGTCCTTTCAAATTGTGTGTTTTTAAAAATTTTGTCCAGAGTCCATAATTATTAAAGTACAATACAGGCTATTAAACCACTATTGAGAAAAAAACAAAAACAAAAACCCTTCAACTTTTGTTTTAAACCACTCAAGGGAAGGGGTGCATGGGTGGCTCAGTTGGTTGAGCATCCAACTTCGGCTCAGGTCACGATTTCATGGTTCCTGAGTTTGAGCCCTGTGCCGGGCGCCCTGCTGGCAGCGCAGAGCCCACTTCGGATCCTCGGTCCCCCCACCGCCTCTCTGCCCCTCCCCCACTCACTCTCTCAAAAATAAATAAAACGTTTTGAAGAAAACCACTCAAGTGGAGATGTTGACTTGTCTGAAATTCAGAGGGAGGACCAAAGGTAGCAATATGCGTTTAGTGTTCACTGACATATTGATGGTGTTTAAAGCCATGAGAAGAGGGGAACCACTAAAAGTTGAGCATAAACAGAAAAGGAACCAAGAATAGAAAGAGAGGGTTTTTAAAAAATTAAATAGTTAATGTAATCCTCTTGAAATTAGCAGTAACTACAGAAGCCACTTATTGAACCTGGCCTGGAGGTGTTCCATGCATCTCACTGAATTCATCCAGTGGTATCGAAGACAAAAAACCCGAGGCTCACAAGGGAAGTGAATGGATAGAGGAACTTTAGGAAGAGATGAGCAGAAGGGAACATTAAGAGTGGATGAGAACAGAGAACAGAGAGGAGTGAAGGAGACTACTGAGACGGAGCACCGTGTACAGGTAAAGGAAAGCCTTGGGGAAGTTTTTTAAACTCTCAGATGCCCGGTTTCCACATCTGTACAATGGGAATAATAATTACCTTGCAATTAGTGTGAAAATTAGGAATAATATGGGGACACCTGGGTGGCTCGGTCAGTTAAGCATCGGACTCTTGATTTAGACTCAGGTCATGGTCTCATGGTTTGTGAGATGGAGCTCCACGTCAGGCTCTGTGCTGGCAGTGTGGAGCCTGCTTGGGATTCTCTCTCTCTCTGCCCCTCCCATACTCGTGCTCTCTCTCTAAAGTATCCTAAACACTGCACTTAATAGAATAGTTATAAGGCCTATGAATGTTATTTATTTTATTTAGCCCTATTCTGTCATCCAAATAGAATGAAGTTCCCCCCAAATCCTTACTAAGTGTGGGTGCGCATAGGGGTGGAAAAGACTGAGAAACAAGAGCGAGGGCAGACAGGAGAGGAAGGGCCTTCAGGGCGCGCATCCAATGTGAACTTTGTGGCATGACCAGCATCCAAATGGAAGAAGGGGAAAATGTTTCCCACGACCCCTAAAGACCCCACGCATTTGCATGATTGATGAGTGGGCTCTCCTCCCGGCTATGGGCAATAGCTCCAGATCCTTTCAAGGATATGGGCTCAAATCCACACGAAAGGAAGAAAATCTACAAATTAAGTCAAAGGTAAAGCTTTTATTATTTATGATTACTATTAATTATTTTTATTTTATTATTTTATTTACCACGTGAAGACATAGCAACGAGTCCATGCTGACGTAGATAAATTGCAGAATGCGTCTCCCATACAGAAGAACTCCAAATAATTTATTAGATACTCTCCCCTCAAGGAAGTGGAACCTAACTGCCCCTCCTGAAGTGGGGGCTGTACTTAGTGACCTGGTTCCAAAAGGAATAGCATGAAAAGAGAGGAGATGCAACTTCACAGTGGACAAATCTGGCAAACACAACCTCAGCTGGGCAGTCAAGCTTGACATCAACAGCAATCAATCATATTGATAGTATGCCTGTTGATACAATGTAATAAGAATGGCATTTTACTCCCATGGCCTTGATTCCCAAAACACACGAAGCCCCGGGAGGAGAACACTGACAGACCCCACTGAGAGATATTTTACACACTACCTGAGCAGCACACTTCCAAGCTGTTCAAGTCACTGAAAACAAGAGAAGTTTGAGAATCTGTCCCAGCCAAAAGGAGCCTCGGGGGGACATGTGGCAGCCTGGATGGGACGCTGGAAGAGCAAAGAACATTAGGTAAAAACTAAGGAAACCTGAATAAAGTCTGGACTTTAATTAAGAATAGTATATCAATATCGGGGGCGCCTGGCTGGCTCAGTCAGTGGAGCATGTGACCCTTGATCTCTGGGTTGTAAGTTCGAGCCCCATGTTGGGTGTAGAGATTACTTAAAAAATAAAAACCTTAAAAAAAGAGAATAATATAACTATATTGGTTGACTGGTTATGACAAATGTCCCGTACTAATGTAAGATAATAATAACGGGAAAAGTGGGTTCCAGGTATATGGGAATTCTCTGTACCCTCTTCGCAGCTTTTCTGTAAATCTAAAACTGTTCTGTAATTAAAAGTTTATTTTCTATTTATATATATATACATTAAAAATTTTTTTGTAATATTTATTTTTGAGAGAGAGGGAGAGAGAGTGTGTGTGTGAGTGAGGGAGGGGCAGAGAGAGAGAGAGGGAGACACAGAATCCGAAGCAGGCTCCAGGCTCCGAGCTGTCAGCACAGAGCCCGATGCGGGGCTCGAACTCATGAACTGTGAGATCATGACCTGAGCCGAAGTCAGGTGCTCGACTGACTGAGCCACCCAGACGCCCCTATATATACAGACTTTTACAAATAAAATACATTTATGGAGAGATACAACACACACACACACATACACATTTTTTTTCCCTTTCTTTTCCAGTACAGCTTGACACTGGGCACAGAGAATGTTTTTTGGAATCATTTTATTCCTGATTCCAGAGGAGGTGGCTGAAGTCCTGGTTTCACTGTAAAAAAGCACAGGAAACAGTGGGGGACAAACATGGACAAAGGCACGCGGATTCCTGGACAAGCAGAGTTGGGTGCCAATTAGTTGGAACAATGGAAAGATGTCTGAGAGAGGCAGAGAGCCCCATATCTCATCCCACCTGCTTTTAAAACCTCATGCGTAGCCCGAATCTATTAGAAGTACTCAAACGCTGGGCAACACTAGCTTCAAAAATGAAAGGAAGGAAGGGAGGAGGAGAAAAATAGAGAAAAAGAAGAAGGAAAGAGAGAGAGAGAGACAGAGAGAAAGAATTTCCTTTTTAAAAATAACTCTTATTTAAAACAACTTTCTGGAATGTTAGCAGTATTTCACAATGCAGACGCCTCAGTTTGGCAGCTTGATTGATTTCCTGATTTCCAGGAAAACCGAGCTGTCATCTGGTTCCCACTAGGCTGTGTTCCCTCATGAATATGCAGTTCTTACAAAATGTGAAATGGTTGCTGAAGAAGAGAAATTTTATTCTTCCTGACGTGTGGCTCCAAGCCCTCTACTGTCTCAAAGATGAAGAAAACCGGTGGAAAAACTTTCCTGCTTTCCACATAAAGGAGAGGGCGAAGAATTCCCGAAGATCCGTTTCCGTGGGCGTCTTCCCATGCACTGGAGGTTCTGGACCCCTCTGTTGGGGGACGAGTCAGGTGGGAACCGTGCTTCTCCACGGTTTTGCATGATGCCTACGCGACCGAAAACCTGAGGGCAGTGGCCGTGGCTCGAGTACTGCCATTGTCAGCGTGTGGTCTGAGCTCCTCCTTGTACAACTGTAACAACAGTGGAAAAAACTAACATTTACTGTGCACTCTATATGCACTCACCCCTCACCAGTCCTGCACAGCACGCTCCTCTTTTATTCCATGTCAGACAAAGAAAAGCAAGGCTCAGAGGAGTAAAGTGCCTGCTCCACGCACCGGTATGAAGGTTAATTTCATGCATCACCTTGGCGAGGCCATGTGCTCAGTTACTTGGTTAGCACCAGTCTAGATGACACGCTGAGGAATTTTTCTTTTTTTTTATTACATGTTTACGAATTGATTTGTTTTTTAAGTAATCTCGACACCCAATGTGGGGCTTGAACTCACAACCCCGAGATCAAGAGTCACATGCTCCACCGACTAAGCCAGCTAGGCACCCCTGATTTGACGAATTTTTAAATATGAATAACATTTACAATCACTTAACTTTACATTTTTTTTAATGTTAATTTTTGAGAGAGAGAGAGAGGTGAGTGCAAGCAGGGGAGGGGCAGGGAGAGAGAGACACAGAATCCGAAGCAGGCTCCAGGCTCTGAGCTGTCAGCACAGAGCCTGATGCAGAGCTCGAACTCACAAACCACGAGATCATGGCCTGAGCCAAAGTCAGACTCTTAACCGACTGAGCCACCCAGGCTCCCCAACAATCTGTTGACTTTAAGTAAAAGCAGATTATCCTCCATAATGTGGGTGGGCCTCATCCAATCAGTTGAAGGTCATCGGAGCAAAAACCAAGGTTTCCCAGAGAAGCAGGAATTCAGCCTCATGACAGTAATATAAAAATCCTGCCTGAATTTCTAGCTTGCCAACCTGCCCACAGATTTCAAACTCGCCAACCCTACCCCCTCCCCGGGCAAGTGGGCCAGTTCTTTAAATTCCACTCTTTTTCTCTTAACCCCAAGGCTTTTGGTATGCAAAGCCCCTGTTCTCACCTCCACACTCTGCAGCCTCCCAGACCCCAGAGTCATAAGATAAGCCAAGAGTGACTGGGACCTTGTCTCTTGAGGACCCACTGAAGGAGGATTTAATGTGGACACCAGGTGAGTGGAGAAAAGTGCTGTTTCTTTTTTTTTAGTTACAGTGTTGTGATTTTATTTTATTTTATTGTTTTGTTTATTTACTTTGGGATAGAGCGTGCATACGCATGCACACATGTGCTCAAGGGAGGGTCAGAGGGAGAGAGGGAGAGAGAGAATCCCAAGCAGTCTCCGCGCTCAGCACAGAGCTCAACGCAAGGCTCGATCTCACTGAACTGAGATCACGTCCTGAGCCGAAATCAAGAGTTGGACGCTTACCCAGCTGAGCCACCCAGGCGCCCCAGCAAGTGCTGCTTCTGCGAAGGAGGGAGGGAAGATGCCAGGACGATGGGGTAAGCAAAGAGAAAAGAGGATGTGGCAGAAAAAATAATAAGTGATGCTTAGCGAGCGCTTCTTATGTGTCAGACACTTCTGACTGCTTTCCTTACATTAATTCCGTTTTACAGGTGAGGAAACTGAGGCCCAAGTTCACATGGCTGGTTAGTGGCAGAGCAGCAGGAGGGGGGCATCCAGAGCCCAACACTTAACCAGTGCTGTGTACAGGGAAAGGACCGGGTTAGAAAGAGGGGCTGCTCTTGTGATGGAGGATAAAGAGAAGAGGCTGGACGAAGCCAGAGCTGCTGAACCAAGGCCCTGTCCTGTCGGGCTGGGGGAGATCCAGCTCCAGTCTTCAGTGGGCTCCTCTTTAGAATTATAGGGGCGCCTGGGTGGCTCAGTCAGTTAAGCGTCCGACTTCGGCTTAGGTCATGGTCTCACGGTTTGTGGGTTCGAGCCCCGCGTCGGGCACTGTGCTGACAGCTCAGAGCCTGAAGCCTGTTTCTGATTCTGTATCTCCCTCTCTGTTTGACCCTCCCCCTGCTTGCGCTGTCTCTCTCTGTCTCTCAAAAAAAAATTAAAATTAAAAAAATTATAGAATTTTGAAAGTTCTGGGATCTTGTGGACCCCACGACACAAGGAAAACGCCTCTGATGAGCCATCTGTCCCTAAAACCACTGAGACGAGGCACTCGTTAAACATGTGTGGCCCACATGGAGGAGAATCTCTGAGTGAAGGTGCCTTCAGCTGCAAAGATAGGTAGTTATTTCATATAATAAGAAGCCTGGGGGCAGGCAGTTCCTGGCGCGGTTTCATCAGCTTCCTGATGTCCCCAAGAAATCAGGACCTTGGCATCCTTGACATTTTATCATCCTCAGTGTATGGATTTGTAGCCTTAGGCTCATTTCCTCATGGTCACAGAATGGCTGCCAGAGCCCACAGAGCCCACAAAACCATCTTCGGGAAGAAGGCAGGTACAGACCACCCGATTCTCCTTCCCAGACTTCCCCTAAGTCCTCTGGGTCAGAACCAAGTCCTAAGCCCACAAGCAGCAGAGAGAACATTAGCTCTGTTGGTGTAGAACCATCATGGGCCACCTGGGGCTGGGGGAGAGGCCACGTTTCTGTGCAGGTTGCAGCCTGAACAAAACGTCGGTTCTTTAAAGAAGAAGTGTGGCTGATGGACAGGAAACCAACTGTGTCTGACACAGAAGACCCCTGTCCCAGGCCACAGGGCTCTTTCAGGTCCATGGTTCTGATGCCACAGGATGCATTTGTCACACGGGAATTTCAGCCAAGACTAGGAGCCCTGTGCTTAGGGTCCAGCCTCCCCGAGTGTATTCAGCAGCCTCCTTTTGAGTTTTCCCAGTGGGGGGTGACAGGGAGCTGGCCACAGTCCCAAAGAATATGGGGACTAACAGGCCTCTACCTCCTTTCTGGTCAGGAGAAGCCACACCACTTCTCACCTCTACTCACCTCCCAACCTGTTCTCTTCCCAGAATCCTAGCAAAATATTCTCAAGGATGAGACCTTTGGGAAAACAGAGAAACAGATGCCTTTCTGGTAGCTTCTGCTCTTGGCCAGTTAACACAAACCCATCTCTAGGCTTGGCTCTCTTCATGCCTGTGGTGGCTGGGGGGACAGAGACCGTGATGCAGATCTCAATAAATCATCACACCACTGTCATAGTGGGAAGAACGGTATTTGGTAAGTAGGAGGCCTGGGCCCCTATCTCTACCCTGGGCTCCAAGGTATTCATCAGTAAAATTGTTTAGAGGAAATGTGGTGAAGTTGGAGAATTTCATGCAGTTTGCAAACTAGATATACAGGCCTTGGCAAATTCCCGAGCAAAAGGTTGGGAGACACAGGGAAATGGGGGGGGGGGCGGGGGGGGGATAATATGTGTTGTCGGCTTCCAGGTGCAGATCTGAGAGTTTCCAATCCGGCTCTGTGATTATACAAGATGGAGGATGGGGTGAGAGGGAGGGGGTGTGGATGGTGGCGGGGTTGGGGGATCAGTTAAGAAATAGCAGAGGTTGGGCTGCCTGGGTGGCTCAGTGGGTTAAGTGTCTGACTTCGGCTCAGGTCAAGATCTTGCAGTTCGGTTTGTGAGTTTGAGTCCCATATCGGGCTCTTTACTGCCAGCGCAGAGCCTGCTTCAGATCCCTGTCCCTTCTCTCTCTGCCCCTCCCCTGCTCTCTCTCTCTCTCTCTCTCTCTCACTCAAAAACAAACACAAAAGAAGCAAAGAGAAAGAAAAAGAAAGAAAGAAAGAAAGAAAGAAAGAAAGAAAGAAAGAAAGAAAGGAAAGAAATAGCAGAGGATACCTAAAGTCACATTTTAGGGGCACCTGGATGGCTCAGTTGGTTAAGTGTCTGACTTCAGCTCAGGTAATGATCTCATGGTCCATGAGTTCGAGCCCCACATGGGGCTCTGTGCTTGTCGCTCAGAGCCTGGAGCCTGCTTCAGATTCTGTGTGTCTGTGTGTGTGTCTGCCCCTCCCCTGCTCGCTCTCTCTCTCTCTCTCTCTCTCTCAAAAATAAATATACATTGGGGATGCCTGGGTGGCTCAGTCAGTTATGCATCCAATTTCAGCTCAGGTCATGACCTTCCAGTTTGTGAGTTCAAGCCCTGCGTCGGGCTCTGTACTGACAGCTCAGAGCCTGGAGCCTGCTTTCCAATTCTGTGTCTCCCAATCTCTCTGCCCCTCCCCTGTTTATGCTCTATCTCTCTATGTCTCAAAAAAAAACACAAAACATTAAAAATATTTTAAAACAGGGGCACCTGGGTAGCTCAGTCAGTTGAGTGTCCGACTTCGGCTCAGGTCATGATTTCGCTCACAGGTTCGAGCCCCGCATCAGGCTCTGTGCTGACAGCTCAGAGCCTGGAGCCTGCTTTGGATTCGGGGTGTGTGTGTGTCTCTCTCTCTCTGCCCCTCCCCTGCTCATGCTCCGTCTCTCTCTCAAAATAAATAAACATTAAAAATTAAAAAAATTTTTTTAAACAATAAATATTTTAAAAAATTTAAGTCATATTTTAGTATCTATAACAAGGATTCTTCACTGGTCCACCAATCGCAGACTGCACCCTGTAATTCAGAGTCCATGAACGTGGGTTGAAAAATATTACAACTTTCCTGCCACTTGCCACCATGTCCTCGGTTCTGAACAGAGGCCACAGACTAAGGTCGTATGAGCAGCATCAGGGAAGGATGGAGCTTTTCATTCCCCTTTACAGTGGCTGCCGTTATCTTGAAACATCGTCCATGCTCATTTCTACTTCAGATTTGTGGCTTATCAGGCTCACGGCTAGGTCTTGTTATTTAACACGTTAATAAAGAAACCCATGAATTACAACATCACACATTTAAAGGTTTTCACAACTGTATTTCAACATAACTAGCTTCCGCTGTAATCCTGTGGATTTCATTTTACGCGTATGAAAATATTGCATTGAGGAGGGATCCGAGGTACAGAAAATGGTTAAGAGCCCCTCCACCCAGAGGGGCCTTGTTGTCACTGGCCCAGAGTCAGGGTCTGCGGGAGGGATCAGAGGAGAATTCCACCCGGCACTGCCCCTCCCCCAAGAAATCTCCGGGTAGGGGAGCAGGGGTGAGGCCTCCACAGTGACATCTCACTGAGATCTTCCATTTGGTTGAAAGGTGTCGGGTCTCCGCTGCCCATTGTGAAAAGGGAGACAGCCACTAGCTTCTTACCTTAAATCACAGGGGGGTTTAGGGAGGATGACAGAGTCCTCCCCTTCCCAGCTCACTGTGGAATAAAGGGAGGGGGGAACCCCAGAATTGTTTCAACTGAATTTAATGACGCAAAAGCCAAACGTGGGGAGGAGAGGAGGGAGGAGATTCCTCCCTCCTCAGATGCAAGGCTCCCACCCCCTGGTGGGGAACCAGAAAGATCTCACTGGGCCAGGGGAGAACTGATCCCTTCCCCCTTTCCAACAAGCCCCCTGCCTGGTAAGCTCTGGGGCATTCACGCACCCCGGCTCTTCCCTGCAGGGACAGTTCCTCTGTCTCCCGTGAGCTGCCCCTCACTGGGGGCAGTGCCACCCCTAACATGCCAGGCCAGCCCTGGCCTGGGTGCCCCGGGTGGCCGGGCCCTGGCTGTAGGCCCCAGTGGCCTCGGAGAAGAGCTGCACACTGTACAAGGACACCCTTCCTTTGACAGAGGAGGAGATCCGGGAAGCTGGTACTGAACTGTCTCCAGCCTGAGTTTAGCTTCCCCGTCTCTGTCAGGAATTTTCAACCTTCACTGCCAATCGCAGGCAGGTCCCAACCTTGTCGACCAATGGGAGGGAGCGACACAAGACTTCTCAGAGGTCCTGCAGGCGATTCTGAGAGTAGCTGAGCCCCATCCCCCAGCCAGCCTGTAACTGGACTCGTTTCCCGTCCCTCCGGCCATGTGCCCCAAGGGTGAGGCCAGAATCCTTGAACCCTTCCCACTGCTCGGGACTGTCACCTCCCTTTGGAGAGACTTCCCAAGTTCGAGATGATTGTAGGGAAGGGGCTGGAGTGACACACAGAAGTTTAATTCTGGGATGGGGATGGACTGGAGCGACTGGAGGGACACTGATGGGCAAAGGCCTCGGAGTCTGAAAGCCTAGAAATTTTCGGGGGAGCAACTCTAAGATACGGGCCAGGGCCACCTGCTTCTGCTTCCTGCTGTGTTCTCTGCTGCCCTTGACACCATGCGGTCTGGTCAGGGCAGAGAAATGACCGACGGGACCCTGGGACATCTCCGGCCATTCACAGATAGCTGTTCCAAGCAGGGCTCACAGTGTGCGACAGGGAGGGGAGACAGAACCACTCATTCTGTAACTGCCACCTGCAGAGGGCCTGGGGCGGAGGAAGATACTCATTCTTTTAGGATTATGGAGAACTTCCTTCTCGATGGCAATGGCAGCCTGAGGCAGAGCCTCAAAGGATAAGGAGGATTTTCCTAAGTGAGGAGGAGGGTGAAGGGCCTCCCGGGCAGAGGCTCTGAGAGAAGCTCGAGGCCCACCTGGGAAGAAGTACTGGGACATGTGCACTGGGTTTTGCTGGGCAAAGAGGGGTGGGTGTGTGTGTGATGGCTCTCAGGAGAAAATGGGGTCCTGCGGGTAAGTACCTTTGGGAAGTTCAGGATTAACGTTGAGCACACCTCTTAACTGAAGGACTTGTCAGAACCTTTAACCCGTTCCTGTGCAGAGAGTGAGCCTCGTGGTGTATCCCGGGACTGGCATTCTGGCAGGTCACGCTGGGATAAGGAACAGAGGAGGCAGCGGGAGTATATGACGTCAGAGAGGATGCAAGGGGCTTTGAATGCCAGGCCAAGGAGACTGGACTTTGTCCTTGGACACAGGCAGCGAAGGAGTTCAGAGAGGCAGGCTGGAAGGAACAGAAGGCCGAGCCACCGTTGAATGCAAGTGTGGGTTACAAGTTTTTGGCACAGTAGTCAAGGCTGCTCGGTTCAAACCCTGACTCCACCACTCCCTAGCCATGGGTATCAGACCCTATCTCCCTGGGGCCTCAAGCTTTTTTTTTTTTAAGTAGATAATGTTTTTTTAGAGCAATTTTAGGTTTGCAGCAAACTCATGCCAAAGTACAGAAAGTTCTATATACTCCCTCCCCAACACTCCTCCCATCCCTGCCTCACAGTTCAGCTATTATTAACATCTTGTATTAGTGTGGTCCATTTGTTACAAGTGATGAACCAATACTGATACGTTATGATCCGTTACAAGTGATTTGTTACAAGTGATGGACCAACAGTGATACATTATTATTAACAAAAGCCTATGGTTTACTTGGGGGTTCACTCTGGTGTTCAGCTCTGGTTTTCTTTCACTAATGCAGAATGTCGTGTATCCCCCAATAGAGCATCACACAGAACAGTTTCACCGCCCTTAAAGTGCCCTGAGCCTCAGCCTTAACATCTGTAAAATGAGTGTGTGAAGTCCACGTTAAGTCCCCCAGACTCCCACTGTAGGTTGCTGATTTAGGCCTCTTGACAAATGGCACTGAACCCAACCAAATGTTTTTCTAAATCCGGTCTGACATCCATCAGAATCCCTGGGTGTGGGTGAGGGAGGTCTTCATTCAACGGTTCTCAGGTCTCAACTTCAGACCTGCCATGCCAAATCAGAGTCTCGGGGGTAGGACCCAGGAATCTGGATCTTCCCCCCAGGCCCCAGGGCTGGGACTACAAGGCCAGGCTCCTGGCTTCTTCCCTGTACGTGGGAATTTGTTCTCGCCAAAGCTCTTCAAGATGTAAACAGAAAAATCCTTGCCCTTGTCAGATGAAAGCTCAGGAGAGATGGATCATTCCCGAGAGGAGGCCAGAGTGGAACCGTTTTCCAGAAAGCCTGGAAAAAGCCCGTTGCTGCCTTCTGGAGCTCTCCGTCAGCAAGCCTGCTATTGTTTCTTGATTGCTTATCACTCACCCAAAATAACCTGCATGTAATGTCTCACCAGCTGCAGCTCTCTCTGCAGCTCCCTTAATTTAGCAGCCAAACACGTTTGGCTCCCCCAACAGAGCACAGGGCCCGGGAAGGAGCCCCTCCCTCGTGGCCATCTGCAGTGGGTCAGTAGTGTCCTCCCCAAAGCCATGTCCGCCCAGAACCTCAGAACGTGACCTTATTTGAAAATCGGGTCTCGGTAGACGTAATTAGCAAGGATCGAGATGAGATCAGACAGGATTAGGGTGAGCCCTAAATTCAATCACTGGTGTTCTTTTAAGAACAGGGGAGGCCAGACACCTACGCGGAGGGCAGTGGGCCATGGGGAGACAGAGGCAGAGACTGGAAGCCAAGGAACACCAACGATTCCAGGAGCCACCAGAAGCTAAAGAGAAGCAAGGAAGGATTCTGCTCTGGAAATTTTCAGCGGGAACACGGCCCTTTCTGACACCTTGACTTCAGACTTCCCGCCTTCAGAGCAGTGAGGGCACAAAGTCCTGCTGTCTTAAGCCCTCCGGTGTGCAGGGATTTGTCACAGCAGCCTTAGCGAACAAATAAGGCATCACTGCCCAGACCCCTGCCCCACTCCTCAGCCCGAAGGAAGGACCCCGCACACAGGCGATTCTCCAGATTGACATTTTAATGTGGCTGGTTGTGACCGGAGCTGTTTTCTCCCAACCAACATCCCTGAATTCTGCACATACGAGGCCTGTTTCCGACACAAGGACGAGGGCCCCGTGTCCTCCGCCTGGAAGGCTATAATCCAAGGACTGTAACTGTAGTCGTGACAAACAGATACTGGTCCCAGGGGCAGTATCTGGCGGGAGGTGCCGTGTGGCGGTCCCTGGGCTCTGCCAAGGGTCAGGCCGGGCGAGTCACTGCAGCTTCATGCCGCTCCGGCGCCGTGAGTCCTTCCGGGCGATGGGGCTGAAGTTCACAATCTCCTTGTAGATGTGCTCTGAGAAACACAGGGTGGCTCGAGGTGTGTGCCGAGAGCCAAAGAGAGCCCCCCTCCCGCCGGATGGAACGTGGAGCAGAAGTCAGCTCAGGGGGAAAGAAGTGTGCACAGGAGACAATATCTGCTCAGAGCAAAGGAGGCGGGAGTAGTGCTCCAGGAGGGCGGGGGGGGGGGGGCATGCGCAGAAACAGTGGAGGCAGAGCAGAGGTAGGCTGTAGGCAGAGAGTGGACGGAAGCCGAGGCCCCCGCTCTTACGCTTCCATTCATCCACCGTGAGCTTCTCGTGTTCTAAGGAATCATCAAATGGCTGTGGGGCCTCCGTCTCCTCCTCTGGGTCTCGGAAGAGTTCAAAGAAGGGGTGGGCGAGAGCCTGCGAGGCCGTCAGACGCTTGTCCACGTCCAGCTCCAGCATCTTCTCGAGCAGGTCTGTGGCTGCCGCGACAGATCACTCACCTCACAGCCCAGGCCTGGGAGAGCCCGCCCGCTGGGACAGACTTGAGCGGCCCATGGAAGGCAGGGCCCGCGACTCACCCTGGGGGCTGGCCCGTGGGAAGAGCTGAGAGAAATCCTTCTTGGGGCTCTGTGGCAGGGACTGGATATAGGATTTGGCCTGGAAGACGGAGAAGCACTGAGTAATCCCCATGCGTCAGCCCCTCAGGGCTCGGGCCGTGGGGTACAGAGCAGGGGGGGCCTCCAGAAAAGCCCCAGAACCGGGCTGAAGGCTCAGGTCAAAGTCCAAAGTGGGATGAAGGCAAGAGCACCTGCCAGGGCACAAAGGAGGGAACGGGTGAGCCCTGGTTAGCCAAGTGCACAGCCGAGGCCAGTCTAGACCCATCTGCCCCTCACCGCTTTGTCGTTCAACTTCTGCACAAACTCTGCACCTGGCACCCCAGTCACTTTCAGGATCTGGGACAGCTGGTCCAGGTCTTGGCAGTGGGTTAAGGCTTGGCCTCACTCTCTGCTGGTAGATCTGAGGCCACCCTTCCCACCGCCCTTCTGTCACTGCCACCCAGGCCCACAGCAACCATCCAGGCTCCAGATGTGCTCTCGGGAGAGGACGCGGGCCTCTGGAAGGCTTCCCACCCGCCAGGCTGGGTTAAGAGTCCTTCGCCACAAATGCCCCTGGATCCGCCACCTTCCCAGCTCCCATCCCGCTCAGCCACCTTCATCCATTTCTTCGTCACCGTCCCCACCCCCACCCCGCCACATACTGAGTTCGGCAGTGCACGCCCCACATAGTCTGCACAGCACACACAGGCACTCGATTAGCGTGTGTGGTGCCAAAACGTGATGTATTTTCTATGGGGTGCCGGAATGACAGGTGACACTTTTCACCAATTCCCTTACCTGCATTTAAAAATTGTTCTAGAGTGGGGGTGCCTGGGCGCCTCAGTCAGTTAAGCGTCTGACTCTTGTTATCGGCTCTGGTCATGATCTCGAGGTTCATGAGCCTGCATCAGGCTCCGCACTGTCAGCCTGGGATTCTCTCTCTCCCCCTCGCTCTCTGCCCCTCCCCCATGCTCTCTCTCAAAAATAAATAAATAAGCATTAAAAATAAAATAAAGTTGTTCTAGAGTGAGCACGTATCGCTTTTGCATTAACAACAAAAAAAGAGGGATTTCAGTAATAAAGCGTCTGTTGCAGGAATGAATCCCCAGATGGACGTGGGCTTTTCCCACAAAGGATACAATCTTTCCCCTTGAACAGAGTTTTCCCGGTCAGCATCTCTGCCATGATACAGCCCACAGACCAGATGTCCACTGCAGAGAGAGGGGAGGAAGCGTCACCTGGACCAGCTGACCAGGGCCCGGCAGTTGGTCAACCCAAAGGAACCACAGTGGCCCTGGAGAAGCTTCCGGAGAAGACCCCCAGCCCCTCCCTGGGCCGCTGGCCACTGACCAGTCTGGTTGTAGTGCATCCAACTGAGGATCACCTCAGGGGCCCGGTACCAGCGGGTCACCACATAGCCGGTCATCTCAGCATCCGCGTGCCGGGCCAGCCCAAAATCCAGGATCTATGACTCAGGGGACAGAGGGAGAAAGAGTTGCTGCAGATGGTCCTGGAGCAGCTTCTGGGGCTCCCAGGGGAGAGGGGCCCACCCGACCCGACCCTGCCTGCACCCTCTCACCTTCAGCTCACAGTCCTCGTTTACGGCCAGGTTGCCCGGCTTCAGGTCCTAGAAGAGAGGAGAGAGGAAGCACTGAGCTGACAGGGAGAGACAGAAGCTGCCCCCCCCCCCGCCCCCAGGTGTCTGTCTCCTAGTGTGTAGTAAAATGAGGGCGGGTCCTGGGCCCACCCAGCTCTAAGATACTCCTGATTCTTGGAGCCTGAAACACCCAGCTCAAGCCTTGCTTGGTTTGCAGCATCTAGAAGTTTCCCCAGAACACAACATTCTTCTGAGCAGGCCTTCCCGGGTCAAGGCTGGGTTGGAAAAATCCACAGGCCAGGCTCCAGAGGACTGTCACCTCCCCACTCCTCTCCTCCTCCCTGGCTGTAGAGAATCCTTCCAGGGTGCAGAGGGTGGAGGGGCCCCTGAGAACCAGAGCAGAGACACCACTCACCCTGTGGACGACCCCAGCTGAGTGGATGTACTGTGAGAGAGAGAGAGAGAGAGAGAGAGAGAGAGAGAGAGAGAGAGAGCGCGCACAAAGGGTGAGCCCTGGCTTCCACACCAGGTAGTTGAGGCTGGCTCCCAACTTCCTCCACCCCATCACAGTGTGCTCTCCCAGCCCCTACGTCCTGGTGTTCTCAAACCTCAGGTCTCAACACCAAGGTGCCCCCCTCGGTCACCTTCCAGGCCCCCATGCACCTTAAGGCCCTTGAGCATCTGGTACACCAGGTACTGGATCTTGTCCTCACTGAACTCCATCCCCATGATCTTCTGCAGGTCCGTCTGCATGAAGGGCATCACCAGGTAGCTGCAAGGCATGAGAGCTCCTTGACAGTCCCCAGTCCCACCCAGCCCCAGGTCTGAGATCACGGGAGGTGCAAAGGAGCTGGGGCAGAACAGAGGCCTCAGAGGTGGGCTCCACGTGCAAGAACGAGCCCCACCATAGCCAGCCAGACCTCCACGTGGGCCCCCTGGCTTCTGGCTCCCAGCCTGGCCACGGTGGCCACCCGGCTGGAAGAGCTCAGGGGAAGCATTCTAGCTGGGGCGTGCTCAGGAAAACCAAAGGGAGCCATGTTCCCTCTCTTCAAAGGTGCCCTCTCCTTGCCCTCTTCCACGCCCCACAGAGACCCACAGCTGTGGCTTTAGAAACATTTGCCAGTATTTTCCTCTGCTTCAAATCAAATACTCCCCGCCCCCCCCCCCCCGGGAGGGTCATGCCCAGCTGGGAGAACTCCACAAACAACCAAGAATGTGTGCCCTTCCAAGAAGGAAATAATAAAACATTTTCCAGGAGGGCAGAAGAAGGAAGAAGGAGTAGCTGAGCCATTGTCCCCTCCTATGGGATTGCAAAACAGGTCAAGGTCAGCAAAATATAGCTGTTGCTCAAGGTCATAACAGCATAGTCCAGAACAAAATATGATTTAAAAAGGAATATTAAAGGGGCGCCTGGGTGGCTCAGTTGGTTAAGTGTCCAACTCTTGATTTTGGCTCAGGCCGTGATTTCCTGATTTGTAAGATTGAGCCCCGTGTCGGGTTCTGTCCTGACAGCACAGAGCTTGATTGGGATTCTCTCTCTCCCTCTCTGCTCCTCCCCAGCTCGCTCGCTCTCTCTCAAAATAAATAAATAAACTTAAAAGCAATTTTTAAAAAGGAATATTAAAAAAAAAAAGCATGTGATGAAGGCCATCTCTATGAGCCTGTCATTTTCTGAGACTTTCTTCTATCTGATCATCTGCCCTCCACGTCCCATGGGGGACCCTGCTCCATGCACAGTCCCACTCCCCAGTGTTGTCTTTCGCTTCTACATGGACCCTGGTTCTTTCTTCTCTGCTGACAAACTTGCTAAAGTCTCACCATGCTAGAACCACCTTCTCTTGACTTGGTTCTTCAAATAACCACCCTTTCTCCCTCCTTCCCTCCGCAGCCAAACTTCTAGAAAGAGTGGTCCACGCCTCTTGACCCACTGCCTTAACTTCCAATCCCTTGACAACCTGGTGTCTGCTTCCACCCCTCCAAAACTGCGAAGATCAAGATCACCAATGACCGTGTCTCCCCGCCCCCCCATCCCACCTGTGGCTCCCTTTCTTCCTACTGGACCTCTTGCAAAGTCTAACACCTCCTCGAGATTCTCTTAATCAACAACATTACACCACATTCTACCCTAGCCCAGACCTTCCTGAGCTCCAGACGTGTTTGCAACTGCTGATTAAACGCCTGAACGTTCATAGGCTCCTCAAAAGTGGTGTCCACGACGGAGTTCATTCTTTCCCCCAAGGTCGGTTCTTCTTCCACCTTGTGTGTTTCAAGCAGGAGCCTGGCATCCTGACCCACACGCCCCCCTCCCCGAGCCCCTGCTTCCCAACAGACGGGACCATTTGACAGGTCTCAGGTCTGCTCCTTGGCATCCCATCACCCCTGCCTTCATCACCCTGCCATCACCCCTGCCTTATTTAGATCAAGGTCTGGGTCTGGGACACTGCTCTCCAGGCTTTCTCTCTCCTGCCAAAGTGCACCCCAAAATCTGATCTGCCCACATCACCCCAATGTTCAAATCCTCCGTGGACTTGAGGCTGCCTGTGGGATCAAGTCTGGACTCTCCCCTGGACCAAACCAGCCACTGGCCTTCCCTAGCCACAGTGAACTTATCACGATCGCCCCAACAGTCTAGCCTCTTTCATGCACCATGGCCTTTGTCCATGCAGTTCCTTCTGCCTGTGATGCCTTTCGCACCTTTACTGCAGGCAAACATCCACTCATCCTTTGGGGTGGAGTTCAAGCATTGCTTCCTCTGGGAAGTCCCCTGAGGCAGCATGCAGTCCCCAGCACTTGACCATACATAGAGCACTGAGCACACAGTTGTGAGTATTCATTTAGAAACTGCACCCCCACCCTTCCTGGGGGTCTGGTCCACTTTAAATTCCCAACACTAAGCCCATCAGCTGGCTTTATAGAAAAAAAAAAAAAAAAAAACCCTCCATTCGGAATCACTGCATTAAATTTAAAACAAAAGCATCCTAACAAAGAGCCCTTCAGCTGCATTTGAAATAGGATCAGCTTGGGGAGCTCAGTTGGTTGAGCATCTATCTGACTCTTGATTCCGGCTCTGGCATGATCCCATGGTTCGTGAGTTCGAGCCCCGCATGGGGTTCTGCACGGACGGCATGGAACCTGCTTGGGACTCTCTCTCCTCTCTCAGCCCTTCCTCCTGCTCTTGCTCTCTCTCTCAAAAATAAATAAATAAACTTTAAAAAAAAAAAAGAGAGAGATTGGGGGAAAAAAAGAAAAAATCCATCTTCCCAAAAGTTCCTACATTTTAGACCAGACACTGGTCTAAGTGCTTAGCAAAATCATGCATTTAACACCTAAATCTCCTGGTTCTATGTGACTCTGTCGAACACCCCATCAGCCAGAGGCAGCCAAGCCTTATTGCTCCTTGCTTCAGGCCCAGACCCCCACCTGGGCCCCCAGAGAATGGGGGGGCAAGCTGGTGCAGACCCTGTGAGGACTGCCAATGAGGTCTTGGTGATATTCAAGCGGGTAATAAGTGAAGCCGATAAGCAGACTGTTCTGAGTCAGACAAACACCCCGCAGAGCCCCTCCCACCCCTTCCGGCCTGCCTTTCTCTCCACCCTTGGCTGAAAGACTCTCTAGAGAGAATCACGCATCAGTGGACAGCCCAAAGGGACAAGCAGGACAGGAAGCCCCCCACCCAGAAGAGAGAAATCTGGACTCTCCCCCAGCTGGCTCCCGAGGGGCAAGTAAGGCCTGCAGATGCCCCGGAACCCAGTGTGGCCCAACTCACAAGTCATGGAAGCCACGCAGGGAGGAGGCTGGGGTGAAGACATCCAGGAGCCCGATGACCTGGGGAGAAGGTTGCCGGTAAGGCTGGGCAGCCGCCACAGCCCTCTCTCCCCCCTCCCCCGGGTCCCCAGCCATTCGTATGACCGCTCGCCCTTCCCTAATACACCATCTCCAGCAGGAGGCAATAAAAGGGTAGAAGCAATAAAAAGGGCAGAAGAGGAATCCAGGGGTGAGATCACCCCTGGCGGGGGGCCCTGGGGAGGGGCTTGCTAAAGAGGAACGGGGCTTAAAATGTGCCCAGTGTTTTGAAATCATGATTTAAATGTTTGCCCTCCGATCTAGGTAACCGGGAGCAAAGCTTAGATGCTGGGCCCAGAGCTGGGTGGCTAGTTTTCCCAGCTGTTTTCTGGCAGACAAGATGCTCTGATAGTTCTGCACCGAGGTCTCAGAGCCAGGCTGCCTAGGTTCAAAGCCCAGCGCTGACTAACCGTATAACTTATCAGTCTTTCCGTGCCTCAGTCTCCTCCTCTGTACATGGGACTAATAGCACTTAACTCATGTAATATTGTGAGGATTAACAAGTTAGTCTCTGCAAAGCTCTGAGAAGAGTTCTTAGCACCTAGTAAGTGCTCAGGGATCTACGGTTATTGTTGTTATTATCAGGGCGCCGTGTGGAAGCTACATTAACCAGGATGGGGAGGGGGCACCACGGGCTCTGAGATCTAGAACAAATTACAAAGCTCCTCTGGGCCCATTTCCTTATAACAGTGAAACAGCATGTTTGCACCTTGCAAAGCTCAGTTTGCT
>CM053577.1:110381390-110409903 GCA_028646485.1 Cryptoprocta ferox
GAGCTGTAGGGCACCGGTGCGCGGGCTGTGACTTTCCTGCCCAGCAGCCCCCGCTCCACAGCCTGGGTGGAATCTCCCAGGTCACTCTGGGGGAGTCCAGGCCATCTCCCCCACCAAATCCCTCCTGACCACGGGGCTAGGCTAGGAGGCACGGAGCCCACCACCCCAGACGTCTGGGAGCAGCCTCAGGCGCAGTGACGGGTGGCAGAGGGGAAGGCCCCGAGAGGGGGGCGCTGCACCCTGAGAGACACAAATTAATGCCAACAGGATCCAGAACCCAGAGGGAAGCTCACTCTTGGCAACTAGGCAAGTCACGTATCCCTCTTTGGGCCTCCGTGTACCCACTTGTGACAACAAGGATTCGCCTGGATGAACTCGGGGGTCCCCTGTAAGGTTCAAGTCCTGGAGAACCAGACTCAGTCCTAACTCAACCCACAGAGACCCCACAAAGTGAGAAAAGTGAGATGGCGCCCGTAGTGGCCGCGGGCCAGCCTCTGCCACAGCCTGAGGCTTCTTGCTTGTGCTCCGCTGCCCTGTCGCCTCCTCCCAGCTCCAAGCGCGCGGACCAGGAAGGGCCCCCGCGAGGGTCTTCCAAGCCCGCAGGACTCTGAGCCTTGGGGTCCTCGCTCAAGGTGGTGGGCGACCGGCCCCGACGGCCCAGCGGCAGAGGGGACCCCCCAAGGCGGGTCTGGGAAGGGGTGCCCCGGCCCCGCCCGGCTTGTCGGGCGGCTCCACCTGCGTCCGCGTGCTTAGGCGCCCACCGTGCGTCCGGCCCGACGCCCCGCGCAACCTCGCCCCACAGCGGCGCGTGGGCCCCGGGGGTCTCACCACACGGCGCCATAGGCCCCGCTGCCTACGTGCGTCGGCGACACGTAGGTCTTCGGCAGCTCCCAGGCGGTCTTGTTGACGTCCTGCTTGTAGAAGCCCTTTTTCCGGGTGAAGCTCATCCCGGGCGCCCAATCTCAGTGGCCCCAGCGCGGCGCCTGCGTTCGCCGCCCGCCGGGCTCCCAGCACCCGGCCCCCGCTCGCCCGCCCGGCCCCGCCCCGCCCCGCCGCCCGCGGGGGCGGGGTCCCGGCGCGTCCCACCTGCCGGCTCGTCCAGGTGCGCGGGGCGTGGCCACGCCCGGACCTGCCCGACGGCCCAGGCCCGGGGCGAACCGGGCGGGACACCGAGCCGGGGCTGCAGGTGCGCTGCCCTGCGGGGGCGGGGGAGGGGGGGGCGGTGCAGGGGCGGCGCTGGAGGCTCGGGGGACCCCAGGGCCTACCGCGCGGGAAGAAGCGGGGCCCCATAGGCGCCCTAGGGCCTTCCAGCCCGGGGACTCGGCTGGAAGATCTGCCTGGGGATGGGGAAAACACTTTTGGAAAACCACCGTCAAACCTTACAACTTTCTGATTGTGGAAAGTTTCGAAAACGCACGAACGTAGACTAGCCCAATGCCTCTGACATTTGAACGTGCTCTCGAATCCCCTGGGAATTTTATTTTATTAGAATACAGTTTCTGATTCAGTCGCTGTGGGGCAGAGCAAGTATTCTGCATTTCTAACCCGCTCCCAGGCTCCGAGGCTCTCTGGACCACACTTCTTCTATAGTGAGGTTCTAGTGAACCTGAACGACCCAATCCTTCAGCTGCAACGATTATTTCAACCCTTAGCCAATTTTGTTTTCCATGATTTTGAAGCAAAACTAGGCATTATATAATTTCATCCATAAATATTTTTGTATCTCTAAAAGATAAGAACTACTCTTTTTTTTAAATGTTGATTTATTTTTGAGAAAGAGAGAGACAGACAGAGTGTGGGGGTGGGCGCAGAGGGCGAGGGAGACACAGAATCCCAAGCAGGCTCCAGGCTCTGAGCACCGAGCCTGACTGTGGGTACCAACCCACGAACACTGAAGAAGTCATGACCTGAGCTGAAGTCAGATGCTTAACTGTCTGAATCACCCAGGCGCCCCTAAAAGATAAGGACCACTCTTAAAACATAACCACAGTATCATTTTTACACTTAAAATTAACAACAGAAATTCTATAGCATCAACTCTCCAGTCCAGGCTCAAATTTCCAGTTTGGATAGGTTTTTGCTGGTTTCCTAATGCCCCATAGAGCAACGATAAGCCAGGGCCTTCTGCCACCTGTGTCTGGTGCTTGTGCAGCCTGAAGAAGATTCTGTGCTCGATTAAAGCACAGAGGCCTCCCAGGAAGGAGGGTGGGGCAGAGAATAACCACAAGAGGTCCATGCGCCAGACTTATCTGACGCTGCACTGGCCTGGGGACGGGGTGGGGACAGCTCCCTTCACGTTGTCAATGGGAAAGAGGGTGTCTGGGAGAAGGAAAGGAACTTGCTTGTGTTCTACAGTGAGGGGGTCCTCACTAGGGAGGCTGCAGGCCCCAAACCCTGTGCCACAGTCCCTCCCACAGAGTCGTGCAAGTCGTGCGGCGTCAGGCACCGTCTGGAAGACCATTGCAGGGCGGAGACGGTGCAGGGATCCCACAGAAATGCCCGACAGGCACTGCAGGCACGGAACCTGTCTTACTCATATCTGGCACACACTAGGAGATCAAAAACTGTAGTGAGAATGAAATGGAATGGAAAAATCAGCCCATTCGAAGTGAAAAGATAGTCAGTGAATATGCTTGTGTTTACCATGTGCCAGTCATTATCCTAAGTGTTTTACACAGACAACTCCCTCAATCCTGGTAAGAGCTCTGTGAGTCAGTACGATGATTGTCCTCATTTCAGAGACGAGGAACCTGCGGTACAGAGAGGTTAAGTAACTCGCTGAAGGTTGCACAGCTGGTAA
Source organism: Cryptoprocta ferox (assembly GCA_028646485.1). Classification (NCBI taxonomy): domain Eukaryota; kingdom Metazoa; phylum Chordata; class Mammalia; order Carnivora; family Eupleridae; genus Cryptoprocta; species Cryptoprocta ferox. The sequence goes on from CM053577.1 coordinate 110,384,191, forward strand.
GGGGCAGAGCCTGGGTAGAAGAAGTGAGCATAGGGGTGCCTGGTTAAGTGTCCCATTCTTGATTTCCGGTTGGGTCATGATCTCCCGAGTTCGTGAGTTCAGGCCCCACGTCAGGCTCTGTGCTGACAGAGCAGAGCCTGCTTGGGATCCTTCCTCTCTCTGCCTCTCCTCGGCTTGAGCTCTATCTGTCTCTCAAAATAAATAAATAGAAACCGAAAAAAAAGAGGTGAGCATAGGCTGGTTCTAGAGGCTTTGTTCTCAGCTCCAAGTCTAGGTGGTGTCTCTGGGTTGAGAGGCCTTGCTTCTTAAAGGAAATGGTCTGCATTCCAGATCACCTCCCTCACTCGCATCGTGGGGACATGTCTCCTGATCAAACCATGTCTTCCTCCGCACATCCTGTACTAGGGCATCTGGCATGTCCCCCACCCTCTCCCCTGCCCCACCCTTCGCTCTGGCCGTGACGCCCTGCGGGAGGAAGACGGAAGGGGCCGTGGGTCTGGGAGGGCTGCCGGAGCTGGGGGTGCCAGGGGACGACACCCTGACTCTGAAGCTAGGGGGACGTCCTAGCAGCCAGAGGTCAGGACTGGGCGCAGGCAAGACAGAATTGTTCCGCGGCACCTAGGTTTCCTTCTGCGTTGAGGATCCCGTTCCCCGGGGTAGGGACAAGTCTTCTGCCTCTCTGCTGTGTGTGTCGATAACCTGAGCGTGGCAGAGGTGACCCCAGAGAGGTGAAGAATGCTCGGGAAGCCCGAGTGGGCACAATCCTATGAGGGCACGAGCTGGCCACTCAGGCTGTGGCTCTGGGTGCCTCTGAAGCCATGGTCAGGAAGTGACTCAGGCCTCAGACTGATGACACTGACCCCCACCCCCTCGGGGCCCAGCTGGGCCTGTGTTTACTCAACAGCCAGGACAGGCCTCGGAGAGAAACGCCTTGGAGGATCCCACGTGGGAAGTCCCACGTGGGCGAGCCAGCACTGGGGGTCGCTGAGGACGCCGTGGATGCTCCCTCCTGCAGCCGCAGGCTTCTCTTCTCTTTCGGCCCCAACACCCCTCTGCTCTTCTCTTCCCAGATGCTGCCCAGCGTTGTCATGTTGGTTTCTGCCTTCTCGAGGTCGAGGCAAGTGGGTTAGGCAAACAACTTTGGAATGAGACCCGCTGCGTGGCCCTGGGCAGAGCCGCTGCCCCCTGTCTAGGTCTCGGCGACCTCCTTGTAAAGTGGAAGTGATAGGAAAGCGTGGCAAATACATCCAGAAGAGTCGTGGGAGTATATCATCCCACGTGCGGTACAGCCGCAGTCCGACCAGGTGGGGACTGTCCGTGCCTCCAGCCAGAGAGCCTTCGAAACCCACCTGGGAGTGAACGAGCCAGGTCCGTCGCTCGTTACAGCAAGGAACGTCCACCAGGAGAACCACGGGGCGTCTCAGAAACGGGGCTGGAAAGGACTTGCGATGATGCTCAGGTTTGTGTTAGGCCATTGGTGGAGGGTTTAAGGAAGCAGGATGTTGATCTGGATTAGATGCTGTCGGGAAGCAAAGGTGACTCCATGATCGGGGATCTTAGATCTCACCGAGGAGGAGGGCCAGCTGGAAAGAGGAGAGAACTTGGACAGGGCCAGGCAGCTCCCGGATGTCACGGCTGCCTTGCTTTGTCTGAATGCTATCGGTCTCCCTAGGAATAGATGGAGAGACCAGAGTCACACACGACCAAGAAGGTGGTGGATGTGGTCTTCAAACCTGTTGTCCTACTCCAGAGTCTGCACATCTAACCACCGACTAGGCGCCCCAACACCCAGCAAGTACCGAGAAGCGGCTGGTGCTGTAGTGTTGTCTCCTAGTGACGCTGTGAGCCTCCAGAGGGCAGGGGCATGGGTTTTGGGGGGATTGGTGACTGGTTTCTTAGAATGGAGACAAAGCCTCATGGGACGTTGAGGCTGGCTGCCCGTGTCCCCTATGCTGGCCACCCAGACTCCGTCTTGCCTCAGGCATATAGCCACTCCTCAAATACTACAGCCCTCTCTGTCCCAAACACAGGGCCGGCGACTCAAACCCTCACCACAGCTGGCAGGATACCTCTACAAAGTGAGAAGCCATGATGTGCCTGGGGTCCCACAGGGATGAAACAGCGAAGGAGCCCCCGAGCTCCGGCTCCAGCTCCGAGAGATTCCCCTGCTCTTAGGGGCTCCCAAAACTCCACAAAATCATCAAAATCGAGAGGAAGTAGGGAAATGCAGAGGGAAGGCCACGCACAGGGGCTGCCCTGAGGCTTGCTAACTTGGCTAGCCTTGGACAAGTTAGCCTCTCTGAGCCTCAGTTTCTTCATCTGTAAAACGGGGGTGGTAACAGTACCCACCTCATGGGGCGTCACGAGGACTAAGAGAGATGCCAGGAGAAGTGTCTAATTCGGTGGCTGGCACATGGTAAGTGGCTCTCCAGATGCTCCTTCCCTAGTGTTGTCCAACTTTGCCTCCCAGTGCCAGACCCCCACTGCTCCACCCCAGCCCCCACCCCTTGCCCCAGAAGCCACTTCCTAGGAGGCTTCCACTCCCATCCAACTTCCTTATCATGCTTTTATTATGTTTTAATGTTTATTTTTGAGAGAGAGAGAGAGAGAGAGAGAGAGAGAGAGAAAGAGAGAGAGGCAGAGATAGAGAGGGAGACAGAGTATCCACGCTGACAGCAGAGAGCCCGACTCGGGGCTCAAACTCACTAACCGTGAGATCATGACCCGAGCAGAAGTCGGACACTTAACTGAGCCACCCAGGCTCCCCCTCTTATTATGATTGTTTTTTAAAGTTTGTTCTTAAATTCCAGTTAGTTAACATACAGTGTGATATCAGTTTCAGGCGTACAAGATAGTGATTCAACACTTCCATACAACACCCAGTGCTCAGCGTGACAAGTGGCCTCCTTAATCCCCATCCCCTATTTCACCCATCCCCACCCAGCTCCCCTCTGGAAACCATCAGTTTGTTCTCTATAGTTCTCTATAGTTTCTTGCTCCCCGCCCTCTCTCTCTTCTTTTTAACCCAGCCCAAGGACTCATTCGCCCATCCACTCAGTGTTTATTGCATGCCTGGTACTGATCCAGGTGTGGGGCATGTAGCCGAAAAGTAACAAAGATTCCCCCATGGCGTGGAGCTGACATTCTAGCAGGGAGGCAGAGGGAAAACCAGTGAACACATACGGAGCGGTAGGTTGAACCACACAAAACTGCTGATATTTGACCATTTCGTAGGATTCCTGCAAATGTAATGTCAGGTAGTGGTAAACACTGGGAAGAAAATACTGCCGGGTGAGGACACAGAGGACAAGGAAGGTCTGTCTGAGGAGGTGATAGGTGAGCAACACCTGATGCACGGAGGAGCGAGCCAGGCACATCTCTGGCCTTCGAAACTTTTCCACTGTGTTCCCCCATCTGGCCCTGCCCCCAGCCACACCCTTCGCTCATGCCAGCCTGCGTCCCTGAGGGTGGGGGAGACCGGCTCACGACACGTGTGTGCAGCAGCTTACTGGCCCCATCTGGGTACTGGGCCATCTTCCCCAGCACCTCTTCCTCTTCTAGGGGGCTGGGGCTGCTCCACAGACTCGGGGCCTGAGCAGAACATCCGTCTCAAAAACGGGACATCGGCTCCCCCATCTCACAGGTGCCCCTCCACCTGTGAGGAGAAAGAGAGCCTTTCTCTCTCCGCCACCTTCGCTCTGATGTGGTCCCCTCCCTGCCCTCAGTTTTAGCACCCCCTGGTGGAGGACAGGGTTGGGGACAGCTCTGCTGGAGTGGCACCTCCCAGCTGCCCTTCTTGCGACCCAGAAAGTGAACTTCCCCTCCTCACACCATACACCCCTCCTCACACCATACACCCCTCCACTGGACCCCAACACCTGCCTCTCTTTATCCAGCCTGCACCCTTGACCCAATCCTGTGAAGATGTGGCCTGGGGCCAGCCTGGTGAAATGCTCCAGGGATGCCAAGGACTCTTCTCTGTTTGATCTTGCTTTGTCCTTTGTGGCATTCATCATAATCCTACTTAATCTGCACGGTCCTCGGTGAAATGTCTGCCTCCAGCACCGGACAAGTGAATCCATGGGTCGGCGGCATCTCGGTCACTGCTGAGCCCCGGCACTGGGACCTAGTGAATGAATGAACCAAAGATTTCCGTCTCTTGTGGGTTCAAGAGGCAATGACTAGCATGTGGTTTGAAGACCCAAAAGGTAGACGTGAGGAAGCAACGATAGGGGGCCCATACTTGAGATCAGGTCCCCAGTGAGGTGTCTGGAACGTGTGGTCTCTGTTGGGCGGGACACAATCTATCCTGAAGGGTTTTTGGCTCTGTACCGTTAATGTCACTGCTCTGAGGCAAGGCCTATGGGCTTTATGCTTGTGTGGCCCTCCAGCTCCTACATGTGGTAGTAAAAGGCTTTTGATTAAGAACCAAGGGACACAACTTTGGGAACCTCGTCTCTCCCCAACAATCTGCACCAAACTTCCACTGTAAAGCAGTCCCCTCACCCCCTACGGCCTTCACTGCTCCCACTGACACTGTAGGTAAGTCAGACCCTCTACTCTTTGGAATTGCCCTTCCTTCCTGATCTTGAAAGTTCATCTCTAAACTCACCCCTTCAAGTAGGTGTTCCGGAGTGAACGCTAGACCTGCTTACCTCTGTGCCCCACTATATACCCTTCTGACCGCATGGCCCTGGCTTCCCCTCACCACACACACCCAGGCTTTGCGATGACCGCCCAGGCTCTGGGTATACTCCTGGGAGCCAGTGGAGAGTTGACAAGGACCAGGAGGCAGAGCTGGGTTTGAATCTTGGGCCAACACTTACAGGCTGTTTGCCCTTGAACAGATGAATGCATGTCTCTGAGCTTCCTCATCAGGAAGATTGGAGAGCAACACCCACTTAGCCAGGGTGAGCAGGAGGATTTAATGAGACTCTGGGTGCCTGTTTGGTCCCTCCCATCCTTCAGGACTGCTCATATGTCCTCTCCTCCGAGTGTCCTCCATGACCCCATTGCAAGCCATGCCCCACCTGCTTTCTTGGCCTCATTTTCCTTTAAGACCTTCTATAGCTCTTGATTCACTCATTTATCACCTGTCTGCCTCCACTAGGACATCAGGTCTACGGGAATAGGGGTTCTGATGATTTTGTTCATTGCTGAATCCCAAGTTTCTAGAGAGTGTCCTGCCTACGGTCACTGGCTGAATGGCGGGTGCATAGTGGGGGCTTTCAACACAAGCTGTTATGATAACTGTGCAACTCTGTCTTCTTTGTTTGCAGCTGACAGGTTGGCTGAACTCACCTTCATGCCTGGGGCAGTCCCAGCTCGATGACCTGCCAAACTGCGGTAATGGGGTCACCATCCTGCCTGGGTGCCTGTGTGCCCTGCTTTGGGCAGAGGAGGCTGTGTACCCGGGAGGCCATCTCAACAACCTGGCCTTCCAGGGCAGAGGCCACTGGTCCACCCGCTCCACCCCTTCTCTGTAAACATCCAACACCAGGACACGTGAGTCATCCGCAGAAGACCCACAACCCGTGTCAAGGTCAAAGAGAGCCAGATAAGACTAGTAGGACTACGTGCCATGACAGAAGTTTGGGCTCTGGTTCCAGGTCTGCCTCTCCGGGTACTTCAGTTTTCTAGTTTATGCACTTAGAAATATCGATGGAGCACTAATTACTTGCCAAAAATTGCTCCAAGAGCTTTAGCCACATGTAACTCATTTAATCCCCTTAAGGACCTTATGAGACGGACGAACAATACGCTCCATTTTCTATATGAAAAACATGAGGCACAGAGAGGCAAAGTGACTCGCCCAAGGTCACACAGCTAGTAAGGAGCAGAGCCGAGAGTCAAGCCCGGGCAGTCTCAACCGCAGTCAGCGCTGTGCTGGACTGCACTGGACAGCGCCCCCAAAGGCCCAGCCTTTACCTTTTAGGAATCTGAATTTGCATCTCCAGATAGCGCCTCCATTATTTGGCCACACACTTAACTTCCTAAAGTCCATTTGGCTTCCATAAACAAGAATCTCCTTTCCTATCCTTCTCCCTCTCTAATCCCGGAATCTCCCTTATTTCTAGAAGGAAATGGCCAGTGGGATGCTAGAAAACTGGCATGGAGGGGACGAGGGGAGGGGAGCCCTAATGCGTAGCGCTTACTGGTTTGTGATGTAAATACTTCCAACCACGGCCAAATTCAAGCTACCAACTTGATGTTGCTGAACATGGGAGTCGAGAAGAGGTGCACAACGTCCGCTGTCGAGAGCCACAACCAGCGGGCCCCAGGGCTGTCAGCTCGAGCAGAGGTGCGGCAACATGGGTGGGTGGGATACTGGGGGAAAACCACAGGCTGGCCCGCTGGGCCTGGGGACTGCGCCGCTCTGTGCCTCCCACGCCCTCCAGGGAACACCCACACTTCGGTGAGGCTGCCCTCCCTCACCCAGGGCGGGATCTGGCTTTTGTCACCTGCAGAGTGTACAGCCAGGCAGGCCGCCCAGTGCAGGTGTGACCCGCAACCCAGCTGTGACTGGCCTTCCTGGTTAGAGCAGCCTTTCCTCCGTGACACTCCCCACCCTTGGTAGCTCCCTTTTGCCTCCGGGAAAAAGTTAAAACTCCTTAGCCTGCTGGACAAAGCTTGCCCTCATCCGGGCCCTGCCTTTCTTGCTAATGGGATCCTCCATGGCGTTGGTGCACAGACGACCTCCAGCCTAATACCTCACAGACGCACCTTACTCGTCCCTGGCACCACCCCTTTGCCTGAGCTGTTGTCTTTCTGGAATGCCAATCCTCTGCTCTTCCAAGGATGGGGAGGACCCACGTGCCTCAAGACCTGGCTCAGTAGCACTTCCTGGGGCTGGCTTTGCCAGATCGCTCCTACCCAAGTCCGTTCTCCCTCCTCGGACTCCTGTAGGACACAGCGGGTCCTTAGACTTGAACTGTCAGTTAACATTCAAACAAAACTAAACTGACTGTCTTGAGGCTATGAGTGTCTTATTTCTCTCTGTCCTCTGAACCTACTTAGCAATGTGTCGTAAAGCCTTAATCCATTCACCTGAATTTTACTGAGCACCTTTCAGGACATTGAAGATCCGTGGGCAAATGTCACAGCCCCCGTCCTCAAGAGACTCATCCCCTCCTGAAGGAGGCAGAGCACAATAGGAAATGAGAACACACTGTCACCTGCAGGTGGGAATGTAAATTGGTACGAGCTTTTAGGAGACCCGGGGAACAATGTTATCAAGATGGGGGGGAGGGGGAAGATGGGGGAAATGTGCCCCTCCTTTTTCCCGAGAATTCCATAGCTATCAATTTAGTCGACATAAAAGAGACAAGGACCACATCCTTATCACTGATGTTTATCATCTATATCAATAAAGAGACCTTTCCAACATCACAAGAAAAAAGGAAAAGGAAGGAAACAAATGCCTGGACGGATTGTTCCAGATTTGCAGAGTGGGTGTGCGTTATTCCCATATGTGATTTTTTACTTGTGCTATATATGTATCCATAAAAATATCAAATTGGATCGTGCTGCAACTTCCTTTTTCACTCAAGACTGATGGAGAGGTCTGCCCATGTTGATTCAGTTTAGCTCGCGGTTTCTCAACCTCAGCACCCGCGACACTTGGGGCCTGGTCATTCTTTTTGTGGGGGTGGGGGCACCGTCCAGCACATCATAGCAGAAACCCTGGCCTCTATCCACTAGATGCCAGCAGCTCCCCCCTCATCCCCAAGTTGTGACAACCAAAAATGCCTCCGGACTTTGCCACATGTCCCCGGGACACAGACAAAACCTGGGAGGAGGCAGAGAGTCCTTCTAGTACATTTGTGCTCACTGCTGTGTAGGATTTTGTTGTAGAAACGCGCTCCCGCTTATTTTCCTGTTCTCCTATCGATGGACTTTGAGGGTTGCTCCAGTTGTTTTTCTTTTTTTAAAAAAAGATTTTTTATTTTTAAGCAATCTTGAACTCACAACCCTGAGATCAAGAGTCACACGCTCCACCGACCAAGCCAGCCAGGCGCCCCCGGGGTTTTATGGGTTTTTTTTACAAATCATGCTGAGGGAAGAGGCCCCCGTGTTCATTTCCTTGAGCTCAGTGGGGAAGTTTCTCCAGAACAATGACCTAGAAGCAGAATGCAGAGTTATAAGGTACATGCAGCTTCTACCCTTGCCAAATCCTGCCAAACTTCTTGCAACCTGTGGAAGTTTTACTTACAGTCTTGGTGTAGTCGAATGCGTTAGCCTTTTCCTTTATGATTTCCGGGTTTTGTGACATGCTTTGAAAGCCCTTCTCCATTCAAATCTTTGATGTCCCTGGAAGTGATTATAGCTAATGGAGGAAAGTAACTGTCCAGTTGTCTCAGCGTCATTTACTGACACAGATGACTGAATAACATGCATCCATCTCCATAGAAGTGATGTACTTCTACAGATTTAGAAAATCTTCCAGAAGTTAAACCACCCTGCCAACAGCTATTATTTCTGGGAAGTGGGATAATGGATGTTACCTCGGTGCATTTAAAATTTTTTCCACGGGGGAGCCTGGGTGGCTCAGTCAGTGAAGCGTCCGACTCTTGATTTTGGCTCCGCTCATGATTTCACGGTTCATGAGATCGAGCCCCGCATTGGGCTCCTTGCTGACAGCACGGATCCTGCTTGGGATTCTCTCTCCCTCTCTCTCTGTCCCCCTCGTGCTCACACACTCCCCTCAAAAGACCCTCAAGAATAAATAAATAAACTTAAAAAAATAAAAAAATTTCAACAGTAAACACGTTTTGGTCATGACAGTATAATAGTAGTTAGAAAAAGTACTGTGGTAAGTGCTTTGACCGGTAAGCTTGGTGCAAGTTGCAGACACACCTGGAGGGGTCACTGGTCACTCCCCAGACTGGAGGCTGGGGAGAGGCTCGGTGCGCTGTGGGGTGCTTCCTAAGTGGGGAGCGGGTGGGACTCGGCAGTGGCAGAACACCTCCAGAGGGGAACACTCCTCACCACAAGCATTTGTCAGCAGTCATTATCGGGTAGTCACTGCCTGTGTCGCTGGACAGAGCTGTGGGTGTGGGTTTTCGGTACCGGGCCCCGACCATCAGCTGTGTCATACCTGAGCAATGGCCGGGGGGAAATGGGTCTTCGTGTAATGGCAGCGGATGATGACACAGCTGGAAACAGATGACTACATTGGCAGCCCTGCCAAGTGGAGCCAGCTAATCAGGTCGAGGACACCCAGGCCTAGCACTCCCAAGAAAAAAATCCCACTGTGTCAGCTGAATGCCAGGGAGATCGAGCAAAGGCGCACCTGGCCCAGAAATGGCCCCCCCCAGCAATGAGCCCTCAGAAATTCTGTTCTTGGGGTCCCCAGGGGAGTGGTACGGTCATTCTTTGTGATGCTCTTCTTCCCCATTAGCGTGTCAACTCTGACTTTTAGCTTTTCCCGTGTTCCCAGTGCCCGACGCATAGAAGTTACCCAACAGATATTTATGAAATTGAATGAGGGTGCAAGATACCATAATGACTTCCGGTTTCCCCTTCTTTTTCCCTAATGTCTTCGTTTTAAGGTGGCAGATGGATGGGGAAACCGTAGGAAGTATCTGGATCGTGGCCATCAGCCACCTTCAACAATCTTTTGATTCTTGTTCCAATTCATTAAACTGCTGTACCTCCAACTCGAGTTATACAGCAAGATGTAACCAAGAGAACCAGAGGCCCATCGCCCTAAAACTTGTCCGTTCTTGAACTGGAAGCTTCCACACAGCTTCTTAGGGCAGGTAATCTGCACAATATTTGGTATCTTTCTTTTGACGGTCTTTGCTTTTAAAGACTGTTGCTTACACAAACAGGAAGCAGAGGACAAGATGATTTGGAAGAGATTCAAAGATGATAGTCATTCAATGACTCAGTCAATAAAGACCAGCTGCCTGTTGCATGTCAGACACCATGCTAGGTGATGGGACACAGTCGCAAACAAGATGGCCTGTGCCCTTGAGGACATATAGCCCTGAACTAACATTTATTGAGCATTTAATGTATGCCATCGAGCATTTAACATGCCTTAACTCATTTTGTCCTCACAACAACCCTCTGAGGTAGGTTCAGAAAGATGAAGTAATTTGCTCAAGATTGCACCACTTGGGGGCACCTGGGTGGCTCAGTGGGTTAAGCGACTGACTTCGGCTAAGGTCATGATCTCGCAGTCTGTGAGTTCGAGCCCCGCGTCGGGCTCTGTGCTGACAGTTCAGAGCTTGGAGCCTGCTTCAGATTCTGTTTGTCTCTCTCTCTCTCTCTTTTTCTCTGCCCCTCCCCTGTTCGTTCTCTCTCTCTCTTTTCAAAGTTAAATAAACATTAAAAAAAAAAGATTGTACCACATGGAGATAGAGGGGCTGGGACTCAGACCCATGCAGACTGTTTCAGAGCCTGTGTCCTTAACCTTTGCATGTTTTTGCTCTAGAGCAGGCGATACAAACATCAGGCCATGACAAAACAGTGTGACAAAACATGGCTAGTGCCACCGCAGATCAGTGTGGACAAGCACAAGAGGCACACGGGAGGGACCGCTAATCCCGGCTGGGGGACGGCCAGGGGAGGTTTGTGGAGGGAGTGGTATGGAGGGCTGGCTGGACGAGTGAGGAACGAGACTGGGGGTTCTACACAGAGGGAACGCCACACACAGAGACCGGAAGAGACAAGGCTAAAACACACGGTGGCATTGTACCTGCAAAGCGCCACCACAGCGAGCGAGGGAGAAGTGACAGAAAGCTGTGGACAGAAGCACTGAAGGGGGGGGCAGAGGCAGCTGCTTGCGGCCCGTCCTCAGGCCCACTTCTCTCCCGAGTGCCGGACGTACTTTTCCATCCCAGGTGAGCAAGAAGGCATGGGAGAGGGGGCTGGGGCCTGGGCGACGCCCAGCGTGCCCTGAGTGAGGTGAGGCACCAAGTGCCCAGCTGTGGTTGCCGTGGACAATGGTGTCCTTTTCACTCCTCTCCTCTTTGGCCAGAAACAGCCAGCAAGTCCTTAAGGAAACGACGCAGAAGGAATACAGTTTTGATTTTCTTTCAGAAACCAAGAGGGGCGTGCCTAAGGTCAATGCTGTAGAACTGAGGGGCTAGGAGTCCTTCGATGGCGATTTTTGATTTTTGATTCCAGCCTCGGCGGTCATGTGACTCGGGATAAGGATCTGAGACATTATTTGTAGAGAATACCCAAGAAGGATATCCATTGCGTAGCATACGGTGGGGGTCAATAACTACTGTTTAGTAGGGAAGGAGGGGAACAGAAGGGGAGACTAGGAAGTCAGACCTGTCCTTCCATATGGAGGTTTCGCTGCTTAAGGCTCTCCAGCCCTTGAGTCATTTCTATGTCAGCCGTTCTCGAAGGGTGAACTTTGGAAGTCGTGGAGTCATTTTTGGTTGTCGCAATGACCAGGGCTTTCTGAGAGGAGGAGGCATCATGCAGAATGAGATTCTCAACAAGAATTGCTTCATATGACAAAATACATCCTGCTGGACATGCACGTTAGGTGGAAAAACCTATTTATGGTTATCCGAGCCTAGACTGTAACTTGACTTTATGTATAAAACACAGGCTTGTTGTTTTTTATTTTTCTGTGTATATACTTAAAATTTGCAGGATCACAACTGAGTATACAAAAAAAGATTAGGGGCGCCTGGGTGGCTCAGTCGGTTAAGCGTCTGACACCAGCTCAGCTCACGATCTCATGGTCGGTGAGTTTGAGCCCCGCATCGGGCTCTGTGCTGACAGCTCAGAGCTTGGAACCTGATTCAGACTCTGTGTCTCCCTCTCTCTCAAAAATAAATAAACATTAAAAAAATAAAAATTAAAAAAGATTATAATTGTTTCATTTGAAATTTTACCAACAGTTGTTCACCAACTTCAGAAAGTCACATGACTGACAGCAGTCCATCATGGTATTTGAGCTGCCAAGACAACACGACACAATGGTCACGTTCAACACGATTCTATGCTTAGGAGCAAGTACCTAACTGCTTCAGTATGTCTATTTATTTATTTATTTATTTATTTTCTTTTAAATTTAATTTTATTTTTGAGAGAAACAGAGTGTGAGCAGGGGAGGGGCAGAGAGAGAGGGAGACACATAATCCAAAGCAGGCTCTAGGCTCTGAGCTGTCAGCACAGAGCCCAACACGGGGCTTGAACTCCCGAGCTGTGAGATCATGACCTGAGTCTAAGACAGATGCTTAACTGACTGAGCCACCCAGGCGCCCCTGCTTCAGTATGTCTTTTATGTAGTTAGGCTTGAGCATTTACATATTGAAGTGTATCTTTTTTCTGTATCCATCATTTATATTAGATCATTCTATCTGCTTTGAAATCTATGCGTATGTATGTTATCTATGAATTTCACTTCAGGATCATAAGAAGAATGTTTTCAAATATTAGTTATGCAAAAGCATGTTGGATCTGATAAAGAGTTGAGAACACTGTTCTTTGCCAAGGGGCCAGGCTGGCCCTGTGGTTTACATCTTTGTGCCCCCGCTCAAACAGCACTCCAAAGGTGGTGGTGTATATATATTTTCTTCATTGCAAAACTGAACTTGTTACTTCCTCACTTAATTGCTTAATTGCTTCTATAGAAAGCACATTCTCTACACTGAATTCATCAAGGTTTGCAGTACAACAGTGTCCCGCTGGCAATGGGTACTCCAACCACAGCCTCTGGCTTCAATAATGGGAGTTTTCCAGAAATTGCCCTGGAGCTAGGCCCCGGACTATTTTGTCCACGGAGCTCTCCTCCCAGGTGGCTTCAGGAGCTCACACTGTAGGGGCGCCTGGGTGGCTCAGTCGGTTAAGCACCGACTTCGGCTCAGGTCATGATCTCGTGGTTTATGGGTTTAAGCCCCACTTTGGGCTCTGTGCTGACAGCTCGGAGCCTGGAGCCTGCTTCAGATTCTGTGTCTCCCTCCCCTCACCTCAAAAATAAAACATTAAAAAAAAAAAAGCTCACACTGTAGGGAGGACGCTCCCACACTCACTCTATTAGAACAGCCTCAATGCCCAAGGTCAGTTCAAGTGAGATGCAAACTAACCAGTACCTTGAGTGTCCTCAGCATACTGAACACAGAGGTTTGTTATTTCACTTACAAATCTTCACAATCACCTGAAAACTGAAAACTATTATGCCAGCATCACATACCTGACAAAAGCTTGAGTCAAGATTTGAACCTGAGCTTTATGGCTTCAAAACCCAGTATTGGTTTCCACTGTAACTCACCACCTGGCTAAGAAAATCTTGCAGTCGTACCCCAGTTTAATTAATACATTTTCTGGCTGTGGGCAATGGCCAAAAAGCTTCTGAACAAAGAATAGTTGTAGCCACTTGACACCCACTTCCGTTTTCTTTTTTTTGAGAAATGGAATAGCCTTAATCCAGTATTGAGCATACTTTCTTCTGAACTATCCTTTTCTCCAAAAAAGATATACTCCAGTCTTTAAAAAGGCCGTTCCTACTTTGAGAACAGGTTAGTGGGTGTTGACCTTCAATTATTTCTTCAAGAAAACGGTCTTTGTGGGACTCCTGGGGGGCTCAGTCGGGTAAGTGTCTGACTTTGGCTCAGGTCATGATCTTGTGGTTCTTGGGTTCAAGCTCCACATGGGGCTCTCTGCTGTCAGTACAGAACCTAATGTGGGGCTTTAACTCACAGCCCCGAGATCAAAGAGTCACAGGCTCTACTGACTGAGCCAGTCAGGTTCCCCGAGGTGTCTCAGCATTAGACCAGTGGTTCTCAACCAGGAATGATTTTGCACCAAGGCACATTTGGCAATGTCTGGAGACATTTCTGGCTGTCATAACGGGGACAGAAGGGGGAACGCATGTGACGGTCATCTTGTGAGCAGAAGTCAGGGACGCTGCTTAACAACCTACAACGTACAGGTCCGTCTGCACAAGTAACGCTCTGGCCCCAGATGCCGATAGTGCTCAAAGCTGAAAAATCCTGCTTCAGAGCCCTCAAATCCACGCTTTTCTACTAGGGAAGAAACTACCCAGCCCTCTCAGCAGGGGGCAGAATCCTGCTACAAAAAGGAGCGGTGGCCTTCTGCTTGTCAAGAGGCCCCACAGCTGGGTGCAGCCCCATTCCACCCCGTGTTCTCCTGTCTTGGAAAGTTGGGTTCTGACCCCAGCAAAACTGAAATTGGGGGATGGTTCTCCAGGTCACCCAGACACACAGACACACATGCACACGCACACACACAAAATAATCTTTCTTCTCAAAAGTTTTTTGCAAAGTTTTCTGATCACAAAAGAAAGTATTCAGTGTGTTTTAACAAAACACAACAGAAATTGCACACAGTTAGAGCCTCCTATAATCGCACTGCCCAGAGACAGTTGCTGAGTTTGGTGTGTGTTTCTCTAGGCCCTTCCTAGCCGTATGCGATTTTTCTATCAGGAAAAAGGGGGTCGGTGTACTAACAGTTTGCCACTTACCTTCTCTCGCTCCTAATATATCTTGCCCATGTACCCAGGTCTCGATATAAGGTGTTCCACTGTAAGACGGCCATGTTATTCAAGGCCTCATTGGCAGAAATGTCAATTCTTTGTGATTACAAAGAACAGGACCCCGAGTAACCTTTGACTTTTTCATTTGTGCACCTGGGAGAAGTGTCAATGTGAAGTCCATAGCATATATTAAAACACATCTGTATTAGAAATAAAAAAGGTCTTCATTTGCATATTTGGGAGCTAAGTCCTCATAGCTATTAAGACAGTACAGCGAAGAGGTCATCACATGAGAACACTGAACTAATGAACGGACTACTTAGAAAATTAGTCCCTTTTTGCTTCATGAGTATCTGAACCCAGAGTGTCTCTCCTGCCCATCCTAGTCTTCTGTCAGTCTCTGACTAATTACATTGTAAGCATATGACCAATGACACAAATATAGCAGATTAATTGCAGCAAGTAAATCTTTCAAAAGACGGTAGATTTGATAAACTTGATAAATAACACTAGAAAACTGCTCAGATCTCAGAAATGTGGATCTGGCAGACTCTGAGCAGACAACAATAAAAAGGGAAAAGTCATAAAGTGATCACCCATAGACTCAGAAAAAAGAACAAGGTAACAAAAGATTGAGGTCCTTAGGAAAACTGAGGAAGACCTCAAATATTCTTGCCCAAATTCCCCCTCTGATTATGCTGCAAAAATCAAAATGGGAAGGATGCTGCAGGCCGTTAAAGATGGTGTCACTTGAGAAACACTTTGTTCATTACGAAAGCGTATCTGAAATGATGAATATGCTTTTAGAATTTTGTTCAGTTTTCATGATCGTCCCAAACAGACTTCCTCTTTCCTCCAATCGCCACCACATATGAGGAGACTCTGGTCCCCGTTTGCAGTGAGTTCACTTTAGGTTGTTTCTCTGGTGTCCGTTCTCCCTGAGCTACCAGGCAGGGCTGTCCACTCAGAAGCCAAGGAGGAAGGCTGAGTCACGGCACTCGTGCCTGGTATGCGAGGGCAAGACATTTCCTGCAATCGTCTGTCCTTACAGGGGCTTGTGTATCACATGTGACCACTGGGTCCCTTTCCTTTTACCTTCTTAAGAAACAGATGAGGACAGGATGAAGAAAAGAGTCCGTGTTTGGTTTGCCTTCTGCCACTATTCCCAGCTGCGAGCCCGGGCCCAACACTACAGGACAAAACACCCGGCTGCACGCTCTCAATATCCTTGCAGGCTGGGCCTCAACGATCCGGCCTGGGACACCTGTCAGCATTCCTAGGCCACTGAGAAAGGAAGCACACGGAAACAGGCCCTGAAACCAGCCGCGAGACCTTGTGGACCTTTAATCCTGTGGTGCAAGTCAGTTCTTTTGAGGAATATTGTCAAGGGTCGTAAGACAAAAGAGTCATAAAACAGATTTGCTTAAAAGTCTATAAACAATATATGTATCTAGGTACACATGCAACCTCCTCTCTGGCAATTCTGCACATAAAAATATACTTTCTACAGATAGTCTTTGAACGTCAAAGCTGAAAAGAATAACTATTTAAACAAACTTCATTTTACAGATGAGGAGATTGAGGTCCTTAGGCCAGGGGTCGGCGCATGTTTTCTGTAAAGGGCCAGAGGAGGAATAGTTTAGACTTTGTGAGCTGTGTGGTCTCTGCGGCAACTATCCAACTTTGTCATTGTAGCACAAAAGCAGCCAGACAATACATAAACGAATGTGCGGTTGTGTTCTGATAAAACTTTATTTGTAGACATTGAAATCTGAATTTTACATTATTTTCCACACGCTACAAAAATACTGTTCTTTGATCTCAACCATTTAAAAATGTAGAAACCACTTTTAGTGGGCCCTGTCCTGGGCCACTCTGACACCCAAGTGCAGTAATACAGAGCCTGCTGTGTTAAATACCTCATTCGCTATTTGCTATACCCATCCCCATCAAAGACTCAGAACTGCTTCACCATAGAGTGTACAGTAAGGACCTCTGTGTTTTCTAAATTTTAGGAGTAATATTAAGATCTATCAGAAACGTACGCCAGGCCACAATCGAAAGACCACCGATATGATGCCATATCGTGCACTAAATAAAAAACAATCAACATAAAAATATAAGAAATTTGAGAAACTCACTAACTTTGAAAAATAGGCTTTATTTTAACCAGTGGTATTTATGGTATGACATCCTATATGGCATAACTGATTACAGCCAAGTTCGTGAATACAAATACAATAGCAGTTTCCCTCATTCTCTCTTTTGCTTTCTGTTCAGAGAAATCAGGAGATGGGAGCCTGAGGCTCAGAAATCGAGGAGCTCTTCCACAGCCTCCGGCCGAGTCCAGGCTCCTAGAGCATAGTTAGCCTCCTAACACATACACGATCACATGTGCAAAGACCTTTATGAGAAAATACCCAGAGCAGTATTTCTGCAGGAAATCACACTAGCATTTACGACCAGACACGGCTGATAAATTCATCTTGCTGTGGACTGTGAGGATTTGAACTGCACATAAAGGAGATGAGGCCTTTGCGTCCATTTTCCTTTAAAGAGGGGGAGAACCTCAGGTGAGGTGCGGCCACCATCAGCCCGCCTCCTTCCTTCTCGCTCCAGCCGACTCAGGGGGCTCCCCGTCCCTCCGGAGGGCACGCGCCATGGCACTGTGACACAGAAATGGATACACCTTATCCCAAACACAAGATTTTGCCGCACCACCAACAGCGGAAGTGGCTTTGCGCTTTCTTATTTCACAAAAGGTTTAAATGCGTGGGCCCTTAGGTGGCACAAGATGCCTGAAATTCAGAAAATTATGGAAGCGACTCTTTTCTACCCTGAGGATATTTCATCTTTGTGAAGTTGAAAATACAAAATATTAGAATAATTTGCCCTTTCTCCCCATCAAATGGAATCACATTCTCCAAGGATTCCTGCAATATACAAAATTCTGAAACGAAATTTGTTTCTCCCCAAACCAAGACCAAGATTTCAATGTTAAGCTGCCAAGAAGACCCTCTCCCAAAGAAGGGCAGACAAGACACCTCATTACTTCTCTAATCACTGTGTTTAGACAAAGAGAGCAAAAGGAGTTTCTGACCTCATGAGTTTTTATTTTTCACTTTGATTTTCGGCATTTCTTAGCATTGGCTATTGGGAGTGAAGAGAACAATTTGTTTTTCAAAGTCTGAGATATTCCCGGGAAGAGCCCTGATCTTTCCCGTGACGGTTCCCTATAAATAGTTTGCCAACAAGCAGAAGGCAAGAGTGAAAATGTTACCCACCCATCTGTTCCATTTCTTCATAGTTTTCACATCAAAAGCACCTATAGTATCAATTGTGTTCAACACAAAACAGCACTGGGGCTGGAGAGAGGGTGATGTCACCTGCCCCTGGCATCGGCCGAGGTGACGTGGGCTCTGAACAAACCTGCCCGGCACCAGGGCCTCCCGAAGAGAACAGACAAGCAGCTGCGCATGCTCAAATAGCAAGACGTGCAGAACACATCATCACTCCACGGGGAATACAGAGCACACAGGAAGTACACGGACAGCAAGAACTGGCTTCTGCCTGCTGGGGCTGATATGCGTGAGACCTCCGCACGGAGGGTGGGGGTGAGCAGAGAAACAGCAACACCTGGGGCGTGGGGGTGGGAGAGAAGCACACACACGCATGCTCACACATGCACACGCGATGCCTCCAGGGGCTCCCTGGTAACTCTGGGTTCACGAGTGGCCGTCCGACACCCTACTTGCCCGGCTCAGAACTTCACCTGCCGCGCTCTCGAACTGCCTACGCTTTCTTCTCTCCTTTTAAGGCACGAGCATATTTACAGTTTCAGACATACCTGCTGAGTTCTGAGACTCATACTAAGCAAAGTCAATCACAGACTAGTGCACAGAAGCCAGTTGGTCCTTTTTGGCTGCGCGTGTCACTGAGGGACGGCTTCTGAAGCAGCCAGAAAGTGTGAGCCCTCTCTTTGTGCCACTAGAGGTTGCAGGCGAGTCTGACCCCACGCCGCAAGGTGGGGCCCAAGGGAGAGGCCAAGATGGCAAAACCATGAGTGGGATCTGGGACGTTTAATATTTCTTACTTTGCATTTGACAAACCCTAACCAGATGGCAGCTCTCGCCTGCCTGAGCTGGCTCTCACAAAGAGCAAGCAGTGGCTGTCACAGAGCTTCTGGAACTTTCCACGTAAAGTCACTGTGATCATAGTTTGCTCGTATTCTCTTACCCCCCCACCCCCCCACAAAGACACACACATGCACACGCACAGGAGCGCACACATACACACACACACATACACACACACACACACACACACCCCTTCCACCATGGAGGAAATCTTTGCAACAAGAGGCACTTGAATGATATTTGGAGAGTTCCCACGAAAAGGCCTTCCCCTCACAGTGAAGTGGGATCAACAAAACAGAAACCAGGTGCTCAGGACTCCATCTCTTCTTGGTCAAGGGGTGGCGGCACGAAGCTGATGACTTCATCGTAGGTCAGGCCTAGAAATTGGGAAGGAAAAGTAGGATGTGAGAGTTTAGATTATTACTCTCTTGGCTGGCAAGCACTTTTAGCTTCAGAGCTTGAGATCCTTCCTCCCTGTCCAGGCTAGTGGTTTGATGGGCTACCTCAAAGAACTGTCTCGTTGCCTATGTGCGCTATCCTCATGGAACATGTGATTACACAGCAGTTCAATGATACACGTGAAAGAACTATTTTTACTTATTTGTTTCATTCCTCAGTGCCTCCTCTTTAAAGTTCTCTGGAGAAGGTGCTCAAGAATAACAAAGCATTCCTACAAGCTACAGCAACAGATAATTTGGGCTTGGGGATTTAACTGGAGTTCTGAATGTGTGTTTTATGGAAAGAATGTGAGATTGGGCATAGAGGAGACACATAGGTTCCATTTCTGCCTGTGTCCCTAACTAGGTCTAAGGTAACAGACAAGATAAAAACTCTCCATCAATTGTAAAACAACAATTCTATAGTTCGATCAGTTGTAAAATCATAGAAATGCCTTATTCCCCACTTATCTCAGAGAGATGTTGTAAATGCAGATTCTGAGAACCTCAGAGGTTTATACAGATGTGAGGGGCTGTGTGCAAAATCAGACCAGACATAAGCAACTCAAAGGTCCAGAGAGTATCATCGATAACAGACAGTTGCCGTCGGAGAAACATATTCATTCTGCATCCAAGACACTAGTGACAAGTTTTAACAAGTTGGTTATAAGCAGAAATTCTATTTTCCCACAACTTTTGGTTTGTGGCTCACCTAAAGAAGATTTTTAAACCTAAGTCCTCACACTAAATGTTCATGCTGCTCTTATGACTTACTTTTCCATTCATCTATAAGGAGGTCCCTGCTTTCAAAGGACTGATCGTAAGGATCAGCCACTGGCTCGTCATCAGGATCGTGGTACTGAGCAAAGTAGGCGTGTGCGAGTGCTTGGGCCGCTGTGATTCTCTTGTCTGAGTCCAATACAAGCATCTTCTCCAGCAAGTCGACCGCTGTCAGTACCACGGATTGGAAGGAAAAAAAGAGTTTTTAACATGTTAGCCAAAAATTATGCTTTATTAGGCAAACACACTATTTTGAGTCTTCATAATAAACAAAAGAATTCTTCCCCCAAATGTCTGCTCTAGGATACATTATCCTTCTTCTTCTTCTGTGTGTGTGTGTGTGTGTGTGTGTGTGTGTGTGTGTGTGTGTATGTGTGTGTGTTTTGTGCTTTTTAAGAATACAGTACCGGGGCACCTGGGTGGCTCAGTCGGTTGAGCGTCCGACTTCGGCTCAGGTCATGATCTCACTGCTCGTGGGTTCAAGCCCCGCATCGGGCTCTGTGCTGACAGCTTAGAGCCTGGAGCCTGCTTCGGATTCTGTGTCTCCTCCACTCTCTGCCCCTCCCATGCTCATGCTCTCTGTTTCTCAATAATAAGTAAATGTTAACCGAAAAAAAAAAAGAATACAGTACTAAAGAGCGATTTTTAAAAATAACTGAGATTCTGTTGAACAAGCTTTTGTGGAACACCAACGTCAAACTGCTACCACTGTAGTCAAACTGTTTCTAAATGAAAGCTTATAACCAAAGTAATCAGGAAAAGTTAAGCAGCCTGGTTTTTGTTTCGTTTTTATCTGCCCACACTGTTTATTTACTAACATAAGGCAACGGATATTCATTAAACAGATCTTCAAACAATGAACAAATTGAGGGTTTTACATGGGTGTGTGGGTGAGACATGGTATTTGGATAAAGGAAATAAAATTTTCACTATGAAAAATCTCAGTGTACAAAACAATAGTACAGTGAATACTCATATGCCCACCACTACCCATATCCAACAATTAACATTATCTAGGGGCGCCTGGGTGGCTCAGTACGTTAAGCATCCGACTTCAGCTCAGATCATGCTCTCTCAGTCCATGAGTTTGAGACCCAAGTCGGGCTCAGTGCTGACAGCTCAGAGCCTGGAGCCTGCTTCCGATTCTGTGTCTCCCTCTCTCTCTGCCCCTCTCCCTGCTCACACTGTCTCTCTTTCTCTCCCTCTCTCTCAAAAATAAATAAACATTTTTTAAAAAATTTAAAAAAACCAAAAACATTATCTATCTCGATCTATTTAACTGCATTTTCTGCTGGACCATTTTAAAATAAAATGATAGGCATGGTACTTTACCCCTAAATATTTCAGCATAACGACATCTTTCTATGTAGTCACAAAACTACCGTATCTGACAAATAAATAATTCTTAAATATCATCTAAAATCCCGTTTATGTTAACATTTCTCCAATTATCCCAAAGTTGTCTTTTATACCTAGTTTGTTCAAACCAAGATCCAATTAAGGGTCACACACTGCATTTGATTGGGCTTCCTATGGTGGAAAGTACCATGTCCTAATAACCAATACCTTGAGGAGGAGTCAGGCCGGGGTAAGAAAAAGATTCCTCTAAGATTGTGACAGATACAAATATACACACTACATCCAAGGGCAATTTAAGTTTTAATTCATGTTTTGGGAATGACAGTTAAATATGATGTCAGTGACTGACAAAATACAGCTGTCCCTATTTACATCGTTGGTGTAATCCCGCTCAGTTAATATGCTGGGCACAAGTTCATGGTCAGTAACACCATGTTCTGTCTGCAAGAAGAAACTCTTCATATGACATCACTGTTTGGCAGTGAGCTATCAGGCATGTTTAAATCCCGACAACTGCAGGGCTGAGCACCAGATGGCTCAGAGCCTCCATTCAACTCATTTGCAGTCTGTATTGCTAGGTGGTATCCAGTTCTTTTAAGACTATTTAAATGTCATGATTCCAGAGAAGGATGGATGTGACCTAAATAAACTGCCGGGACACATGCGTACCTCCCTGCTTCTCTAGAAAAGTGAGTTAACAAGTCTCTTTGAGTTGGCTAAGAGGAAGTCAAACAGTGAGGACTGCCAGGTCTGAAACATGAACTGATAGGATGAAAATACATTCAGAACAGAAGGACAGACACGAAAGCTACCAGCATACGACATAATTTCCCAACATCCTAGAGTATTTATGACTCAAAGAGAGCTTCTCACAGATCCTTGAACTAAATACAGCTCAAATAAATCATACAAAGCCCATGGGAGCGTAGCAGGGCAGATGCAAACCTAAACCAACCGCACAGAATTCTGTATACCCTGATGAGTCTGGGGACTCATTTTTGGATGTGAGAGTGGCCCAACTGAGGTCTGGCACACTCACAATCTCCAAGGCTGACACAGACTCACCCCGACCTGCCCTACTTCTCAAAAAATGTAAGCCATCTCTGCTATTGTAAGAATGAACACAGTACCACTGAAATCACTCTCAACAATCACTATGGAAGAAGTACTTAAAAAGGCAAAGCCACCCAGCCTTCACTACAACTTCTGAAGAGGGCGTCACGATGATCAGCCTCCCAGCACAGCTGCTGGGACCCTTAAGGAGAGGGAGGACCCTCTGAGAGATTTTAAAACCTACCACAATCTTACACATGTAACATGTATAATCATACACATATAACACACTCTTCAGAAAAGAGAGAAAAGGTTGATTACACTATTATCATAGCATTGCCCCCTCCCTGTTGTAGAAAGGCCCTAGTCTGATTTTTCTGTGTCCGCCATTAAATAGCACTGTCCACTACACAATCCTTGAATCAGGGAATTAGAGCCCCAGGCATTGACACTTTAAGGGGCCAACTGAAGCATGTATTAGCCAGCTTTAAGGAATAAAGCAACTCCTTTTTATTTGTTTTTGAGAGAGCTGGCACACGCACACGAGTGGTGGAGGGGCAGAGAGGGAGACAGACGATCCAAAGCAGGCTCTATGCTGTCAGCACAGAGCCTGATATGGGGCTTGAACTCACAAACTTGAGATCATGACTTGAGCTGAAGTCGGATGCTTAACCGAAGGAGCCATCCAGGCGCCCCAATTGTACCCTATTTAACCAAAAGGAAAAACTCTTCTTCAAGTCCCTAATTTATGGCATAAACAATTCAATATCCTTGAGATGAGGATACGATCAACTTACCCAAGGGATTGGCACCAATAAATACATTTGCAAAGTTCATTTTCGGCATCTGGGTCAAAGACTGAATGTAGTTTCTTGCCTGTAAAAAAAAAAAAAGGTTTTCAAAATGGCTTTGTTCAATAATATTACTGCTCCCAGAGTCTCAGTCCTGCCAAGGAACAAGTGTGACCTGACAAAATCTGCTAGCTTCGGTGTTTATGACTGTCTGATATTCAAGTAAAGACTTCTCTTTTACTGCCATCCTAACTTCCTTAGGTATGATCATCACCTTTGTTTATTCTGGCTATCTCTCACAGTTATGTTTCAAGTGAATGAGAATGCTAGGCAATTAAGTTCCCTTTTAATAGCTTTTTGATCAAAGGGTCAGAAGTTAAAAAAAAAAAAAAGAGAGAGAGACCAGGATATCTAAGAAGTCCCCCTTTCTGAAACAGCCTTCCTAGAAAGCTAAAATTAGCACAGGGATTGGTGCTCCTAAGGAAAGTCTAGCAGTCTTATGATGGTGCTGATCTCAGTAGGTACTCGTGGTACATAAAAAGGATATTCATGTCAAACGTTGCTAACAAAGTCATCTTGGTAACAAGTAAACATAAGCTTAGTATATTATTCTAAGAGTCTTGAACACATTTAAAAAACACTAGTTCATAAGAGTAACAAACAAGAGTGGGTTATAAGTTACATGGCTTGTGCGGAAATCTTTCCCCTACCACTTAGAAGGTACATCTTTTTGGGCTAGTCTTCAACTAACACATCAGTGACCTCATCTGCAAAACATTAGTATTAGATATTAGTATTTGGCTTGCCTGTAACATACATTGTGATACTCAAGTATGATAAAGTTCACGAAAGAGCTTCAAACTAAAATTGTGATGTGAACAACATTTATATTACCAATAGAGTTGCTATTTGTTTGGTCCTTATGGTGGAACAGGCTTGAGTTTGAATCATGAGTTTATCACTTTGGGTAAATTACTTGTTCTCTTTAAGTCTTGAGTTCCTCTTCTGTAAAATGAGATTGAGGATGCTGACCTCACCGGGCTGCAGTGAGGATTAGAGATAACAAGCCAGCACTTCCTCAGCTTGGTTCAGAGTGATGGCTGAATAGCCATTAACTGTCATCACTGTTGCCTTTAGAAAGTTTGCTCTCATTCCCTAAGGGTGTATCACCTTCACAAGTTCTGAACTTCATCCTAAGGAACTTAAGGCGCCAAATATTATTCAGGACTGATGCTCTACCAAGGCAAAACCAAAAACTAGTCTTGAGAATAATCATATAAATACAAATGTAACTCATAAATGTGTGCTTCAGATATTAGGTATTAAACTATGTCTATGACCGTCCCTGTTTCAAAAAGTAAAGCCCGCTCACTATCAGTCTATTGGAGGTAAAATTTCTTTGAATCCATCTTAACCACTTCCTTAAAATCCCTGTTTTAACAAGGCTCCACACTAAAAGTACGTATGTATGCTGTATGTGTGTGTAAATACATGCACACACAAGCTTAGAAGAAGTTCTGGTTGCTAGGGCAACTTCACGTTCTTAGTCGTATGTGGAGCAAGTAGGAGAAGTCTGCTTTGAAAAGCCATTGAGAATCTTTCGAATTTGAAAAGAAAGTTCTATGAATTGACTGTCCACATGGCTGTGATCCCTTCCTACTTGAGCATGAAGATAAAAGGATGAAGGGAAAACAGAGGTAAGGGAGACCTGTCTCATGCATAGAACGGTCATCTCTCTTGTAAGATTAAAAAAAAAAGGTAAATTTCAAAACTGAAATATAGCTGAAATGAAACAGAGCTGCTGGGAAGGGCCTCTGTGATGCCAACCTTGCTCCCGAAAGCATTAAAGGCGCCTTAGAAAGAAGTGCCCCAATCATCGCTGATAAGAAAACTAGCATTAGATTAAGCAGTAAGAACTGGCAAAGAAGACACCTTTATCCTGTATCAGTGTTCATATTATTTGTATATTTTCTTTTAAATATAGTAGTTATTAGTGTTGGATATTTTATAGATTTTTTATGTTAAAGAAAGAATCCTCTTTGGGTCATTATAAACAATTGGCAAATAGGAGAGCCTCCTAATGGTCCTCATTTAAATCTACTTCCAGCCTAAAGCCATCAGGTGCTAACATACCCTAACTAGGAAATCACAACGGTCTCTTAAGCACTAAATTCATAAAAGCCAAATACAGAGAATATCATGTTCTATTTACAAGCCTATAAATTATATAGGATTGGATGACGTTTTATCCCATCAACATCTTGCAACAGCACATAGGCAGTCATCAGTATCAAGGCACATGCAAAAGCACTCCGTGACATTAAAAACTGTGTTGATTATACAGTGGCAATAAAACGAAATGTGGCCTCCTGACTTGGATATCCCTATATAGTCTGTTTGTTCTCACCTCATGGCTTGGCATCCTGTTAATGAGATAAGCAGGGGGGGTCCCCGTCAGACGCATAATCTGCTGAAGCTGGTTAATATCTTAGATACCTAGTCAAGGGCATTGTTAAACATAGAGTGCAAAAAAAAAAAATAACTTTCAACTCAAGTTTTTAAGAAGGCCAAAAAAGCCGCCCCAAAACAAAGGAAAAACCCACTCCCCACTCACCCTCCCCACCCCAGGCCAGAGTCCAAGGCTGCCTGTTAAGGCACGCATCTATGAATGGCATGAGAGTTATTAGGCA
>CM053577.1:110410003-110610003 GCA_028646485.1 Cryptoprocta ferox
CCGGAGGACGGTAAATGGAGAAGATTCAGAAAATTTTGCTCCAGCTCTGGACAAAATAAAATTTTCAATGTATCCAATCAAGGAAGAGGTTAAATTTGTGGGGCACAGGCACTGTAACTCTCCAAGGCACTGCCCCTCCAAATGTAAGACATGGCCGGGTGTGTGAGTTGATAAGCAATGCCAAGTCCCAAAGACATTAGTCATGGTATATTTATAACATGCCACAAACATACAGTTTGTGTGTTATAACAAACACACAGACACACAGGAAGAAACAGGCAACACGGGGGAAGGTTAGAAGCCAATGGCAAGGACCAAACAGAAGTCACAGGCACTGATGGTGTTCTAGCACAAGTCTCTAACAGGTGGACAGGCTGGCTCCACTTCATAAACAGCTGGGAGGGAGCCTAGTAAAACACTCTGCCGTTATCTGACGGGGACCGGACCACGAGGTCTTCTGGAAGTACTCGAGCATATGTAAGCCGTACTCCCAACTTTCTTCTTCTTGCTGTCCCGTCAGCTTTAACACAACTCCCCCACCTCCAAAGTGCTGTAAGAACTGTCAGTTTATCGTGTGTTCCGATTAAAGGAGAAGTGATGGGATTTTTAAAATCAACACAATTCAATAAAAATTGTTCTGTATTCCCTTTCTTCTTAAACTTTTCATTCCCCCTGGCAGCTGGCCATCTTCCGGGAGCACCCTGGTCAAGTGATTATACTTCTTTGTGGTTCTCTTCAGCAAGTCTTCACCTTAACGCATCCTCTGAACTCCAGTTTCCTGGTGGTCAGATGACTAAATACGTGTGTAAGGCTGGCCATCAGGAGAGGGCTGGGGCCACACGCTCCGCCCGCCTTTCACACTCTGTCTCCCACCAGCCCAAAGACACAGGCCAGCAGATTCCAAAGGTGGCTGAAGCCCTTTTAATGTTCTCTCAACAAAGTTTAGATTTACCTTTAAACAAATTAGATAACACATTACTTTGCATGCCAAGAAATGTAACCACAGGGGGGTCACTGAGTAAACCTGACAGGAGTGAACACCAGTTGGGTTTTAAAATCTTAATATCCTGCTACCTCTTTCGTCTTTCTTGTGAGTGACACTTGGCCTGTCCATTTTCTGTTTTTGTCTCCTTTAGTCAAATAGGTTCTTATACCCTCTTCCTGTCAGGAGGTTAGGAAGAATAGATTTCTAGAGAAAAATGTGAGTCGGTGAAAGGGCTTTTGCTTTTTTAATAAGATTTTTTTGTTCTTTCCCTGATTACTAGAGGTGCTGGGTCACTAACCAAAAAACTCTCTCCTTAGCCATCCACCATGCCCCATTTTATCCCCTCTTCTCTTAGCACATCCCAACTTGTTCTAAGTAGCCCATCCATGATTGCATTTTTTTACAGTCTTATTATTTATTGACTGAATTTCTACATCCATGATGACATCACTACCTCACTACTTTTCAGGAGTAATGAAAACAGCTATTGGCTTTCTTTTTTTATTCCATTCCTTCACTAATGACTTTTTCTTTCAATTTTTAACATCCTTAAACAGTTTTCCTCACCTGGCTTGGTCATTTACACATCATGCATCCCACACATGATGTGCTTTTAAAATAAATTCGAGTACTTGGGAAGTATCATTGACATCAAATTCATCTTGTCTGCCCTTTGGAATGTTTAAAACCCTTTTACCTACTCGCTATAACCATGTAGGAAAAAAAACCTTTCTTATTCCTATACTTAATACAATATTATTTGAGTATGTTCTATATTCTGATACTCCATTTTATTATGCCTCACTCTAGAGCTGCTTAAATGTATGATATGTCCTATTTCACATAAGATAAAGATGATATTATTAGTTTGGGCACTTGATGTTCTTTCTTTCTTAACAATAAATGATGGATTAATAATAGGTAAATACTGTATTACCCATGCTTTTTCTTTTAGAAATTCTCATGACTAACAACACATACCTCTAGGGCAGATGGCTGGGGGTGGGAGACACGACTGAGAAGGAGCTGCTTCCCAGACAGGGAATGAATTTACTATCTTAGTCTCATTAGCACTATCGGTAAATAAACTGAACTTGCTCCCAACCCCACTCCCTTGCCCCCATGTTTTCTCTATTACCGGGTTTTCTCAGCAAATGCATTTAAAACAATAAAGCACCATCCTCATTATGCAGCATCTCATATCTGCTTTGATTCATCCTATCCGCTTCTGCACTTCATAAAGCAAAAGAAAACACTTCTTGGGGTTGACACTGTGGTCAGTAACTCTGACAATGACTTTCAAAATAGTGTGCAATCGCATGAGAGTCAAGTTTGGAGATCATGTTATCAGAGCATCTGATATCAATGCTCAGCTCTGCCAAGTGACTCAGTGCATGACTCAGGCAAGTCACAGCTTTTCTGTGCTTTTCCTTCTTCTTCTTAAATAAATACATGAACCAAAATGATAGAGCCAGCACAGTCTTGTACATCCCTGAGAGTGGAAATTCATAAATACACTGGACTTTGTGGTCTTTTAAAGGAATGTACCAGAAACATACCAGACGGCAGTATTCTTTATGTTGTAAAGGGAGATGATGAACCATTCAAACTCACCTGCTCAAGCCTGCCTCCAGCTACCCAGCAGTCCTTCCAATTGGGCAAAGGGACCCCTTTAGTCAGAATGCTGGGACGAGAATTCGGGAAGGCACAACTGGAGCTTGGCTCCACAGCTCTTTTTCCCTTTTAATCAACTGCCTGGCGGCAGACAGAGGAGAAAAGGGAGAAAGGCTGAGCTTTCAAGATTTCTCTCATCTCTGGCCCCAGAAAATGACCAACAGCAAGAAATCGGAGCCAAAGCAAGCCAGAGTCACATTCCCATGGCTTCTCTCTAAATCCCTGCTTAGAGGCAGGAAAGCATTAGCTCCAAAGCTGTTTCTCAGGTTATTTGACTTGTAATTACAAAGGCAGGCTGTGGGAGGAAGGGTTTCCAAGCTACTCCCGTGGATGTGAGGTATCAGGACTGGTCTGGAGACAGGGTGGAGAGATGGCCCTGCTGAGAATAGACCACTTATACAAGATGGAGGAGTTGTCTATTCTAAAATAATAAGAAGCAGGAACTTCTGGAAAAGGGCAGTAGCGTGCACACAACGCACACTTCATTCTTGTAGTGATGAAGCTGGACTAACATGGTGAGGCTCATGCTCTGAGAGGAAGCACTAACCAGAATGTAAAAAGAGCTCGGGTATGTGTGAAACTGCTGATGAAAATGATATCAGGGCTTGATAACGGAGACAAATTTTCCATTAGTCTCTTGGAATGAGTTAGAATCTCAAATCATTTACTGGAACATGACTGCCCGATGCAAGCTCTCGTGATCTAAGTACATACTCCAATAGAGAAAGAAACACATGCATGTGAGCAGATGTGTGCATGTGTACACACACACACACACACCTCATCCTGGAAGTCATCACACACCAGGCTTACAAACACACCCAGGTACAAAGTACATGGAAGGCAAGTGGCAGAGGCTCCCAACAGGGCAGAGAATTACAATCAAAGCATCAACTCACAGACTCTGAGGAGATTTTCTTCAAAAGATCAGCCCCTGGGGTTCCAACGAGTCTTAAAATGAGCTTCAACTGATCAATATCTAATGGTGGACTATAAAGGAAAATGTTGGGACAAATAAAAATAAATAAAAAAAAAACGACAACAAACAAAAACAAAACAAACAAAATACCCCAATAACGAAAAGTGGAAACCCCAAACCAAGCCGAAATGGTGAGTTCATCTAGATCAGGGCTCCCGCAGATGGTCACTTCAAGCAGAACATGTTTCTCCTGTGCAAAGACTCAAAACACTACCACCACCCCCCCATTTATATTCATTCTGGGCATCTGTCAACATTAGCTATCAGTAAGGTGAAATGACTTTGGCTGGGTCAAAGACAGGAGGTGACAGCGCAAAAGCTTCTCTCAGTCCACACCTAACCTAGCAGCCTTCCACCAAAGCATCAGGAGCCCGCGGAGCGAAGGGCACTGGTAAGCAGAGTGTGACACGTGCAGAAAGAGCAGCAGAGCCCAAGGCTGGGGCTGGCCAAGTCCACCTGGAATTAGTCCCCGCAGGGCCTGACCCAAGGAGCTTGTAACAGGACAGGGGCCTGCGACTCCCCCAGAGCCTGACACCACTTGCACGTGCCCTCTGGGGGCTGGGGCCGGCCGGGAGGAGCTGTGAGTGATGGGTGGCCAGCAGAGGGCCTCATGCCCCCGCTGCATCCCCGGGCTCTTCCGGAGCGCCACAATGAAGCAGCACAAGAGAGCTTTCCACCTCGCAGGCGCAGTGACAAACCTCACACACCCCAAGGCTCTACACAATAGGCTACAGTGTCCAGACCCTTATTCCGGTGGCCGACTCTTCCATGCACACTCGGAATGCATGTGCATACATGAACCAGAAGACAGAAACGTTTCATTTGTTCTTATTGCTTTTAGTCTTGCCTAAAAAGGGGAAGTTAAAAAGGGAGAGAGAAAAAAATTACATGAAATGAGCTTGTACTATTCTCTACGACAGTCTGAGAGTTTATCCACGTCTCTACTGACATTCAGGGGGAAAGGAGCGGAGGACAGCTGTCTTCTGGTGCCTACCACACATCCTGTCAGGCTGTGGGCATATTAGATCCTTCTCAACCTCAGGGCACACTTCCTCAGAGAGGTGTCCCCCAACACTCTAAATGAGAAAGCCCCCTCTCATACTCTCGACCCCAGCACAATGCTTGCAAACATCAATCTAGAATTACTTCGTTTGCTTTCTGTCTGTCACCTCTCCTGATCCGTATATAGCTTCATGAGGGCAGGGGCCACCCTGACTGCCATTTATCCCCAGTGCTGAGCCTGCCATCTGCTCCATGGTGGGCACTCAAAATCTTTGAGGAGAAGGTAGAGCAGCATGGAAAGGAGGATGGAAGAAAAGATCTCTGCTTATGATTACACATATAAAGGTAATACAGTGCAACTTAAAATAATGGCCTCTGCAAACCACAGTTGCCTAAGTTACAGGAATTACTTGTGTAATATCCCTGGCATCTTGCCCTGTTCTTCCCCCTAACCTGCCCCCCCCCCCAGGATAGGAAATTTGCTTAAATGGAAGAACATTCTAGACAGGAGTTAGCACACCCCAGCCTGCTGCCTATTTTGAAAATAAAGTTTTATTGGAACATAGCCATGCCCATTCGTTTATGTACTGTCTGTAAGTGCTTTCACCCTGCACAGCAGAATTGAGTAGTTACAACAAAAACCATATGGTCCCCAAACCCTAAAATATTTACTATCTGGCTCTTTAAGAAAAGGTTTGCCAAACCCCAGCCTAGACCCAAACAACTTGTGTTCTATAGTAAACGAGGTTAAATTAGAAACAAGTCCACTCACAGAAATCATTTCTAAATTTAAATATAGTAGAGAACTTTGTCATCTGCAAATGGCAAAAATCAATGTGTTCTGGAGGTGAAAATTTCAGTATTGGTTTTTAGCTCAAAGAGCTGACAAGAAGAAAAACAAACTACAGCATGCATTAATGGGGACATAGAGAGGAGGACAGATGAATATGGTCTTGCTCTAAAGTAATCAAATTAGCTACACGACAACAGAATTTAGTACATGAGCCTCTTTGCCCATTTAAAATGATTCCGTTTACAAGTCTTAAGTCCCGTCACACTCTTCAGGAACAAGTGTAACTGATTAGCTCTCCCACAACACAAAGTAGATCATATATGAAAACCAACTAGCCTACTTCAACTCTCAAAGAGGTAGTTTTACAATATATGCATCAAAATTAATCTCGAGAGAAATAAAGCTGTTGAGATTGGTATTCGCGTTTAAGAGACTGCTGACTGCTGAAACGGGAGTCAGGTTTTATACTCCCTTCAGGGAAGACAGAAGAGTCTGGGCTGAGTTTCTTAACCGCCCTAACTTCACTTCATCATACCTGAAGAGTATGCCACTCCCACTCGTCACGGAGGCTCACCACAGCAATGAGCTGGGGACCCTGTGTCTCTCTCCTGCTTCTGCCAGTATAAAACAATCACAGGTCTGAAGAATAAAGCCTGAATTCCTAGCCCCTCATGGCCCTCCCTGATTTGGCATCAAGCTTCTTTTCAGACTCTGCCTCAAACTATTTGCTTCAACTCACAAGGCACTTCTAAGCTTTCGACTTCTTATTTATCCAAGTCACACACAAGAATATCCTCCACTCTCCCCTCCTACCAAGGCTTTTCTTATGTATTCTTCAAAGAAGAACAAGAACTGGAACAAGAACTGTGCTGCGGAGTCTTTCTGGATATCTTAAGTTTGAAGTACTCTACTTCTTCTCAATAACTTATTTGTCACCTCTATTATTGCATTTTTATCACTCTGTCTTATTTTATAACGAGAGAGTAGACATTTGTTCCGGTAACTCCTATAACTCACTTTCCACTGAGTATGGTCATTCTGGTGTGGGGGGCAGGTACTATCTTATCTCCAGCACCTTCCACAGTGTAGTTTGATAAATATTGGTTGGCTTGACAAGACTAGCTGTAATATGCTTTTTAACTCCGCTCCACCCCTCTGCCTTGCCCTAAATAACCTATAATGACAATACCCGAAGGAAAGTCTCAATACAAAAAGTAGTCAAGAAAAGTTGCTTCAGTTAACATCAGGCCTAAGAAAGCTCTTCAAACTCTCCATCTGAAGTGTTTACGCCATAAAGAGTACACAAGTATAATGCCATGAGTGTGTAAGGGCCATGGACAAAGAGAGTTGGTACAGCATGATAGCCGATACTTGGGAGATTAGTAAGCACACAAAGCAAAATAAAAATCTACTTAGTAGCTAAAATCACTTGCAAGAAGGAAGTCAAAGCATGCAGACCTCAGAAGAAATCACCAGAGGTTCTCCAAGAGCTGGCAAATCCAATGAAACACAGGTCAGTCTTCCAACAGTACCAGCTACTGCAAGGCCACTACAATTTGTCCAGGCAGTTAAGGCCAGAAGGCGCTTCAAGTAGCTACATAAGCAGAGCAAAGCAAAATTTACGACATTGTGACAATTAGTTATTTCCACAACAAACCATCCTTCATAATTGGTTTAACTCTCTTCTCCCCCACCCCCCGGGATGGAAGACATTTTTACTATTAGGTAAAAATGTGTTTTAATTATAATTGACAAATTATAATGGTCAAAATTTAAATCATAGATCTCTTGGCCCTTTCTAAAACAACCACTGAGGCCCAAGATTACTCTTTAGACTGGGTTCTCTGCAACAAAAGCAATAGGTAGAATGAATAGATGAGGAAATCAACCTAAGGTTAATGGGGTAATCAGAAGAAAAATAAAAAAGTAGTATTCTATTCACCTCTAAGTGTTCTAGGAACTCCGAGAAAGCCTCCGCAGGCCAGAGAGCTGAAGAGGAGGAAGAGGATCCGACGAAGGACCTGCCTGCAGCTACAGCCGCACGTGAACAGCAGTTTTCAATGAAACAAAGTCGATACAGACAAAGCCAGAACATTAATATTTGGAGGGTAAGAAATCCTCCTGGTGACAGACAGGATGGACTAGAAGACGACTTAGGCCTACTTTCTTCCCTTCTTGGCTGTCAAAACAGTCATTTTCACTGTCACACACACACTAAAATTTTTAAGGTACTTTAGCTTTGTAGACACACATGAAAATTCCAACCTTTTCTGGGAAAATATATTCTCAAGTTGGAGAAGAAAAGGCAAATAATGTAGTAAAATACTCTTCTTCTTTGACACTTATTAGGACACTTGCTTTTAGTGTCTAAAGTGAAACTGCTTTTTTTTTTTTTTTTTTTTAAGAGAGAGAGAGAGAGAAAGAGAGACATTGAGTTGGGGAGAAGGGAGAGGAAAAGAGAGAGAGAGAGAATCTTAAGCAGGTTCCATGCTCAGCACAAAGCCTGACACAGGGCTCGATCCCACAACCCTGGGATCATGATCTGAGCCAAAATCAAGAGTCAGATGCTCAACCAACCAAGCTACCCAGGCACCCCATGAAACTGCTTCTTTAAAATGAGAGAGAATAGGGGCACCTGGCTAGCTCAGTCAGTGGGGCATGCCGCCCTTGATCTCAGGGTTGTGAGTTTGAGCCCTAGGCTGGGGGTAGAGATTACTGTAAAAAATCTTTTTTTTTATTAAAAAATAAAATAAAATGAGAGAATATTTGAAACCAGTGACTGCAAGTGAGGGGTAGACGTGACAGCAAGGGGGTACATCAGAAATTTTTATCTCTACTGGCATGTTTTAGTTCATAACCTGGGAGCAGTGAACATAGGTGTTCATTATGTTATTCTTTGTCTTTTGGTAAGTATTTCATAAAATGTTTGAAAAAAATCAAAGAAGAAATGAACAAAGTAGAATTAAGAGGCAAATTTAATACACTAAGGACATTCATATGGAGTAAGGCAGCAGCTAATGGCAAATAGATTGTAACTCAACAGCTCCATTATCCTCTGGTTAATATCTTAAGGGTACCACTTCTATTAAAATGAGAGAAGGAGGGGTGCCTGGGTGGCTGCTCAGTCAGTTAAGCATCCGACTTCGTCTCAGGTCATCATCTCATGGTTCTTGGGTTCGAGCCCCATGCTGGGCTCTGTGCTGAGAGCCCAGAGCCTGGAGCCTGCTTCCGATTCTGTGTCTCCCTCTCTCTCTGCCCCTCCCTCGCTCACACTCTGTCTCTCCTTCTCTCTCAAAAATATCTCTGCCCCTCCCCCGCTCACACTCTGTCTCCTTCTCTCTCAAAAATAAACGTTAAAATTTTTTTTTAAATGAAAGAAGGAAGAAAAATTTTACACATAAAGGAAATTCATTTGATTACTTAGGAAAGGAAAGTGACAGCAAACAAACACTGTAGTCTCTGGAAGAGAAAACAGTTAACAGGGATCTGAAACTCATTTTTTCTCTTCCGTAGGCTACAGACAGTTAAGTGTTGGTAATACCATTTTCTAACTGGCCACTCTTCTCAAAACCAATGGGATTTGAAATAGGGTAGCACTATGCCTGAAGAGACATTCTGTAGCCTCACTATCTTCTAATGTGGCACTGTGCCAGCCATGTCCACTTGATATACCTAGTCGACTGGACTTCTAAGGCAAGACTTCATTCTTTATTTTTTAAAAAATTTTTAATAATGTTTATTTATTTTTGAGAGACAGAGAGACAGAGGGTGAATGGGGAAGGGGAAGAGAGAGAAGGAGACACAGAATCCAAAGCAGGCTCCAAGCTCTGAGCTGCCAGCACAGCGCCTGATGCGGGGCTCGAACCCACGAACCGCGAGATCACGACCTGAGCCGAAGTCGGCCGCTTAACGGGCTGAGCCAGCCAGGCTTCCCAAAACTTCACTCGTTAAAAAAGAAATACTGTTTCTGAGCTAGATGAAAGAAGCATTCTACACAGTCATAAACGAGAATAGCTTCTAACCTAACAATATATACTTAGCTTTAAGACAAAAATTAGTATTTCTTACACCTTTACGGGAACTCCAAGGATTATTAACAACCAGTACGAAAAGAATCTCTCAAGGAGGAGACTAATCACAAAAAATGAGAAAAAGGGAGAATATAAACAAGACTTGTAGAGATCTAAACCTGCGCTGTCCGATGCAATACCAGTAATCACATGTGATTAACTAAATTTAAAGGTAATCTAAATAAAATCGAATAAGATTTGAAATTCAGATTTGAGAGGAGCTTCTCTGAAGTGATACTTCCTTGACATGATAAAGAGCGTTTATGAAAAATACACAGCTAAAATCATAGGCACTGGAGAAAGGCTGAAAACTTTCCCTCCAAGATAAGAACAAAACAAGGATGCCCACTTCACCACTGCTATTCAACATTATCCTGGAAGTTCTAGCCAGAACAACTGGACAGGGAGAAGTAAAACCAACTCTATTTGTAGATGACAAGATCCTATATATAGAAAAACCAAAGAATCTACAAGAAACCTACTAGAGCTAATAAACAAATTGAGTAAAGACACAGGGCACAAAATCAACAAGAATCAGTTTTGTTTCTACACACCAACAATAAACAACCTGAAAAATAAATTACAAAAGCAATTCCATTTACAATAGCGTCTAAAAGAATAAAGTACTTAGGAATAAATTTAGCCGTGAAGGTGAAAGATTTGTCCAATGACAATGATAAAATGTTGCTGGAAGAAATTAAGAAGAACTGAAAAATGGAAAGACATCTCGTGTTCATGGATAGGAAGACTTAATATTGTTAAGATGTCAATATTATCCAAAGTGATCTAAAAATTCAATGCAACTGCTATCAAAATTCCAACAGCCTTTCGGGGTGCCTAGGTGGCTCAGTTAAGCATCCGACTCTTTTTTTTTTTTTTATGTTTTATTTATTTTTGAGAAAGAGAGAGACAAGGAGCGAGCAGGGGAGGGGCAGAGAGAGAGAGAGAGAGGGAGACAGAGAATCTGAAGCAGGCTCCATGCTCTGAGATGTCAGCACAGAGAACTTGAACATATATTCCTCCACAGAAGATATACAAATGCCCAATAAACACAGGAAAAGATGCTCAACATTATTGGTCATTAGGGAAATACAAATTGAAACCACAAAGGGATCATGACCTGAGCTAAAGTCAGATGTTTAACTGACTGAGCCACCCAGGCGCCTCATCCGACCTCAATTTTGGTTCAGGTCATGATATCATGGTTTGTAGGATCGATGGAGCCTGGTGCCTGGCTCTGCTGACAAAGCGAAGCCTGCTTGGGATTCTCTCTGTCCCTCTCTTGGTCCCTCCCCTACTTGTGCATATGCACTCTCTCTCTCTCAAAATAAATACATTAACATTAAAAATATATATTAAAAAATTCCAACAGCCTTTCCTGTAGAAATGGAAAAGCCCATCTTCAAATTCATACGGGATAACAAAAGAGCTTGAAAAGCCAAAAAACAAAACACAAACAAAAACTGCCAGCCATTTAATTAACAATGAGAACAAAGTTGAAGGACTCACACTTCCTGAATTCAATGCTTATTATTAAGCCATAGGAATCAAAGCCGTGTGGTATTGTTATATAAGCATAGACATACAGACAAATGGAATAGAATTAGCCCTTGACAGAAATGCCAGGCCCATTCAGTGGGGAAAGGATAGTCTCTTCAACAAATGGTGCTGGGACAACTGGGTTTCCATATGCAAAAGAACAAGTTGGACCTCAAACCTGACATCATATACAAAAATTTACTCAAAATGGATCAAAGACCTAGGTATGAGAGATAATAAACCCATACAATTCTTAGTAGAAAACCAGTAAACCTTCACAACCTTGAATTTGGTAATACATTCTTAGATATGATATAAGCAACAACAACAAAAAAAGAGATGAATGGAACTTCATTAGAATCAAAACTAATGCAACTAATGCAATTAGAATGCATCAAAGGACATTATCAATAGGGGTGCCTGGGTGGCTCAGTCGGTTGAGCGTCCAACTTGGGCTTAGGTCATGACCTCACGGCTCGTGGGTTTGAGCCCCACATCAAGCTCTGTGCTGACAGCTCAGAGCCTGGAACCTGCTTCAGATTCTGTGTCTCCCTCTCTCTATCTCTCCCCCTCCCTGGTTGATGCTCTCTCTCAAAAGTAAATAAACATTTAAAAAAAACTTTTTTTAAAGAAATTATCAAGAACGTTAACAGACCACCCACAGAATGGAAGAAAATATTTGCAAATCACGTATCTAATGAAGGTTTAATATCCAGAATATACAAAGAACTAAAAACTCAACAACGAAAAGACAACCCAATTAAGATATGGGTAAAGAACTTGAACAGACATTCCTCCACAGAAGATATACAAATGGCCACTACACACAGGAAAAGATGCTCAACATTATTGGTCATTAGGGAAATACAAATTAAAACCACAAAGAGACACCACTTCATACCTATGAGGATGGTTCTAATTAAAAAAAAAAAAAGAATAAGTGTTGGTGAAGACGTGGAGAAATTGGTCCTACATTACTGGTAGGCATGTAAAATGGTACAGTTACTGTGGAAAACAGTTGGGTGGCTCCTCAAAAAACTAAATGTAGAATTACCACAAGACCCAACAATTCCATGCCTAGATATATATACCCAAAAGAAACTGAAAGCAGGGCCTCAAACAGAGAGTTATATGCCAATGTTCATTGCAGCACTATTCACAATTGCCAGAGGTGGAAATAACCCAAGTGTCAATGAAGAAATGAGTGTATGAACACAATGTGGCACACACATACAAGGGAATACACATAAAAGGAATGGGGTCCTGATTGCATGCTACAGCATAGATGAACCTTGAAAACATTATGGCCAAGGGAAATAATCAAGAAACAAAAGAACAAATATTATGTGATTCCACTTGTATGAAATATCTAGAAGAAGCAAATTGAGGAAGTTGAAGAGGGGAAACCAGAGGCTGTGGGAAGGAAGAATGGAAGAGTTATTGTTCAATGGGTACAAAGTGTCTGTTTGGGGTGATGAAAATGTTCTGGAAATAAGATAGTGGTGATGGTTGCACAACGTTGTAAGTGTGATTAGTGCCAGTGGACTGTGTATTTAAAAAGGGTTAGGATGGTAAATTTTATGTTATGTGTATTTTACCACGATAAGAAAAAGACACAATGGCAAATTTTATGTTAATACCTTTTACCACAAAAATATTTTTAATTCAGGTTCTAAGTTTCACTAGCCACATTTTAAGTCCTCCATAGCCACATGTTGCTGGTGGCTACCAGCCCCCATGGTGCACACAGCACAAGAGAAAACATTCGCAACACTACAGACACTTCTATTAGATAGCTCTTATCTAGAAGCTAAAACCACCAGTTTTTTTTTTTTAATTTTTAATGTTTATTTTTTTTGAGACAGAGAGAGAGAGAGAGAGAGAGAGAGAGAGAGGGAGAGAGCGAGCGAGCAGGAGAGGGTTGGAGAGAGAGGGAGACACAAAATCCAAAGTAGTTGTCAGCATAGAGCCAGACACGGGGCTCAAACTTGTGAACTGCA
This sequence comes from Cryptoprocta ferox, assembly GCA_028646485.1. Taxonomy (NCBI): domain Eukaryota; kingdom Metazoa; phylum Chordata; class Mammalia; order Carnivora; family Eupleridae; genus Cryptoprocta; species Cryptoprocta ferox. The sequence continues at coordinate 110,423,046 of CM053577.1, forward strand.
AGATCATGAGCTGAGCTGAAGTCAGCCGCTTAAGAGACTGAGCCACCCACAAGCCCCTAAAACCACCAGTTGTAGATGAGAATAATACGATTAATATGTGAGGAAAATAGGGAGAAAACTGCATTCAAATAGAGAGCAGCTCTAGAAGCTGCCTCAGCATTCAGTTGCATTTAAAAATCATTAATAGAAAGTGGCTGCATGTCTTGCTGGGGCAAAGGAAGATTGTATGGGGCCAGCACATTCTCCAAAGGTTTTATAAAGAGAAGTTCTAGAAATGTGGGGAATTGGCAACAAATAAAATAAAGAAACTGTGACCTGAGTCATAAGTAATAGTTTTGGAGCTACCTTCTCTGGGTCTTGGTTTCCTCACATGTATAAAAAACAGGGGGTTCCATTAGATGTTTTCTAATATCCTTCTAGGCCCCCAAGCAGATAAGTCTAAATTCTTAACTTTCTGATCTCATCGGTACGTTTAAAAAAAAATGAGGGGACGCCAGGGTGGCTCAGTCGGTTGAGTGTCCAACTCTTGATTTCGGCTCAGGTCGTGATCTCACGGCTCATGGGATCAAGCCCTGTGCTGGGCTCTGTGCTGACAGCGTGGAGCCTGCTTGGGATTCTCTCTCCCTCCCTTAATCTCTCTCTCTCTCAAAGTAAATAAATAAACTTTTTAAAAAATGAGGAAAGACTACCTAATTTTTTTAGGATCGCCTGAAAGATTAAAAGCAAAATTCAACTGGGCTAAACTCTAGTTGTACTCAACACCCAGCTGCACATTAGCAACAACTAGGGACGTAAAACATATGTCAAAGCCTGTGCTTTGACCCCACAGCAGCTGAAGTTGAGTCTGTGGGGTGGTGCCCAGGCACTTGGGAGTTTTCAAAAGCTCCCCAAAGTATTCTGATGAAAACAAGAGTTAAGAACCACTATGCTAGAATATACACAATTGTACACTCTGGCAAGGAAAAGTAATAGGAAACATTTTCCTCTCTCCTTGTCAGGCCACCAAAGCTCCATCCACATAGCTGCCAACTGACAGGTTGGGGATTATATATACTACAAATACAAATCCCCTGATTTTGACTTTTATGATGCAGGAGAATATCTGTCTGAAAAAGAGCCAAGTACAGAAGAAATGGTATATGATTAAAACAGGAATTTTGAAATGAATTTTCATGTATTAAAAAAAAGCCCATGGTAAAAAGCCTAAATGCTAGGTTTTCTACCGAAAGCTCACTTCTAGAAGGAAAAGAAGTATGCATAAAAAGGGAAGACTTCTGGGGCGCCTGGGTGACTCAACCGGTTAAATGTCCAACACTTGATTTCAGCTCAGATCATGATCTCACAGTCGTGAGATGGAGCCCCACACCGCGCTCTGCACTGACAGCATGGAGCCTGCTTAGGATTCTCCCTCCCTCTGCTCCTACCCCCACTTGCACGCATGTGTACACACTTTGTCTCTCTGTCTCTGTCTCTAAAATAAGAAAAAATAAAGGGAAAATGTGTTACAGGTTGAAAGTTAGCATACTAAAAGAGTCAAGCCATCAGGGAGTAAGTAGGCAGCTGTCTGTGAGATAAAACCATAGGGCACATTGCTTTAAAACCTTTCTACCAGTAGCCCACCAAGGGGATCCTTCCTTTACTACTTGTCACAAAATTTAAATAAAACAAAACAAAAAAAAAACTTTTAATGATTCATAGGTAGACAGTAAAGTGGGAAGGTAAAGGGAAAAATGGTTTCCCAAGAGTCAGTAATGAAAATGATGGCTAACATTTCCTGCCATGCTCTAAGTACTTCCCAGATACTGTCTCACTGAATTCTCACAACCACCTTGTAAAGGACATACTATTAGCATTTTATGGTTAAGGAAATCGAGAGTAAGAGGTTAGAAAACACACAGCTGGGAGTAGAAGAGGCAGGATCTGAACACAGGAAGTCTGATTCCAGAGTATGTGTTCTCAACCAGTACCCCCTACTGTCTCTCTCCACCACTCTGCGTGTCGATGATGGCATGCGTGTCCACAGCTGACCGAAGGTAGAGGGAGACACAGATAATTAAGATAATAAAGGGGAGGGAGGAACAGAGAAATACATCAGAGTAGTGTGCTTGGGAAGAGAGACATTAGTCTGTCTCTGGATGGGGACTCTGAGCTGAGTCCCTCAGGAAAAGGGAATTACAAATTTCCCTAATTCTCCTAGCCTGGACTATAATGTATAAACCACATTTCTAAGACACAGACGTAGGTGAATGAAGCAAAGGACAAAGGAGAAACACTAGGTATTTAAACTAAGTCTGGGGAGGAGAAGCAATAAGGTGAGCTCAGTAAAGGGAGACAGAACTGTATCAGTGCAGAAACAGCCACAGGGAAATATACAACTTCGCCTGAGGGACAGAACCTTTTCGGTTCATTAGGAAAGTACATTTTCTTTAGCAGAAGATAGTTAGAACATGTGGAGAGTTAAGATGAATGTCACAGTCACCACAGAAGTATATCCCAAACCGTAAGCAAGCAAACTGATATTCTGATATAAACTCAATGAGTCTGCTTCGGTGAGGGGCTGCTAAAACAGCTTGTAAGTCTCTGAGCACGATAGAATACTTTCATAGCATGACTGCCGCACTTTTAAAGCCCAACCAAACCCACTATGGGCTAGTCAGATGAAGTTTACAAAAATCTTCCAACCTAATTCTAGACATGTATTTCAACATTCTTTCTCACCTGAACATCTTCCCCAAGTGAAAGTAATGGGAGTTCCAACAAACCACATTTGGATGGTATTATTTCTAAAGCATGAAATGGCCATGCAGCAGATAGTAAGGGGCCTAAAATAAAAGGGCCACGGTAAACCATGAGGAAGACAATAAATCTGTAAGTAAATTAAGGTTTGGCTATAATCTAGGATAAAAACAAAATTGTGCTGGAAAAAAAAAAGGGCACATGTCAGGACGACCTTATCATGTCTTCCTTTTATTATTTGTTGCTTAACAACAAATTAAAAATAAAAATTAAAAAATAAAAGTAAAAAGAATCAGCAGGTACATCATTATAGGGACAAAATATCATCTTTTTAACATGTAAATCAAACATAAAAGCTAAAGACACCACTGATTTATAAGTGGGTATCTTGTGCTCAGTGAGTGTTTGTACAAGTAGACTAAACCAGTCATTGAGATCGGGAGCTTCTCAGGAAAACGCTCAGGTGGCAGAACTGCTGTGGGAAGATTAATGCAATAACGAGCTCCCTGCAAAAGATGAGATGTGAAAGATATAAAGAGTTCCCCAGCTTATGAGGAATTTTTCCAACTCACACAAGTTAAATTGAAGGCACTTTGTTGGCAAGGCCAGCCAGAGGGCAGATCTCATAACGCACGTCTGAACTATATAAGCAAATAACTGAGAGCCTTCCCTTAGAGATAGGTAAAAGCCATATACTTCCATGGATGCTGGAATACAGATAAGAAACAAGAATCCAAAACTTTTTAAAGGATACGGTCTGTACCAGGAAACAACGTTCTTCCAGTCAACAGCTCGGCCATTATGCATCCCACTGACCAAATATCAACTGGCAAAATTAAAGAGAAAAAGGCATACAATGTCACTGTTATCACACATGATCACAAATGAAACTAGAACTAGAAGTGAAATACTCAAATTAATATTTAAGACATTTGAAGTCCACAATTCATGCTCCTCTTTATGGAAGTCAGCTTATTAAGACCTTCACCCCACTAAAGGGCTTCATAGGTGGGATGTCAAAATATAGTTAAGGCAGAAATAAGTCTTAACTTATTCTCACAGAGGGGTAGAGATTCTTATTGGTGGAAATAGTGGATTCTCCCAAGTAATGTTGAGAGGTTAAAATTATGAACTCATTGTCTTCAGGTAGAAGTACTCACACAATATGTTGGAAATCTAAATAAATAAAAACTCAACTGCTAAATCATAAAGTTTGAAACCTGTGTACAACCCGCCCGCCCTTCTCTATCTGAGCAACTGAAATATTTTCTGTTGACTTTAAAAGGATTACTGATGGAAAAAAAAAGATGCTTCCTTCCATTGCCACCACCACCTCCACTTTTGAGAGTACCAAATACACCCAACATGGTGACTGAGAGGTGCTAAGTAACCAATAAAAGCAGTACCTGTCTGGTTGTAATGCATCCAGTTCAGCATGATCTCGGGAGCCCTGTACCACCTAGTGGCCACATAGCCTGTCATTTCATCATCTGTGTGTCGAGCCAGCCCAAAATCTAAGATCTAAGAGAGAGAAGAGAAATCAGCCACTGGAACAGTCAAGCTCCCAAGACTTGTAAGGCAGGAGGGAAAAAACTCTAGTGCCTCAGAAAAAGGAAGAACAATACAGCACTTTCATAAACATACTTCCAAGTCTATGCTTGGAATGCATGATAAACACAGCAAGAACTTTAAAAAATGAAATTACAAAAAGCAAAACAAAAAAGCTACTCCTCGGCATTTACCCAAGAGCAATGAAAACGTACAACCACACAAAGGCTTGCATATGAATATTCATAGCAGCTTTGCACAGCTCCAAACTGGAATTGAAGCAAAGGTCTATCAACAGGTAGATGGATAGACAAATTGTGGCATATTCATAAAATGGATACTATTGAGCAATAAAAAGGAATGAACTACTGATATAATACAGACAGATCTCAAAAATATTATACTGAGCAAAAGTCAGATACACACACACAAATACTGTATGATTCCATTTATGTGAAATTCCAGAAAAAATAAATCTATTCTACAGTGTCGACAAGCAGATCAGTGGTCCAGGATTAGGGGCAGAGGGATGGGGACTGGCAAGGAAGGAGCACAGGCAACTTTTTAAAGTGATAAAGTATTATTTTAATTGTGCTGGTGGTTAAATGGATATATAAATTTGTCAAGTGTACACTTAAAATGATGCTTTTTATTATATTTAATTATGTTTAAAAGACTGATTAAAAATGAGAAAAAAATTATTCCAAAGTTGCTTGCTCTCTATATTTATCTTCTATTTGAATTATTTTGAATGAGTGGCTTTTGCCATTCTTCTCTTAGGGAACTAATCTAGTAATTATCTCTTCAGGATTTTGCTTACTTAATATTCAGACTATAATTTTCCTTTATTATAACTAATAAATTAAATTTCTAATGTAACTTTATTTTAGAATGAAAATAAGACACTTGATGCCACCTTCAGTGTTCTTTAAACTGAAACTTACTAAGTCTGTGATTCAAATTCCAAACTCTGATATTTCTACGGAAAATGTGAGTTTTCAGGTAAAAGTCATGATTTTATGAACCCATTTACCACATAAGTCCACCTGGTTAGTCAAACGTATAATTACAAGTGGAAACAAACAAGTCCCACTGTCTCTTCATCTTACCTTCAGCTCACAGTCTTCATTCACAGCTAGATTACTAGGTTTCAGGTCCTAGGAAGCAAGTCCAAAGAGGACATGATCAACTCTATGTATTCATGGTAGGTTTTCTCCCCACAGGAAATGATGAAGATCCAAACATAAAGGTAAGACTTTATCCAGCTATAAATGATCTCCATCTATAGTCAGTCACTACCTAGTCCTAATTAGCCTTAAATAGCTAAAAACTATACATATTCTTTCTTTAATCAGTTTAAATTTAAAGTTATAATCAATAGTTCAAAGACTAAAGTAAGTTTAGATTAGGATCTTGGCCACATGCCAGTCCTTTCCAACTTCAGCACCCCCCCCCCCAAATAATTCAATCAAAATCACAATACATTACCCTGTGAATTATGTCAGCTGAATGTATATACTGTGAAAAAGAAAAAAATCAGTTAAATCAAAAAGTTATCTCCAACCTCTTATGGCCGTATGCCATCGTTGAAGTATATTTTCATGAATCAGTAAGAACTACTAGTATTAATATAGTGGCATTAGAAATGAGAACAATTATCAGAAATCTGAACATTTATCATAACTATGATTTCTATACCATTAACTCTACTCCTAGAGTTGAAATAGGAGTGAAACAGCTTTCAACCTGTTTTCTGGCTAGTGCTCTGGAGCTCACTACGGACTCAAAGCTGCCAGATGTCAATGTCAAAGGTGCTTTAATTTTAAAACATTACTTATCTGCCCTTCCCACAAATAAATTAGCCTCCTAGAGGAGGTTTTTAAAGTTTCAACATAACTCTGACCAGACGTTAGATTAGATCAAGAGATTATTACAACTCTTTAGATGTAAGAATGAAGAGTCCTGAGCTCTCAGACATACCTACTGAAATATCTATTACGGGTGGAGTGATATGATGTCTGGACTTGTCTTAAAATAATCCAGGGCTTGGGGATACAAAAGAAACAAGATTGGCCATATGTTGGTAGCTGTGGTCACTGAGTACACACGGGGTTCATTACACTATAATTGTACTTGTGATTTTGTGTTTGAAATTTTCCACAAAAAAGCAGTTTATTTTCTTTTTCTTCTTCTTCTTCTTCTTCTTCTTCTTCTTCTTCTTTTTTCTCTTAAACCCTGAAATGGAGAAAGGGAGACTATACCTTGAGACCTCGGAGAATCTGGTAGATAAGGAACTGAACATGGTCATCTGTAAGCTTCTGACATTTCACAATGTTGTTCAGGTCTGCTCCCATGAGATGGGTCACCAGATACCTAGAAATTAACAGAGAGTTACACAATAATCCAGAAACCCTATGAAACCTCTTATCTTCATAAGACTTCTAGAGGTTTTTAAGAAAAGGCAATTACCTAAAAGGCAATCTACTGACTAGAAGATATCTGCAAATGATATATCTGATAAAGGGTTAGTATCTAAAATATATAAAACACTGATATAACCCAAAAAGCAAATAATCCAATTAAAAAATGGGCAGAAGACATGAACAGACATTTCCCCAATGAAGACATACAGATGGCCAACAGACACATGAAAAGATGTTCAACATCACTCATCATCGGGAAAATGAAAATCAAAATCACAATGAGATACCACCTCACACTTGTGTGGCTGAAATGGCTGAAATAAAAAACTCAAGAAACAAGTGTTGGTTAGGACGTGGAGAAAAAGGAACCCTCATGCACTATTGGTAGGAATGCAAACTGGCACAGCTGCTGTGGAAAACAGTATGGAGGTTCCTCAAAAAATTAAAAATAGAACTACCCTACGATCCCGTAATCACACTATTGGGTATTTACCCTCAAAATACAAAAACGCTAATTCAAAAGGATACATACACCCCTCTGTTTACAGCAGCATTATTTACAATAGCCAAGGTGTTGAAGCAATCCAAGTGGTCATCAACTGATGAATAGATAAAGAAGATGTGGTATATACACAGTGCAATGACACGGATAGAGCTAGAAAGTATAATGCTGAGCAAAATAAGTCCGTCAGAGAGAGACAAATACCATATAATTTCACTCATAGGTGGAACTTAAGAAAACAAATGAACAAAGGAAAGAGAGAGAGAGAGAGAGAGAGAACCAAGAAACAGACTCTTAACTACAGAGAACAGACTGATGGTTACTAGAGGGGAGGTGGGCAGGGGGATAGGTGAAATAGGTGATCGGGATAAGAATACAGTTATCATGATGAAAAAAAGAAAAGAGAAGAGAACAGAAGGGAAGGCAAGGCAAGGAAAGGGAAGGAAAAGGAGGGGGAAGGAAGGGAAGGGAGAGGAGGGGAGGGGAGGCCACACAGTAAGTGCGGCAGTGACAGCTGAAACCCTAGTAACTACTCATGTGGGGCTCATTTTTAACACCCCATCCTAACTTTACCACATGCCATCTATTTTTCTAAAACTTTCTACACTCCTTCTCACTAGATGTATCTTTCCCTAGGTTCTCTGAAGAAAGAGACAAGAAAAAAGCAAAGATGAAGATCAGAATGATATATGTGTTAGTATCAGTTTTTTTTTAAAAAAGTTGTGTGAGAAATATACAGTGCAACTAAATACATGGCCATGATAAAGTATCTTGATTTTGAAATCTATCATTGTTATTTTCACCTCATTATAAACCAAGCTGTAGGCTCTAAAATAGGATTTATCTTTAAATTTTCAAATACAGTTCTCCTTTTTCAGGATTCACTGGTAAAAGGATATTGTTCACTGACAAAATCCCTGCATTTACTTTAAAGGAAGGAGGAATATTATCTATAAGCAAAATGGGGCATTCCAGAACCTCTCCTCACAGGTGTGGTGCTGGTTATTAACCTTACGTGGTAAGATTAGGGAAATGATTACATTCAAGTCCAACAGGTTCACCACAAATATTCTAGACGCAATGCCTTACCCACTCATTACTGTATTATACAGCATAAAAACCAGATCTGTAGTAAAAAGGCTGAATTTTTAAAAATCAAGTTAGGTTTCATCTACTGTGTAAGAATCACTACTTGTTCCTGAGGCTGAATAAAAATGCATACCAGCTGAGCTGTTACAAATGCTGATTTCATTTCATTTCTATTTTTATATTTTATAAATTTGGGGGGGAAAGACACCAGACCAGCAAATTGAAATCTATCAATGTAGTATATAAATGTGCGCGTGATCTCTCTTCACACACACACACACACACACACACACACACACACACACACACTATATTATTACTTTCTTTCCTTAAAGAGGAATTGAATTTTTTTCCTGTTTTGTGATTTCCCTTTTGGGCTGATATGGTCAGTTCCCAATTTCACAAAGATCAAAAGAATTTAGCCTAGATGTAAAAGTAAGATTTTAGCATTTCATATTTTTAAAGGTTGCACAATTACAAGTCCTTGAGGAAAGGGCAGACTCTAAATATAATTTAAAGAGTAAATTGGACTTTTTGAAAGGTTTCATAAAGGTAGTTCTCTTTTAAGAGATGTTCTAAGTTCAACACAACATAACCAAATGTAGTCAGTGCTTGTTCTGTGTTGAGCATTATCATGCCGGTGTCTCATGCATTCTTCCTTGCAACTCTGTAAAGTAAGTCCCATTAGCCTTCCCATTTCACGGATGAGGAAACAGAGACAGAACAAGCATATGTAACTTGCTCAAGGTTAAAAGAGTGATATCAAGGGTTGAATCAAAAACTGTTTGCTCTTAGGACCATGGTCTTTTTTTTTTTTAATGCTTATTTTTGAGAGAGAGACAGAGCACAAGCAGGGAGGGGCAGGGGGGCAGAGAGAGAGGGAGACACAGAATCTGAAGCAGGCTCCAGGCTCTGAGCTGTTAGCACTGCGGGGCTCGAACCCACGAACTGTGAGATCATGACCTGAGCTGAAGTCAGATGCTTAACCGACTGAGCCACCCAGGCGCCCCAGGACCGTGGTCTTAATCACAGCACATACTGCCTCCAAATTCTTCCAGCTGACTTCAAGTTGAAGTCAAAAGAATGATCTTCTCAAAAAAAAAAAAAAGGTTTTCTAAGTGTCACAATAATCAAGGAAGCAGTATCTCCAGGTAATTTCCATAATAATTCTCAATACTTCTTATCAGATTTAATCCTTCCGAAAGAAGAAGGCTGGCAAAAGCCTAGCAATATTCCATCTTAATCACAGTCACTATATATTTTTTTAGCCCCAACTAACACATAATCTGACAAATATGAGAATGTTATCAATAACTGGTTGATATTTTGAAATCAGGACTTCTCCCAGAAGATCTAGTATAATGGTTGCCATACCCATTAATATCAATGATGACAAACTACAAGGCTCAGATTAAGGAAGAGAGAACCCAATTTCTATTTTATAAGTGTTTTACAAAGAATTATGTTTTATGACTTTGGATTGTAAAAGGATTATTCTCTTATAAAAATAATTTTAAGGAGAAAAGGTAAGCAAAGAGAACACTGTTCTACATGATTCCGCTTAGAATCTATCTTAATTGCTCTTGAAATAAAACCTAAAAATCTTAACTCTCTAATATGTCTGTTCTAGTTCACAAAGAGGTTAAGCAGTATTACCAATGCAACCATAGTCATTTCAAGTGTAACTATGGTGTTTAAATGGTTACCAGTGACTTAAGAAATCCTATACAGCCAGATGACCAGTGAGTGCACAGCCTGAGAAAGAGCATGCTTTTAATTAGAATATTCCACCATTGTCCCCAACAGAGATCACATCTATTTTATCACTAAAATTTCCAGACAGAGAATGAGACTGTCAAAACATTAGATTAATCAGTCTATACAGTAATAACTATTGCACATTGCTGCCAGGCTACAATTAAGTAAACTAAAAAGCATTCGTGGCTGAAATGTCTTGTGGGAACTAACCTAATCACTGTATGTTGTTTCCACAAACCCCAAAGACCAATCCACAGCAACCAATTGTCAAATTCCAGCTCGTCATATACAGAAAGGTTTCCAAAATAAATCTTCCAACAGTGGACAAAAGCAAGCATCATGCAAAGTTACTGAATGTTTATGGAAGAGGTATGAACTTTTAAAACAGTGAACAAGGGAGGGAGAAGAAAATGTAGATGAACACATTTTAAATAAGTCTATTCCAAAAGGAGCATCCATGGATAACCACATTTCTGCGGCATTTGTCTCCGGAAAGCAAATTTAGTTACATTTTAGTAAAGACATAACTACTATTGTCAGTGTTCATACTACCTCAAATAAATTAAACAGGGGTTTGACTTGAGAAAGCTGGAATGCTATCTAGTTCTGTCATCTTTTTCCCCCTCCTTGTTTATTTTTAAGCTAGAAAGGAAAATTAAATGTAGAACAATTATGATGGACTTTTCAAAGAAATTAACTACCATAGACTTGGGGCCCAAGTCTAGTCTGGATTCCAAAATACATGGTTTCCTCAACCCTAATTGGACAAAGAAATAAGTCGAAAGGTTTTTTTTTTTCCCAGAAAAGGAACATTTGACAAAATTAAAAACATTCATTTAGGGTAAGAGATATTTTTCCTCAAATAACAAGTAAGATGAGCTATAGCTACCCTATTTCAATAATTTATAATTCAGCCAGTCACAAAGAATGAGGACCATAAAACCATTTCTCTCTTTAAATAAAAACCTGGGGGACAAAGTGGTATTGACATGGAAAAAATATGATGAATCTTAAATTCAAATGACAAGTTCCTTTTGGGTAGAGGGTGAGACAGGGACACAACACAACCTTAGACTGAACAATCTGTAAAGACACTGATAAAGTGACTTCACAGATGAAGATAGACAATGTGCTCTTGAACTTATAAGGGACCCCCTGCATGTGACAGGGAAAGGAAAGAACATATTTTAGCGTCATATGCAGTTGCATTTAAACCTAAACAAAGGCTATCGAGATGAATATTTGAGCAGTTCTCCATGGTAACTTTAATGAGTCTACATTTCAGCTCTGTGTCCTCAACACCCTCTATCTACAGCTCAAAATGCCCCCTGCTTAACAGTGGTTAACCACATCCAGAAGGTCCTGGAAGAGGTCTGCTGGGCAGCAGGGTCGCTGCTGTTGATAAGAGGCCTCTTGTTGGACTGGAGACCAGGAGCCGAAATAATGACCGGAAACAAAAATCCACTGGTGTGTCAGCCAAGCAGGATGCTTGACCAGTCAGCTTCATCCCTCCCTGGTGAACTGTTGAGGGCTCCAGATCACAGCTGCAGGCCACTAGAGCAGACAGGTAATGTAGGACACAATGACCAGGCCTATGATGGCAAAGGACATCAGGATGAAAGTATCCAGCATTATGGAGTCCTTGGCAGAAGAGGCCTCTGGATTCTGGGCAAATGTGAGCTGTGAGCATAGAGGTTGCAGCCAGTTGAAAGACATGGGCCCCTCTTTTCCCTTCCCTAGTTCTTCCATCTTTAAAGATGAATTAAGTAAATAGGACTTTATTAGTCTAAAGATTGAAAAGACAATCTCATGGCCTGATTCAAATCTTGTTCTTCACTTTTCTTGGAAGATGGTCTCCTTTAACTTTCATCAAACGTAAGGAGCACAAATCACCATTTCTCAAAATGATCATAAGTAAAGTCTACTGTACCGGCAAAAAGGCAGAACTCTACATTAAGAGTTTTTCAGTCCTCTAGACAGTGTCCCATTTTAGAACTTCACTCATTAAGCACTTCTTATATAACACCCATTGTCAAGACTCCTCCCCTTCCCCCCTTCCACCTTTCTTTTTAAAGCATGATACAATCAGAAAAAAACCTACATAGAAAAAAAATCTCTCTTATATCTACAGATTGGCATATCTACTACTTTTAGCCCTATTTGATAAAGCAATCATCACAAGGCAAAAAAAAAAAAAGTCCATATTTAAACAAAGTATTTAAAATAATCACAGGGATTGACAATTTGTAACCACAAGCCTCTGAAATATATCCAGTGATCCTTGGGACTCACTACAGTCTATTTGCAACACAGCAGCAGAGTACTTTTTTAAAGATAAAAACCAGATCATATCACTTCTCTCCTTTTCATTTAGAATAAAGATAAAAATCCCCTCAATGGCCGATAAAGCCTTCTAATCCAGTACCTGTTCCCAATTATCTCTCTGACCTCATCATCTACTTCTCTCCCCTGTTCCATTCAGCTCCACACTGGCCTCCTTTACTCCAGCCACAGAGACCCCTTGCTGCAATTCCAATTCAGCATGGACTCTCCTGTCTCAGGATCTTTGCACTGGCTGCTCTTTCTGCTTAGAATGCTCTTCTGCCTGGAATGTTCTCCCCTCAGAATATCCATGAGTCTAATTCCTCTACTTCTTCAAATATTTGCTCCAAAATTCACCTCCTCAATGAGAAGGCCACTGCCCACCCCATTTAAAACTACATCTCACACCCTGCCCTCACACCTAATTCCCTTCCCTATGCTACCTTTTCTTTTTGTCCATAGCATTATTGTCTGCTGATACACTAAATTTTTTAATGCTCATTGTTTATTGTTATCTATCTGTATCTGTATATTGTATATCTATCTGTTCTCAAGGAGGACAAAATTACTTTTGTCCCCTGTAGTATCTAAAGAAACTAGAACAGTATCTGGTCGATAGTAGGCAATTACTACTGAACAGAATCTAATGACCCAGGACAACGCATACAGAATTACTAGTAAGACCAAGCAAGACACATCTTATTGAAATACTTATGCCAAAGATCTTATCTGGTAAGCAGACCAGATGGTTCTACTGCAAGGAGTAGAGGTACCATTTAGTAGCCACGTAGATGGCTTAGCCAGCTTATTTCACAACAAACTATACTCCTCATTTAAAGCAAAGATTACTGAGAGGTGCGCTCTACATTATCTGCATCGATCAACCCAGACTCAATATTCTACCATGTGGTCAACATTACAAGATAAAAACAAAAAAGCTAGTCAAAAGAGAATATACTGAGCATACTACCAGAAAATTAGATCATCAACCAGTTATAAACAAGACAGCACAAGGTTATTTGTTCAATCATTCCACCAACAAATATTAATTGTTGAGCACTGGGGATGCAATGATGAAAAAGAGTTACGGAATTTAGATGAGAGGAAGGCATTTACAAATATAAACTCATAAGAGAGCATGATTAAAACTACAAAATACCAAGGTGCTAGAGAAACACACAGGAGAGGGCCCCAACCCAGATTTAGGAAGGAGTTAATTGAAGGGAAAGATTTACTGAAGGACCCAAGCTCTAAGCCAGACGCTGAAGCTTCTTTACCTTTTTAAATTAGCTCATCTGAGAAAAAGGGGACATCTTATTGACCATGTCAGACAAAAACTCAATGGTATTAAATGTAAGTCACTGAAGACAGCTACAGGGAGCTTCACCGATCCTCTACCCTCATTTCAGCAGACCTGAGAAGGAAGTAAGTTGCAAATATAACTGTTGAGACACTTAACTCCTTCATCTTTCTCCCAGACTGCTTCTCTTCCTTGTATTACCTATCTAGGGTGCTCAGCCTATTTGCAAAGAATGAAAGTATTTCTGTAAGCCCAAACAATGAGGCTGGGTATTTCTTTCACAGTGATGGAGGCAAGCATTATTTCCAAGCAGATAATGCTTTTTTGCTAAATTAGGAAAAGAACTCTTCTCTGCCACAAAAGTCAATCAATCAAAATTTACTTATACAGTGTTTACCCAAATACAAAAGAAAAATCAATGCTTATCTATCAACTCCTTTAACATTCTCCATTCAATCAAATCTCTTTTTCTGTACACTTTACACGTTTTCTTCATTTCTTTGACTGTCTGGAATAAATTTCAACTTCTACACCCATCTATAATTATCTGTTTCTTCATATACAATTATTCCTTTGTTTAGAGGATTTCCTCTACTAAGTATTCTGAGGTCACTTAACACCCTGTATGCTGCTTCTAGAAATTTGACTTGGTCCTTTAGCTATTTTAGGCAAAGACTCATGCTTCATCTCATGAATAACAGGCACCACATGCAACTGGAAGGCCTTTACTTGTGACATCTTACACAGAACCGATCATAGTATCTACCCAGTAAGGAAGGTTAGCAGACTTTCAAATAATAATCATAGCATCGGAACAAGACAAATGTCATTAGAAATACATTTAGAGCCAAAAGACCTGAGATGTATGCAATGTGATACGTAGTATTATAGAATTCAGTTCTTCTCTCTCAATTGCAGTTTCCTCATCTGAAATCTCTAAGTACTAAAGAGATACTTTTCTTCAACAAGGAAGAAAACAAACTCCCTACTCTACTAGAGCATACAAGCCAGAGGGAGAGAAGAGACACAGTAACAAATAGAGGATGGTAAAATCTGCTAAGAACAACGTGCAGTAAGGTGTAGACACTGATGGAGGTAGGCTGAAGCCGTGCGAGTGAGGGGAAAAGAGCTTCTGGTGAAGAGACCTGAAAGAGACTGAAAGAGACTCTTCTGGTGAAGAGTGGGTCCTGAAAGAAATGAAGGAGCCAGTCAGGTGGATATGTGGGGAAGAGTGCTCAGGCCAACATTAGAAACCAGGATAAAGGTCCCACTGAGAATGTGGATGCCCATAGTCAAGGAAGAACAAAGAGGCCAGAGTGGATGGAATGCAGAGAGTAAATGGGAAGAATATTAGATGTGGTCAGGGAGTGCACAGGAACAAATCATGTAAGACCTTCTGGAACCTACCACACTGCCTATTGTTTATGAAAAATTTTCTTCTCTCCCATTAGGAGTCTCAACTCTATCATCAGAGATCATGCTTATCTTATTTACTATAACATTCCCCAGAGACTAGTACCGTGCCTAGCATAGGATTGGTGTTCAAATACTGAATGACATCGGGTTAAATGTAAATCCAGAAACTCCCTTTACCTATTCAGTATGCTCGGCAGCTTTTTTTTTTTTTACAATGACATAAAAAGCTATACTTGTTAGATGAACAGTCATTTTTATCAAGTGTTAACTCTAAACCAGGTGATAATCTGCATACTGGTTTTCACTTAAACAGTGGTTGCTGACTGAGGTCTTCTACTAGATCGCAGCAGAATCTAAAACCCCACTTCTATTTCCTCTTCAAGAACTAAGCAGAGATAAGGAACTCAGGTATAAGAAACCTGCAATATGAAGGTGTTAAAAAAAAAAAAAGGGAAAAAGCAGCAGCCAAAAATCGTAGGGAGGGACTGCCCTCCACTTACCATGACAATTCGGTTTTCCTGAAATTTGAGGAAATAGTTCCCACTAAGAGTCCAAACACTCTTCATTGTCTACTAAGCTTGATTAGAGGACAGACACCTCTAAGAAAAGGCAATATTGTTGCACGAAGTTGCAGCTTACTCTAGGGGCTAGGTTTTAATCAGTTTTAAGTGGCCAGTGCCATTTAAAATTTTTGGATTTCTAGGGACGCCTGTGTGGCTGAGTTGGTTAAGCGACCAACTCTTGACTTCAGCTCAGGTCATGATCTCATGGTTGTGAGATTGAGCCCCACATCGGACTCTGCGCTGAGTGGGGAGCCTGCTTGGGAGTCTCTCTCTCTCTCTCTCTCTCTCTCTCTCTCTCTCTCTCTCTCTCTCTCTTTCTCTCTCTCTCTCCGTTTCTCTCCCTCTCCCTCTCGCTCTCTCTCCTTCTACCTCTCTCCCTCGCTCATGCATGCTCTCTCTCAAAATAAGTAAACACCTTAAAAATATTTTTTTTATTTCTATTGGTAACTAAATATTTGCAGTATGCATATGCATCTATAGGCCACCTCCCACCAAACATTACCATCAAGAAGCCAACAGAAATGTCCAAATGACTCCCAATCACCAATCTACTAAATTTTGCCACTTGTCAACCACCTCGTACAGCACTCAAGAACAACTTCGTATATTCATCTTTTAACTCCACATTTTCCAAACAGTATCTCTCTCTGTTACATTCACATTGTTCCTAATGACCCAAACTCACTACCTATTGTTCCTTTCTCAAAAGTACGATCTTGCAGGGGGCACCTGCCTGGCTCAGCCAGTAGAGCATGTGACTCTTGATCTCAGGATCGTGAGTTCAAGCCCCATGTTGGGGGCCGAAATCACTTTAAAATGAAATTTAAATTTAAAAAAGTATATTCTTACAAATGAAGTGTGCAGAATGCCTATTAAACAAGAAGTTAAAAATTCAGTAAAAATTTGAACTGTATGATAGATGAAAAGTGCTAACCACAACATAAAGGCACAAATATACACAACATATGATTAAAATTCAACTGTAAATATGAAAACTAGAGATTTTATTAATTAGCACAAAAAATTCATGATCCAAATTATAGCCTACTCTAAACCTGGCAGGCCACAGAACCACTCTAGCCTTCAGCGTGTTTGACCTGGCCAGAATAGTGGATTTTTATTTGTTTGCTTGTTTTGTTTTAATGTGAATTTGACTGCTTTAAGGAAGTATTTTGTTTTACCACACAACCCCCACTCCCAGTTGTATAATGCTGAGCCTCAGTTATGTTATTTGGCCCTAAAAGTATTTAAATTTGCAAACCTTGCAATTAATTGTAGGTGAAGATATTTGGTCTCTTATGCAAACTCTGAAATGACTTTGGAAAACTCTGAAATAACCACAGTCCTGGACAGGCACTAATTTTTTCAGTGATACAAACATCATAGAAAAATAAACAATGAAACATTTTCCTAAGGCAAACTTAGGCTCACCATTCTATTTTCAGAGATTCTCTAGTATTAAAAAGACTTCAGAAGTCAACCACCCCAATTTCATCATTTGCCTAGTAGGCTTAATTACAGAACTACTAGGGCCCAGGGAGGCAAAGTGACTAGTCCAAGGTCATACAGCCAATTCATAGCTTGGTTACAAATGGGTTTTAAAACTCCCCCAGTAAGATTTTGATTTTGTCAAGGGGAAAGAGTACTGTTTTCCATTACTTTGAGGCTTTGTCTAACACTCTGCTCAGCAAATATTCAACAAGTGGTCCTGAGATTTGCTCCTAAGAGATGAACTCCATTTTTGTTTATAAATACAATAAAACCTTGGTTTGTGAGCACAGTTCCTTCCAGAAACATGCTTATAATCCAAAGCACTTGTATATCAAAGCGAATTTCAAGAACCACTGGCTCAGTTGTGATCATGTGATGTTTGGCATCATGTACTATTTGTATTGCAAGACACTGCTCCTGTATCAAGTTAAAGTGTATTAGAAATGTTTGCTTGTCTTGCAGAACACTCGCAGAACAAGTTACTCGCAACCCAAGGTTTTACTGTAATCAGAACCTGGGGTGCCTGGGTGGCTCAGTCAGTTAAGCATCCGATTCTTGGTCTGGCTTGGGTCATGATCTTGTGGTTCATGAGTTTGAGCCCTGCGGTGGGCTCTGTGCTAGCAGCACAGAGACTGCTTGGGATTCTCTCTCTCTCTCTCTCTCTCTCTCTCTCTCTCTCTGTCCCTCCCCTGCTTGTGCTCTCTCTCTCTCGAAATAAACTTTAAAAAAAATAATAATCAGAACCCAACTTACACAATGTTCTATGTCAATTATATCTCAAGCTGGAATTCAAGGTGTTCCTTCTCGCTTATGGTACAGTATATCTGTGAATTAGGGATGGGAGGGAGGTGTGCTAATTCAGATACTGGCAAAACTACAGTAGATCGCTCCATGCATAAGAACACCTGCTGGAATTTATCTTGAACTTGCACATGTGCAACCTGGGCATTGAGGGCATTAATGCCCCATGGAACAACCCTTGCCAATAGGGTCAGGGGCCAGGGGATAAATGTTCCCCATCTGAGGTACATTCAAACTGCTTCCTAGAAGATCCTGGCAGTTTTCAGCCCAAGTGCCCACAGTAGTGACCTCCTAAATAAATATCCTCGTAGCAGCCTTCTCTCCTGTTTCATTTTCCCAAATCCTGACTGCTGGTTCCTGAGAATCTCAGGCTCTGTTTTTTTTTTTGGGGGGGGGGAGGGGCGGGAGTTGCAGGCTGACACACTAGAGATGGTCACAACTGGGAGAATCAGCACGATTCATCAGCTTTCTCAATACGTGAGGCACACCCCTTGTCCCAGGACAGAAATCCAGTTCTTCAAAGAAGAGCGTAAAGGTCTAGTATCATTTCCATGTGCAAGTGGAACAGAAAAGAGGGAAGAACTTCTATGGAACCAGGGCCTGCTTACATTTCTTGATGTATATTTAATGATGTAAAGTGTAAAGGCGTCTCTAAAAACTGGGACAGGCAATTTGGGAACAAAAGTCATAGTCAAAACTCCCTATACTCCTTTCCATGGAACTCTCTGCAAGGACTCACCACTGAATCTTCACTGAATGCACCCGAAATGATGAAAATACTAATATATAGTTGACCCTTGAACAAAGCAGGAGTTTGGGCACTGACCCGTCCCATGCAGATTTGTGCCACACATAATATACAATCTCTGTACCCATCCCCGACCCCTAGAAGAGCTGGATGGCAGGAATAAAAAAAATCTTTTGAAGTCTGTTTCCTGCTAAATAGTTCAGGAATAGAAATAGGCTGCTACTCATCATCTAGCTAAGGAAGGCAAATGCAAAAGTTCACTCACACATCATTGAATTCCTCCAGAGACCTTGCAGGTGTAAAAACATCCAACAGACCAATCACCTATGAGAAAACAGAAAAATCACACAGTAAATAAATACAGAACTATAGAACCCATCAGGTCTTAGTCATTTTAATAGGAACTAAATTCAACTTCTACTATCTCAGTTCAATAACACCATAACATCATACACTTAACTACAACTTATTTTTTACCCAAATTATGCTTTTGACTTTTACTTGTT
The DNA here is from genome assembly GCA_028646485.1 of Cryptoprocta ferox. NCBI lineage: Eukaryota > Metazoa > Chordata > Mammalia > Carnivora > Eupleridae > Cryptoprocta > Cryptoprocta ferox. The sequence continues at coordinate 110,442,249 of CM053577.1, forward strand.
AATATCACTTCCCATAACATATTTAACTAGTAAAAACTTCATCTCTTTAGAATTTGCTCACATTTAGCCACTTGTTTATAAGAAGCAAAAAAGATTTAGGGCCCTTGACTCACATATGCACTAATAGGCTAATGATGAACAAGCAGAAAAAGGTCACACTTCTATAACTATTATTACTGTATCATTTTTTAATGTTATTTACTTATTTATTTTGAGAGACAGAGAGAGAGAGAGAGCATGCATGAAAGTGGGGGAAGACAGAGAGAGAAGAAGAGAGAGAATCACAAGCAGGTTCTGAACTGTCAGCGTAGAGCCCAACATAGGGCTAGATCTCACAAACCATGAGATTATTACCTGAAGCAGAGATCAAGAGTAGGACACTTAACCAACTAAGCCACATAGGTGGCCCAGTATCATGTTTCTTTTTTAAACATAATATTATTCCATAAAAATTTTCCAGATGTAGTCTTCAAGACTGACATTTTTCGAGCTCCAAAATATTCTCTTAGTGTATTCTTGGTATTATTCTTATAATAGTCTTTAAAATTCAGATACTTCTCTTAATCATCATCAGGTATTTAGATCAGACTATTTAAAAAAATTTTTTAAGGCTATCTTTATTCTAGGATAAAGCAAAAACTACTTAATACTCAGTAATCCATGGTCTTTGAGAAGTTTTTCTGGTCATGGAGTTATACTGAGCAATCCATATATACCACCACCATCCCTCAATCAATGAAATAAATCCAAGCTAAATGGCCTTAATGAAAACTGACCCATGACCATGGCCTCAGTAGCATGCTGCTCTAACCAACCAAGTTAAACAAACAGCTCTGAAAGTAAAATACACCAATGCTCAAAACCTTATCATGAAAAAGAACACTTTCAATCAGAATGTTACTCCACTCATTCAACTATCAGACTTTTAAAAGCAATTTCAATTATATAGCCTGAACCTAAAGGGGAAACAAGCCATTTAAAAAAGGCCTTGGAAGTCAAGGAGAATAGCTTTCCAAGACTTTACATCTTATTCAAAGAAAAAGTACCTGTAAGATTATTACCCAGACAACTGTATACAAGAAACTGGGATGCCTGGGTGGCTCAGATAATTACGTGTCTCACTCTTGGTGTTGGGTCTGGTCATGATCTTGCAGTTGGTAAGATCGAGCCCCATATTGGGCTCCACACTTACAGCACAGAGCCTGCTTGGGATTATCTCTCTCCATCTCTCTCTGTCCCTTCCCACTCATGCTTTCTCTCTCTCTTTCTCAAAAGAAATAAATAAATTAAAAAAAAACAAAATTACTTATAACTGTACTACCCATTATAATTATCATTAACATTTTGAGATATTTCCTTTGATTTTTCTGATATATGTAAATTAAGGTGGGTTATATTCTGCATACAGTTTTTATCCTGCCTTGTCACTATATAATGACTATTCTCATATCCTCAAATATAGTTCATGCTCTATCATTTGTATATACCATTAATTAAACAATTTCCTATCTTTGGACATGTAAGGAGCACTGCAAGTTTGTATGCACATGTAGATGTGTGTGTGATATATATTTTGCACATCTTGTATTTCCTTCCAGAAAATAAACTTCAAGAAATAGAATTACAGCATCAAAGGATACCAATATATTTAAGGATCTTAATATTGTCAAGTTGTCCTACATAAAGGTGAGGTCAATTTACATTCCCACCAATAGTGTATCCGTCACCTTATAACAGCTCTGAATCATGCTTTAAATTTAAGTCAAATCATTTTCTTTTACCTTACTCATCTAAACACAATGGTTTTTCTTGAGTTTGATATACTCCTGGCTTAAGACCTCCGGTCTTTTGATTACTCTCCCCAGCCCCACTTGTACTCAAGGTAATTGAGATCTAGAAGCCAATTTTGTTCAACTGTTCCAATATTTTCTAATCACTGATTCTTGTTATGTGAGATGGTCCATCTCCCCAGTACATTAGGAAAAGTTTAAAACAATTTACAGTGTTTTACATTATTTCATTTGTGATTGTGAAACTCCTCAAATTAAAGTAAAATTAAAACACCAGAGATGAATTTACATAGGATTTTTCATGTAAGAGTTACCTCAAAGACAGTAAAACAATATAAGTCCAAAATATTTCCAAATAAAAGCTCCAACTTTAATTTGGAAATACAACAAGCATTTTGGAATCAAACAGCCGTCAGTCTGAACTCCACAGTCAGTTTGTGATTTTTCTGGATCCATGAAATGTCTTTTTCATTCCAATAACCCCGGCACTTGGAATATTGTCTGGTGCACAGCACCTCAATTAATATATGTTAAATAAATGAAAGAAAGGAATCCTCTCTGAGCCTCATTTTCCTCATGCTTAATAAGGGGGATGCTTATTTTTATCACATTGTACAGAAGATTAAGTAGACAATGTAATTGAAGGCGCCTAGCACAAAGGACTGACCCTCTGTTGATTACCAAAATAAGTGGTGATCACAGTCCTTAGAGTGTTATAAAGAATTATAAAATACAAATCACAGAAACCATCTAAAACAGCTACTTCTAGTAACAAAATCTGAGATACAAAGCTAATCTAAATTATTCAAATAACTAAGAAGCATGACTGCAAGAAGCCCAGTAAACTGATTTGGAAAAAATAACAGAGCAAGCATGTTGGTAAATAGCCTATCAAATTTTAATTTCTTTAAAAGGACACATTTTATGAGATTAAAACTACCCATGTTACATCAAAGTGTTTTTAAATTTTTTGTGGGTTTTTACATTAATGACATTACATTAATTTTATTTATAGAGTACTCATCAAAAGGAAAATACTGTAAAACAAGTTTCCCAGCATTAAAATAGAACTGGGGAACTTGGGGGAATATTCCATAATCTATTCACTTCTCAGTTCTTACTTTGTTAAAAGTTTATTTATTTTCAGAGAGAGAGAGAGCACAAGTGGCGTAGAGGCAGAGAGAGATGGAGAGAGAGAATCCCATGCAGGCTCCATGCTCAGCACAGAGCCCAACGCGGAGCTCTATCCTACACCATGAGATCATGACCTGAGCCAAAATCAAGAGTTGGACACTGAACCAACTGAGCCACCCAGGTGCCCCCATTTCTCATTTCTTAAATGGAAATTTCCTTTTAATTCTAATTATATTTTAGCCTGTTTCTTTACTCCTTCTGCTTTCAGACACCTAAAAGTAACTCAGGAATCAATTATTTAGAAAAGACATTTATAATACAAATAATCAGCAAATGTCCCCAATGACTGTCCTACAATGCTCAAAAGCTGATAGACAAAACTTATACATTTTTACTAAATTGGCACACAATCAAGAGAAAATCCACTTTAATTCAGAAACCAACAACAATATTTAATGTCTTTAACACAAGTGTACCAATACAATGACTTGGTCTATCATGGTAAGGTTAAATCTAAGGCTCCCAAATAACATTTTTTAAAGGATTCCTTGAATATTTCTAAATTTCAAAATGCACAGATCTCCAGGGCCTTAACTCCAGGCAATCTTTATACTACCTACCCAGAAGGCAAAATGATGCAGCTGGCAAGATGCTCCCCTTTCATGTTTCCTTAGAGCAGGTGTTAATGAGATCAAGGTCACAAGTTCAATCAGGAACGTACCAGGTAACTTTGTTCAGAGAATAACTCTTACAGGCACAGAGCACATTCCCCCTAGCTCCTATTACCCATCTGAGCCAAAATGTCTGTCATTTGTGATCACTAATAAAAGAAATAACTTAAGATGAAATAGTGATTCTGAGTCAGGCATTTTTGGGTAAAAGATCGCATGTGCATTTGGCACCTAGAAATTACATTTGTTACCAGTACTTAATACTGTCAAGGGTTTTAAGCTGCTACTGTTTTTGGAGGCCTGGTGGCTAGTTAAAAATTGTACAGTGGCCCAAAAGAGTTATTTAGTTGTTTATTTTACAGATTTTATTTTTAAGTAATATTTACAATCAATGTGGGCCTCAAGTTCACAACCCGGAGATCAAGAGTCACATGCTCTACTGACTGGGCCAGGCAGGCGACCCCCAAAAAAATCATTTAAGAAAAAGGAAGAAGAGAAAGAGGAAGATGAGGGAGAGGAACTCCTCTTAAAATCCTTGATTAAACTTACTTGGAAGTCTTGGCTCTTCCCTGGGTAAAGCCACTTACATTGTCAGTTCCTATATAAGTGTTTGTAGAATAGGCTGAAGTTCAGGAATTTTTCTACATTGAGTCAAAGTCTGTTCGCCCCTTCCCATTTCTCCTTCAAATACTTGCCAACAGAATAGAGAACAAGAAACTTTGAGACATGTGCCTTCTTTTGTAGAAAACCAAATCACCAATATTTAAGTACAGGTGACGCTCTACATTGATATCGCTAAAACCTAAACATGTTAACCACTGCTATTAAGTGAGCTACTTATAACACACCTTATGTAAATTAAAATCCTAATACTATCAGCCCTCTTTTTTAAAAGATTCTTTTAGCCTCTCCTAAAGTAGAACAATTGTATCCCAGCACTGTGGCTTTTTCATTTCTACAGAGTGACCCAAATGTAACCAGCCTAATATCATCTAAGACACGTTTTGAAGTATCTCATTACAGAAAATTAAAGCATAAAAAACTAACATGGTTGTTTCTTATGATCACTAGAAAAGCCAAGGCATGGATTCAGATAACCCAAAATAATCCCTGCCCTAAACATTGGCTTAAATGGTCTATGAAGAGAGGCAGAACAATAAAGTATAGCGCTGGTAATCTAAACCAGATGTTCATAAATGAGCACTGGCAACATCAGTGGGATTCCCAGGCCTCCTGAAAGTGCTTTGGGGTTCCATAAATGTTTGGCTTGCATTCCATTTTCAAAGTATTCCTTATTTAAAAGCTCTGATAATGCCTTTGTCACATTTATTAATGTGTAATGAAAAACAGCATACACACTCAACTGTGTTAAAAACCAAATGTAAATGCATCAGTTAAGCTCCCTGGCCACCTTGAGTTTATGCAGACCCTGGAATAAAGCTTCTCCTGCTAGCTTTTTCCGCATGTATCAACTTCGTGTAAACATGTCACTGATTAGGAAGGCTGCAGCTCTGCACTGAACTTTTGAAAAACTCAGATTTGCCCATGGATAGTCATATACATTATACCTAGGAATAGAGGTTACCTGTGGAGAACAGGACTTGCTCAATAGGATGCAATTAAAACAAACCATGAAAATAAATAAATAAGAAGCTACAGCTGTAATTACAAGAGCATCCATAATCCAATTCCAAATTTAAGTGTCAGTGCTCCCAATTTAGAAGAAATTTGTACCTTGTGAAACAAATATGCTAATAAAGTATCACAACTCTGTAATATTTTTTCTTAAAGTTCAATTATTAAAACAGAAAAGGTTTAAATAGTCAAGTAATAAATTTACAGATTTTGAATTTTTTTCCTACATAGTAACAAGCAATAGAGTCAAATGACTCTAAAATCTCTATAGTCATTGTTTCTAGAATGCTACAAATTTTACAGTTCCTTTCATACGCAATCACGAATTCTTTTAAACTTGATTTTGAAATTTAGAAAAATGAGTATCCTCAATCAATTGTTTTTTCATGTTCAAACAGCTAATATTCCAATTGTATCCCTTTATTTACTGTATTAGGATTTTTAAGTTTATTTATTTATTTTGAAAGAGAGAGGGGGAGAGAATACCAAGCAGGTTCTGTGCTGTCCCAAGCAGGCAAGAACAGGACCCTACTTGGGGCTCGATCTCACGAAATGTGAGATCAAGACCTGAGCTGAAATCAAGAGTCAGATGCTCAACCGACAGAGCCACCCAGGCACCCCACAATATTAGGATTTTTAGGTACTCCTTTGCAGTATGGCATTGCTCTCAAATTCCCAAACTGACAGAAAAGTTATATTTAACTTAAATAGTGTCTTTGGTGTTTTTTGTCACATTTATTAAAATACCTGAACTTGGAAAAGCGGTCTTGAAAATGACTAAAAAGAAAAAGTTATAATATTAAATTATCCAAAAAATAATAACCACCTTTGAAAGGACATTCAGTGAACCTAAGGCATGCTGCCTCAAACCTCCCCACTAAAATAACCCATGATAACATAAAATAGCCTTGGACTCCCATATCTGAACACTACAGCCTGAAGCAAATCTAGGAAAGAATGCAAATTTGCTTTGTACTATTTTCTCCTAAAATCCTTTTATTTAAAAAAAAAAAAAGTCTATTAATGTGTTCCCTCTAAAATGATTTGAGTAAAACTCGAACTCCGGGAAGATATTCCCATTATTTCCCAAGGCTTCAATCCCTGAGGATTTTGACTCCCAAGGTGACCTGATATAACGCCATGGCCACTACACCCCAATACCAGAAGTGTGGTCCACAGGGTGATGCATTCTAATGTAGGCCCGTTTGCAGTCATTAAACCACAACTTTTTCCAGTCTATTCAACGGCAGCATTTATTCTTCCTTGAATGAATAACTTACATTTTCATGTTTCATATGTTTAAGTAACCGCAGTTCCCTGTAGGTCCTCTTGGCGTGAATGATGGACTGAAACGGTCTGGAGAGCTTCTTCACTGCCACACGTAACCCAGTTTTTGTGTCAAAGGCAGCACTAAGGAAAAAAAAAAACACATAAAGAATGCATCACTAAGTGTGCTTTAAATCCTTCAAAATTAGTATTTACAAGGTTTTTCCATTCCCGGATTGAATGGGTCTACAAAAGATACATAAAAAGTAAAAAGGATAAACACAAGAACGAAAACAACCTGTAATCCCACTATCCAAAGCAATCTTCTGTTTTTTCCGGTGTTTCCTTCTTATCTTTTTTTTCGATGCATCTAGATCAGGGATCAGAAAATGTTTTCCACAGACCGGATAGTAAATAGTTTAGACTCTGGGAGGCGTAGGGTCTTTGTCACAACTCCTCAACTCTGTGGTCACAGTCAGAAAGCAGCTAGACGATAAATTTTAAAATGGAGGTAGCTGTGTCCCAATTAACACAAAAACAAGCAGCCACTTGGATCTACTTGAGACAACAGATTGATACATAAAGAGCTGGACTCTGTCTTCTCTGCCGGAGGCCTCCCTGTCACCTTGCCACCAAATACTGCCTGTGTAGAGTAGAGGGCTTGGGATGCTTTCAGGGCAAAGAGTTGGCACTACAATTTCTTGAGCATCTACAAAGTATCTGCCACTTTTTAGAAGCTAAGACGTAGTAAGGAACAGGCCAACGAATCTCCGCTCTCAGGGAATGGGGGGAGGGGACAAGCAGAATAAGAAAATAATTTCAAATAGTGATGAATGTTAGGACTAACATAAAACAGAATAATGAGACAAATGACAGAATGCCAGTGGGGTTTTGCTACTTTAGCTAGAATGTCTGAGGAAGTACATTTGAGCTGAGATGACTGAATGATGAGAAAGCAGCAACCATGTAAAGGTATAGGGAAAAAGAACTTCAAACAGAAGAAAAAATATTATTATTAACATTTGTGGAGTCTTTATCACATACCAGAAACTGTTCTAGGCCCTTTACATTAATTTTTAAAATTAAAATTAAAATAATTTTTAATCCCTAACACCCCTATAAAGTGAATGCTATTATCATTCCCCCAGTCAGAAATTTGGAAACTGAAGCACGGAGATATTAAGTAATTTTCCCATGATCACAAAGCTAGAAAGTGGCAGAGCAGGGAACCTGGATCCACAGCTCATGCTATCAACCACTTTGCCATGCTGCCTCTCAGAACAGCTAGTGCAAACAAAGGAAAAAAGGAACAGTGGTAGAAAAAATATGGCAGGCTGGAGGGCATAAAGATGGCCTGCGTAGGTGGGACACAGCGAGCAAGGGGAGAGTAGGAAGGAATGAGGTCAGAGGTCTGGGCAGAGACTAGATCATGTAGGACAACTACAGCAAGAAACCTGATGTGTATTTTAATTATTTTTAGAGACTGGGCTAACCTAATCATGGCTCATCCTCCTGCTTACCTCAGTCTCTAATGGGCATCCAGACTTTGGGATCATCTACCATGACCAAACTCTTTCCCATGTGACTCTGTACTTGTTCCAGAAGTTCCCCTCCCTTCACTCCCAAATCCTTAGACTCTTCAACTCCCAATTTGTTATCAACTCCTATAAATCTTCAACCCCTTTTCTGAGCCTTCCCTCCATCTCTTAGATTTAATTGAATCTAAGCTCTACCTTGAAGACACTACTTGTCTTAGAGCCCTGCCCTTAGAGGGCATATCCCAGGTACCTCAAGTCTAGCAGGTGGGGCAGATGTCCTCCTTGCCAACCATTCTTACTTCCAGCCTCTAATTCTCTATTAGTTTTACAAAAGCCCCTGCTTACAAGTATCTCTACCTCTTTGCTGCTATAATCCACTGACCTGGAATTTTCCATTATTCACCGAAAAGTTAGTTATCTCAAAGTCTCTCTCCACCCTCAACTTCTGTCATCATTCTTGGCAACTTCAACATCCAGGTGGAAGGCATATCCAACATCCTGGCCTCTCAGTTTACTGACCTCTCCAGGAAACTCCACCTCATCCAGCCACCTCCATGGTCACACCCTGGACCTCTATCTCCACCAAAAGCTGCCCTGCCTACACAATTTTGAATGCCAGCACCCGTTTTCCATCACAAACCTGCTATGCCTTTTAGTTTACTTCTAGTTTACTTATATCCTGACTACAATTTGTGGACCTCATCGTCATTGCCTGATTCCACCCTTCAAGCCCTGTCCCATCTTCATTTCTCTTCTTGCCTGGCTTAGATTATATGCTCCCTTGTGTCTTTGCCTCTCTCTCCTATACTCACCTGGATAAAGTCTGACTTTGGGCGATCTCAACTATTTTATTTTCCTTATCTGAATCCAAGAACTAATTGTGGATGAAGAAAAAAAGAATGTACAATCATACAGACTGGTTTCATTCTTAATTTCTGGCCTTGACCTCAAATAAGGCTCTCAAACTGCCAGTTTTTTTTAAAGATGTTTTTTAAAGTTTACTTATTTATTTTGAGAGAAAGAGAAAGCATGAGCAAGGGAGGGGCAGAGAAAGCGGGAAAGAGAGAAAGGAAGAGAGAGAAAGGAAGAGACAGAATCCCAAGCAGGCTCTGCCCTGTCAGTGCAGAGCCCGACATGAGGGTTGAACTCATGAACCATGAGATCATGATCTGAGCCAAAACCAAGAGTTGGACACTCAACCAACTGAGCCACACAGGCGTCCTAAAACTGCCACTTTTTTCTAGGAAGTCCATTTTCTTACTCAGTCATCATTTGACAGTCAGTCTCCTCAAACCTCCAATTCACTCTCTTCCCTCAAAAGTTGCCCTTGCCTTCATTGGGAACACAGAAACCATCAAAGAGAAGTCTATCGGGAAAGTCTACAAACGCACCTGCAGTTGGACCTATCTTCTCTGCTTTGTCTCCTGCTATAACTAGAACACAAGCCCTTTCTTACAAACACCCAAGACCTCTTAGTTGAGAGTCATCTCCCTCATCCTCTCGAGTACTTCACTCTTCTATTCCTTTTCTCTCTCCGTTCTGAGTTTCTCCCTATCTTTTGGATCATTCTCATAAACATAAATATGCTCTAGTTATTTTCCACCCTCAACAAACAAACAAAAACTTTCCCTTGAAAGCTCCCCACCACACTTAAAGTTCTCCAAGGGTTCTCAAAGTATGATTCCTAGACCAGCAGCATTCGTGTCACCTGGGAACTGATAAGAAATGCACATTCTCGGGTGCCACCCCAGACCTACTGAATTGGAAACTCTGAAGCGGGTCCAGTAATCTGTATTTTATCAAGCCCGCCACCTAATTCTAACACGCAGTGAAGTTTGAGAACCGCTAATCTATACCTCTGCTACTCCACAGACCAGCAACGATGGCATTATCTGGGAGCTCTTTAGAAATGCAGAATCTCAGGCCTTAAAGTAGAATGTACATTTTGACAAGATCTCCAGGTGATACATATGTATCTTAAGGTGTGACTTATTTCCTTGGCTCCCATTCTTTCCTCAATCCATTTCACTGAAACTGTTCTTCTCAGGTCATTAATGACCTGTTACAAATCCAATCGCCACTTTTCTGGATTAGAAATTGACATGGTTAACATTTCCCCTTTCTCTAAACACTCTCCATTCTGGAGTCCATATCAGCACATTCTACTGGTTTTCTGTGACCTGTATGGCAGCTCCCTCTCTGTCCTCATTGCATGTGGTTCCTCTACTTGAACTCTGTGTTAGTTTCTCAGGGCATGGCACTGGGCCCTCTTCCCTCTCCTACATTCTCCTAGATGATCTCATCTATGCCATCTTATATTGAATATAAAATGCCATCTTATATTGAAAACTCCCAAATCTACTTCTCACTGAAATCCCTTCTCTGAGCCTGACTACCTACCTAACATCTCCATATGAAAAACACATAAGCACCTTAAAACTTAGCAAGTTCAAAACACCTAGAACTATTCCTCTCCTTGCCTCTTATCTCTCAATAAATGGACTTTCCATCCAATTGCTCAAGTCAGACATCTGAAGATCACTTGTTTTCTCCCTTTCCTCCAGCCTCCTGGTCCCCATCCAAATCTATCAGCAAGTCTTGTAGTTTCCGTCTCCAAAATACATCTCTAATTCAACTTCTCATCATTTCACTACTAACATACTAGTCCAAATCATCTTCGTCACCAGGCTACCTTCTTATGCTGGTCTCCCTACCTCCTGTTTTGTTACATTCTAATATACTCTCCACAAGCATCCAATTCAATCTTTTAAAAATATAAATTAGTGGGGTGCCTGGGTGGCTCAGTCAGTTGAGTGTCTGACTTCAGCACAGGTCATGATCTCAATGGTTCATGCGTTCAAGCCCCATGTTGGGCTCAGTGCTGACATATCAGAGCCTGGGGCCTGCTTTGGATTCTGTGTCTCCCTCTTTCTCTCTGCCCTTCCCCAGTTCATGCTCTGTCTCTGTCTCCTTCAAAAATAAACACTAAAAATTTTTTAAAATAAAGATATAAATTAGATGACACTACCCACTGCTTCAAATCCTTTAAGGAATTTCCTTGGCATATAAAATAAAATGCAAATTTCCTATCATAGCCTACAAGGCTTGGGTGATCTGACCACCAGTGACCACTCCATCCTGCTCCCACATGACTCCTTCCCTTCCCCCAGCCATTATGTTTTGAACGTGCTGGTTTCTTTTAGTTCCTTAAACTCTTCAGACAGGCTGTTTCTGGTTTCTGAACTGCTCTTCTTTCCCACCTCCACTCCACCCTACAGCCGAATCCTTATTCTTCAAGCATTGGTTTAAACAGCCATCCCCCTCAGAGATGGATCAACAGGTCTGTTATTCTGTCACAACACCCTCCTTCTTGTTTCCTTCCTTATCCTACAAAAAGGGAGGGAGTGTTCTCTTCTCTCCCACTCCTGTTCCTGCAAACCCATAAAATAATAACTTCTTCCCTCTTGGAAGTACCAAGTAAATTTATACTCTTCTCTAAACCCTTCGATGGCTCTACTGAGACAGAAAATGACCACTGCTGTGTGACCCATCCTTCTTTAACTCTCCACCTCAGTTTGCCTACCCACCTAGAGGCTGAACATGTTCTCTCCTCTACTGGTAAGCCCTCTGGGACCTCCTGGAGCAAGAAATGTCATCAGGTTTCTAGCTGACCTGCCTATGACTGAATGCAAGTTCAAGTGCAGGTTCAACTCAGTGGGTAAAAAATAAGAAGGCCACTTGAGCTGCCTGTCCAAGCCATTCTCCCTGCCAGCTTTACAGTAATAAAGTACATATTTTTATCTCTATTTGACTCCTGTATCTATTCAGAAAAAGGTAGGCTAGGATTAATCTGTACCCTATTCCAACAATCACAATTTATTACTGTATGTTTATTTACCACCCAGCAGGGTGGTTAAATAAGGGCTGGGGCTTTGGTATTACACAATCTGGATTTGAATTCCAATTCTGTCACTTAGTAGCTATATAATCTTCAGAAAGTTAATTAAATTCTCTCAGGCTTATATATAAAAGTACATATCTAATAAGGAGAATGCTTGTTAAGATTAAATGTGATAACTTTCGTAGTAGTTTTAGCAAAAGGGCTGGCCTGTAGTAAAGCTTAAATATTAGACATTAATAATGTCTGCCTTTCCCATTCATCATAAGCACCTTGAAGGCAGTTAGTGTCCTCTGGTTTATCCACTTCTGCTTTGCACAGGACTTAGCATAATGCCTGGCATGGGCGCACTCTCAAAATATGCTTAACCAAAGTATGAAAGAGTATTTTGTAATGCAGGTATCTGAAACATGAAAGAAAAATCTTCAACTTTATTATCTGGCTCTCAATTTTTATAAATTCAAAAGCATCCAGGGTTGCCCAGCAGGCTCAATCGGTGGAGCGTGCGACTCGTGATCTCAGGGCTGTAATTTCAAGCCTGATGGAGGATGTAGAATTACTTAAAAAAAAAAAACCTTAAAAAAATAAATTCAATAGCATCCAACGAGAAACTGATAGTAATGTTAAAAACATACAATCATTGAGTGCTTTATTATTGCAAGACATTGTTTTTAGATCTTTACATAAATTAACATCTTTATCACAACTGTATAAAAAGACATTATTATTGGGGTGCCTGGGTGGCTCAGTCGGTTGAGCGTCCAACTCTTGGTTTCGGCTCAGGTCATGATCCCAGGGTCATGGGATCAAGCCCAGTGTTGGGCTCCAGAGCTCCATGCTGAGCATGGAGCCTGCTTGGGATTCTCTCTCTCTCTCTCTCTCTCTCTCTCTCTCTCAAAAGAAAAAGACATTATTATTTCCATTGTACAGATGAGAAAACTGAGGCACAAAGAGATTAAGTAATGTGCCCACAGCATGGACAGAAAATGGCAGAGGTGAGATTCAGATTCAAGGGATATGTTTTCAAGCATGAACTCTTAATGGATACCAGTGAATGGCTCCTTAATGGATCTCTGAATGGAACTCTTAACGAATAAACAAGTTCAACTTTGCAAACAGTTCATTTTAAATATATTCTAATTGTATGAATTCTGTTTTTCTAAAATGCTTCCTACTGTAATTAATTGCATTTCATATGGAAGAAGTTTTTCTTTAATTTCACATTGAACTCAGGATAGCATTAATAAAAAGCATTTCATAAGAAAAAACTTTCACTTTGCATGCATTACTTTATGTAGGGGAAATTTTTCAATTCCTAAAGTTCTACTACTCCCTGTGAATCTAGGACACTGAAGGAGTCAATGATGTGGTTTCTTACAAATACCAAAATATCACTTCCTGAGTATTTACTGAAATATCTCCTTCATGAGAACTTTATGGATACAAAACAAACACTAAACATAGTATCTGATATCACAGAACTTATCACCTAAGATTATGAAATAAACACAAAAGCAAAGAATGCCTAACAATATAGTACAGCTATATACAGTTGACTACATTTTTAAAAAGTGGGTTCAAAAATGTATAAATTGGGTATAAAAATTTACATATGGGGTGCCAGGTGGCTCAGTCAGAAGAGCACGTGACACTTGATCTCGAGGTTGTGAGTTCCGGCCTCATGTGAGGTGTAAAGATTACTTAAATAAATAAAACCTTTAAAAAAAATTTACTTATGGGATGCCTGGGTGTCTCAGTTGGTCAAGCGTCTGGCTCTTGATTTTGGCTCAGGTGATGATCTCAGTCAGGGCCAGGAGATCGAGCCTTGTGTGGGGCTCCACACTGAATGTGAAGCCTGCTTAAGATTCTTTCTCTCCTCCTCCCCCTCCTGCTCTTTCTGCCCCTCTCCTGCTCACACTCCCTCAGCCGCACTTGTGTGCGCTCTCCCTAAAAAAATAAATAAATAAAATAAAAAATAATAAAGATTACATATAAGAATATATACATTGAGTTCAAAATATATAAATGTTTATTGTAGCCTGTTCACAAGAACAAAGCCAGAAATGACCTTAATGTCCAATGGCAGAGAATTTAGATTACGGTAGGTTCTCCCATATATTACAGCCATTAACAAGAATTTCCACATAGTACTAACATGTACATGTTACATTACTGATGGAGAAAAAGAACAACTTTCAGAAGTAAAGAATGAGCCTATGTGTAGAAAAGAAAAGTGTACTCATACATGTATATATACATGTGCAGACAAGAAATATCTAAAATATTCAGAAATTTAACGTTACTTATTTTTTTCTATCCTTTGATTTTTTCTAAAGTGAGCTTATATCTTTTAATAAGGTCATTAGTGAATTAGAAGCCTAAGTCATCTATATTGTTCTGTTAACCTAAAATAAAATATAGGTACTAACTTTAATAAAGCCACTATTAACATTATATTTCCTTCAAATGATACTTACATAGCTATAGTCACAGAACATAAATTTGTATCCTCAACTCCTAAGCCATAAGCAATTTCCATTTTACTAAACAATAATTTACAGTAATTTCCTTAAATATATGCACCACAATCTACTTAACTATTCTTTTTAGTGATGGGCATTATAACCATTCCGTTCATTCACACACACAAATACTATAAAAAGAACTACAGTGGACATCTTAATTTATACTGTTTCTTCAAGAACTGCATGATTCCCCTAAACAAATAATTTTTACTTCAAAGGACATACACTCTCACTTTTTAAAACATAATGTGCTTACAAAAGAGAACAAGCAGGAATTGTTCAGAGAAATTGCTTTCTGCTTATCAGTTGAGCAGAATCGCTATAGCAAAGCTACTGAAACAAGGAATATGCGATCCATCCCCAAGCCCACCGCTTTAAGCATTTAACTGCTCTGACCTAGCCTCCTGTTACTATCACTAATCAAAGCAATGTTTGGAGAGAGAGAGGAGAAAACACTCACTTCATCCAAAGCAGAAATTATTAATAATTTCTTAATCACCTGATAAAACCAATTCAATACTCAAAGGAGAAGAAATTCAAATTTACCAAATACCTGACTATGCCACACATTATTTGGGAAATGCTTAATTTAATCCTTATAAGAACTTTTTGAGATATATTTACTTTCCAAAATAAGAAACTGATGGTCAGAAATATTAACAACTCATCCAAGGTCATGTAACTCATACACAATGGGATTCAAACCTAGATTGGTCTAATTTCAATGTTCACTCTTTTTCCAGAATGCCAAACTGCCCAGGATTAAGGGCAACCCAAGGACCAGCTATTGGCTTTGCCTTTATTATAATGATTCACTTACTAGTATTACCAGTTGGGCCTCTTCATCACATTTTTTAAATTATAGCTACAAATAAAATCTTGTTTTCATGAACAACATCATAAAATGGAATTATCTTTACAATGATGAGGTTCTCCAAACTAAAATTCAGAATACATTGGTTAATAAGTTTTTGTCCAATTGCAAATTACATGAAGTCTCCCAAAGTTCTAAAATTAACTCACATTTTGTAAAATTGATAGGGTAAAGAAAAGTTAAAGGAAAAAACATATAACTCATTTAAAGCAGTTATTATAATATAGGATGCCATTCCTCTGCTGTGAATCCAGTGGGTAGGATATAATATTCATTAAATAAAACCGAATGTTTCATCACACATTCATACTTTCCTCCTTCCTCCCGGAAAAAAACTGGCTTACTAGATTCTTAACATATCCTAATATAATTGGTTTAACGTCTAAATTTACTTATCGTACTTTACTCCACAAAGGATTTAAAGCAGCCTGGAACCATACATACATAACTTGAAATGACAGTGAATACAGGAAAATAAATTCTGGATGGATGAGGTTAATATACAAATGTATATTATGAGGGGCACCTGGGTGGCTCAGTCGGTTACATCCGACTCCGGCTCAGGTCATGATCTTGCAATTTGTGAGTTGGAGCCCTGCATGGGGCTCTGTGCTAACAGCTCAGAGCCTGGAGCCTGCTTCAGATTCTGTCTCCGTCTCTCTTTCTCTGCCCCTCCTCCAATTGCACTCACTCTATCTCAAAAAGAAACATTAAAAAAATTCTTTTAATGTATATTATGAGGTCCTTTCTAAATACCCATTAAAGGTGGGCCTCAATTTTGGCTCTGAGCCCACTAAAGCCATCACACAACAAGAGAACAGAACCAGTTAAGACATGCGTCACAGGAACCATATAATAAAAACAAACTGGGTACTCAGGAGAACTGAAGAAAGGCATAATTATTCCTGTAATAAAACCAGAGAAAAGTTCCTCCTGTGTATGTTTATGAAGGAGACACTGTATAATGTGGTAAAAATGTCCTAATCAACGTTCTTACACAAATATAATAGTGGGTTTCTGATGGTTCTTTTCTTAGAGAATCCATCAGTGGAGGCTTTCATAAAGCCAACATACAGTTCCTTATTAGCAAAGGTGGGTGGAGAGTACATAATAGCATGGCACTCTGCTCTCTGACAGACTTAATCAAGGAGGAACTCTGAAGTGTGTTTAGGAAAAAAGAGAATAAGCTCCATGGTCCTCAGACAATCCTCCAAAGATGATTTTCATCAACTGAGCTTTTGATAGGTTTAGAGACACAGAGGTTTTGTTTCTGCTCCGTGGCTGGCTGGCACCTAGCTTGCAGACTTTCTGTGCAGCAACATAGAGGCAGCTCAATACGCGCTACCAGTCAGGTGAGCTGCTGGGTAGAGGAAGAGAGACAACCCCTTAAGGAAGGTGAGGTGCTCCCTCCCGAGGACATTCACAGAGCATGGGAGTACAAATGACAACACCAGGTCTTTCCTCAAAAAACAACTCGGGTTTTTCCCAACAGAATGAAGAATGAGCGATCGCCTGACAAGTCTCTGAGTAATTTGTGGGGATCAGAAGTAGTTTTACAGTTTCTTTCAGTGGTCATAGATGACTTCACTAATCCCTGAATGATGTTAATCAGAAAAAAAAATGAACCCGCAATAATGGTTAAAAAGACAAACACAATTTTATTTATTTTTGGAAATTAATGAAAAATTTAAATATATTAAAATTTGTAGTTAACAATGAATTAACAAGTTCTCATTAGGGCATCAAATTAATTAAAATACCTATGGGGAGAGGTACCTGGGTGGCTCAATGGGTTAAGCATCAATTCTAGATTTGGGCTCAGGTCATGATCTCATGGTTCATGGGATCCAGCCCCATGCCTGGCTCTCTGCTGACATGGAGCCTCCTTGGGGGGTTTTCTCTCTCTCTGCCCCTCCCCTGCTCATGCGCGTGTGCACGCTCTCTCTCTCTCAAGATAAATAAATAAACTTTAAAATAATGTGTATCTAAGGGGAAAGAAATAATTTGCAAAAACATGACATCTCTTCTTCAGATCATACAATTTGGGGCTTTTTTCCAATTGAATTAGGTTAATTGATAACAGCCTTTAAAATGTGCCTTCTAAATAACTAAGTAATTTATACTACTAACTTGGGAACTTTCTCTTTACCTAGAACACCTGATACAAATTTCAATATATATCATACTGGAAATATTTTTTGGCACACACCCCCCTCTATTACAGAAATCTACTTTTCCTTTCTTCTAAATTCAGGCAAGTGTGCAAGTATCCCTGTACTTTATTTTTATGCTCTACCCTCCATTTTGGAAGTAATGTCATGAAAATGAGGCAGATTTATGCAAAAACTAGAACTCAAGTTTTGATTTAGGAACCTTAAAAAATATTCAGAGAAGCAAGGAACTTAAAATGGACTTTAAAAACCTATAACATTTAAAACATTGTTAGTTTTCTTTTAATATCTTCACTAATTCAAATACCTTGTTTTAATGTTTATATAACACTTTGATTTTTTTAAAAAAATCACAAATTGATCTATTTGCAACTATAATAGTACTTTTAAGTGGAATTTAGTTTCTTACAGTAACATTTTCATACTTATGGGAAGAACAACGGATGTTATTAACATTGTTACAAGTATGTACAATACGACCAGTTCCCTAGCTTTTCAGTTTTAAATATGCCTCTCAAAGAGGCTCAAAACACAAATAACAAAGAACCCTATTAACAGATTAGTAGCCTGAATGGAAAAAGCAATTTAATTGACCACATAACTTGCCTTACATAACTATTAAGAACTTTTATGCAAATTCAGTATTTTCATGAAAATCTCATTCAGACAGGAAAAAATATTTGTGACAGGATTTAGCAGGGACCCTAGCTATGTAGCTGGAACTCAGGGCATGGCAACATATCCACTAGATACTTGCCATTCCTGATTGGTCCAATTCTTGCTGTAAAACTTCTAAGCCAACTGGAGCAAAAATGTTTTTCACAACTGCTTCAATTTTTATTAGCCTGGTGAAAACTAAAATTCAAACAAAGTAGAAATTCACTTAGACATGCAGTCTAAAAATCCAAACTGGCGTGCCTGGATGGCTCAGTTTGTTAAACATTGGACTCAGGATTTCAGCTCAGGTCATGATTTCACGGTGGTGAGTTTGAGCCCTGCCCACTGCACTGGGTGCAGAGCCTGCTTGAGATTCCCTCCCAAGCTCTCTCTCCTGTTGCCTCTCCCCTGCTCATCCTCCCTCCCCTTCTAAAAAACAACAAAACAAAAACAAAACAAAAAAGAAAATAAAATTATTTTTATAAGATATTTCTTCATTGAAGCTTTAAAAGTCACAGCAAAGGGGTGTCTGGGTGGCTCAGTCAGTTAAGCCTCCAGCTCTTGAGTTTGGCTCAGGTCATGATCTCATGGTTCCAGAGATTGAGCCCCGCATTAGATTCTGTGCTGACAGCACAGAGCCTAGTTGGGATTCTCTCTCTCCCACTTTCTCTCTTTCTCAAAATAAATAAACTTTATAAATAATAAGCAAATAAATGCCACAGTGGTGTCCATTACCATATTTGTTTGTTTTATTTTAGTTTTTATTTTAGACACAGAGAGTACAAGCAGGGGAGGGGCAGAGAGAGAGGGAGAGAAAGAACTGCAAGCAGGCTCCATGCTCACAGCAGAGCCCGACGTGGGGTTTGACCCCACGACCCTGAGATCATGACCTGAGCTGAAATCGAGAGTCCAACGCTCAACCAACTGAGCCACCCAGGTGCCCCTGTTGACATATTTTTTTTATTGCAAATGAGAAATGATACATACACATCAAGAACAATAGTTACTTCATATTGATTACAAAAATATTACATGTGGATTATTTTATTACATGTGGAATTTTTTTCCCAAGCCTCATTAGAATGTTGTCACCATAGGTTTATCTTCTCTACTCTTGTGTTTGAAAACTTCAGTAACAAACGTTTTTGAAGTTATCATTAAATAATTTTAACTCCTTGCCAGCAAATATGAAATAAACTAATCATATTACATTGTAACTGTTTAGTATTACCATCAATCAACTTTGCTACTACAATTAAAAGGCTTTTACAGTAATAGTGTTTATAGGCTTCATAATCAGAAAAGCACCCTTACAAGTTTATGCTGTGAACATGACTATCTATTGATGCGTATAACAGGCATTAATGTGCCTTCACAATTTTTGGTTTGCTTAGTCTGTCACCTTTCATCTTATATGACGTATCAAGAACACTTAATGTATTACCGCCAAGTTTGGTGGCTTAAACAAGATTTATTATCTCACAGTTTCTGTGAGTCAGGAATTGGGGACCAGGATGCTGAGTGGTTCTGGCTTATAGTCTCTCATGAGGGTGCAGTCAGGATGTTGGCCTTAGCTACAGTCATCTGAAGGCCTGTCCGAGGCTGGAAGGTCCACCCCCAGGATGGCTGCCTTACATGGCTTTGGCAGGCCTCAGTTCTTCACAATGTGGGCTTCTCCCCAGGGCTGCTTGGGTGTCTTCTCAACACAGCTGGCTGTCTCTGAAGTACTGGTTCTCAACAGAAAGCAGTTTTCCCCCAGGGGATATCTGACAATGTCTAAGTCATTTTGGCTGATACACCTAGGGTGTGTGTTGAGGGGGCCGGGGAGGGGGGTGCTATTGGCATCTCATGGGCACAGGGATGCTCCTAAACATCCTCCACAACAAAGAATTATCTGGCCCAAAATGTCAATAGTGCTGAGATTGAAAAACTGCTCTAGAGAAACTGATTTCTGAGAAATATTCAGAGAAAAGAGCAAGAGGAGGGCCACATATCTTTTATGACCTACTCTCAGAAATCACACTCCATCATTACTACACATTCCATATAATAGAACAGTAAGTCAGTAAGTCCAACCTTCACTGAGGGTGAAGATTAGCTCTACCTCTGTAAAGGATAAGTATCAAATAATTTATGGCAATATTTTTAAGTCATTAAACATAGCAACTTGATTTTTTTAAACAAAATATTGGAATTTTCAAGATATCTCGGTTACTTCTGGGAATACTGTACTATTTAGGAATCTTTTTTACCGCCCTAGAAAAACCACTAGAATTCCGTTTAACAAAGCTACTTTTGCATCCTAGTGAATGGTCTCTGCAGTATTTTGATGATCTAATCTCAAAATTTTCTAGTAAGCCTAAATATATGCAGTGTGATACAGAGAAAAGTAATCTGGTGGTCAAAAGATCTGAGTTCTAGTCTGAGTTCTAGCACTTCATAGCAGGTAATCTCAGACGAAGTTTCTATAAGCCTATTCCCAAATCAATAAAACGGAGGCATCACCAGCTCCGCTTACCTCACAGTGTTTTGAGGTTCCAATGAGATTATGTGACTACTTTATGAACTATAAACGGCAGGTAGTTTTAAATGTTCTAAGTTGAAATAACATGTTATTATAAAATAGTTTCACAATCAGCTTCCAGCATGGGGTTTAACACATAGTGGATTCTCAATATATATTTTTAGATCTCTTATTCTCAAATTTGAGGTTGAGTAAACCCCTGAGGTAACAGTAAAATAGAGAAATTAAAATATAATTGAGGGACCAAATCCTTGATCATTTATTGTCATGATATGGATAACTAAAATATAGTTTCCACAAGTTAAAATGTACATTATTCAGCAATTATTAGACTCTAAGACTACAATCAGCAACATAATGTAGCCAATATTTTAGACACTGAACTAAAAAAACAAAAAAAAAATCCCTTTATTATTTGTTTCCAAATCCAAACTATGAGGGAGAGCAGAAGCTCTAGGTGATCTGTGTATCCTCCAGTGCCTGGAACATAATGCAAGGTCAGTAAACACATACCAAAACAGGTCGTTCTCGACCTCAAGAACCTGAGAAATCTAGCTGGGGAGTCAGAATAAATACTCACATAAAGAAATCCCTGAAGACTTTTAAAAGCAATACATTTGCTTTCACCAATCCATTCTATACACTCCAGTCAGATCAATTTTCAAACACTTTTCTTCGATACTTTACAACTCAAGAAACTTTAACAGCTCCCATGGCCTAGAAAAGTGCAATTGCCTTGGCCCTACTCCAGACCTAGTTCTTCATTTCTGGGTGTAGGACCCAAGCGCCTGTACTTAAAAGCTCCACAAATGATTCTGAAGTACAACCAGAATGAGAACCACAATTAGGTTCACCCTATCTGAGATATTCTTGCTGTCAAGTCAGTCCAACTCATAACTAATTCTCTTATATTTTCTCCTATTACCTAAAAACATTCCGTTTCCTCCTCTCCAAATATTATCCACCTTTCAAAATAATCTTCAAGTGTTTTTTCTTCCATGAAACCATTCAAACACAAAGCACACAATGCCCCCACACCTCTATACACATCAATACCTCTTTATATATACAGTTCACTTATATTTTATGTCTACTTCTTTTAACACCAATGGGCATTTAACACTAATGGATGACCAAGAGATTTTCTTCACTATGGTAAATCTAAAGCATAAATGAATACATATACACACACATTTCAAACTTTCAAAATCTGCTGCTGCCTTAATATTAGTTACAGAAATCTTCAGGTGATTGGCTCATTCTACGATTGCAGTTTTCATGACCACTGTCTTTCATCAGTGCCAATGAAAGCTTCCTTCAAACGTCACCTCCATATCTCTAAGGCTGAACCATATAAGTTTACAACAACAATCTATTCATAGGGTAGTTAGTGCTGCATTTGAGATCATCCTCAAGCAACATATAGAAAAATCCTCAAGCAATGTATAGAAAAATTATCAAGGGAAAGCAAGAAACATTACATTTCAATAGACCTGAAATCCAAAGGGTTAGATATTCCTGAGGTCAAGTTTGGAAGTACAAATATGGACATACAAGTGTATGAGCAAGGTCACTGTTAAGATTGTATCAGATATTCAAAAAGAATATGCACAGAAAGTATAGTTTTTCTATCTTTTTGGAGGTGGAGGGTTCAAGTTATCCTATCTAGTTTTTCCTCAGGGCCAATCAATCCAAATATATAGGGTTATATAAGTAGGTCTCAACCAAGGGTGATTTTGTCCTCAGGGAACATGTAGCAATGTCTAGAGACATTTTTGATTGTCACAACTGAAGATTGCTACTGGATTCTAACAAAGTAGGATATAGGGATGCTACTAAACATCCTACAATGCCTAAGACAGCCTCCCCAACAAAAAAATTATCCCACCCAAAATGTTAATAGGTTGAGCAATCCTAGGTTATATTATATTTGGAAATGTAAACACAGCTTGATAAATGTTCATAAAACTGTTTTCTTAATTTGCTATTTTCCCACCTTTTGTTTCCCTTAGGATCAATATCATGTAACTTACTGAGGTTGCTAACTTCAAAGCAGATCATTCAAAGCATAAAGAAGGCACTTAGGACACTAAACTAGGAATAGAAAATGAAGTAAGACAAACTTACAATGTCAAATGAGAAAATTATTAGAAGTTTGTCAATATAAGATTCCAACAACAATATTTCACTTGGATTTAATACTAAAATCATTAGGAAGCCTTATTTTATTATACCAAATGAGGAAGATAACTAAGATTTTCACAGTATTTGGTAGCCTGGAGAAGAAAACATAAATAAAAACTATTACGCAAAAGTCTAAGTTCAAGAAGGCTCAAGTTAGCTAAAGTCCTACATGGATTTGACACAAGAGGGGGAGAAAGAAGGAAGAAAGAAAGAAAGCAAGCAAGCAAGCAAGCAAGCAAGCAAGCTCTTGGGGATATTAAGAATAAAGCATTTACTTCTGCAGATACAGTTCTATTTACTACAGGGATGAGGAAATAACGAAAAACAAGAATTCGATATTACACTTGCATAACACTTCAGACTGCATGTCACAGGACACACTAAGGGCATGATTAAGGGCACCATCCCAAGTGGAAGTACAGGGCTGGGTTAAGGATCTAAAGGACCTCTACCCTCACAGTCCCCTGCTTCCCCTAAAACATAGCCTCTCTGAGCCCTGGGCAGATCAAAAGAAGAAGTTCTGACCTATTGTGGCCACGTGCTGATGTCATCACTTTCTAGATCTGAATCATCAGATGGAAAGGCTTCTCTGACACAGATTTCCAATACATATCCTTATATAAAGTTGCCCTAGATATAAAAAGTGACCCGTATGTCACTAGACTTAAGAGAGACACAGAAGAATCTAAAAGAAAATTTCAAGGGAAGCATTAGAAACATAAAGGTAGATTTGAGATGGCAACTTAAGTGAAAGAATGCAGGAAAGAGCAGCTACAGAGGACATCCAAAGCAATCTCTGAGGAACCAACGGAAACATGCCCCTTTTAGACTGATATTTTCAAAGGCAGGCACCCTTCCTGCTTTTTTAGTTTTTTTTTTTTTTATCTTTATAAACATAACACCTAATACAGTGCTTAACACTGCCAATACTGAATTAATGAATTCGAGAAAACAAAGGGGACAGTGGGTATGCTTTTTTGCCCTTTTTTTTTTTTTTCTGGCATGGTTGTGTGTTGTGTGATGCCTACACTCTGGACCATAAGTTTGCAGAAGCAACCAATGCATACTTGTGGGCAGACTGACAGTAAAACACACATACTCACATACCTTCCTTCATGTCACAGGCACAGTGACAATACCGCCAAGGCCTAGAGGTTTTGGGGCAAACAAGGAAATCTGTAACAACATCATTCAAAGTAACAGGAGCCAACGTGTTCAGGGTCTAAAGTTACTCAGACAGCAGCTAGACAAAATAAACATTTGTTCTATTACCTTTTTGTTATGTTGCCATGGGAATCTGTGTTTAGGAACACTTATTTTCCGCAACTAGATGATAGAGCAGTAAAAGGGGGATAGCTCCCATGAAAGAGGAGAGAAGCCTGCATCCATAAAGGCAAGGAAGACAATAAATCCTATGGGTTTTTATATGGTCACATACATGCACAATCTTTCAATCTCTTCAAACTAACCGATGTATTTCGATTTATTCAAGTTAACAGAGAAGGCTTTGGGGCCTCACAGCTAGAACATTAGTAGCAGGTAACAATAATCAGGGAAAGGTGGAGGGATGTAAAGCAGATGCAGGGCCAAATTAAAAAAAATAAATGAGATCTGAAATGTTGGAGGAAGGCAAAAATGTCTTTTAAAATATGACCCAATAGAACGAAAAAACCTAGAAGCCCAAAGAAGTTAGAAAACATTCAACCTGCCAGCAGGCTAATCTTCCTTTGTCAGCAGAAGTCTAGAGCTAATCTCTTTGCTCCCTTCCCTTTGGCAACAGAAACCTGAAAAAGTGAAATAAGCCCATGTTATTTAAAGAGCTGGACTGGAATACCCTGAATTTCTAGGGCCCAACAAAAGTACTGGCTATGGTACTCGGAGCCTTCTGGAATGACAGTTGTGCGCATGGGTTGGGGCTATGCGCCAATTCATCGGGCTCCCCCATTCTACCCTCAAGTATTATTAGTGCCTCTAATGGAGGCTAATAGTTTTTCTAACAGTTCTTATAAAGCCAACTAAGGTCCTTCAGGATCCCTGTGCCTCTGCAGCCCCTCCACCCTCTTCTACTCCTATCTGGCCCCTGGTTCATTCAGTGTTAGCCATGCTGGTCTCCTAGCTATTCTGGAGAATGAGGCCTTTGCCTCAGGGCCTTTGCAATTCCTGATCCCTCAGCCTGGAATGTTCTTCTCTCCACACCCAAATCCAACCAGTGTTCTAGATCACCTCCTTCAGGTCTTTGCTCAACTGTCACTTCATCATCGAGGCCCATCCTGACTATCCTTCTTAAAAGTGAAACACAGCCATCCCAGTAATTCCTCTCCTTACCTTGCTTCCTTTCCCCTCAGCACTAACCATCTGACATACTAAAAATGTTTTATTTATTTAGTATCTACTTCTACTTTCATCCCCCTTAGAATATAGTTTCTTATGGGCATAAATTTTTGTCTGATTGCTCACACTCCATCTCCAACACCTGAAGAATGACCCATACATAGTAGACGCTCAGAGTATAACACACAGTCTTATCCTCAAGGAACCCATCTTTCTTTCCCTTTGCTTTCACAATCCTTACAATACTCCAAAGTTCAGATAATGGCACTAAAATCTATCCATTTGTCCAAAGCCAAAACTTAGGGGTCATCCTAGACTCCTCTCTTCTGTACTCTTTCTCCCCCACCTTCAGCCTAGGAGCCAACAACTCAGAATCCAGGACCTATTTGTCAAAAGTGCAGAATTTACAGACCACCATTTTCCTCATTCCTAGAATAAATTCTTAACAGGTTGAAATGCTGGAAAACTGGCTAATTTTACACATCTTTAACACACATGCACTTAATTTATGGAAATCCCTGAAAACTTTATTTACAAAAAAATTCTTTCAAGTTTAAATCGTTTTTCGTTTTTTTTGTTTTTTGTTTTTTTTGGTTTTGTTTTTCTTGTCCTGAAAAAAACATATGTGCGACTTCTAACTACACAGCAACCATGAGAGGAAATCCCTAGGTTCCAGGTCAGGGAAACTCACTTTACAATGAGCTTTTTATTGAGCATTACAGTAATGATACCTCTTGGACAGGAACAAAGCAATACAAAATTTCACAGTAAAGGGCAAAAATCTAATGTATTTTCAAAAGCCTGGATAAGCAACTATTTCTAGAATATCCTTTACTTACATAACACAAATATGGACAGATAGTCCCAACTTTACAAAATGCACATTGAAGAATTCCAAACTAACAGAATTCATAAATTCAGAAAATAACTATTTGTACTATCTAATAATTACTTGGGGAAAAAAATTTAATCTGGGCAATGAGTTCATTTTTGGTCTATCAATTCTGAGGAAAAGGTGTGACTTTAATAAGTTAGGTCACTATCCCTCAGATTAGCTAGGCAATGACAGTGGTGGGATTGGAGCTGTACAGCCACAGTTCTATTGCAAGTGACTCAGCAACCCTTCTTCACAAAAGGAGGGATAAGGACAAATAGCACAGGAGGTGTCATCACACAACCTCAGCTGCTTATATGTAGAAGAAAGAAGACTTCTAACATGTTGAACCCCAGAACCAAGTCCAAAGTATCACTGGCAAGCAAGCCATTCCTTCACCTATATAACTAGGTTCGTAACACCAACCTTCAGAGAGCCAGTGAAGACTGAATGATAATGCTTTGAATGAAAACACTTTATAGTGTAAAAGCCCATACAAATGTCAATTTATACTAAAGTGAGAGTGATCTAGCCCAGTGAATTTTTCCACCTTTGGATCCTCAGTGCCTCAGGGGCTCAGTGCCATCTGCACTGTTGCCCATGAAAGGCAAAGTCAACACACAGATCACCTCTGAGGCTGAGTTAGAGGGAAATCAAAAACAGAGTACTCTTCAGTATCAAGAAATTAAACTGGCAGAACTGAAAAGCCAGAGATTCAGAATACCCTTATTTAAAAATGGGAGCCAACGGAAAAGCCTCAGTTAAAAAAAAGGGGGGGGGGTTCAATAAATAAAATATGACTTTATAACAAACTTAACTGAATTCTTTCTTAAAAGTCTTTATATATCAATAATATAAATATTTGCTATTCTCTTTAAATATTTATTGGTTGGTACTGGTAACAAGGCAATCACCTTGCTTTTGGTTACAAAGAAAAGCAAATGGGAAGAAAGATCAGCATGGGCCTATTATCACTGCTAGAAAAATAAAGGGCATGCCTCTCTTACTGATCAGGAGTCAAGAAAGTCATCTTGGCATAGTCAACAATGATGTATATTCATTTATTGGTGCCCTGGCTCATCCTAAAAGAAAAAAAAAAAGATTAAAAATGGTGAATGGCTAGTAGCACTAAAACTTAGCTTTGTTTATTTTTATTATATTTATGTATATAGGATCTTGTTCCACAAAGCATTTAGGAAGTTGGATTTGATATCTTAGTAAACTTTGCCATCCTCTTACTAAAAATCTTGTATGTGTTTTATATACTGATGATAAATATAAACCACACAGCAAAATGCCTAGAACATAGTAAGTAATCCATAAAATTATTATTCGCATTAGGCTATAACCTCTCCAAGGGAATGGATTACCTCGTTCTGTCTTGTTCAGTGCTCTATCTCAAGAAATCTAGCCCATTACCTAGTCCGTAGTTGGTATTCAATATTGTTGAATAAACAACTGAATATGACTTAAGAGTAATTCTCAACTCTCGCCTATTTTATGGCTACCAGAGCCCCACCTCCTCTAATCAACAGCAAAGGTCTGGAAAAACCATACCCAGAGGAAAGGCATTTAAGTTCCTGTTTATATTTCCTTAAACTCACCACAAGAGTCCCCCCTTCTGTCTCCAAACCAGAAAATCAATGCTTCGCAACAATGTATCCTTAAACGATTTTGCTTCATTTCCCCTCACAGACAATGCACAAAGTTCCTTAAAACTGCAAGACTGGGTTTAGTTCCCTTTACCCCTTAAAAAGAAAAGGCATATTTACAAAACCTTATCAACTCTCAATTTCTAGTCTGATTCCTTGATCTTTGATTCATAATTGGTTATCATACAGGCTGTTACTTGCTTTGTTACTATATACTTAGTACAAATTAAAATAATGAAAATAGGCTTAATAGAAAAAAACTTTTAACTTATACATCAAGGTGTATCACACGTCTGAGCAATCAAATTAGGAAACTGACACATATTTTAGTGAGGCTGCATTCCTTAAAACACTTTCAGAGATTCTTTTTTGGAAGAGACTTCAGATCCAGTTCTACGAGTCACACAAGAAATTCTGTCATTACTTTATAGTTACAACTCCTATTTGACCTAAAACAGTACCATCAACCTGAATGCCTAATCTTTTTCACTAGACATGAGTACAAACTCTCTTAAGTTATTTGGATTCGGTTTCATTTTGTTATTCCCTAAATTCAAATTTGCTCTCAAAGGATGAAGGTAGTGAAAAATAACACAGGCTCCAGAAAGGATACTAAAAGAAAATTTTTTAATGTTTTCGGCAACACCTGAAAAACTGCTAATTGAAGGAACAACTTCAAGTACCTCTGAATGAGATAACGCTCACTTGTAAATCTAAATTTTGATATTTTCAACACAAAATCAGTTACATTTGTTTATAGTCAATTGTCACATAGTATCAGATGTATTTTTCTCTACCAACATATTGCAGGTTACACTTTCAATCCCTTGGCAGAAATACTACTAAAAAACAAATGAACAAACGCTGCCTCCCTGTAAAAACACTTATGAAACTTACAGGGCTGGTCTCTGAGGAAAGGAATAGCATGGTTGGGGAACAAGAAAGGAAATGAGACTTCTCACTAAATATCCTTTCGTATTTTTGAGTTTTATATAATGTGAACGTATTACCTATTTTTAAAAATGTGTTTAACAAAGTACTTCAAAGTGTCAGATACTGCAGGCTTCTGTAAGCCAGAAAGTATAGCACTAAAGAAATGTAAAGGTCATTTTAATGACACTTCACTGTAAATCTGGATCTCCAGTTCCAGTGCAAAGCTATCCATACCAACAACAGGAAACGGCAAGCACTTCTTTTCAAGTTCACTAAACTCACCAGCGTGGAGCTATTCTGCTTTACCATTCCATTAAAGTTTAAATATCACTGGAAACAAAAACTTGGTGCTACAAAAATTAATACGTCAATTCAAGAATGAAAAATAGAGGTAAAATAATAAGCTATCAAAGGAGAAACAATCCGAATACATCTTTGAAAATTAGCAAATCAATGACACCCACGTACATGTAGCAAAATGTTGCAAATTCCCTTCAAATGTAAACTGTCATACTATAAAAAATGAGGAAAGATGTCAAGCACGGTGCCATCAGCAACTTAAGCAGCTTGAGCTAGAAAATGCAATATGATCTGTTGCTTGACACAATTGCACAATCTCAATTACCCAGAAGATTCTACCAAACAGGAAATTCACAGTGTGACTTTAAGAAACACAGGAATTATAAAGATTAACACGTCCAAAAGCCTGCAGTGTGTTCCAAAAGAAAAAATAATAATAATTTTATAAAGCCCTTTTCAAATGATGCATGCGCATGAATACACGAATTAGTTTCAGATCAGCAGTTCTCAAGTTACGGTAAATCTAAAACACAGTGTAGAAAACCTTAGTGAAGCATTTCAGATCCAGAAGTTTTATGGTATCAATTTCAAACACACCATGTGAATTACAGCGGAGACGTGTCTCTTCCTTCCTTTGCGATACATTCCATATCCTTACGAAAACCACGGTTTACCTCGGGCTACAAATGTAGAGAAATTCCCTACAAACTGTCTAAGGAACTTGAAAAACACAGTATTCGCAAGATGTCTTGCAATCAAAAAAAAAATTTTTTTTTGACAATATCTCCCAGCCTTGTTTAATAACTTTTTGATCTCGAGCGCGTCCAACGAATCTGAATCTCGCTTGCTCCCAATGAGAAAACTGTTTTGGTCAAACAATACTGAAATGAGCAGGGGTATGTGACTAATCAGTGAGGCCGCCCGTTTCCCAAGCTGCAGCGTTCTTGCAGGCACTACCACCCACCCCCACTCTGCGAAAAGGAAATACGCTTTCAGCCGAATCGGAAACACACCGCTCAAGCTGGCACTGTGTTCGCCGAGATAAAGTCGGTGTTTCAGTCTCTATGGGTCGCTGCGAATTCAAGTGCGAACTCAAAAGAGAATGCTTCTCGGAATGAGGTTTCGAAAGAGCTTTGCAAAAAAAAAAAAAAAAAAGCAGCAGCAGCAGCCGGGAGAGAACGCCCTTCGTCGCCAGTTTGGTTCCGACCACCGCGGTCTCCCGGCCGAGCTTTGCCCTTCGGCTTCTCCCCGCAGCTCCCAAGGCTTGTCGTCTGCCTGGAGGGCAGGCTCCGCGCTCAAAGCGGGCGCACCTCCAGGGAGGGTCTTTCTGCTCAAGGCTGGCAGGGAGATCCCCGAAGAGACACCCCCGCCTCCAGGCCGGCCCCCGGAGCAGCAACCTGCCCCCCCCCACCCCAAAGACAGGCGCAGGGTGCGAGCCAGGGCCGAGCTCCGGCACCTCCGCCCACCGAGGACCTGCATCCTGCACACAGCTGATCGCCTACCTGGGGATGCAGAGTGAGGGCTGCAAGGGGCACAGGGACGGCAGGACGAGGGTCGAAGGGGCAGCGATGCCCTACCCTAAGGAAAATTCCTGCCGCTTGGTGCATCGCGGAGCTGTGGGGGCAGGCCTGGCTCTGGGGCATTAAGGGCCACCCAGCCCCACCGCAGCTCCAGGCCCGGTGACACTCACCACACGGAGCCATAGGCACCGGAGCCCACCGGGGACAGGTTCTGGTAACGCTCGGGCACCTCCCAGATTGTCTTGTTCAGCTCCTGCCGGTAGAACGTGGGCCTCTCCTGAGACATCTTCCAGCGGCGGCCGCGGGGCTAGGAGGTGGCCCTGAGGGGCCCCGCCTGCGCCCGCACCGGCTCCCCCGGCCCTCGTCGCCCGCCTGGCCGGGCGGGGACCCGGCGCTGGCAGGCGGCGCAGGTGCGGCAGACGCGACCCCGCCGAGTCCCGCGCGCGCGCGCGGCCCCTGTCAGCCGCAGCTGCTGGACGCGCCTCAGAGAGCGGGGCGAGCCCGGCTGAGGGCAAGGGCACGCCCCGGGGCTCGAGGCTGCGCACACCACGCTCTCCCTGCACCCTCTCCCCGACCAGGCCGACTCTGGGCTGCGCCGCGGGAGTACCGCTCCAGCTGCAGCGCCTGCTGAGGTTCCAGTGGTCGCGGTTCCAGAGCCAGCGAACAGGAGCCTCTTGCCGTACTCTCGCGAGAACAGCTCCCGGGACTCTCCGCGAGCCGAGATTTTACCCAATATGGAACCCGCCCACGGGCGGGGGTTGACGACGGGAGAGGATGGGAGGAGCACTTCTCGCGAGAAAAAGACCAACAGCTGGCGACCAGAGGCAGGAACTCTCAGGGCCTGTTCTTAAGGGCGCGAAGGCGGACCCGGGGAAGGAAGGGATAAGTGGGCAACACATGCCGCGTGCGCCCCACCCTGGTCGGCGGGGCAAATGCCTGGCTCCGTGCTGGAGAGCGACAGTGACTAATTAGGGTGTCGGGAAAAGAACCAGACCTTAGAACTGCGGGTAGTCACCAGCAGCCGAGCATCTGCTCAGCGGAACCCCTAATTCCCAAGAAATACTTACATTTTAAAAAAGGGAGGTTCTGGCCAGAAAGCCGTTGTATTCCATCCGCTCAAGGACATATGGCTTATTCTTCAGAATTCTGACGAAAACTGTCCCCAAAGCAAATATTAGCCCTGCATTAAGGCTGAGGTTTTTCCACCTAAGCTCTCCTAGTGGTTCTTAAGCTTTTATGTGCAGAAGAATCAGTTTGGGTGCTTAAACATGGAGAGTCCCAGGACGCACAGGGAGTCTAAGAAGAGAGAGTCGGTGATGGAGCCAAGAATGCGCATCTTTACAATATGCCCCCAGGTCGTTCTGATTCAGGAAAGTCTCCGGTATCTCCCTGTGAGAAGGATTTCTGAAATAATTACTCTGAGGATTTGAAATTGAGCCCTGCTCTGAAGAGCTTCCAGTGAAGATGATTTTATGCATTTGATTCATGCCTCTCAGATTAAGAAGGAGTAACAAGGCAGAGAGTACACTCTCTTAGGGCAGTGTCGCATTAGGCAAGTCAATGGACCTTTCTTAACCCTAGTACCTCCTTCCAGTTTCTGCAAAAAGAACTCCTGCCTTACATTCCCACCTAATAGGATCATTTGTAAAGCTGAACAAGATAATCAGTGTGAATGGGCAAGGTATGATAACCCTATACCTATCCCCCACTGTTACCAACCTGTTACTTTGCTAAAGTTTGTTACAGTGTCTCTTAGAAATAACTAGATCCAAGTCAGGACACTTCTCATGATTATTCTCTTTGGTGTTATGCTTACCTGGGAGGGCTCAGAGTTTGCCTATCTTGTCCCAGAATCTAGCACTGTGCCTAGAACATAATAGGTACCCCATAAATATTTGTTGAACAAATTATGAATAATGAGCATGATTTCATTTAGGAGGTGGTGCAGGATCCTTAGTTCTCCTCAAATAAAACAAAAACAAAAACCAGAGTCATTCATGGATGATTGGTGGAAAGCCTTTCTTGGCTTTCTGTGTGGCTTAGCCTGGATTCTCTTGCCCGCGAGGACGTGCTGCTTGAAAATGTTCCAAGACAACCTGCAGGTTAGGGAGCTTTCCAAGAAAGAATGCGGGTTGAAGGAGGAAGTGAGAGCAAAAATGTCACTGAAAAAAATGGCAAGTGGGAGTGGGGAATCAAGGAGATGAGTGGAAGTAGGAATCCTAAGGGATTCATATAATTATCCAACAAATTGGGATGGTGAGCTGAGAGTGACTGAAAGGGTAAGGTTTCAGGAGGCAAACCATTCACTCACTCATTCAACAAATATGTATTGAGTGCCCACTAGGTTCGGGGCACTTCTGATTAAAGGTGATCAAAACCCACGGTTGCTGCCTCCATGGAGTTTACAATTAAGAGCAGAGCAATCATCCAGTCGTTCAAATTTATTGAGCACTTACTGCATCTACCATGTTGTTTAGGCACGGATAATACAGCAGTTAATGAAAGAGAGGAAAAAATCCCCGCCCTTATCGAGGTGACAATTTACAAAAAGGAATAGGCCAGGTGAATGCTATGTTAGACACTAACACAGGAATCGAGCCAAGTGTAAAACTGCAAAGGGGCCAAGAGGGAATCCAAGGCGTAGAGACAGTGACGGATACCGAGTAAACTTTAGAAGGTTAAAGGACGGGGAGCAGAGCAAGAGACCTGGGCGGGAGTGTCCTTCAGTGGGAGGAGCCAGGCTTTCGGGGCAGAGAGCTAGGGTTGGAGACCTGGGTGACCCTCTAGCCTCGGGTTTCCTTGTGCGTCGGGTGAATCTCTTGTGTGTCAAGTGCGGGGCACGAGGCCTGGCATCAACGGGGCCCCCAATCAAGAGCAGTCAAACCTCAAAGCAAGGGGAGGCCTGGGTGGCCCAGGGTTAAGGGGCTTCCCCGGCCCGAGTGGCCGCAGCTCGAGGCTCCGCGCCGCAGCTGCCGATGCTCTCCTTTCTCGCCCCCCACGCTGGTCCCCCGCCCGCCAGAACGACCTCGGGTTCGGCCGCAACGGCTCGGGAACGGCCGGCGTCCGCGTCTACAGCGCCGCCAGCCAGGCCGGAGCAGCGGCAGACCCCAGCGTCCGGAGAACCAGGTGGAGCCGCGTCGGGGAGCGGCCAGGGGCCGGGGCTGCAGGTTTGAGCCGGGCGCGGGCGTCCGGGGGCCGGGCACCAGCCCGGGCGACCCTCCGAGGTCCCGGGGCGGGGGCTGCGTCAGTGGCCGGCGGGGCCAGGCGCGTCGCGGGCGCTCAGCTCAGGGTTTGTGAAATGAATGAATGACGGTAGTCCCTGAGAGCTTATCTCTCAGAGGCATCTCCTCCTCTTGTGAAAAGCCGTCGAACCGCGAGGACAAGAGGCGATGCGTGCGATTTGCAATTTCAAACTCTTTGGTCCGAGTTGTCAGAAGCCCCAGAACGGATCTGCAGCCCGAGCCTCTCACCACCACCGTCTCCTCCCGCGGCCCCACTGTCCAGGGCCCCCTCTACTTTCAGACCTCACCGCTCTGTTCATTCTGTTTCTTCCGACTGAGCCTCCACCCCCGCGTGCCTTGGCTCCTTTCTCTTTCTCTCAATTCCCACTAATGTAACCGTGTCCCCCTGGGAAGCCTTTTCCCACACCCCCACCCTGACAATGAGTTTCTCTCCAACACACCCCACTGGTAACAGCCTCACCAAGTCGCATGGAAGGTCGTTGTGTGTGCATCTGATGGTCAGCCCCTTGATGGCTGTCGACCCAGTCCTCAGGGCTCTTCATCTCCAGCCACCGGACAGCGTGACTGAAGGGTACTAAAAGCAATGCACCCCGCTCCTGCCTTTGCTATATTCCAAATACATTCCCTATAAAAATGGAGGTAGGAACGGGCAAAAGCCTGTTGTTTCTGTTGGGATTACAAATGCTTATTGGAAATTTTGGAAGTGAATTTTACCTTACCACGATTATAGAGAAATTAGGAAAGATGACAGTATGAGGCGAAAGATATTCTTGCAACTAAACTAAGGTTCGGGATTTCATGTCTCTAGGTTAGTAGTCAGAAAATTGGGTTGCATTTAAATTTTTTATTCTTGACCTTTAAAATACTTCAACATATTATGTAAATGAATCAACATATGGCTGGATAGATAGAGGTAGTACGGGGGGTACAGGGATTTGATCAAATGTGCCTGTTTTTTTTTTTTAAATATTTATTTTTGACAGAGAGAGAGTGAGAGTGCAAGCAGGGCAGGGGCAGAAAAACAGGGCAGAGCATCCAAAGCCAGTTCTGTACTGATAGCCCCTATGTGGGGCTCAAACTCCTGAACTGTGAGATCAAAATCTGAGCCAAAGTCGGACACTCAACTGACTGAGCCACCCAGGTGCCCCAAAAGTGCCTGTTTTTTTCTTAACATTTTTTAAATGTTTATTTATTTTTGAAGGAGAGAGAGACAGAGCATGAGCAGGGAAGGGACAGGGAGAGAGGGAGACACAGAACTTGAAGCAGCCAACGTCAGAGAAATTGCTGCCTGTGTTCTCTTCAAGGATTATTATGGTTCAGGTCTTGCATTTAGGTCTTTAATTCATTTTGAGGGTTTTTTAATGTTTATTTATTTATTTTGAGGGAGAGAGAGAGTGAGAGCATGTGTGTGGGTGGGGAGGGGCAGAGAGAGAAAGAGAGAATCCCAAGCAGGCTCTGCACTGTCAGCACAGAGCCCTAGGTGGGACTCCATCTCCGCTAACTGTGAGATCATGACCTGAGCCGAAATCCAGAGTCAGACGCTTAACCGACTGAGCTACCCAGGCACCCCTTGAGTTTATTTTTATGTATGGTGAAACAAAGTAATCCAATTTCATTCTTTTGCATGCTGCTGTCCAGTTTTCCCAATACAATTTGTGGAAAAGACTGTCTTTTTCCCTCTGTATATTTATTCCTCCTTTGTCGAAGATTAATTGACCATATAATTGTGGATTTATTTCTGGGTTTTCTATTCTTGTCTGTTGATCTTTGTGTCTGTTTTTGCTCTAGTACCATACTTTTTTAATTACTATCACTTTGTAATATAACTTGAAGTCTGGAATTGTTACATCTCTGGTTTTGTTTTTCTTACTCAAGATTGCTTTGGCTATGTGGTGTCTTTTGTGGTTCCATACAAATTTTAAGATTGTTTGTTCTAATTCTGGGAAAAATGCTGTTTCAAATACTAAGTAGCTAAAAAATCCAGGTTCAACCCAGCATTCCAGGCCCTCTAGGAATAAGCCTCAACCTACTTTTTTGGGCTTGACACTGACTTTACTCCATCTACTGAATTACTTGCTTTATATTATCTCTGTAATTTTATCGTATTCTCTTCCTGAAATACCTGATTCTTCTCCCTGCCCCCAGTTTAGACAGAGCAGAGCTCAAACCATATCTACCTCAGGAGGCCTTTCTTATCCCTCTTCATTGGAACTATTAACCCCACTCTGTAGGAGATCACATGGTATTTGCGTGTGGCATTTTTTGGAACCAGAAAGACGGGGTTCAGTTTCTGGCTCTGCTGTTTAAGCCTTGTATGACTCTGAGAAACTCACTAAACTGTAAAATGGGTACAATTGGTATCAGGAAAATAGTACCTCTCTTGAGAGGATGTGTGTGAAGAACCTGGCATATAGCAAGGCAGCAATAAATGTTAATACCCGTCTTTCCCACTTCTAAACTCTCACAGCACTATATTTGGGGATTTTTATTCTACTAAACTACAGTCTTTGTTCTTTTGTATCCCCAGAGCACCTAGCATCCAGCAAATGTTTGTGGAACACTAAATTAATTGACCACAGATGAAATAGTAGGTGAATTCTGAAGTCCCAAAGGAAGGCCAAGAGTACATATGGTAGAAATTTATAAAATTGTGAAAAGAAAAGCAGACAGACCTATCCAAACTTAGTCTGGTAGATGGGGGCTACCTCTCGAAATACCAATGATGTAGATTGAAGACCATAAAATGAAATCTTACTTTCTGTAAGTGAACTAGTGGGATACGATACCGCCAAAGGGTGTGACATAGGAAATATATACGTTAGCTTGGAAAGAGAGTTAGAGAAATTCTTAGGGGATAAGGCTCTTGGTGCAAAGGTCATACACTGATGGTCCACAGGCCGATTCTGGCCTGCAGGGGTGTTTTGTTCGATGGGATGTGTAAGGTAATTGACAACAT
The DNA here is from genome assembly GCA_028646485.1 of Cryptoprocta ferox. Classification (NCBI taxonomy): domain Eukaryota; kingdom Metazoa; phylum Chordata; class Mammalia; order Carnivora; family Eupleridae; genus Cryptoprocta; species Cryptoprocta ferox. The sequence goes on from CM053577.1 coordinate 110,478,924, forward strand.
TTCCAAGTCAGAAGACCTCAGATAAAAATCTGAGACAGGGGTGACTGGGTGGCTCCATCAGTTAAGCATCCCACTTTAGCTCAGGTCATGATCTCGCAGTGCATGAGTTCGAGCCCTGCATCGGGCTCTGTGCTGACATCTCAGAGCCTGGAACCTGCTTTGGATTTTGTGTCTGCCTCTCTCTCTCTCTCTGCCCCTCCCCTGCTCAGTCTCTCCTTCAAAAAATAAATAAACATAAAAAAAATTAAGAAAGAAAGATCTAATCTGGCCATGCCGGGCCCCATGTGATCCATGCCAGCCGTTGCTGGAATTGAGTAGCCTTTCTGCCTCTGTCAGCTTCAGTGTCCCTCCACCCCAACCCCACCCCCGGTGCCGCTCTGCACATATATTGCCTGCTTCATGCCAATCCTGCGTTAAGTGCCACTTTCAGGAACAAAATGCTGGATTCAAAACCCTGGACCCAACCCAGGATGGCCGTTTTTATCATCTCAATATACTTAGCAGGTTATTGGGCTCTCTCAGTTGCCATGAACAGATACATTTGAGTAACGGAAGCTTGTTGTAAGATTACATAGGAAGGAGCACCTGGGTGGCTTAGTTGGTGAAGGGTCTGGCTTCGGCTCACGACACCATCTCACAGTTTGTGGCTTCGAGCCCTGCACTGGGCTCTCTGCTGTCAGGAAAGAGCCCGCTTCAGATCCTCTGTCCCCACCCCCTCTTCCCCGTCCCCACTCACACTTTTTTTCTCTCTCTCTCTTTCTCAAAACTAAACATTAAAAAAAAAATTACAGAATATTCCTCTGAGTGGGAGAAAGAAAGGGGAAAGTATTGCTTGTTTTAATGTACGATTCTGTTTTTTTCTGTAAAAGACACAAATTACTAATTCTCTCAAGTGATAAGTTGTAAAATGCCTCTTCCATCCTCTCCTATATTCCCCAACAACATTCTCACTTTATTCAATTGTGATCTTTAATTCACAGGAGTGGCTCTACAACATGCAACTGCTACCCAGTGCTTTGAAAGGAAAAATACAGTATTGGACTATGGCCCAGTTAGTTCACTTTTCAAAAATCTCGGTTTTATCACCTACAAAATGGGGATAATAGCAAAATTAGGATTGTTGTGGAAATTACATGAAATAACTCATGAAAAAAATGAGTGCAATGCTTGGTATATAGTAAGCGCTCTATAAATATTGGTGATGATGATGATGATGATGATAAATGACCATTCTGAAGGAAAACAAAGTTGCTGACACAATAAACTTGTTTTCAGTTTCACCTATAAAAGAACTAATTGGGTAATCTACATATTTGGAGTGTTTACCTATGTAAACCTATGTATCTTATAGCTATGTGATATACATAGGTATATATACTTGCCCCCAGTCATATCGCTAGTTAGAAAAACAGCCAGGCCTGGAATCCCAGTCTCCTGATGCCCCGTGCAATGTTTTTTCTGCTCCACGTGGTGCCACTAACTGGGTACTTGACAGTCATTCAAGAAATATTGAGGGCTTGATAAGTGTCAGGCACTATTCTAGCACCCGTGGATACCACCATGAACGAAGTCCTGCCTCTTGAGTGTAGACAATGGACAAACATTGAATCAGGTCCTGACAAGTGCTGTGAAGAAAAGGAAAGGATAAAGGGAAGAAGATGTTGTATTGCCCAACTTAATCTTTAGTGTTTTTGGTGAAAATTAGAGGTGATACTGACTTTTACTCTTAATCATTTCCCCACAACATAGCAACATAATTGAACATAAAGAAAACGAGGCTTCCTAGAAAGACATTTGGGTTCTAACCCTGACTCTAATTATTAAACAACCAAGGCTGTTTAGACTTCTGTGTTTCTCCATTTGGAAAATGAGAGTAAAGATGCCTTGAATATTTTTATAGAGTGGTTTTGGGTATAAAACCCAAGGGAAAGTTTTATAAACAACATTGTCAATGTAAAATATCATTAAATAGAAATTTTATTTCCATAAAAATGTACCAAGAATCTATATTAAAAAAAATTTTTTTTAAATCTCTTTCCACTCAACCAGAAATGATGCAACCAGAGAAGGGCTTGCAGAGTTTTAGATCTAAATATAGACAAAATTCTTTCACCTATGACGTCAAGCGAGACGTGTACAATGAGGAGACCTTTCAACAAGAACACAGAAGGAAGAGCATTTCCTCTGGGAACTTGGATATTGACATCACCACCTTCAAACACCATGTCCAGTGCCGGTGGGTGTGCGGGGTCACTCAGCAGCCTCCAAGCTGTCAGCACCAAAACTCTACTCCTCTGGTGATGACTCTGTCTTCTTCCTCTGAATTCCTGTCATCAGGCCCCTTAGTTTACTGTGTAATTTTTCTTCGGTCATTTGTTTGTTTGTGGTGTGTCTTGTAGCACCCTCTTGATGATAAATTTCTTGGGCATAAAGATCTTGGGTGTCCCCCACAGCATCTAGGGATAATATTTAATAAATACATTGTTTGATTAACCACTATTACCAGTTTCCTAACAAGAAGGAACTAGGATGGACTAATTTTTAAAAAATTTTTAATGTTGATTTATTTTTGAAGGAGAGAGAGACAGAGCACAAGTGGAGAAGGGCAGAGAGAAAGGCACACACACACAGAATCCGAAGCAGGCTCCAGGCTCCGAGCTGTTAGCACAGAGCCCGATGCAGGCCTTGAACTCACAAACCGCGAGATCATGACCTGAGCCAAAGTCGGACACTTAACCGACTAAGCCACCCAGGCACCCCAAGGATGGACTCCTTAATGGCAGCAGAATGAGATCCTTCTAACTTCATGTCCAGTGGTGCCCACCTAGTCCTTGTAGTCATACAACGTAGGACTCACCGCCTCTGCTACCCACCATGACTGTGTAGGTCCTAAGTTCAGGGACTCTTAACCTGTTTTTGCACAGTGAACCTTTTAGCAGTCTGGTAAAGCTTATTAATATCTTTTCAGAATAATTTTTTTTTACTTTTAAAAATTGTGGTAAAACATATATAATGTAAAATTAGCCCTTTAAACCAGTTTGAAATGTACAAATCAGCAGCATTAATGACATTTCACAATGTTGTGCAACCATCACCACTGTTTTCAAAACTTTTTCATCATCCCAAACAGAAACTTTGCACCCATTAAGCAATAATTCCCCATTTCCCCCTCACCCATCCCTTGGTAACCTCTCCTCTGTGTTCTGTCTCTATGCCTCTTCTAGATATTTCCTTTTTTTTAAAGTTTATTTATTTATTTTGAAAAAGTGAGAGACAGAACACCAGCAGTGGAGGGGCAGAGAGGGAGGGAGGGAGAGAGAGAGAGAGAGAGAGAGAGAGAGACTCCCGAGCAGGCTCCGCACTGCCAGCGCATAGCCTGACGGGGGCTCGAACTCACAAACCATGAGATCTTGACCTGAGCCTAAATCAAGAGTCAGATGCTTAACCAACTGAGCCACCCAGGCACCCCTAGATACTTTATTTAAGTGTAATCACCCAATTTTTGTCTTTCACGTCTAGTTTGTTTCACTTAGCATAATGTTTTCAAAGTTCATCTATGTTGTAGCCTGGATCAACACTTCATTCCATTTGAATGGCGGATGATAGCCAATTGTATGTATATATCACATTTTGTTGATCCATTCATCTGTTGGTGGACCCTTGGGTTGTTTCCACTTTGGGGCTATTGTGAACAATTCTGCCCTGAATATTGGCATAGGAGTATCTGTTTGAGAACTCGTTCCCAATTCTTTAAGGTATATACCTGAGAGCAGAATTGTTGGATCATATGGTGACTCTATGTTTAATTTTTGAGACACTACCAAACTTTTTCACAGTAGTACACCATTATACATTCACCCTAGCAACGTACAAGTGTTCCCAATTACTCTGTACCCTCTTCAACTTGTGTTATTTTCCATTTTTAAAAAATACAGCCATCCTATTAGGCATGAAGTAGTATCTCATTGTGGGGTTTTGTTTTGTTTTTTCCATTTCCTTAATAACTAAATATGTTGAGCATCTATTCATGTGCTTATTGGTCATTCATTTGTAGATCTTCTTTGAGGAAATGTCTATTTACTTCCTCTGCCCTTTTTTAAATTAGGCTGCCTTTTTATTGTTGAGTTGTAGTAGTTCTCTATATATCTAGGATATTAAACCCTTATCAAATATATAATTTGCAAGTATTTTCTCCCATTTCGTGGATTGTCTTTTCTTTGGGTTGATAGCATCATTTGTTCCACAACAGGTTTTAATTTTAATGAAATCTGGTTTATCTATTTTTTTGTTGCCTGTGATTTTAATGTCATATTTAAGAAACTATCATGAAATCCAAGATTATGAAGACTTTCCTTTATGTTTTCTTCTAAGAGTTTTATAGTTTTAGCTCTTAAATTTAGATTATTTTCCACTTTGAGTTAATTTTGTATATGCTATAAAGTAAGGGTCTGTCTTCATTCTTTCCATGTGGATATTCCAGTTTCCCAGCATCGTTTGTTGAAGAGACAGTTCTTTCCTCATTGAATGATCTTGGCCAGAATATTTTTTAATGCATAAAATACATAGGATTATAAAGGAAACCAGTTATGTTGAAATACAATTGTCAGAATAGAAAAAAATACCACAATTATGTTATTTAATAATGTGGATCTAATAACTATCATAATTTCAAAGTAGTGATGAAATAAATGATATTTTATGATCTCTGCAGGAATTTTAATGAAAATATTTTATGAAAATATTGTGATTTCTACTAGTGACAAGGTCAGGTTCTGCTGATTCTATAGTGGTTTGCTGTCAATGTTCATAATTGAAGGAAATGCTAAATTTCAGTTAGGAGGTAATGAAAATAAAGTTATAATTTTTCCTAAATTCATATACCTCTACAAATTCTATCTGTAGACCCCATGGGGGTCCATAGACCTCAGGTTAAGGACCCTTTGTGACCTATATGATGATATTAACCCTAATTGCACTGACAGTGCAGAGCCTGCTTGGGATTTTTCTCTCCTTCTCTCTCTGCCCCTCCCTGGCTCATTCTGTCTCTCTCACACACACAAAATAAATAGATAAACATTAAAAAAATTTTGTTTTAAATTTTGACCAAAGAAATTTCAACCTTACTCCCCCCCCCACCTGCCCTATCTTTAGACACTTAAATCTGATCAATTCTGCCTCCCATGGGCTTTTATTGCAGTTCTTACTCCCTACTTCTAAAATGTACAGTTATATCCACGTCTGGATTTTAACGTGAAAGGTAGCATAGCCCCGTGGTTAAGAGCAAGACTGAGAGGCCAGATTGCCTGGTTTTGAATCCCAATTCTGCTGCTTCCCAGCTGTGTGACATCAGGTAAGCTATCCAACCCTACTCTGCCTCAGTTTCCTCATCTATAAAAATGAGGATAATACTAGCATCTACTTGATAAGAGGATTCTGGAGGATTTAAAGAGTATTTGTAAAGCACCTAGCAAATAGAAAATACTGGATAGGTGGGGTTTTTTAGTTTAAAAAAAATCTTTGAACTCTACCTCTTCTACCTCTTTCCTCATTTTCTCCCTTTTTGTCAACAACTACAAATACTCCCTTGTCAAAATGTCCCCTGTGCTTTCACAATGATTCTTACATTCTTCATGTTTATGATGCCTTAAGTCAAATCCAGATTCATGTAGAAATGCTTATACTGTTTCCCCCACTGGCTTCAATTCCTATTCCTCTAGCTCCTTCCTTGATTTTCTTTCAGTTTTAGAGCCTCGTCATTCCAGGTCCACTGTATTTTTTTTCCATGCTAATGAGCTATGATGCCTCTGCCTAGGGTGGCTTGTCTTCTGCCAAGTGACATATGGAGAGAAGGAGAGACGGGACCAGATGAAGAAACAAATTGTCCCAGTGACATGCTCTGCTCTCCCCTTTGGGGGCTATAATTGGAGAAAGCACACTGTGTGCACCTGCCTAACATCCAGAGACTCATAAAAATAGCAATGTGATGTTCCTTCCAAACCAATGGTCTTGTTCCTGGCTCCCAACAGAATTTAATAGCTGTCAGTAGGTACTACGATGGTAATAGTGTATATAGCACACTGAAGTAGAGATCATTAGACCCCGTAGTTTGTAGCCCCAGGTCTGCCCACATAACTGTGACCTTGGAAACGTCACTTACACTTATTTGGTCTTAATTACCTCAGGGATAGTAAGGCTCATTGTTGTGAGAATCAAACATGTGAAATTCTTTCTGAGCACACATTTTAGCCTTGCATACACTAAAGTTCTATTTGTTGCTGTAGTCAAATCCCAGTTATCCAACATAGCTCATACATGAAAAACCAACATGCATTTTGCTTTCAGCCCATACATACTAAAATGGAAACAGCAAAAAAGCAATTTAAAACCAAATTCGTTTTACTGGCTGATTGATCAGCCAAGTGCCTGATTTACAATGATTCTGCTGTTTTAGATGATCTAAAGATTAGGGGTGCCTGGGTGGCTCAGTCAGTTAACCATCTGACTCTTGATCTTAGCTCATGTCTCAGGGTCATGAGTTCAAGCCCTATGTTGGGCTCTGGGCTGAGCGTGAAGCCTACGTTAAAAAAAAAAAAGTATTTCAAGGGAGATAGATTAATACATTTACTTAAAAAAATAAATAAAGAGCTCCTGGATGTCTCAGTCTGTTAAGCATCAGACTCTTGATTTCAGCTCAGGTCATGATCTCAGACTCTTGATTTCAGCTCAGGTCATGATCTCACGGTTCCTGACACTAACGGTGCAGACCCTCCTTAGGATTCTCTCTCTCCTCTCTCTCTCTCCCTCCCCTTACTCTCTCCCTCTCTCTCAAAATAAATAAACATTTTTAAATAAATAAATAATATAAAAGTTAAAGTAGGTTTTCTCAATCTCAGCATCATTAACATTTTGGACCAGACCACTGTTTCCTGTGGGGGGCTGTCCTATGCACGGTAGGATGTGTAGCAACATTCCTGGCCTCTTACCCACTACCTGCCAATACCACCCCCTCCCTGAGTTGTTGACAATCAAAAATGTCTCCAGACGTTGCCAAATGTCCCCTGGATAACAAAATTGCTTTGGATTGATGTCCACTAGGTTAAAGGATAATAAAGCTTTATTTTATTGCCTTTTCTTTACATGGCTAACGGCTAAAGCACAGGATTCCATTAGTTATATTTTCTTCTTCTTCTTTTTGGATGTTTATTTCTGTGAGAGAGTGAGAGAGGTGGGGGGAGGGGCAGAGAGACAGGGAGACAGAGGATCTGAAGCAGGCTCTGTACGGATAGCAGATAGCCCTATGCAGTGCTCGAACTCACGAACCACGAGATCATGACCTGAGCTGAAGTCGGACGCTTAACCAACTGAGCCACCCAGGCACCACTCCATTGCCTATATTTTCTATAAATTTCTACATACTACAGATCAAAGCCTCCATTGCTTATATTTTCTATAAATTTCTACATACTACAGATCAAAGCCTCCATTGCTTATATTTTCTATAAATTTCTACATACTACAGATCAAAGCCACATAGAATGAATGTTCAGTAAAAAAAAATTAGTACATGGGAATGACACAGATGCGTCCATTGCCCCTGGCTCCCATCAATATCACATCTCAAAACGCTGTGCTTTTCAAGAGAAAGCAGTAAGAGTCCATTTTCTCTCCTGGAAAGTTGCTAGGTTTAATTCTTTCCAAACATCCTGTTTTGTATGCTAGACTATAAGGCTGAGTTCTTGTCATATGTAGGACATTGGTTCTCAACCAGAGGCAATTTCATCCCCGAGGGAACATCTGGCAATGTTTGGAGACATTGTTTTGCTGGTCACGAGTGGGGGAAGGCATGCTATTGGCATCTGGTGGGTAGAGGTCCAAAGATGCTGTTAAACATCTTGCAGTGCATGGGATGGTCCCACAGCAAAGAATCATCTAGTCTGGCTTGTCAGAACCTCAACAGTGCTGACAAGAAACTCTGCTGTATGGAAGAAAGAACATTGCACTATCCCTTTTCTCGGCTATTCGGGATTTTTCTTGGGAAAACTGAATCAAGTCTCTGTTCTTCTTTCTCGCAGCTGCTCATGGCACAAGTTCCTAAGATGCATGCTAATGATCTTTCCCTTCCTGGAGTGGATGTGTTTGTACCGATTCAAGGATTGGCTTCTTGGAGACCTACTTGCGGGTATAAGTGTTGGCCTTGTGCAAGTTCCCCAAGGTAAGGAAGATTCAAAGCCTTTTCACCCACAACCTATCAGGCCTTGTCTGCTTACCCAGATTAAGCAATGTACTTGTGCTAGGTGATGAGGAAAAAAAATTAGGTGAGTTCCATTCACATTATTACCATTTGTTCCCTTACCGGCCAGATTTCTAACTCTTCTAGTGTGGCTCCAAAAGACTCAGTTAGTTTAGAGCCATGAATACCTTGCAGAGTATTTGCAATGCCCATTCAATGGTCATTTAGTTTTGTTGTTGTTGTTGTTTTTTGTTTTGTTTTGTTTTGTTTTTTGCTGGATTAGTCTTTTCATGCTCACATAGCTACAATAGACCTCAGGAGGCATTGGTTTTTCTTAGGAAGGTGGAGGACAGGAAACAGCATGCTAGCATCTCTTCAGTAAGTTACACACAGGGAAATCCAGGGGCCACTCTTCGGTCTTCCAAAGGGCAGTTCAGATACAAGACAACAAGATCACACGGACAGAGGTATGGGAACTATGCGGGTTTTAGAAACCTCATTTCCCAAATAGAACCAACATCTCTTGTCATTCTCTTGTCTATTGCTTCCAGGGTCCCACAAATGGCCTGCCCTGTTACAAGAGTTATTGTGCTCAGAGAAGCTCAAAGCTAGGGATTCCCACTGGATATTTATCGTTCTGGACCAGTCTTCTTGGTCCAGATACAGTAGACTAATTGGGCTCATTTTTACCATAACCAACATTGGCTGGGAACACAGCTGACATTTCACCACTACCAGGTTTCCAAAGAAACCGCTGGAAAGTGAACCCAACATCAAATTTATCCACAGAGAAAGTGAAAAGATTTTATTCTTTACTGAGAGTACTGCACAGTTCCCTATGTAGTATTGTTTAAATACCATTTCTCTATTCTTTTGAAACAAGCCAGGTGGGATTGACACCTGTGATTGTACAGGTTGTGCAAAGCACAAAGAAGCCAAGCAAAGGAGCAAATGGTAGGCACCTGACATCCAACTCTGGCACAAGGCTGTTTGTTGAAGAAAAGGGATCCCTTTTAATTAAAAACATTTTTCTTGACATTTATTTATTTTTGAGAGACAGAACACGAGCAGGGGAAGGGCAGAGAGAGAGGGAGACACAGAATCTGAAGCAGGCTCCAGGCTCTGAGCTATCAGCACAGAGCCCTATGCACATCTCGAACCCACGAATGGTGAGATCATGACCTGAGCTGAAGTCCAATGCTTAACCGACTGAGCCACCCAGGCGCCCCAAAAGGGATCCCTTTTTAAATAATTAATTACCCTGCAGTAAAATTGCCTTTTTTCCTTTTGGTGTTCAATTCTATAAATTCAATACATGTATGGATTTCTGTAACCACCACCACAGTGAAGATACAGAACAGTTCCATTAGCCCCCAAATGCTCTTATGCCACCCCCTTTAGTCACATCCTCCCCTGGCAACCACTAATCTGTTCTCTACCACCATGGTTTTGCCTTTTTGAGAATATCATGTAAATAGACTCATGCAGTATGTAACTCTCAAAGGCTGGCTTCTTGAATTCAGCATGATGTCTTTGAAATTAATGCGAAGTGTAATATGCATCAAAAGTTTGTTCCTTTTCGTTGCTGAGTAATAGTCCATAGGATGGCTGTACCACAGCTTGTTTATTTATTCACTTGTTGATAGATATTTTGTTTCCAGTTTGGGGTTGTCAAAAATAAAGTTGCCATGGACATTCAGGTACAGGTGGTTTTTTAAAAATGTTTACTTATTTATTTTGTGGGGAGGGGAGCAGAGAGAGAGGGGGAGAGAGAGAATCAGAGAATCTCAGGCATTCTCCATGCTGTCAGCACCTGACTAGAGGCTCAATCTCACGAACCGTGAGATCATGACCTGAGCCTAAATCAAGAAACAGGTGCTTAACCGACTGAGCCACCCAGACACCCCAGGTAGAGGTTTTTATGTAAACATAGTTCTCATCTCTCTAACGTGATATTGTTGGTCATATGGTAGGTGTGTGTTTAACTTTATAAGAAACTGCTAAACTATGTACCAGAGTGGCTGTACCTGCCATTTTATATTCCTACGAGCAAGGTATGAGAATTCTAGTTCCTCCACACCCTTCACTTTATGTTGTCTGTATTTTTAAATTAAACTTCCTATTTTGAGGTAATTATAGGTTCACATGCATTTGTAAGAAACTATGGAGAGATTCCTTGTATCCTTTCCCCTCTTTCCCCAATGGTAACATCTTACAAAACAATATTAACGTTGATACGGTCAAGATACAGAACAGAACAGAACATTTCCACCACCACAAGGATCCCTCATGTTGCCCTTTATTTTTAAGCTTGTTGTTTTTTGTTTTGTTTTTGTTTTTGTTTTGAGAGAGAGAAAGAGAGTGCAAGCAGGGGAGCGGGGCAAAGGGAAAGAGAGAGAGAGAGAGAGAGAGAGAAACTCTTAAGCAGGCTCCGAGCTTAGAGCAGAGCCCAATGCAGGGCTGGGTCCTACAACCCTGGAATCATGACCCAAGCCAAAATCAGTTGTCAGATGCTCAACGAGCTAAGCCACCCAGGCACCCCTCATGTTGCCCTTTTATAGTTACTCCCACTTACCCCTTGCCCCCATCCCCTCCCTAACCCTGGAAACCACTAATCTGTTTGTTCATTTCTAGAATGTCGTCATTTCGAGAAAGTTATATAAATAGAGTCATATAGTGTGTAATTCTTTGAGATTGCCTTTTTTTCCCACTCATCTTAATTCTCTGGAGATTCATCTAGGTTGTTGTATGTATCAATAGTTTATTCCTGTTTTTTGTTGCTGAGTAGCATTCCATAGTATAGATGCACCACAGTTTATTTAAAAATTTTTTAACGTTTATTTATTTTTGGAGAGATATAGAGAGACAGAGAGACAGAGTGTGAGCAGGGGAGGGACAGAGAGAGAGAGGGAGACACAGAATCTGAAGCAGGCTCCAGGCTCTGAGCTGTCAGATACAGAGCCTGATGAGGGGCTTGAACCCACGAACTGTGGGATCATGACCTGAGCCAAAGTTGGATGCTTAACCGATGAGCCGTCCAGGCGCCCTGCACCACAGCTTATTTAAACATTCACCCTTAAAGTATATCTGGATCGTTTTCGAGTTTTGGCTATTACAAATATATCTACTATGAAACATTTGTGTGTAGGTTAATGAACACAGTCTTCTTTTCTCTGGGATAATTAATTGTCCAGGAGCACAATTATGGGATTGTACAGTAGTTGTACGTTTAGAGTTTTGAGAAATTGCCAAGCTGTCTTCTAGAATGGTTGTATCATTTTATATTCCTACCTGAGTGATATGGTTGCCCTGCCTCCCCACTAGCATTTGTCACTACTTTTTATTTTAACTGTTCTAGTAGGGATGTGGTGAGGTCTCCTTGTGGTTTCAGTCTGCAGTTCCCTAATGGCCAACAATGTTTAACATCTTTTCATATGCTAATTCCTCACAGAAATATTTTAATGAAATGGCTCTTCTTGTCTTTTGCTCATGTTCTAATTGTACTGTTTGCATTTTCACTGTTGAGTTTCAAGAGTTTTTTATAGTGTAGGTATTAGTCCTTTGTCTTTTGTGTTTTGCAGGTATTTTCTTCTAATCTGTAGCCTGTCTTTTCATCCTTTTCATGGTGTACAGAGCAAAATTCTCAATTTTGATGAAGGCTAGTTTTTAGTATCTTTTCTTGTAGCCATTCAAAGAGGTATGTAGTGAGATCTCGTCGTGGTTTTAATTTGTATTTCCCTAATGGCTAATGAGGTTGAACATCTTTTCATGTTCGTATGCACCATTCTCATAACCTCTTTGGTGAAGTGCCTGTTGAAGTCCTTTGCCCATTTTTTAATTGGAAAAAATATTGTGTTTTCTTATTGTTAATTTTTGAGACTTCTTTATATATTCTGGATGCCAGTCTTTTGTCAGATATGCAATTTGCAAATATTTTCTCTCAGTGTGTAGCTTCTTTTTTTCTCTTGACAGTGTCTTTGACAGGACAAAAGGTTTTAATTTTGATAAGTCCCAATTTATCCATTTTTTCCTTTTATGGATTATGCTTTTCCTACTGTATGTAAGAACTTTACACCTAATCCCCAGGTCACAAAGCTTTTGTTTTATGTTTTTTTTTTTCTAAAAGTCTTATAGCTTTATGTTTTACATTTAGATTCATCATTCATTTTGAGCTAATCTTTACATAAAGTATGAAGTTTAGGTCAAGGTTTATTTTTTGTTGCATTTTCAACATGATTTTCAAAGAAGACTATACTTCATTGAATTGTGTTTGCACTTTTGTCAAAGATCAATTCTGTCCCATTGACCTCCTTGTCTAGCCCTTTACCAATATCATGTCTTGATTTTTCTGTCTTTATGAGTCTTAAAATTGGGTAGTGTGATCCTTCCAATTTTGTTCTTTTTCAAAGCTGATTTAGCCATTCTTTATAAATTTTAGAATCAGCTTGTTTAATCTACCAAAAAACCCTACTGAGGTTTTGATAGCTGTTACATTAAGTCCGTAGATCACTTTGGGGATAATTGATGTCTTTATTATATTGAGTTTCTAGTTCATGGTCACAGTATATCTCTCCATTTACTTTGGTTTTCCTTGATTTCTTTCATTAGCATTTGTAGTTTTCAGCATACAGATCCTGTCCATGTGCTGTTAGAATTATACCTGAGGAGGAGATACTGCGTGTGGTAATTAAAAACATTTTTGGTTTCCAATTGTTCGTTGTTTGCATATAGAAATACAATTGATTTGTGTAGTCACCTTGTATTCTGCAAGTCACTTTTTAGTTCTAAGAATCTTTTGTAGATTCCTTGGGGTTTACTACATTGATAATCATGTCATCTGTAAATAGGGACAGTTGTGTTTCTTTCTAATCTGAATGGCTTTTATGGCTTTTTCCCTGTTTATTGTACTGACTAAGACTTAAGACTTCTATGTACTCTATGTTGAATAAGAGTGGCAAGAATAGATATTTTTTGTCATGTTCCTGATCTTCGGTCAGAGAGCATTTAATCTCTCACCATTAAGTATGATGCTAGCTGTAGGATTTTTGTAGATGCCCTTTATTAGGTGGAGGAGTGTTCCATTCTACTCTAGTTTGCTGAGAATTTTTATCATGAGTTGATGTTGTATTTTGTCAAATGCTTTTTCTGCATTATTGATATGACCATGCGATTTTTCTCTTTAGGGCTTATACTGATTTTTTAAATATTGAACTTGCCTTGCATTCCCAGAATAAAGGAGTACCTTTCCAAATTTCTGTATGGCAGCTATAAACCAAAATGATCCACTCATATGAGTACATTCACTTCCAGGAAACTATCAGAAAGTTTCTAGAGCATTCCTGTGGGGCTGCAATGAGAGACCTGAACTCTTGGCACTGATTCTTTAACTATGAGTCTTCTACTGACTCCCACTCATCAAAGGTCCTTCATTTATGGTCAAAGTTGTGGACATCTCATTGCTAAATTACCAAATCATCAGTGTAATTTCATACCAAAAGAAGAATGGCATTAGGACGTATAAGTTTACCTAGCATCCAGCATAGTATTTAGCACATAGTGGACACTCAAGATCTTTGTGGAATAATAATGATCACATAACTATATGAATGCATGAATCTGAGCAACTCATGCTAACTGACTGAGATTGTGTATTATTTTAAGTAGTGTGAATAATGAAATAATTTGTAGTGTAAATAATTCAAAAGTTTTACTTGCACTTGACTAGGTAGTACCTGATATTTAATAATTTTATTCAAATGAAACAAAAATACTACATGGTGAAGAACTTATTTAAAAAGTACTAGGGGTGCCTGGCTGGCTCAGTTGGTAGAGCATGTGACTCTTGATCTCAGGGTTGTGAGTTCAAGCCCCACATTAGGTGTAGAGATTACTTAAAAATAAAATCTTTTAGGGGGCACCTTGGTGGCTCAGTCAGTTAAGTGTCCAATTCTTGATTTTGGTTCAGGTCATAATCTCACGGTTTGTGGGTTCGAGCCCCATGTCAGGCTCTGTGCTGACAGTGCAGAGCTTGCTTGGGATTCTCTCTCCCCTTCTCTCTCTACCCCTCCCCTGCTTGCACTCTCTCTCAAAATAAATAAATAAACTTAAAAAATAAAATCTTTTAAAAAATTAAATACATAAATAGATAGATAGATAAAAAAACTGCTAGATCTTCCTCATAGTAAAATTCCAATTTATAAATGTAAAAGAAAATACAAAATCACCATTAGGGAAATGCCACAGTAATAATTGTCATAGATAAAATCCACTAACTGATGTTAAAATTAGTGGGTGAAAGTTTGCATAGTTTCAAAGTATCTTCCTCAAGATATTTGTTAACTATTCCACTACTCTACAGTAGAGAACCTGGGAGAAACAACCTGAACCAAGCGATCACTGCTATATCATCACCAGCAGTAAGGCATATAGAGATCATAAATCCTGTGATATTACGCACTAAGAAGGACACAGATGATATCTGTAGCATTCTCACCAAAAATGTGTAACCTTAGTACAATCATGAGGAAACCTGAGACTACCCTGAAATGAGAGGCATTTGACCAAGTAACTGATCTATTAATACTTTTTCAAAGTGTCAAAGTTAAGAAAGACAAAGACTGAAGAACTATTACAGATTGTAGGGTAAGGAGAAATAACAACTAAATAGAATGTGGGACTCTGGATAGAGTTCTGGAACAGAAAAAGGAAATTAGTGAGAAAACTGATGAGATTCAAATAAAGTCTTTAGTTAATTTGTAATGTTAATTCCCTGATTTTGATAGTTATACTAAGACTATAAAAATGATAACATTAGAAGATGCTAGGTAAGAGATAAATGGAAACTCCCTATTATTTTTTAACTTTTCTGTAAGTCTAAAACTAGCTCAAAATTTAAAAAAATTTTAAAGTGTTGGAAAGTTTGGAAACTTGCTTTCCCTTTATTTCTCTGCAGCCTAAGCTTAACTGAGACTAGACCACTTAGCACTCTCAAGTGCTTACCACGTAATTCTCTTACTTCCGTGTATTGGTAAATTATTTGAAATCCTACATTTCAAAAGACTTTCTCTTAATGCTATATGTTGCTTATCAGGAGTAAATAGGAGCTATTCAACATTACACTGGAATTCATAGGCAGTGTATTAAAGCAAGAAAAAGATATATAAGGTGTAAGGATTGTAAAGGAAGAAATAAAACTGCATTATTCATAGATGATAATTTTTTAATGAAGAAAATAATCTACAAATAAATTAATAGAATTAATAAGATTTTGTCAAGGTTGCTGGATACAAGGTCAGTGTATAGAAATCAATTATATTCCTATATACCTGCAGGAAAAAGAAAATGAAATTTTTAAAAGGATACCATTTACCAAAGCATAATAAATATGAAGTAACTAGTAATGAAACTAAGAAAAGATGTGTAAGACCTATTTAGAGAAATTATACAACTTTACTGAGTAATATTAATTAATTAAGTTAATGGAAATTAATTGAAATATAGCATGTTCATGGGTTAGAAGACTCAATATTTAGGGAAGCGTGGGTGGCTCAGTTGGGTAAGTGTCTGACTTCGGCTCAGGTCATGATCTTGCAGTTTGTGAGTTCAAGCCCCACATTGGGCTCTGTGTTGATGGCTCAGAGCCTGGAGCCTACTTTGGATTCTGTGTCTCCCTCTCTCTCTGCTCCTCCCCTGTTCACAGTCTGTCTTTCTCACTCAAAATTAAATAAACATTTAAAAAAAAGTTTTAAAAAAGTAAATAAAAGTAGACAGAATAAATAAACACTCATATATGCATATATTGGAATACACAGAAGAAACATGAGCAATCTCAAGCAACTCGCCACAACATGGAAGGCTCTCATCTACGTAATACTGAGCAAGAGAAGCAGAAATAAACATTGTATTCCGTGTAACTCCATTTTCAAACTGAAAATTCAAATGGAACTAAATTATATTGTTTAGAAATTATGTACACCAGTGATAAAACTATAAAGAAAAGCAAAGAAAGTATTATCACAAAAGTCAAACTAATGAATACTTTTGTGGGGATAGATGGGGTTGTAATCAAATACTGGGGTGGTGGTAACAAAGGTGTTTGTTTTATAAGTATTTACTCAGCTCAACATCTATTTTAATGCACTTTTTATGCACTTTATACATATTATATATTTTACATATATGATATGTATATTATATTTCACAATAAAAACAGGCATTAAGTAACGTCAACATTATTACTAAACTAATTACTACAGATAGTAAGTCTGTGGTATTGCAGAGATAGACAATTAGACCAATGAAACAGAAAAGAGACACACATATATATTAGCTTCTTTCAGATGTGTCACTATAGAAAAAAACTTTAAAAAATTATTTATTTATTTTGAAAGAGAGAGAGAGAAAGAGAGAGAATCTCAAGCAGGCTCAACAACATCAGTGCAGAGGTCGATGGAGGGGCTAGAACTCATGAACCATGAGATCATGATCTGAGCTGAAACCAAGAGTCAGGCACCTAACTGACTGAGCCACCCAGGTGCCCTAGACATAAACTTTTTAATGAAAAATATGAAACAACTTGATACTTTTATGAAAAAACTATTTTTAGACCTCTACCTCACACCATATACAAAAACCTCCCCTGGTACATTAAAGACCTAAATGTGAAAGGTAAAATAATAAAGAGTTTTTAGAATTATCTAGGAGGATATCTTCATGATCTTAAAGTAGAAAATAATTTCTTAAACAAGATATAAGCAGCACTCACCTAAAAGGAAAAGACTAATAAATTGAATTAAGTAAAAGTTTTGTTCATTCAAAGATACACAAAGATTGAAAATCAAACCACAGAATGGGAGAGATATTTGTAACACTTATACCCAACAAAGGATTCAAATCTGTAATATATATACTCCTACAAATCTGTAAGGAAACAACTCAATGAGATTGATCAATATTATTTACAATCCATGAAGTGAAAAGTGAAATTTAATGAGTTACACGCTAACTGGTACACATGAAAATTGAAAATCTGACAGTATCATGTGCTAACACAGATGCAGTTGATAGGATCTGTCACACAGTGCTGGCGGGAGTATAAATTATAAAGCAATTTGGAAAACAGTTTGGCATTTTTTATGTTTATTTATTTTGAGAGAAAGGGAGAGAGAGAGTAAGTGGGGCAGGAGCAGAGAGAGAGGGAGAGAGAGAATCCCAAGCAGGCTACATGCTGTCAGCACGGAGCCTGACATGGGGCTTGATCTCACGAACTGTGAGATCGTGACCTGAGCCAAAGTCAAGAGTTGGAAGCTTAACCAACGGAGCCACCCAGGTGTCCCTGGATTGTTACTGTCATAATCAAGAGACATGTACAAGAATATTCATGACAATGTTGTTCACAGTAGCCCCAAACTGTAAATAAAGACAGGAGACTATATAAGCCTGGAGACAAGGAAGTAGGAAAATAGCTGCCTTGGATCCTGACGGCTTTTCAGTTCTGGTTCCAGTCTCTGTTGAGGTCTAACTGCCCTTTGTACTCTTTTAGTAAATTTCCAATTGTGCTTAAGCTGATTTGAGCAATTTTTCTCTGTGTGTGTGTTTTTGGTGTGTGTGTGCGTGTGTGTGTGTGTGTGTGTGTATGTGTGTTTGCAATCATTTAGAGCCTTGCTTAGGACAAAAATGTGGAAGGAGACACTATAACTCACAAAGATGTAAAAGACATGTCAGCCAACGTGAGAACCTCATTTGTGTCCTGATAGAAGCCCAAGGATTGTAAAAGAAATCACAACATATAATACTAAATGATTTTTTTTAATGTTTTATTTATTTATTTTGAGAGAGAGAGAGAGAGGCAGAGAGAGAGGGAGAGAGAGAATCCCATGCACGCTCTGTGCTGTCAGTGCAGAGCCCAATGCGTGGCTCCAACTCATGAACTGTGAGATCATGACCTGAGTAGAGATCAAGAGTCAGACGCTTAACCGGCTGAGCTGCCCAGGTGCCCCAGCAAATACTTTTTTTAAAGCTCACCCCAAAACTCACCATATCTTTGGCTATGGTTTCTTATGTGGTTGTCGTCAAGCTGTCAGTCATCTCAAAGCTCTACTCAGGCTGGAGGATTAACCTCCAGGCTCCCTCACCTGTTTCTCACATTGTGGGCCCCTCCATCAGCGCTTGAGTATCCTCACATCATGGAGGCTTGCAGGACCGGCTACATGCGGAACCCCTCATTCAAAATTATTCAGAATTTAAAAATGGTCATAATTGAGCATTAAGCCAAGTGTGGAGCCTTCTGAGCCCTGTGTAATTGCACTGGTCACACACCGTTAAAGCCAACTCTGGTAACTGGTGACCTGGATGAAAGAGACAGAGAGTCAGAGAGCAACCAAGACAGAAGCTACAGTCTTCTTGCAACCTACTCTCAACAGTGACACCCTACTATTTTTATTGTAGTCTGTTTATTAGATGCAAGTTACTGGGTCCATCTCACACTTAAGGGGTGGGGAATCACACGAAGGCATGAATACCAATTAGCCATTGCAAATCATCTTAGAGACCACCTACTGCAACACGTATTTATGAGATAAGCAGAGAAATTTGAACATTGACTGGAAATTTGAACACTATTATTAATTGCTTAGTTATAACGATCATATTGTAGTTAAATTAGAAGAGGGTCTGCTTTGAGGGCACCTGGCTGGCTCAGTAAGAGCATGAGACTCTTGATCTCGGGGTCATGAGTTTGAGCCCCTCGTTGGGCATAGAGATTACTTTTTTGAAAAAAAGAGGGTCTTCTTTTAAAGATATATACTGAAGTATCTACAGATGACATAATTTGATGTCTTGGATTTGCTTGAAAATAATATGGAGTGGGAGAGGATGAGGGAATAGAGGAGACAAGATGGACCATGAGATGACCACTGTTGAAGCATGTGATGGGTACATGGGAGTTCATTATATTCTATTTTTGTATGTGTTTGACCTTCTACAAACACACACACACACACACACACACACACACACACACAGTCTTGTTTTGTCTAAGACACTAAATCAGTTCACTAAACTCATAACTGAATTCCGATGAGCACAGAGTATGATGTAAGTTAAAGATAGGCCCTCAGGGCAGGAGCCATGGGCTTGAGACATCAAAAGATGCCACCATGCATGTTAATCCATTTGCTTCAAAATTTCCAAATTCTCTTGGTGCTTCTTGAAAAGAAAGTAGGGGTGCCTGGGTGACCCAATTAGTTAAATGTCCGACTTCGCTCAGGTCATGATCTTGTGGTTCGTGGGTTCGAGCCCCTCGTCAGGCTCTCTGCTGTCAGTACAAACCCACTACAATTTTTCTGTCCCCCCCCACCCCTCCCCAACTCTGAAAAATAAACTTAATTAAAAAAAAAGAAAAGAAAGCCAGTATAGAAGAAGGAGCTAAAAGAAGGGAATGGAGTGATTGGCGTATGGGAGAAAGACAACACATACCAACTTGGAGTCAAGTCAGTTAAGTGGGATCCTTGCCTCATTCTCCAGCTTTATTTCCAGTCCTAGAGGATTCCCAGGGTCTTCTGCTAACTAGACTAGGGGTGGAATAGGGCTGCTTCTGAGCCGTTGGAATAGAGGTCTTATTGTTGTGATGTCTCTTTTCCATGATTAGCATGAAGACCTTTAAGTGAAAAGTGTTTAAACCTCTGACTTAGAATTGAGGTGTAAAAAGCATGATGTAGGAGGAGAAGCTAGGAATCAAAGGAGATAATAAAATGTGCTAATTAAGGGCCATACATCAAGAGATATTGTTACCACACTCAGTCCGCTACATACTGGATTGCTTTTATTTTAAATATTCTTTACAGTTTTCATTTAGGGTGGCTTTTAAAAGCCAGCCTACCTTTTCTTACTTAAATTATCTTGTTTTTCAGCCCTAATGTTTAGTTTGCTGGCAAGGCAACTGATTCCTCCTCTCAATGTCTGTTACGCAGCTTTCTGTTCTTCAGTAATTTATGTCATTTTTGGATCGTGTCATCAAATGTCCATTGGTGAGTTCAGCACCAGAACCATAGGAGGTGGATGGAGGCTCTGTCTTGATCATTTCCTTATTGCCAAGAACCCAAATTAAAGCTATGTTTCAAGTACAAAAAAAGGAGACAGAAGATGGACATTCTATCCATTTCAGTGTTCAGATTTTAGAGACTGAACACTTCCAGTGTGTCGTTATTAGTGTCACTTCCAGACAAATCGGCCAGGCAGCCATGTCCCAGAGGAATTAAATGGCAGAGGTACTTTCCCCGGTGAAATTACCACACGTTTGAAATCCGACTGTCCTCAACCCAGAAGATTCAGAGGCAGTTTTGCCAAAATTCCTAGAGTGGATCCATCTTTCACCTGGACCTGTAAGAGCCAAAGTCCATGGGCCTTCTTTCTAATAATTGTGTCAGCTTATTAATTTACAATGAAAAACCCTGCCACAGTAACCAAAGCATTCAAGTCCGTAGGATAAGCACTTTCCTTCCCTGAGTCAAAAGTCCATCTCCTAATTTATATTTAGAAATAACTGTTACAGGGACCACACTAGTTGAAGATCATAGAAGCAGCACATTTTCTTCACCTAGGTAAGTGAACCAGCATAGAAATCAAATCACAAAACGCCCCAATTACGTTGGAAGGGCGTTGCCAACAGCCACTTAGTGAAGTGACTTTCCCTGGGCTTCCCCACTGAACAACCGACCACCCAGGCAACATTGATCATTTTGACTGACATAATTTTTCTCCAGATATGTTTGTATATTCAGGCTGGTTACCATCCCATTATCCTAGATGCAGAGTGCTACCCTGCCTTTTTTAAGGACAATATCACGTCTTTACTAAAATCCATTATGTGTTGATTTTACAAGCTCAGTGTCATTTCGCACCTAGTAAATCCTTCGTAAGTGTTAGGTGTCATTTTTTTCTTTTTCTTAGTATTGATTAGCTTTGTTTTCTGATCCTATCACCACCATCTCACATTTTACCATCTCTGAGAGCAGGCACAGTGGCTGAGCCTGATATCCATGTCCAGCCAATTTCTCTTTGATCCCACTCCAAATGCCCATTTTGCAGAGAGGGTAATAACGTGGACACCAAGATCTAAATTCTAGGAGTTGGTCACGGCATGTGGAACCAGAGTTCTTTCCTCTGTTCTTTCTTGCTTCTCAATGGCCACTTTCAAAAGAGAAAAGTTCTTGTGATCAAAGACAGAACAACATCAGACCATGCCTCGCTTCTGTCCAATATGTCAGTCTACCTGCATTTAAAACTTCAATGGGGCACCTGGGTGGCTCAGTCGATTGAGCATCGGACTCAGGCTCAAGTCACGATCTCACAGTCCATGAGTTCGAGCCCTGCATTGGGCTCTGTGCTGACAGCTCAGAGCCTGGAGCCTGCTTTGGATCCTGTGTCTCCCTCTGTCTCTACCCCTTTCCCACTCACAGTCTCTCTCTCTCTCTCTCTCTCTCTCTGGCTCTGTCCCTCTCTCTCAATCTCTCTCTCAAAAAATAAGCATTTAAAAATTTTTTTAAAGTTCTCTTTTCTGCATAAACACCTTCTTTCATAGGTTCCTTCTTCCTTGTGAGTGCTCTGATGATCAATGTCCTGAGATTGTACCCGTTCAACAGTGGCCACCTGATTCTGGGGACTTTCATCAAGGATGACTTTTCTAAGCCCTCCTTCTTTGTGGACTATAACAGATCCTTGAGTGTGGTGGCATCCACAACATTTCTGACTGGGATTATTCAGGTAGGATCTGAGTCTTTGAACCCCTGAAATAAATAAAGGAGCTACAAATGGACCTCTTCCTTTTGTTGCTCCTGTTATCCATTGTGATGTGTGTGGGACTTTAGCGATTTATTTTTGGGATGCTTACGGGATGTGTCGATAGGATCTCCTCAGTGATAAAATATCTCCCTCCTCAGAAATCACCCACCACTGATTTAGGATGAGATACTGAACATCCTCATCAGTCCCTTCCATAAAGCTAAGAGGGGTCCTAGGGATTATGGTCTAGAGTTCTATTCATGATTTCACGTTAAAAAAAATCCTTTGTATTTTTTCAACAAGAATAGCACTCGTTGGCTCACATACTATATTTTGGGTTAAGTAAGCATTGGAGTCAGACCTGGAGTTCTCTTTCTTCAATGACAGAAGCACAGCTAAAGGACAATAATATCAATGACTTATTAAATAATCAAAACTTCTTTTTGGCACGTCTTTGATTTTCTCTGAGAGTTTACCATCTAAAGCTTCATCCATTGAACTAAAGTCACATATGCTAGCTTTATTTCTCTTTCTTCTCAACCAATCCTCTCTCTGGCTAATTTTTGCTGATCTCTCCTGGGACCATCTTTTATTAGGTAAGGATTTACTGGGAGCCCACACCAGGCTACCGGAGTGAGCTGACTCCAACCCTGATACCAGCTATGTGACTTACTTAAATCACCTTACCTTGATGGGCCTCAGTTTCCTCGTGTATAAAATGGAAATAATAACATTTTCTTAGCAGGGCTCTTGTGAGGATTAAATGAGAAAATACATGTACAGCACTCAGCCCAGAGCCTGTCACATAATAAGCATCAATATGTTATAATTACTGGGTACAAAAATATGCATTTGGTACTTTGACAGAGACCAAAAATTTTTTTAAAAAGTAAATATAATTCCTGTGGTTAAAAAATTCAGTCTTGTGGGGTGCCTGGGTGGCTAAGTTGGTTGAGCGTCCAGCTTTGGCTCAGGTCATGATCTCGTGGTTCGTGGGTTCGAGCCCCACGTCAGGCTCTGAGCTGACAGCTCAGAGCCTGAAGCCTGCTTCAGATTCTGTGTCTCCCTCTCTCTCTGCCCCTCCCCCATTCATACTCTGTCTCTCTCTGTCTCAAAAATAAATAAACCCCCCCCAAAAATTCAGTCTTGTAAGAGAAGACAAATAATGGACAGTCAGCAACCTATGAATTATCTACATGGCCCTACGCATGTTCTCTCACCTCCTTTGAGCCTCAGTTTCTTCATCTAAGAAAGGAGGAGACATTCCATTTCCAGGAAGATAAAATAGATGTATTTTCCCTATTCCTCCTGCTAAGTACAACTGAAAACCTTGGAATGTTATACATAAAACAAACATAAGAATACTCAAAAGTTGGAGAGAAGAGGGCAAACTGGCTCCAAACCTCAGCACCCAAGGAACAACACAGTGGAGAATTCCCTGGGTTTTCTTTTTGCCTCGTATATTTCAGACTTGGTGCTGAGCAAGCCGGAGACCCAAAATGCTAATAGGTACAGACAAAGAAAAAAAGAAGAAAAAAAAAAAAGCCCTAACAGACGTCTGTTCTTCACAGCCACAGCACCAAGAAAAGGCTAGCAAGACTGAAAACTTTTACATAATAACTACTATACTCCAGACAAAGAGCAAGGAAAAAACAAAACAAAACTGTGATATTGGCCCCCTCATACCAGCAAAGACCAACTAAAGAGCCCAGACTTTCACCCTTACCCACCTGTAATGAGGTGCCCATCCACCCCCAACTGAGGTGTTGTCAGAGAAGGCCAGATAGGGAATCAAGACATTCATTCCCATTGTGCAGTAATGAGACACCCTTTCCACTCCACACCAGGGTGGTGTCAGAGATGGGCTAGTAAAGGGGACAACCCTCTCTGCTGCAGTGTCCATGGAGGCCAAGTGGGAAGAAGTAAAGGCATTCCTGTCTCTTCCATCCAAGATAATATTTGCAGAGGGCTAGTGGGGAGCCAGAATTCCCACCCCTGCCCAGCAAAAATAAAATGAAGAGTCCCCACTACCCCAGCAGTCAGTGAAAGCTGAGGGGAGAACCTGGGCTTCTACATCTACAGACAGTAACAAGATGGCACCCACCCCTTCTGCTGCCAGCACTTTGTCACAACAAGCTAGCTAAAACAGAATGTTTAAATAAGATCCAGTGTCTCCTAGCGTGGTGCCCAAAATGTCTACAATTAGAACTGAAAATTGTTTGTCATATCAAGAACCAGAAAAATCTCAGCTTGAATGAAAAAAAGGCAATGAAAATATGCCAACACTGTGATGACAGAGATGTTAGAATCACCTGGCAAAGATTTTAAAGCAGCCAGCCTAAACATGCTTCAGCGAGCAATCATGAACACTCTTGAAACAAGTGAGAAAATAGAAACTCTCAGCAAATAACAGAAAGTATGAGGAAGCAAATGGAAATTTTAGAACTGAAAAGTATAATAACCAAAATTCAAAATTCAAAGGATGGGCTCAATAGCACAATAGAAGAGACAGAGGAAAGAATGAATGAATTCAAAGAAAGAACAATAGAAATTACCCAATCTGAACAACTGAGAGAAAGTAGACTGGAAAAAGAAATGAACAGAACCTCAGGGACAAGTAGGGTGATAACAACATACCTAAAATCTGTATCACAAGAGTCCCAGAAAGAGAGGAGAAAAAAGATGGGACTGAATTACTTGAAGAAATAACAGCTGAAAACTTCCGAAATTTGGCAAAAGACATAATCCTACAGATTCAAGAAGCTGAGAAAATTTCAAAAAAGATAAATCCATAGAAATCCACCCTAAGACAAATCATTGTCAATCTTCTGAAAACTAAAGACCATGAAAACAATCTTGAAAGCAGTGAGAGGAACACTTTGGGGTGAGGGGAATTGGGCAACCCAAATGACAGCAGATTTCTTATCAGAGACCATAGAGTCCAGAAGGAAGTTACACAATATTTTCCGTTTGCTGCAAGAAAAGAACTGTTGATCCAAAATTATATACCCAGTGAAAATATCCTTCAAGAATAAAAGGGAAATCAAGACATTCTCAGATGAAGAAAAACTAAGAGAATTTGCTACCAGCAGACCTACCCTGAGAGAATGGCTAAAGGAACTCTAAACAGAAAGGAAGTGATAAAAGAAAGAATCTTGAGGGGCACCTGGGTGGCTCAGTACGTTGAGCGTCCAACTTCAGCTCATGTCATGATCTCATGGTTCATGAGTTCGAGCCCTGTGTCAGACTCTGTGCTGACAGCTTGGAGCCTGGAACCTGCATCTGATTCTGTCTCCCTCTCTCTCTGTCCCTCCCCCGCTCATGCTCTATCTCTCTCTCCTCCAAAAATAAATAAACATTAAAAAATTTTAATAAAAAAATTTAAAAAGGAGTTAAGTTTTTGGGAAATCAAAAGTTATACATGGATTTTCAACTGTGTGTGTTGGGGGGGGTGGTGCCCCTAACTTCTGTGGTATTCCAGGGTCAACTGTAGTTCTGCAAGATGCTACCATTGGGGGAAACTGAGTAAAGAGTATACCAGATCTCTCTACTCTTTCTTACAACTGCATATCAAACTACAGTTATTTGAAATAAAAAGTTTAAATTTAAAAAAGAAATCTGCATGTGCTAGTCATTGTTTAAAACACTTTACATGCATCATCTCATCTGATCCTTGCAACTCCTTATATGGAGCTATGACCCTTATTTTAAGATAACAAAGGTATAGAGAGGTTAAGAGAATTGCCCAAGGTCACACAGCAAGTAAAATCCCAACTGGAAATTAGGCTGAGGGTTGTCTACCTCCAGAATCCACACTTCAGGTAATTTTAAAGTGCAAGCTAATATTAATGAAAGTGAAGTGTTTTGTGTCGAAAGAATATAAAGTACAGGAATAACCTTTAGTTGGTTGGAGTTGTCTGTGAAGGAAACAACCACGTATTGAGACTTTTCTTCATTTACTGAATATTTAGTACTTGCTTTCTTTTTTGTTTATTTATTTTGAGAGAGAGAAAGTGAGAGGGGGAGGGGCAGAGACAGAAGAGGGAGAGAATCCCAAGCAGGCTCTGCACTGTCAGCAGAGAGCCTGACTCATGGCTGGATCCCATGAACCGTGAGATCATGACCTGAGTGGAAATTGAGAGTTGGGCACTTAACCAGCTGAGCCACCCAGGCACCCCTAGTACCTACTTTCTATAAGAATGGCTGAGGGTCGCCTGGGTGGCTCAGTCGGTTGGGTGTCCGACTTCAGCTCGGGTCTGATCTCACTGTTCGTGGGTTCAAGCTCCCCTACTCACGCTCTGTCTCTCTCTGTCTCTCAAAAATAAATTAAAATGTTTAAAAAAAAAAAAAAGAATGGCTGATAGGTTTCATGTCCTAGGCCGACTCTGACTGATTGACACTGGCTGCCTAGAAAATTATATTCACATGGATTCTTATGCTACATCACAGATGAGCAAGAAACAGTTTTATTAAAGGTAATAGATATTTGCCACTTACAAGGTGGAAAGAAGAGATGGGATTAAAAATGAGCAATAACGTATTTGCATTTGTCACTATTCTCAGATTTGAGCTAAGTGTTTTACATGTCTTATGCAATGTAGTTCATACAAAACACTGCATGTTGAATATTATTCACTTCTTATCAATGAGCAAACAGGCTCAGAGAGTTTAGTTAACTTGCCCAAGCTCACACAGCCAGTGAGCGACAGGGCCAGGTCTTCATCCCTAGAAATCATGCTCTTTTTACCACATGTTCTGAAGAAGAGGAATTTCACTGAGCTCTTGAAAGGGATGATGGACATGGATTGGCAGAAATGGCAAAAAAAAAAAAAAAAAAATTCTGTGCACAAGCACAGAAATAGAAATCACACACAAGACAAGAGCTGACTGGCCCGACTAGAGTAGGGTGCATGTCGGGCAGTAATGACCAGAGATTCTAGAGACCCAGTGTTCAACTGACTGAAAGCTTAGAAACAAAAAGCTTTTAAACCTAAAAGATTTATTCTTCCAAGTTTGTTTGTTTTCTGAACTTTTAGTGCAGTAGCAGATGAAGTGCTAACAGTAGTAGGTTCAAGACTGCTTGATTAGGCTGTGTAAGCTTTCTTAACCTACCTTCTTAAGGGGATTGGGGCTCACCCTCTGTCCACCAATTCTCCTTTTTTTTTTTCTAAGTTTATTTATTTATTTTGAGAGAGGGGGGGCATGAATGCAAACAGGGCAGAGAGAGAAGGAGAGGGAGAATCTCAAGCAGGCTCCACACAGTCAGCACAGAGCCTGACTTGAGGCTCGATCTCAATAACCATGAGTTCATGACTTGAGCCAAAATCAAGAGCTGGACGCTTAACTGATTGAGCCACCCAGGTGCCCTGTCCATCAATTTTCTAATTGTTTTTATTATAAAAAATGGGGGGGAGGTGCCTGGCTGGCTCAGTCAGTAGAGCATGCAACTCTTGAGTTCAATCCCCATGTTGGGCATGGAGCCTGTTTGGGAAAAAAAAAGGTATATTGCAAAAATCTCAAATAATTGAAAATTACATAAATTTTAAAGTATTGCCCCAACCTTTAATTCCATTCCCCAAAGGTAACTTCTTTTTTTAAGTTTACTTATTTATTTTGAGAGAGACAGAGACAACTTGAGTGGGGGAGGGGCAGAGACAGAGGGAGAGACAGAGATTCCCAAGCAGGCTATGCACTGACAGCACAGAGCCCAATGTGGGGCTTGAACTCACCAAATAGTGAGATCATGTTCTGAGCAGAAACCAAGAGTTAGATGCCTAGCTGACTGAGCTACCGAGGTGCCCCTGAAGGTAACTTCTAATAATAGTTTGGGGTGTAACTTTTTAGATCCTTTGTATATTTAGAAATACACATATATTATATATACCCATATATAATTTACGTATTATATATGCATATGGACATATAAAATACTTTGTTATAACATATTTAATATATAATACAATATATTTATAATTTATTATATGTAATATATACTACATATATACTATATATACTATAATACAGTATTTTATATGTACATATGCATGTATAATATGTAAATTATATATACTGAATTTATAGTAACTAAATTTATGTCTTCAGGATTACATATAATATAATATATTATATAATATAATATATAATATATTTCAGGATTACATATATTTTATATTTTTATATGTTATAATATATTATATTATATATAACCCAGAAGGCAGATTCAGTTTAATCATTCTTAGTAAAGATAATCAAGTCGAAGTCCAAGAAATTTGAGCTGGAGTTTTTTAAATTGCCTTTTCCTTTGTGAAAAGCCACATGCCTCATAGGGATGTTAACATCTCCTGAAAAGGGCTATCAAACCTTCTAACAAAAGGCTCTTTTTTTCTTTTTTCAACATTTATTTATTTTTGAGAGACACAGAGCATGAGCAGGGGAGGAACAGAGAGGAAGGGGGACACAGAATCTGAAGCAGGCTCCAGGCTCCGAGCTGTCAGCACAGATCCCACCGCGGGGCTTGAGCTTATGGACTACGAGATCATGACCTGGGCTGAGGTCAGCCGCTTAACCAACTGAGCCACCCAGGTGCCCCACAAAAGGCTCTTTAAAAAGGCAAAAGCTTGTTCTGATCACTTGGTCACTGTTAACCTCATATTAATAAGGTCACTAGATTCTAAGGCAAGAACTTAAGCTTAAGTGCTCCTGAAGAAAGAGGAAAAGTGTGGTCTAGTGCCTGTACACAGCTGCTGAATCAACACCAAGGACTTCCTTGTCTCCTCCGTATCAGCTGATGAGAAAAAGAGGGAAGAGTTTATCAAAGGGGCGTAACTGAACTTTTTTGTTGGAAACCCCCCGGAGAGCACCTAATTGGCGCCACTGTGGGTTTGCCTTTCATTCTGGTTTTCTTTCCCCTCTGAACCTTCTACAGCTATCCATGGGCTTGTTAGGTTTCGGCTTCATTGCCACTTACCTTCCGGAAGCTGCGATCAGTGCTTACCTGGCTGCCACGGCGCTACACATTATTCTGTCCCAGCTGACTTGCATCTTCGGGATTATGATTAGTTTCCACGCTGGTCCCATCTCCTTCTTCTATGTGAGTGCTTTCTACCCTCACCCAGAGATACACGTGCCCCCCACCCTTTGCCTCCAAAAGGAAGTGGACCCGAGTGGAGAGACCGCTGCATAGGCAGCAGAGTCAACAAGGTCCTAGAAATAATCTCAGCTCTTTTAGATTCACAGTCCTAAAGAATTTCAGATGCCGGTTGGACCATGCTGTATACAGTTATAATTAGCATGTTCTCGGTTGCATTCACCATTTTGCCCAGCCCTTTTAAACAAACATGACTTACATTAAACTTTGGTTTTTAGAATACTGTAATCTATCATAATTTTTCCCATTACATGCCTCCTAACAGACATGTTTCCTATAGCATCTAAAGAACAAAAATGCTGAGTAGTCCCTTAAGAATGGCGTAGAAGCCACTCTAAAGAATATATATGATCTAGAAAAATTAGTAAAGAGTAGGCTATAAACAGAACTCCACGGTCCTTTCCATTACATTGAAACACATAAGTTGTATTCTCTCTTTATTGGGCATTATTATATTTTAATATCTCTTTTTCAACTTAAAAAATGTGTATCCTCCCATTTCCCTTCACTGTGCTAGTAATGCGTATTTTCTTATTGAACTAATCTTGAGAGAATGTCATCTTCTAGATTTAGGCAATTATCAAACCCTCTTTCTAAGCCTCTGTAATTTTGTTTTTTTTTTTTTTTCAGAACATACTTAACTACTGTGTAACTCTCCCAAAAGCTAATTCTACCAGCATCCTACTATTTCTAACTGCTGTTGTAGCACTGAGAATCAACAAATGTATCAGAATGTCCTACAATCACTACCCCATCGAGTTTCCCATGGAAGTTTTTCTGGTAGGTGTTTTGATGCCCCCAATTCATGGTTTAGATCATTTAAAATGCCTGCTTTCTAAAAAAAATTTTAAATAAAAAGCAACAATCTAGGAAGGGAGAGGACCAGAGGATACTACAAAAATAAAAAATTTTTAAAAACATATGTTCAATTGTGACAAAGCAGAATATATTTAATTTTAAATACTAGCTTACATTGAGGTGCCTGGCTGGCTCCGTCGGTTGGTCGTCCAACTTTTGCTCAGGTCGTGAGCTCACAGTTTGTGAGTTTGAGCCCCACGTCGGGCTCTGTGCTGACAGCTCAGAGGCTGGAGCCTGCTTTGGATTCTGTGTCTCCCTCTCTCTCTGTCCCTTGCCCGCTCACATTCTGTCTCTCTGTCTCAAAAGTAAATAAACATTAAAAAAATTTTTTAATAAAAATAAATACTAGCTTCTATTTGTAAAGCATGCTTATTTTTATTTTTTAACAAGTTTTTTATTTTAAAATTTTAAGTTTATTTATTTATTTTGAGATAGAGTACGCAAAAGCAGGGGAGGGACAGAGAGAGAGGGAAAGAGAGAATCCCAAGTGAGCTCTACACTGACCGCAGTTCCCCATGTGGGCTCGAACCCACAAACCATGAGATCAAGACCTGAGCCAAAATCAAGAGTCGGATGCTTAATGACTGAGACCCAGGCACCCCAAACATGCTTATTTTTAAAGTACTTTTCTCCATTGCCTCTTTTTCATACATTTTCATAGTTTTTTTTTTCCTTATGAAAGAAATCCAGGCTCATTCTAGCAATTTTGAAAAACATAAAAAAAAAAATAGAAGAAAAGAAAGTCCTGTGGTTGCACCTCCCAAAGTCAACTACAATCAATAATTTTGGGTTTTCAGTTATTCACTGTTTTCTTCTTTCAAATATATGACAGGCTTATGCTCAGCGTTGGTGAATTTCCATCTTCTTATAGATAGAATTTTTTTTTATTTTTTAATTTTTTAAGTAATCTCTACCCCCAACATGGGGCTCAAACTCACAACCCTGAGATCAAGAGTTGCATGCTCCACTGATTGAGCAAGCCCATGCTCCTGTTTCTATTTCATTTATTTTTTTTAATGTTTATTTATTGGGGCACCTGGGTGGCTCAGTCAGTTAAGCATCCAACTCTTGATTTAGGCTCAGGGTCATGATCTCACAGTTCATGAGTTCGAGCCCCCCA
This sequence comes from Cryptoprocta ferox, assembly GCA_028646485.1. Classification (NCBI taxonomy): domain Eukaryota; kingdom Metazoa; phylum Chordata; class Mammalia; order Carnivora; family Eupleridae; genus Cryptoprocta; species Cryptoprocta ferox. Next base: position 110,510,058 of record CM053577.1, read on the forward strand.
TCAGGCTCTATACTGGCAGTGCAGAGCCTGCTTGGGATTCTCCCTCTCTCCCTCTCTCTCTGTGCCTCCCCCACTTGTGTTCTTTCTCTCAAAATAAATAAATAAACTTGAAAAAATAAATATTTATTTTTGAGAGAGAGTGCATGGCCTGGGGAGAGGCAAAGTGAGGGAGAGAGAGGGGAGGGGCAGTGAGAGGTGGGCAGAGGATCCAAAGCGGGCTCAATGCTGACAGCGGAGAGACCGATGCAGGGCTCAAACCCATGTATGGAAAGATTATGACCTGAGTTGAAGTCAGATGCTCAACCAACTGAGCCACCCAGGCACCCCTGTTTCTACTTTAATAGTGTTGTGATCATACTGTTATTCAGTCTCCTTTAATCCTCACTATGTTACATTAGAGAAATTGAGGGAGATGAGATGTCAAATGGATTGCCTAATCCATGTCACTAGTAAGTGGCAGAACTGGGGCTCACTACTAAATAACAATATTTCTTCTTTCTTTTAAAAAAAATTTAATGCTTATTTCTTTTTGAGAGAGAGAAAGAGACAGAGTGTGAGTGGGGGAGGGGCAGAGAGAGAGGGAGACCCACAATCTGAAGCAGGCTCCAGGCTCTGAGCTCCAGCACAGAGCCCTACACAGGGCTCGAACTCACGAACCACGAGATCATGACCTGAGCTGAAGCCAGGTGCTTAATCGCCTGAGCCACCCAGGCAGCCCTCTTCTTTCTTTTAAAAAAGGCTACTGATAAAATTAATCTTTTGCAGTTATAATAAACATTTTTACAATGATAAAGACATTTTCATAAATAAAGCTCAGGTATTTAAAGTCAGCATTTCTCATACTAGGATCGCTGAATGCTCGGGTGTCCATGAGAATTAATTTCCCCTTAAGAAGTGTTCTGTTGCAGAGATCCTGAAAGTTCACCAAACGTCCATGCATTCCCATCTATTTCCCAGGTGCCCTGTCGTTAGGCAGGACCATGTGACTTCGGGGCCAAAGCATAGGAGAAAGGGTGTGAGTCCCCATGTTCTTTTTTCCCTTGCTGTGGTAATCATAGGACTGTATGTTAAAATAATAGAGTCCCCCAGGTGGAATTAGCCTGGATCCCTGAGGCACTATTTGCAAAGAAGTTGTCCCAGAGAGACATTGACCCACAACAGACTCTGTGCGGGCAAAAAAATAACCCTAAGATCTCATGGTTTGTATGTTACCACAGCATAACCTATTCTGTACTAAATAATGCAGGTCTATACTCTGCTGATTGAGAGAGTATAGGGATCGCTTTGGAAATTGTGACCAAGCTCTATCTCATAACGGCCGTCTATTCTTGGTGAGGTGCATATTCTTTCTTCCTTGGAGTAGTTGAAAAGCTATTGATTCAGAAAGGCCAGAAATGGAAAGGCTACGTCTGTAAAAGACTTTCCCAATCACTGTACATAAATAATGGTGTCCTGGAGCCCAGGGGACAATGTGCACGTGGAATTGGAGGAGCAGAGTCACAAGCAACCTCTTCTTTCCGTGGAACCCACCTCAGCTCTGGCACCCTTGAGCAAATATTCCCAGTACCTCAGCTGAGGTTTTGGAGTCACCAGCAGGTGGCATCTGTGACACAGATATCGGTCCTCTCTCTCTCTCTTTCAGGTCAGCTTTATTGAGGTATAATTGACCTCTAAAGTTGTAAGAGATCGAAAGTGTACTTCATGGTGATGGCACGTGCATAGACATTGTGAAAGGATTCACCCATCTAGTTAGTGAACACTTTCATCACCTCACGTATTTATCTTGTGTGTGTGTGCGCGCACGTTTGTGTGTGTGAGAGACAACATTAACATTCTACTTTTAGCAAATTTTTTTAAGTTTATTTATTTTGAGAGAGAGAGAGAGTGTGTGTAAGCAGGGGAGAGGCAGAGAGAAAGGGAGACACAGAATCCGAAGCAGGCTCCAGGCTCTGAGCTGTCAGCACAGAGCCCGATGCAGCACTCAAACCCAGAAACTGTGAGATCATGACCTGAGCCGAAGTCGAACACTTAAACCGACTGAGCCACTCAGGCCCCCCCTACTCTTAGCAACTTTCAATTATACAGTGCAATGTTAGCAACTATAGTCACCATGCTTTCCATTAGATCCACAGACCTTATTCATCTTAAAGCTGAATGTTTCTACACTTTTATCAAACTTTCCCTGTTTCCCCCAACTCACAGCTCCTGACAACCACTTTTCTACTCTCTGTTTCTATGAGTGTGACTGTTTTGGTTTTGTTTTTATTTATTTATTTTTTAAATATTTATTCTTGAGAAAGCGCAAGTGGGGAAGGGGCAGAGAGAGACAGGGGGACCGAGGATCCGAAGCTGGCTCTGCACTGACAGCAGCAAGCCCAATACGGGGCTCGAACTCACGAACTGTGAGATCATGACATGAGCCAAAGTCAGACACTTAACCAACTGAGCCACCCAGGAGCCCATTTTTGTTTTTAGATTCCACCTATGAGGGATACCATACAGTATTTGTCTTTCTCTGTCTGGCTTATTTTACTTAGCATAATACCCTCCAGGTTCATCCATGTTGTCGCAAATCAAACCTCTCTCTCTCTCTTTTTTTTTTATAAAGAGCGCAAGTGGGGGAGGGGATCAGAGGGAGAGAGAGAGAGACAGACAGACAGACAGAGAGAGAGAGAGAGAGAGAGAGACTGAGAATTTTAAGCAGGCTCCATGCTCAATGTGGAGCCTGATGCAGGGTTCCATCCCACGACCCTGGGATCGTGACCTGAGCTAAAATCGAGAATCAGATGCTCTGCTTGACTGAGCCACCCAGGTGCCCCAAATCAACCCTCTCCTGAGAGACAGCAGCAACAGGGTTCATAGTGATGTTCCTTCAAGCAACCTCAAAGGCAATGAATGTTAACCAGGGTTGTAAGGAAAGGTAAGGAGTATATAGGGTGCTGTGGTTGGCTATGGTTGACAGCTTAGCGTGTGAGCCACAGTTGAGACATTCCTTTGGGGAATGCTAGAAATAATTAGGATGCACCATGGAGTCAAGTGGGGGAGGACACTGAGGTCCAGAAGTAAAAGTCAGTGGAGACTTAGAATTGTTGCAATTTAGACATTAAACTTTTTTGTGACCTACTTTATACTCAAAGGTTATCGAAGCCCACAATGCATTACATAGACATATGTCAAGTCAAGTGATTGGGAGCACTTTCTATCAAGGAGCAAGGATTAGAGATGTCATTTAGAACTAGAAAAAGACCTCCATGTTTCCCCTGGCAGTGAAGAAAATGGGAGAGGGAGGCTGAGAGCTGTTCTGCCTGAGGGTATATAAAGCTTCTTACACACCCACCAAGACACTACTGTCTAGATGTGCTGGAGGAAAAACACCCACCAGTCTGTCCTTAACACACTAGTGTCAAATAGTAAGGGAAAGTTTCAAGGCAATATCTGGGATCCAGGTAGAATACACCGACAAATAATTCAAGAATCCTATAGCTATAAAAGATTATACATATTACAGGCTCATAATTTATATATACATATATATGTGTGTTTATTTGTGGGTGTGTTATGTAAGTTGTACGGCAAACACCAAAAAAGCACCAAAATAGATGTCTTTGGGTGATTTGTTTCTGCTTTTTAATTTTTCATGGTTTCTCTATGTTCCTTTATGAGCAAATACTACCGTACATTGGAAATAAGAGTTCCTTGGCCAGTTTCCACACTTCTTGTCCCTTAACTATGTAAAGAACAAAACTCTCCTCTGGCTCAAGCTATGATCCAGATTCTTCTTTCCATTCCGATCTGTAGGGTTCCCAGGGGTCTTCATTGAATTGCAGCATCACAGGCAAACCGACCGCTATCCTGGTTGGTGTCTAGTTGAACTCTCAGAGTAGACGCTGGGAAGGATTTGTGTGTTGCTAGGGAGAATGGGGTAAAGCAGCTCCACATTTATTATTCGAAGACCTGGACATTGAGTTCTTTTGTCCCTGACTTCATTTGCTTTGGTGTGAGGTCTCATCTCTATAAGGTGTAACCGCTGCTGGGTTGTCTATTTTCCCGCTAGTTGAAATAGAAAGGAGACTTGCCATTTTAGGAGTAAATGAAAGGGGGATTAAAAAAAAAAAAAAGGCAAGTCATTGCTTTGCTGAAGACTTTTTCTTTGTGCTGTCAAATGCTGCTCCATATTTATTATTAAGGGTCAGTCGGCAATGATTCTCAGTCCCCCAAAAGCTTATTTATATTGGTACAGAGCACCTAGATCTAAACTTTTATACCTGAGGCCTTCATATAGCTATTACCTGAAACCATGTTTCTATTGGGTCTAGATATTTAAAGCAGGTAAGGATGTCCATTTGTTCCCATTGGTATGTTGGAGACCAAGGCTGAAGTTGCTTTTCATTCTGGCTACAATGCTAACAAGAGGGTAGGGAACCAAGAGCCAGAGATGATTTCTGCCATGCCTGCTGCACACACCTGGCCCCACCTCGCTCTCCAACCTTCATGCGTAGGGAGGACCACATATCTCATTCCCTAAGCTCTGCTCCTAGAAGCAAAACATAATATTTAGATGATCATATGCATTTCTTTAACCCCTGCAGATTCTTGGCTTCACTGTATTTGCAAACAAGATAAGGATGGCCACAGAAACCAGCGGGATGCTCATTGAAATGATTCCTTATAGGTCAGTAACTCTGCTTTTCAGGATTACTTTCCCCTCTCTGTTAACCTTCCCTTAGCCTCTGACCATATGGCCTGATTGATGTTCTCCACTAGCAGTCAAATTTGAGTAATGGGCTCAAATTCATTTTAATTTTTTCATGATTTTATTTATTCTTGAGAGAGAGAGAGACAGAGCATGAGCAAAGGAGGAGCAGAGCGAGAGAGGGACACAGAATCCAAAGCAGGCTCCAGGCTCTGAGCTGTCAGCACAGAGCCCGACGTGGGGCTCGAACCCACGAACCATGAGATCATGACCTGAGCCGAAGTCAGACGCTCAACTGACTGACCCACCCAGGTGCCCCTCAAATTCATTTTAGAATACAGAGGTTCATGAAAGAGGATGGGCTAGGACAACCCTGTGTTTCTTCTCTGGCCAGCCTCTCTTCCCATAGTTGAGCCAGTCAGTCCCCTTACGCTAGGAAACTGTTGGAGGCGCTGAAAACCAGAGGGATTCATGCAGTTTTTTTCCGCAGTACATCACAGGCCTTCTCAACCTCCGTACCTGTCTAACTAACTGTCAAGGATGGAACGAGATGCATCTTTTCCCAGCCCCTCTCCTGGAGCTCAGTGCTCAAGAGATGACTGTTCCTTTTGTCTTCACCCACTTAGACTGAATCGATGTCCTTAAGAAACATTATTTTCTTACTCTGAGTAGAAAGCTATCTTTGAGTCTTCTGGCATATGCAATTCTTAAGGACTTGTGATTAATTTACATTATAATTCTTGCCAATTACTATGGGTCACTCTTGCTTCTGTTAGGAAAGTATAATTCCTGTAAGCTTGATCAGATGGGAGCACTGAATCCTAACCACTAGACTACCAGGGAATACCTAGTAACCTTGATCAGATGAATCACTTTGGCTAAGAAAGGCAATACACTGCAGTTTCTCGACTCACAGGCAGGCTTTTGAAGAGCCTTGTTTATTTCCTAAGGCTGCTCAGTGAGGAATACTGCAGAGTCCGTGATACTGGCAGACTCCACAGTAACACAACATAGGCTACTTGGATGAAAGCAGATTGGAATAAATCTCATGTCCTGCCAGTTCCCCCATGAAATCTGATGATGACTAAGTCATTTGAAATTCTGTTCAAAAAAAAAAAAATGTGAGCAGACCACCTAGGTACCAGAAAATGCAATGGTAAACCAGACTGATTCTCTGTTCTCAGAACAAAATATCAATAACAACAATAAGACCGATGCTTTACAGAATTATTTTATTTCATTTGCACCTCACAGTGGTACTCCTTTTTATGGCTGAGGAAACTAAGGTTTACCAAATTTAAATCACTTGTCCATAATCACACAGTTGGTCAGGGGCAGAGCTACTTTTGAACCCCTTTCTATTTAATTGCAAAATCTATGATTATAATCACTCCATCATACACACTCGGTATGCTTCTGTTATTGGTGACTTAAAAACCACACAGTCAACTTTTGCTTATGTTTTATCCTTAGATTCAGAGTATAGATAGACAAGTGAGCATTTCAAAATCTAATTTTAGATATTGCTTTGAACTTCCCTTTTTATTATTTATTTATCCCTGGTTGCTAAAGATTAGAGAAACTGAACAATTTAAGTTAGTTCTTTCTGTGTCCGTGTCCCCTTTTAACCTAAGCTACTAAGAAAGAATTAAATGTAAGAGAACAGCAGAAAGGAAAAACCATAGTTTGTGTCATCATTCTAAATATTTAAGGTTTACTAACATAGATTTGGGCAATAGATTTCATTTACTGTATACTTCTTTGGGACAGCCACAATATATATATTTTTAAATTTATTTATTTATTTTGAGGGGGGAGGGGCAGAGAGAGAGAGGGAGAGAGAGAATCCCAGGCAGGCTCTGCACTGTCAGCGCAGAGGGGCTAGAACTCATAAACTGTGAGGTCATGACCTGAGCTGAAATCAAGAGTCAGATGCTTAACCTACTGAGCCACCAAGGCACTCCTGGGACAGCCACGTTCTTATCTAATTTCTTAAAAATACAAAAATGGGAAATTTAACAAAAGGTTAAAAAGCTATCTGCCTTTGAGTGTTCAGTTGTATTTTTATCTAGCTCATTCCCTGGAAAACACCCAGGTGCTTATAAGTTATAAGTATATTATAAATAGGGAACTAGCATAGACATAGTTAAATGATGAAGGAAAAGATATTAAAAAATAGGAATTTAGATTCCTGTATATAAAAATGGGATGAAATTTAGATTCCTGTATATAAAAATGGGATGAAATAAGAAGACAGGAGGAGATAGTACTTTGAGGTACTAAAAGTGATGCTTCCCACTATAAGGAAAATGAAATTGAAAATGCATAAACTAATAAATTTTAACTAACATATTAAAAATACATCACAAAATTTATTTTAAAATAATTTTCCAAAGTGGTATGTAATGCATTGTTCATTTTACTGAATTTAGATTTTACATAAAATTTTAGAAGTCAATTTTGAGTCATATATCTGTGTCTTGATGAAATGGTAAAAATAATAAGAATACACATTTCAAATAGTAAGTCTTATCTAAAACATTTAGAAGATTTTTTTTTACTTAGAAAATAAACCTAGAGTTATAGAAATCAAAACATTTGTGCTTTCAAACACAGTTTAAAGAATTATTCTATGAATCTATAGGAAAACAACACTGACTCCCAAATCATGAAAATTTCTTTTCCTTTTTTAGTCTGTTAATGTCATGATTGATTTTGAATATTAAACCAACATTGCATCACAGATAAACCTCACTGGGTAATGATGTATTATCATTTTATATATTGATTTGCTAAGATGATGTTAAGAATTTTTGCATTCATTGGGCACCTGGGTGGCTCAGTCGGTTGAGCGCCCAACTTTGGCTCAGGTCTTGCGGTTGATGAGCTCGAGCCCCCTGTCAGGCTCTGTGCTGACAGGTCAGAGCCTGGAGCCTGCTTCAGATTTTGTGTGTGTCTCTCTCTGCCCCTCCCTCACTCATTCTCTGTCTCTCTCTCCTCCAAAAATAAAATGAAAACAATAACAACAACAGAAATTGTCCTGAAAAAGACCTGATGGCAGATCTACTAGATAAAGACTTTAAAACAATCGTCTTAAAGATACTTAAAACTAAAGGAAAATGTGGGAAAAGTAAAGCAAACAATGTATGAACAAAGTGGAAATATCAAAACAGAGATAGAAACCTTAAAAGAAACCAAAAAGAGGTTATGGGGCTAAGAAGCACAATAACTGAAAGGAAAAATACACTAGAGAGATTTGAAATCAGATTTGAACACTCAGAAGAAATAATCAGTGAACTTCAGAATAAAACAATGGAAATTATTGAGTCTGAGGAACAGAAGGAAAAAAGATTAGAGAAAAAGGAACAGAATTTTAGGGACTTAAGGGACACCATCAAGCAGGCAATATACACTTTGTGGGAGACTCAGAGAAGAAAGAGAGAAAGAAAGAAAGAAAGAAAGAAAGAAAGAAAGAAAGAAAGAAAAGAAAGAAAGAAAAAAGAAAGAAAGAAAGATGAGAACAACATTTGAAGAAATAATGGCTGAAAATCTCCCAAATTTGATAAAAAAAAACATGAATGTAAATGTCTAACTCTAAGAAATTCCTAGTAAGAGGAACGCAAAGAGACCCATACCTAGATATATAATCAAACTTCAAAAAACAAAGAGAATCTTGAAAGGAAAAAGAGAAGTGACTCATCATACATAAGGGCTTATCAATAAAGTAATGAGCAGATTTCTCATCAGAAACTTTGGAGGCCAGAATGCAGTGGGCCAACAAAGTGCTAAAAGAAAAAAAAAATCAACCAAGAATCCTATATCCAGCAAAATGTTCTTTCAAAAGTGAAGAAGTTAAATCATTCCCAAATAAACAAAAGCTGAGGGAGTTTATTGCCACTGGACCTGCCCTGAAAAATATGCTCGAGGGAGTTGTAAAGGTAAATACTGGGAAATTCTAAAAGCTAGTATTGTTAACAACGGTTTGTAATTCAACATTTTATTTTTCACATAATTTAAGAGACTAATGCATTTAAAAGAATCACTAGTTTATGTTTTGAGGTACACAATGTATAAAGGTGTAATTTTGTGACATCAATAGCAGAAAAGGGTATAAATAGAGCTGTAAAGGGGCAGAGTTTTTGTACATTATTGAAGCTAAGCTGGTGTAAATGCAAACTAGAGTGTTATAACTTTAGGAGGTTAAATGTAATACCCATGGTGACCACAAAGAAAATAGCTATAGAATATATACAAAAGGAAATTAGAAAGGAATTTAAACATTTCACTACAAAAAAAAATCAACTAAACACAAAAGGAGATAGTAATGCTGGAAATGAAGGACATTTAAAGACATACAGAAAACAAATAGCAAAATAACAGAAGTCCCTTCGTAATAGTAACTACTTTAAATGTAAATGGATTAAACTCTCCCATCAAAAGAGAGATTGGAAGATTGGATAAAACGAATCATCCAACTATATGCTATCTGTAAGAGATGCACATTAGGAGCACCTGGGTGGCTCAGTCAGTTAAGCGCCTGTCTCTTGATTTCAGCTCAGGTCATGATCTTACAGTTGGTGGGTTCGAGCCCCATGTCGGGCTCTCCACTGACAGCACAGAGCCTGCTTGGGGTTCTCTCTCTCTCCTCTCTGCTCCTCCCTTGCTCTCTCTCTCTCTCTCTCTCTCTCTCTCTCAAAATAAATAAATAAACGTTAAAAAAAAAGCAAGATGTGCTTTAGATCCAAAGACACAAATAGATTAAAAGTGAAAGAGTGAGAAAAGTTATAGTAACTAAAAGAGAACAGAAGTGGGTATACCAATGTCAGACAAAATAGACTCTCAGTTTAAAAAGTTTACAAGAGACAAAGAAGAACATTATATGTTATAAACAATCTAATACAGCAAGAAGATACAATAACTATGAACATTTACACACCTAATGACAAACTGTCAAAATACATGAAGCATAAAAGGACAGAACTGAAGAAAGTAATAGACAGTTCTACAATAACAGTTGGTGACTTCAATACTCCTCTCTCAGTAGTAGATAGAACAACTGGGCAGAAGGTAAGTAAGGAGAAATGCAAATTGAAACTACAGTGAGCTACCACCTCATACCCATTAGGATAGCTACTGTGCATGTGCATACACACACACACACACACACACACCTATACCAGTAGTTGTGTGTGTATGTGTGTGTGTGTGTGTGTGTGTGTGTGTGTATGTATGTATCTAAGACAGAAAATAACAAAAGTTGGTGAGGATGTAGATTTCTTTGTGCACCATTAGTAGAAATGTAAAATGGTACAGCCACTGTGGAAAACAGTATGATGGTCCCTCAAAAAATTAAAAATAGAATTACCAGATGATCCAGCAAATTCTACTTCTGGATATATATCCCCCCAAATTGAAAGCAGGGTCTTGAATAGATACTTATGCACACATGCTTATAGCAGCATTATTCACAATAGCTAAAATGTGGAAGAATCCATAAGGGTCCATCAACAGATGAATGGATAAGCAAAATGTATATACATATCATTTAGCCTTGAAAAGGAAAGAAAGTCTGACATATGCTACAACATGGATGACCTTGAAGACATTATGCTGAGTGGACTAAACGAGTCACAAAAAGACAAACACCGTATGATTCCACTTATATGAGGTGCTTAGAGTAGTCCGAATCATCAAGACGGACTAGGGCTGGGGGAGGAGGAATGGAGAGTTGTTGGTTAACTGGATTAATAGTTTCAGTTTTGCAAGGTGAAAAGAGTTACAGTGTGGATGGTGGAAATGGTTGTGCATTATGAGTATATTTAACACCACTGAACGGTACACTTAAAAATGGATAAGATGGTGGATTTCATGTAGTGCATATTTACTACACTGAAAAGCAATTGGGGGGAAAAACTATAAGAGGGAAGGTTTGGGTAGAATTGAAAGTAATTTGTATAAAGGATGATGACTAAAATTATACCCTAAAAGATTTGAGTGTGAATAGAGGGGAATTCATTAGGCTTTTTGGCTCTAAACCATCTTAGATGTGATGTCTGCGTATTGTTTAGCCACTGATATGGTCTCTAACAGTGTAGATGGGGCCATTTTCCATCAGTCTTTGTGGTTTGCCTGTCCTATTTGTTGCTATTCCTACATGGCAAAAATGTCAAACTGGAAGATAGCAAGCAGGTCATGTTCTCTCAATGCCTTTTGTGACCTGGCTGGGTTTCCCGGCAGTTCTGGCAGGCTGCTGCCTCAGTGTTCTTCTATCTCTTACTGTTATTACTTTTTTTTTTTTTTTTTTTTTGAGGAAGAGGGAGAAAGAGTGCATGCACACCAGCAGGGGAGGGGCAGAAAGAGAGGGAGAATCATAAGCGGGCTCCAGGCTCAGCCTGGATCCCAACGTAGGGCTCACTCTCACAACCCTGAGATCACAATCTGAGCCAAAATTAAGAGGCTGAAGACACTCAACCGACAGAGCCAGCCAAGTGCCCCTCTTACTGTTATTTTTAAAAAACGGTTAGGCCTGCCTGCCCCGCATGATCAGGCTGCAGTGGGGAAGGAGCCAATAAACAGTTCCTACTCTCTAGGAATAATTCCACCATTTTATTTCAGCTTCCTGTTTCCTGTGACTCCAGATCTGAACATTCTTCCTGAACTAATCTTAGAAGCCTTCTCCTTAGCTTTAGTGAGCTCTTCTCTGCTGATATTTGTGGGCAAGAAGATTGCCAGTCACCATAACTACCATGTTAATTCCAACCAGGTGAGATGACAGGCCTTTCTGTTATTTCCTCTGACCCTTAAGTCTTTGGTCTCCAATCTGAGCCTCCTGTTAACATGAAAATGGCATTCTTTTTTTTTTTTTAATGTTTATGTTTGAGAGAGACAGAGTGTGAGTGGAGGAGGGGCAGAGAGAGAGAGACACACACACACAGAATCCGAAGCAGGCTTCAGGCTCGGAGCTGTCAGCACAGAGTCCCACATGGGGCTGGAATCCATGAACCGCAGGATCATGACCAGAGCCAAAGTCTGAGGCTTCACCGACTGAGCCACCCAGGTGCCCCAAGACTGAATTCTTTTGTAACTAGAGAGTCAGTGAGACCAACATTTTAATTATAATTACCAAAGGATTTTTGAGAAATGTGACATACTTAACTGTGAAGCCACTTAAATTAACATGAGTGTTATTTGCCCAGAACGGCTATGGTGTGGAGAGGCAAGAAGATAACATATGGCATCATGTTGTTAAGCTAGCAGAATTTCTCTCCTCTTGATTTCATCTTGCTGTCCAAGTTCTTAGGAGTCAACTACATACTGAGGTACAATAAGAAATGCTAGGGAATATCAAAACCAGGCTACTAGCATAATTAAATTGGTCTCCCAGAAACAGTCCTTACTTTTTTGTTTTTTAAATCTCCCAACTATTCTGAGTTTGGCCTTTTTCCTAGAACTCAAAAGAGAAATGTGGAAGAAAGAGTTGTCCCACTTTGATTTTAAGATAGTATGGAAGGAAGGGAGAAAAAATAGTATTGTATCATCCAAAGTCCCAGTGAAAGGGAATAAGACGACAAAAATTTCATTTCTCTCTTTGAAAAAATGCTTTTCTTAGGATTGCTAGCTAAAATGAAGATTCAACTTAATCCAGAAATCAGCTTTGCCATCCTTTTGTTCTTTTGTAAGGGTATTTCTGGGGCACCTGGGTGGCTCAGTCGATTAAGTGTCCGGCTTTGGCTCAGGTCATGATCTCACAGTTGGCAAGTTTGAGCCCCATGTCGGGTGCCAGGCTGACAGTTCAGAGCCTGAAGCCTGCTTCACATTCTGTGTCTCCTTCTCTCTCTGCCCCCCTGAAAAATAAACATTTTTTTAAAAAAGGACTATTTCTGTGTTGTTTGAAATGATGTAAACAATCCCGTCTTCATACATAAGAAATGGACAGTATATCTTTAGCTCAAACCCACATTCTTCAACAAACAGCAGGCCTAACAAGTTTGCCATTTCTTTCCAGGATTTAATAGCCATTGGCCTTTGCAATGTCGTCAGCTCATTTTTCAGATCTTGTGTGTTTACTAGTGCGATTATCAGGACTATTATCCAAGATAAGTCTGGAGGAAGACAACAGGTATGTTGAAATAGAACTTTCTTCCTAATATAAAAACATATTTATATCTATTCATATGTTTATTCCCAGAAGGATATTTTCTTAGTTTAATCATATTGCTGCTTTAATGTTATGTTTGTTAGGGAAGATCTCTTGGAGAAACCTGGATTTCACACTTGCGTAAATTTTTGCTTAGATTTTTTTGTCTTGAAAGCTATTTGTCAATGTAGAACTTGAAAGTCATTTTCTATAGAAATATTATTCTGTATGATGGTTTCTATGGATTAGTCCATTCAAACTTATTTTCCATGTAACATACCCCAAAGAATAATATTTCAGGTAAACTAACCATCACCTATTAACATTGCTTTCCATGGAAGGATATCTTCCCGGTCCTAGTCTGGGGAAGTAGTAATAAATACAACTCTCCCCATCCTAGCTGCAGAGCTAGAAACTTCCCTAGCTTCCTCAAGGGACATGACAAGAGCCTTTCATGATAAAGAGTAAGGCCTTTGTCTAGATGAGCCTAGAGAATTTATGACCATTCTGCCTTTGAATATGAGAAAATTATCCAGGTCAGATTTTCTTCAGGTCCTCCAAATTAGTAAACTAAATGTGTGGGTCAGAGGGGAGAGGGAGAGAAAGAATGATGACAGAGAAGGCTCTAAAGGCAAACTCTTTGTCTAACTGCAGGCATGAGATTTTATAAGTCCAATGTTCACAGGTTCTGAACTAACTAGATTATAGTTCCCAGCTCTACAACGTGGGATGTGTCCCAGCTCCGCTATGTAGCATGATGAAATGTCAAAGAGCTATCAGGATCAAAACTGGAGTAAACCCGGAGAATGGGTTAGGGCTCGGAAGGCAGAGAAACAACGACAGAGGTCAACAAGAAACTTAGGCCACAGACGCACGGTAGAAAGGTACAGCAATGGTCAGAAACGGAAGTGTCAGATGAACGGACACTAAATTTTCATTGGGGGGGAAAACAAAGTATCCCGGTCCATGGATAACTAGAGGTGAAATATAAGGTGAAAGCCAATAAAAGTCAGAAGGGACAGGAACTTGGGTCTATCTAGAGTAGGATCATGTTCTATCACTTCATGTGGACTGAGTTTTGTCATAAAGCTTCTTCCAGACATGCTGGCCTTGAAGGTGTACCTATTTCCACTACCATTTGATGGAAAGAAGGAACTTGGGCTATGGTGAAAAGAATGTTCTGTGCAAGTGTGCAAAAACATTGATGTCCATACGAGAGGATTTCATGATAAGAAGTAGAAATGGCAATCCCAGACATTAGTCCCCACTAACTTTTGACAACACTCTTCATTCATTTGGTATACAAGCATGACATAAATTTGGGGAGAAAAGAGGCACACAGTTGGAAAAAATTAAATCACAGGGCAAGTAATATTAAGTATAGAATAAGCCTAATAAATTAAAAGTGCCAGGGACGCCTGGGTGTTTCAGTTGGTTAAGCGTCCAGCTTCGGCTCAGGTCATGATCTCACGGTTCATGAGTTTGAGCCCCGCGTCGGGCTCTGTGCTGATGGCTCAGAGCCTGGAGGCTGTTTCCGATTCTGTGTCTCCCTCTCTCTCTGCCCCTCCTTTGCTCATGCTCTGTCTCTCTCAAAAATAAATACACATTAAAAAAAACTTTTTTAAGTGCCATAAATATTACAAGATGGAGAATGAAGGAGGAAGTGGATTTTTGCAGGTTATTGAAAGAGGGTTAGGATATGTAGAGATAACGGGAAGGCAGAAAGGCTTCCGTTCAGCCTCAGAGTTGCCTTCAGGCTGTCGGACAAAGTGCCTGCTTCAAAGGCAGCCTGTGGCTCTCATTCTGTTTTCTGCTGCTACACTGTTCTCCCGTGTGGCACAGGAGGGACTGTGACACTTCATGGTGGGGCATTCTCCTAGGGATGCTGGTAAGTCCTTCCCTGAGACTCCGGTATATCGGGTAAATTGTAGGTTCCAGTGGAGAACACTGCTGGCTCCCAGCCCTGGAGGCATTGGAGCTACCCAGCCTCCACCCTGACAATGTGGACAAGCAAAGGCCTCTGAGATGCATTCGGCCTTCTTCATCCCAGAGTGGTGGGGTGCGCCCTCTATCTCTTCTCTCTGGGGACTGCTGAGTCACTTTGCCTGAGAGCACCCTTGCTTCTTCAAAGTTCCTCAGGACTATAGGAAAGAGAAGTGAGGGGCTGCCTCTGTACCTCTCAGACCTGCCCTGCCACCATGGGCCGCTTTATTCATTTATTTTTTTTTTTATCTGGCATAACTGCAAACTATGGATATGTATCTGGATTTCACTTTAATTCTCCTTGTCTAGAACCCACCTGTCTTCACTAGTAGCAGCAAAACCTATTGGCTCTTCCAGCTACGGCCTGGGCCAGCTGTGTTGGCAGGCCATTGCAGATGGGAATGTGAGAAGCCCCAGACCTGTGGCCAGTTGGACTATCTCCCACTCCGTCTTCTGGCTCATCTAGTTCTGACCACTGGGTTTCCCTGTTCTTCACAATGGGGTTCCTTTCCTTATTCCCTGCTTTCCAAGGACTGGCCATCTTGTCATGTCGCCAGGCTCTCAGAACTGCTTAAAAAATTAGTTATTATAAAAGAAAGAAAAGAGGGGCACCTGGGTTGCTCAGTCAGTTAAGTGTCCGGCTTAGGCTCAGGTCAGGATCTCATGGTTCATGAGTTAGAGCCCCGAGTCGGGCTCTGTGCTGATGGCTCAGAGCCTGGAGCCTGCTTTGGATTCTGTGTCTCCCCTTCTCTCTGCCCTCCTGTCCCAAATAAATAAAACATTTTTAAAAATTAAAAAAAAAAAAGAAAGATAATAATGGAAAGACCTGTGTTGTATTCTTTTTAGAGGGAGCAAACGGGACAGTGGAGAGAGCCTAGATTTTGGAGTCAGCCGGCCAGGTAGATTGAATCCTGACTCAGTGGTTCCTAGATGTTTGACCTTGGACTTCTGCTTTTTGAGGCTCTAGTCCTCATCTGTAAAATGGGGATAAAGAGAACTTTTTGGTGATGAGACTTCAATTAGGTGATACTAGTGCCTATCATAGTGCCTGTCACTTAAGAGGTTCAAAACTCACAGCTCCTACCCCAGCTCTCTAGGTCCCTGGCCAGTGCTTGGCAATCTACTCTTCTACTTCATGGAATCCACTATGTATGCAGTAACTGGTGTCTGAGGGTCTGCATCTCCACAGTGGCTGTGGCTTCTGGAAACTCACATTGCCTTGAATTCCTGAAGAGAAGGCAGAGTCAGTTTTTGTTCAAGCAAGCCTGGAAAAGTGATGGAAGTGAGAACAGAATAGCAAAATATGCGTGAGATGCAAAGTTCTACCTGCTTGCGGTCTATAGACCCTGTTCAGACACAGAGTCTGAGATTTGGAGAGCCATCAAGCGTCCTCCTAAGGCACAATGCCACCAAGGATGGCCCTGTGGTCCCAAAGCCCACCCCTTTGTGTACACAGCCAGGGGAGACACACAATCATTGGGAGGCCTCCCAACCCTCTCTCAGTAGCAAACTTTATTGGATTCAGTGTCCAGTTTGTACTCGTTTATTTTTTTGTTTGTTTTATTTAGTTAAAGTAATCTCTTCACCCCACTTGGGGCTGAACTCACAGCCCCGAGATCAAGAGTCGCATGCTCTTCTGACTAAGCCAGCCAGGAGCTCCTGTACTCATTTAAATCTAGGTTTAATGCAGCTTATTTTAGCATCTGCATATCTGTGTTTCCTTAAATCAGAAGAATTTGGAGAAAAGAAGGGGAAGGTTGAGCCTACCCAGGGACACAAAACAAAGCAAAACAAAACAAAACAAAAACGGCAACAAAGAAGGAGTGGTAGGAAGGAAAAGCCCTGATGTGTTTTCCTGTGCTGATCCAAGTTGTTTTTTTCTATAGAGCCAACCAAGACCACCTAAAGCAAGACCCTTAGATTAGATCCAGCAACAGGCTGATGTATACATTGGCTGAAGGAGTTTATGGCCTCAGTTTCTTGTTTCAGTTCTACAGGGCATAAAATGCTCGCCCTTAGAACTTCCTGACTTTCTGTTGCAGGGGTCCATTTTCCTTTTTTTTTTTTTTTAAGCTGTTACAAGGTGCTTTTTTTTTTTTTAAACATTTTATTTATTGTTGAGAGACAGAGAGAGACAGACCATGAGCAGGGGAGGGGCAGAGAGAGGGAGACACAGAATCTGAAGCAGTCTCCAGGCTCTGAGCTGTCAGCACAGAGCCCAACGTGGGGCTGGAACTCACAAACCGTGAGATCATGACCTGAGCCGAAGTCAGACGCTTAACAGACTGAGCCACCCAGGTGCCCCCAGGGGTCCATTTTCCTAAATCCCCCCTTTCAATACCACCATCACCTGCTATCAACTATGGAACAGCTGGGACAGGAAAAGAATGAAGTAGGAAATTGATTTCATCGCTGTTACCCTGTTACTTTCGGTGATGCATTTATATGCAAATAGCAGTGAGCAGTTAGAGGGAATCCAGTAGGAAGTGTTTTTTTCCCCTTTTTTTCACACCTAAGAAATAAAGAGAAAAATGAGAGAATCATTGCTGATCAATTGCTTAATGGTTTAGCTTTGAGGGACTCCCCTGGCTCTTGCTTGTATATGCCATTGTTCTCATTTGTGGTCACTTTTCTTCTCCCACACACACAACCCCCAACACCGTGGGAGATTACACTGCTTTCTATCAGTTTTTATTATTAGGGGCTTACACAATGGAAATTTGTCCATAGAGGATGTACCGAGTTCAAAACTATGTCCAGAGGGGCGCCTGGCTGGCTCAGTTGGTTAAGTGTCCAACTTCGGCTTAGGTCATGATCTCAAGGTTCATGAATTTGAGCCCCGCATCGGGCTCTGTGCTGACAGCTCAGAGCCTGGAGCCTGCTTCCGATTCTGTGTCTCCATCTCTCTGTGCCCCTCCCCCACTCACACTCTGTCTCTCTCTCAAGAATAAATAAACATTAAAAATTTTTTTAAAAAAGACTATGTCCAGAGAGCCTTGAGACTTAAAGGGAGCTATGTAGCTCAGCTCACTCTCTCTATCTGCCAATCAGAACTGCTGCTCACCAAACAATGCTGAGACCAGAGTCATCAACCCAGCCAGCGTAGGACCCAGAGCTGTTATCTGCAGCCCTGGCTCACATCTGTACCTCTTTTTTATGGCAATGAAGTAGAGAAAAACTGAAGTAGAGAAATCAGAAATGATTATCATTGCATTTTTAAGAGGAACCGCTACCAAGGGGCACCTGGGTGGCTCAGTGGGTTAAGCCTCCGACTCTTGATTTTGACTCAGGACATGATCTCACGGTTCATGGGATCAGGCTCCACATTGGGCCCTGCACTGACAGCACGGAGCCTGCTTGGGATTCTCTCTCTCCCTTTCTCTCACTCTGTCCCTCCCCCATCTCAATGTAAATAAATAAACATTTTAAAAAATGATGAAGCACTACTGAAACTGTTAAATGGGAAGCTATCCAAGCTCCAAACAGGAGAGAAAGGGGTGAGATAGTTACTGATTTGGAAAGTGGAGTGGTTGGGATTTTAGGGTTGACAGTGATGAGTCTACTAGGGCTTTTCTAGACGGTTCCAAGAGGAGTTAAAATTGGGAGGGAAGCCAAGCCGGACTTCAGTAGACTCCAGATTCACAGAGCAATGCTATGGCAGTAAAGATTCAAATACCTGAGAGAGTCTGGCACTTTGCAGAAAGCAATTCACGCTTTCATTCGACAAATATTGATTGAGTACCTAGTATGTGTTTAGCACTTTGCCAAGACCTGAAAACACCGGTTCAATGAAAATGCGCTTGCGCTGGATGGTGACATTCAACTTTTAAGCAAAAATGACACGCTTTTCACGCCGCAGAAGGCGTCAGTTGCAGACAGGGACCAATTCGTTCCTGATGGTCTCTCTCCAACTGGCTCTGTCTCCTCAGTTTGCATCTCTGGTAGGCGCAGGTGTGATGCTACTCCTGATGGTCAAAGTGGAACGCTTTTTCTACCAACTGCCAAATGTAAGTAGAACTGACAAAGAACACGAAGTAGGGAAAAGACCAGATCTCCCCATTGCATCTTGGTTGGGCATTCTGTGGCCACCCAGCTCAATCTCTCATCCCTTTCCTTTAAAATAATAGCAACCACCTCAAAGGAGTGGGGGCTAAATAAGATGATATTTGTAATAGAGACAGAATGGTGTTGAGCTAATCATACGTGCTCAAGAAACATTAGATATTATTGTCATTCTTCTCATTTTCATTGATCTTCTTTTTATGGCTTACTCTAGAAAGTAAATTGTATAAGTAAAGATTCAGTTAAAGATGACCAAAATAGACTTCAGATGCCAGAACGCCCCTCACCGACTCAGGCTTGGAAACTCATTGTGTATGCGTGCCATCTGTCTCCCAAGCCGTTTCCAGAAGGCCTTGTTCTGCATTCATGTGAACTCAGTCGCCCTGTGACAGCCTGTCTGCCTTGTGGTTGGTTCACAACACTAGAAAGCAGGGGTCTAAAAGTTGAGTTGAGTTGTTCAGCAAGGCTGCCTCTGTATACTTCTGCGCCATTTCTCCCCTTTGTGAGAGACTGATCACCTTCCGTTTAGAGATGCCAGGTGCATTCGTTATTGGCTGTCATCCATTTGTTTTCTGTCACCATCTAGATCAATGCTCAGTGACCATGATTTCCTTTTAAATTTCCTTGATGTTCCCTTTAGCCATTTTTAGACAGTGCCGAGGGCGGTGGGAGGAGGTTTCATTACTGGGGTAGCAGCTTGGTGACATGCTGAGGTGGCCGTCCCTGAAGCAGGAGTGGTCATAAGTGTTAGCCTCATCCTTTTGAACACCTCCATCCCACCTGGTGAATAATCAGGTTTCAGAAGAGCAGAACTACCTCAAGGCTGTTGCTGCCTTCTGCTCTTATGATTCAGGACCTTGGAGCCCGGCCCCAGCATCTAGTCCCGGAAGGTGGGATTAAGCTTGTATTTATCACACAAGTTGTCTTCTGATGCCCAGCAGAAGTCATCTCCAGAATTTAGTTTATGTAGCACCTTTGGTGCTATCACTCCGAAAGTCTATCTTAGGAGGGCCACTCACTAATTTACTCTGAACGGTGGTAATTTTTTTTTATAGCTAGAAGAATCAGGATTTTTACAAATTGCAAACATATAAAAATCTGTCAGGGGACCCCCCAGGTGGCTCAGTCAGTTAAGTGTCCAATTCCGGCTCAGGTAATGATCTCACGGTTTATGAGTTCAAGCCCCGCATTGGGCTCTCTGCTGTTGGCGAAGAGCCTGCTTTGGATCCTCTGTCTCCCTCTCTGCCACCCCCCCCCCTCAAAAATAAACAAACATTTAAAAAGAAAGATTAACAATCGGCAGAATCCACTAAGGGCACTCCTTTATTATCAATACGTTAGAGACAGAATGGCCCTTGCTTTTGGCTAACCATGTTACGTCACATTATTTTTATAGCATTTCCTGGGTGGGAACATGTGAACACCATCTGATCAGTGGAATATCTGAATTGCTTTAATAATGGGGCTCTGTGAGTATTAAACTATGAACGAGCCCTTCATCCTTGAGAGATTATGGACACCTTGTTACAAAATCCTGTTGGAGTAATTGGCGGGGTACTGGTCAGGATCTCAACTGGTCAGCAAGGGGACCACCACAATGTGACAGTTCACATTCAGAAAGGTACACTTTGTATTGCGTATGACTCTGTGAAAAGATTTGTTTCTTCTTCATACTCCCTGCTCAAGCCAAAAATCTTGCAAGAATCCTGGGAGGTTGGGTTTCTCTTCCTTCCCACTGCATCTTCCTGCAAAGTGCAGAACACGTAGCGATGCTTGATTGAAGACGAAGGTAGGAGAGAAGTGCCGCCTGCTGACTTCATCCTTGCCCTTCCCTCCTCCGCTGACCTACTGGGCCCACTGGTCACTGAGTCACCTCAGAAAACCAGAGTAAGCGTAGGCCCAACCATTCCTGGCGGCAGGATCAGCTCCAAAGCCCAGGCAGAGCATACATGGAACAGAAGGCTAGAAAAAGGCTGAGAAACATGAACCTCGTGCAGGGACTTCATGAAAACAAGAAAATGTTTCTTAGAGTAGGTTAGCATCTGCTTTATTTTTTATTTTTATTTATCACTTCTCGGCCTTTTGGCTAAGATCAGGTGTATTTTTTATTTTTATTTATCATTGTTTAATGTTTATGCACTTTTGAGTGAGAGTGAGAGAGCACAAACAGGGGAGGGGCAGAGAGAGAGGGAGACACAGAATCTGAAGCAGGCTCCAGGCTCCGAGCCGTCAGCACAGAGCCCGACGCGGGACTCGAACCCGAGAACCGCAGAGCCGAAGTTGGACGCTTAACTGACTGAGCCACCCAGGTGCCTGCAGATTCTGCTTTGAGGTCCTAGTGATTTTTTTACATTTCTGAGTGGCATGAGTGACTTTCTGTGGTTTCTTTGTGATGATTCCCAGACGGGAACATGAAGCAGGGCTTACCTTTTCCCCCCCCGCAGGCTGTGCTGGCTGGTATTATGCTGAACAACATCCTCCCCTACCTTGAAACCATTTACAACCTACCCAGTCTGTGGAAGCAGAACCAGTATGACTCTGTGAGTACAGATGCACTGGCTGAGGTAGGGAAGGACAGAGGGGAAGGTCGGAAAGAGGGACTGAGAACAAACAAAAGAGATCAGTGTGAAGGACCTTAGCAAGTCTTTGATAACTGATACTCAAGCTTAAAAAAAAAAGAGGTGTCAAGGTTATGGGTGCATGGAATACTGAGATGTCATTCCAACTATGCGAAATTAAACAAAAAGGATAGAAGTGGCCACAGTTAGGTATGAATCTAGTAAAAAGGGTTTGTCACGCATTACATAGTCGAATGACTTCTAATCCAGTTAGTGTGACTACGTGCCAGGATAGGACACAAATCCTGCTGAGAGAAGGCAGGATCTTGCCAGACAGGAGAACTGTTGGAGCACCCTCCTTCCATCTAGAGCACAAAACTGGGGACACAAAGAGGAAACAGCAAAAAATAAAACACAGGGGATATAATACGATGAAAGGAGAAGAAGCCCAGAGAGGCAAAGAGAAATTGAACGGGGGGTAGTTTTCGGATCCAGGTCCCGGAGAAGCTAAGAGGGCATGTGGTCCAGTGCGGGGGTGCCCCTTCTAGTCCTAGGAAGAGGGATAGTCATTCCAGCAGGACTGGAAACAGGGAGGGAGAGTGACGTGGGGACAGTAACTAACAAGTAGCAGGTGGAAGGGGAAGCAAATATTTAAGGGAGTTTCAGCCTCTTCGATCGATGAAGACGAAAGTCAAGCTGCTTGCTGAGAGCAATGGAGAAGGTGGTGAGGTAAGGGCTCAAAAAGGATGTTAAAGATCCCCAATAGCCATAATAGGTCTTAAAATAGCAGCTACCATTTGGTGAGTGCTCTGCATTGCTTTGGGAATGGTATTTTTAATCTCAAAAAAAGCCTATAAAGGAGATTTTGTTATCCCTATTTTGCACGTGAGGTTTCAAGAGAGAATTAAAGACAGACGTGATCAAGGACGCTGGCAAGAACCGCTAGGCAGCCTTGGGACCCAATCGTTTGTGAAGGCGGTGGTCCAGAGGGTGTGAAATTTTCTCTCTACATCCTGGGTGTCGGGAAGGAGTGGGAGGGATGGGTTGAGAGATACAACTGGTGATTTTCCCCATTGTGCTTGTTGTCATGGTCTTCCCTTCCCCTGCCTCCCCCTTCTCCACAAGATTATCTGGATGGTGACGTTCTTTTCTGCACTTTTCCTGGGACTGGATGTGGGACTACTTGTTTCAGTAGCCTTTGCCTTCTTCGTCATCACTGTTCGGTCACACAGGTACTTTGTCTCAGGTGATAGGAGGCTGGCTGTGGCCAGGTAAGGCAACGATGACCTGAAAGCACATAACGTTTCCTTTCAGAACCAAGATTTTCCTCCTGGGTCAGATCCCTAACACCAACATTTACAGAAGCCTCAATGACTATCGGGAGGTAAGATTCCAGATCAGTCCCACTCCTTCGCCCAAAGGGTTGTCTGGACCAGGACTGCTGGTTGTTTCTTCTACAACAATCCCTTTGCTGTTGTTTGCTGCACCACTGACACACGTTTGCAAAGGCCGGGAAAGTGATGCAGGCCAACGGAGGTGGGGAACTTGAGTAGGTAAATCTTTAGAGTGCTGCAGCCAGTTAAGGATCATGTGCTTTGGGGGGAAGGGCGATGGGGAAGGCCAGGAAAAAGAAAACAGCAAATGGAAGACAGAGAAGAAAGCAAGAAAAGCAGGGGGTGAAAATAGCAGGGAAGAATTTGCTAATTCTGGCTTCTTAGGAAGAAGAATCCAGATCCTCCAGGGGGTTCTAGAGATTCTTTCTTATTCCATAAAAGAGCTGAGAAATGTCCCTCCAATTCGCATTTGTCTTGCAGGTTACAAACATTCCTGGGGTGAAAATCTTCCAGTGCTGCCACTCC
Organism: Cryptoprocta ferox; assembly: GCA_028646485.1. Classification (NCBI taxonomy): domain Eukaryota; kingdom Metazoa; phylum Chordata; class Mammalia; order Carnivora; family Eupleridae; genus Cryptoprocta; species Cryptoprocta ferox. The sequence goes on from CM053577.1 coordinate 110,533,350, forward strand.
ATTACGTTTGTCAATGTTAATCACCTAAAGAACAAGCTATTAAAAGAGGTGATGGCTTCCTCCCCTGCCTTTCTCCACCTGCCCTCCTCCCCCTCCCTTTCCCTTCCTCCACCCACCATCTGGCTGAGACCTCTCCTGCATCTATCTCTCAGGTTGAAATGGCAAGGGTGCCTCTTAAAGAAGAAGAAGTATTCCGCCTGTTTAATCAAAATGAAGACAGCTCACAGGAAGAAAAGATTTGTCAGTGCTTCTGCAACTGTGACGAACCGGAGCCACCACCCAGGGTTAGAAACCCCTTTTCCTTTCTGCATGTTTCTCCACATTCTATGAAGAAGTGCACTGGTAGTTAAAAAAAAAAAAAAAAAAAACGAAGAAGAAGAAGAAGTAAGGAAAGAAAATCAAAACCCCTTCAGGGACTTTGACTCTTAGATGGACCTCGGGTAATTGGAACTCAGAGATTTCTACCCAGAAATGAAGGCACAGGTCCCCCTTTGAGATTTAGATCTTGACCTTAGTAGGTAGGTGGAGATGTTTGGGTCCCTCCTCAATGGCCAGTGACTGACCTGAGCCCAGAGAGTATAGTTTGCCTATTCAGATTGATGGTAATACCCTAGTTATACCTATTTCCCTGACTTTCACCTGCCTGGCTTTCGATTTCTGAAAATAAGGGACTTAAAGGTTGTTTTCGAGTTCCAACAAAGGCAGCAGAGTCAAGGTGCTTGCTGTTCTCAAGGATGTGCCAGAGTCTCCCGATGTCCGCCTGTGACCAAGGAAATGATGGTGGGGGGTGGACGGCGGATAAGCGAAGATGGAAGCTTTACACCATCTCAAGGTTATTTTGGCTGATGAATTACAAAGTGCTCATTATTTCCCATTCAGACTTGATCTAAATTAATTCCCTTCATCTAATATTTATTCCCTTCCCCCTCAGCAGGGCTGCTCATTTCTAGCTTTGCGAGACTTTCACCCAGTCTATACCAGTACCCTGAAGGGGCAGCTCTATCTACACACACACACACACACACACACACTTACTCCCCCACCACAAACATCTCCTGTCCTCCTCCTCGTGTCGGCCCTTGCCAACGCCAAGCACCTGCTTTCATTCCCATCATACACCCTAGTGGAGCGTAGGCTCTACCGAACTCCCTGAAAACACCAACTTTCCTGCCAAGAGGACGGAATGAACACTGTATCAAATTTTTGTTTCGTGTCCACGCTGCACTGAGCACCGTAGAGGATGTTTACAGGACATCAGTAAATACGCTTCAGAGTAGAACGGGATCACATAGTATTTACTGAGTTTCTACACAGCACCCAGAACTGTGACTCGATGAAAAAGGAAAATGGATTTTAAGGATCTCCGCCTGCCAGTAGCTGTTTTTTCTTTTTCTTTTTCTTTTTTCTTGTGGCAAGAAAACGTATAACATAAAATTTACCATGGTAACTATTTCTAAGGGTGCAGTCAGTGGTGTTAAATATATTTGCATTGTTGCGCAAGCACCACTGCCACCGATCTCCAGAATTGTTTCCTCTTGCAAAACTGGAGCTCTGTCCCCATTAAACAAGAGCTCCTCACTTCCTTCTCCTCAGAGCCCCTGGCTAACCATTATACCTTTGGTCTCTATGACTATTCCAGATACCTCCTTAAGTGGAATCATACAGTATTTGTCTTTTCGTGACTGGTTTATTTCACTTAGTGTAATGTCCTCAAGGTTCATCCAGGTTGTCCTTTTTTATTTTATTTATTTTTAATTTTTTTTATTGTTTATTTATTTTGAAAGAGAAAGGGCATGCACATGAGCGGAGAAGGGGCAGAGAGAAAAGGAGACAGAGAATTTGAAACAGGTTCCGCACTGTCAGTGCAGAGCCTAATGCAGGGCTCAAACTCGCAAACTGTGAGATCATGAACTGAGCTGAAATCAAGAGTCGGATGCTCAACCTTCGGAGCCACCCAGGCGCCCCCAGGGCATTTGTCCTTTAAAGGACATTTGTTCTTTAAAACATATACAAAATTAGACACAAGTATAATGGGCCTCTGTGTACCCACCATCGACTCTAAGATTGATCAACTCATGGACAATTTTGTTTCACCTCTACACCCACCCATGTATAGACCCTCAAAATCACAGAGTTTTTTTGTAGCAATTCATGAACTTTTTTAAGAGTTTATTTTTGAGTAATCTCTACACCCAACATGGGGCTCGAACTCACAACCCTGAGATCAAGAGCTGCACACTCAACTGACTGAGACAGCCAGGCACCGCAATTCATGGAATTGACTCTCTATTAATGTGAACTACAAAGCTATTACTGTCTTTTATCAATCCCGTGCTCTATGTTTTTTCACAGATCTGAAATTTGGATTCATTGCATAGTTGATGGCATACCACAGTTTAATTTGCAGTGATTTTTTTTCTTTCTTGATAATATAAAAAGTAGTTGTGCATCTTAAAGTTGATGAAGTAGGATAGTAAACCATTCCATATAGTATATTGTCATGTTCAAAACTGTGATTTTAGATTTTTAACAACTCTAACTAAAGATTTTAACAACTTTCAGGTAAATAGAGATCCGCGTGAGTTCGAAAAAGTCAGGAAGCTTCTTGGTAGCAATGGACTTGAGCTAGGCAGGAGAGAGAATTTGGATTTAGGTCAGATAGGAAAAAAGAGGACTCCCCGTCTGTGGATGGACTTGGACACAGACGCTGAGGTAGAAATAAGTATGGGGTCCTCAAGAGCAAGTGGCTTGGCCTGGGAAGTAAGTTCAGGCAGACACAGTGCGAGTGGATGAAAGTCTTGGAAGGACAAGAGTGTAGAGTGGATGAGGGAGAGAAAAGGGAGGCTTGCAGAGGTCTCCTTCTGCCTGGAGGACGTTGCATCTCCCAGTCCATGTGCCTGTCCTCCAAAGGCCTGGCCTCCATGACTCTCAAGCCTTAAGGAACACCCCTCTCCTTTGAACCGTAATTTATTATCTGTCCATACCACTTTTTTTTTCCTGCCATACAATATATAATACCTTGTACAGTTTTTACCTTCATGTTTTTGTATTTGTTTAAATGTTTATTTATGTATTTTGAGTGGGGGGAGGTAGGGGCAGAGGGAGAGAATCCCAGACAGGCTCTGTGCTGTCAGCACAGAGCCCGAAGCAGAGTTTGAACCCACGAACCATGAGATCGTGACCTGAGCTAAAAGCAAGAGTCAGATAGGGGTGCCTGGGTGGCTCAGCCGGTTAAGCACCTAACTCGTGATTTTAGCTCAGGCCATGATCTCACGGTTCGTGAGTTCGAGCCCCATTTCGTGCTCTGCACTGTCAGTGCTTGGGATTTGCTCTCCCTCCTGTCTCTCTGCCCCTACCTCCCTTGCTCTCTCTCTCTTTTTTTTTTAATTTTTTTATGTCTTTATTTTTTTTATTTTGAGAGAGACAGAGAGTGAGCAGGGAGGGGCAGAGAGAGAGGGAGACACAGAATCCGAAGCAGGCTCCAGGCTCTGAGCTGTCAGCACAGAGCCCGATATGGGGCTCGAACCCACAGACTGTGAGATCATGACCTGAGCAGAAGTCGGATGCTTAACCCACTGAGTCACCCAGGCGCCCCTGCTCTCTCTCTCTTAAAATAAATTAATTAATTTTTAAAAATTGTTACCAAAAAAAAAAAAGAGTCAGATGCTTAACCGACTGAGCCACCAGGTGCCCCCCTCCACATTTTTATATTTTTAAAATTTATTTTATAAGCAATATTATAAGCACAACAGATTAAAAACAAAGAACTATCACCCAGACCCTACCACTCTAGCAAGCACTCTTTTCCCCGCCATGTGCCTTATAGCTCTTGTCCATCTATGTTGTTGTTTATCCTTTGAATGGACACGTGCCCTCTCCCCAGGTAGAACGTGGGGCCTGTAGTCACCACCTGTGACTGCAAAGTGGACATTCACTTCTTGCCCGCCGTTGTATTCTCGGTGCTTGGCACTGTCCTTAAGCAGGCACTCCAGACCTATTCGGATGAAAGGCATGAAAGGGAAAGACAGGCCAGCACGAGTAATTTCCGTCTTCTTAAGAAGCCTGAGAAAGATGGAGGTGGTGAGAAAAGGGACTGATAGAAGAAACCCTTCAAACAAAGTGTTAGGCACCGGAGGCAAATTAGAAGCCAGGATGAGGGGAAGGGAAAAGTCCAAGATTATTTTAAGCCTGGGGCTCACAGAGCAATGAAAACATCATCGGTACGTGGAGGGAAGTTGGGAGGGCAATGCTATCAGTGGCAAGGATAAGACAAGATGAACGCAGCTTTTTCGGTCATGAGCGTGAAGCGACAGTGAGGTGTCCAAGCGAAATCCAACCACCTGGTCTGCGGGGAGGTTTCCTGAGACAGAGGGAGGTGAGTCGGGAGACAGAAATGGCACCATTGCCAGTACTTGTCGCCCCTGCTCGGGCCTCCTCAGGGTCCTCTGCTAACTCTCTTGTCCCAGGTTATCTACACAGAACGATTTGAAAGCAGACAAGACCACGACTCATCCTCCATTAACCTGATTCGCTGCTCACGTTTCTACAATACGGACATGAGCCAAGCCATGTCCGACGAGCAAGTTCCGTACACCGTAGCTTCCACGGTGCAGAGAAGCCAAGGGCAAACCTACGAGGACATTGACAAAGTTTGGCTTTCTAAGGACCCCTCTAGAAACAGCTCAGTGCCACCGCCTGACATGGTTGAAATCCAGGAGAGGAACAGGTCCCTCCTCTCCTTCTTGGATACCCCTCTTCTACCCAGCATCCACACCATTATTCTGGATTTCTCCATGGTACATTTCGTGGATTCACAGGCTTCAGTGACCTTAAGACAAGTAAGTACCGAGGAGGCTTTCACAAGAGCTCCAATCCCCTCCTACCTGCCCCCCCACCAGTCCCCATCCTGATCGAATCCTCTGAATCATTGATCAGCTGCTATGTGACTCGAGGGCCACTAGAAACTTGGACGCTAAAGATAGTTTAAGGTTAATGGGAATGAAAAGGAAGTAAACCAACCCTGATTTATCGAACTGGGGTTGGCATGTTACTTCTCAAAAAAATCCCAAATGGTAAACAGTAATCTGTGCCACACACAGAGACTCCCAGGATCTCCTGGGAGTTCACTGCACATCTTTTCAAGGAATAGGTCTGAATGCTACAGGAAAAAAAAAGCACACCAAGAATTCACCAAACAGCTGCGCAGAGGTAGACATTGTAAAAGACGCTTAGATGCGAAGACGTAATAAAATGAGACTGCAAGCCTGGGGCTGCCTGGACCAGAACCCACGGGATCTCCCCCAGTTCCCTCCTCATTGCCCGTATCTTTGGGTGCAAAGGGCAGGGAAGACTTTTCCTTCAGAAGCCATGTCCCTGAGTCCTGGCTTCTGTCCTACTCTCTGATTTCTCTGACAATTTTCATTCTTCTCCTTATGCAGTGTGGACAGTCCAGATGCACAGCTAACCGTATCGGTTTTTATTGTTGATGTCTTCTAAGTTCCATATCGGCCTTTCAGCCAGCTTATCTCAGTTTACAGCCCTCTGCCTCACTCTTGCTCCTTTTGGTGGTGGCTCAGGTTTAAACATCCTGAACAGAGGCACCTGGGTGGCTCAGTCGGTTGAGCATCCAACTTTGGCTGGATTCCGGTCATGATCTTGCGGTTCGTGAGTTCGAGCCCCACATCGGGCTCGCTGCTGTCAGCCTGTCAGTGCAGAGCCTGCTTCAGATCCTCTGTCCCCCGCCTCTCTGCCCCTCCCCTGCTTGTGCTCTCCCCCAAATAAATAAATACTTAAAAATAAATAAATTCAACAAGACTTGGAAGAGATTCATGTTAAGGGCTTTCCCATCCAAGACATCCTCTTCTCCATGCTGTTTTCAGATTCAGTTATACTTGATAATGTCTCATCTTTTGGGCTTCTCCACCTTAGGGTGCACTGCTGGGCTGCGTTCTCGTCTCCCATTCTCACATGGTAGTTACTGCTTTAGACGTCATTAAACCTACATTATCAAATGCCTGCTACATGGCAGACTGAGTTGGGCACATTCTTATACACTATTTCATTTCATTCTCCCAATATCCCTGAGAGGCAAGTCATATTTCCCCTTAGGAATTCTAGGCTCACAGCTAGGAAGTGGCCTGTTCAGCACAGGAACGCAAAGCACTTGACTTTGTACCATCCTTCCTCCTGTTCTGTAGTACAATTGTGCTATCCTGTGCCCCTCTCTCCCCTCTTCCCTTCCTTTTTATATGGAGGCACCGTATGTGCTGGTCCTTGGCATAACCCATCCACTCCTGGCCTGTGTTGATGACTTTCTGCTTCAACCCAATGTAGAGGCAATGTAGACACCTTAACTTTACAGCCTTCAGAGTTTCGAGGTGCACTTTGTCGCCTTAAAGATACACATTTCTTAATTCCCTTTGTAATTGTTCTTTTCTTAAAGAAGAGGTTTTAATGTTTATTTCTGAGAAAGAGCATGAGCAGGGGAGGGTCAGAGAGAGAAGGGGATAGAGGATCCAAAGTGGGGGCTTGGATGTGGGGCTCGAACTCATGAACCGTGAGATCATGACCTGAGCCGAAGTCGGATGCTTAACCGACTGAGCCACCCAGGCACCCCAGCCTTCTCTAATTGTTCTATACAGCCCTATTGGAGGAAATCATTATTTTTTGTTTACTTTATCATTGAAAGCTTAAATTTACTGAATTTAAATCCCAACAGTCATTCTTATTAGAGACAATCATGCAATTTAAGCTGCTTCCTAATTCATGGGCTGTCACTCTGCCATTGATTGTCATTTAGAGTACGTCCAGGGGCACTTGGGTGGCTTAGTCAGTTAAATGTCCATCTCTTGATTTCAGCTTAGGTCAGGATCTCATGGTCGTGAGATGGACCCCTGGGTGTGGAGCTTGCTTAAGATTCTCCCTCTCTCCCTCTGCCAACAAACAAACAAACAAATAAAGTACATCCATAGTGGTTATTTATCAAATAGCTATGATTTACTATGTGATCAAGAATGATTTCTTGTTTCCGGTTGGTAGTGAAAGAAGTAGAGTCGGGTTTTTGTGTTTTTGTTTTGTTTTGTTTTGTTTTTTTGAGAGAGAGAGAGAGGCATGGGCAGAGGAGAAGGGCAGAAGGAGAGAGGATCTCAAGCAGGCACCATGCCCACATGGAGCCCAATGTGGGGCTTCATCTCAAGACCGTGAGATCTGACCTGGCCTGAAGTCAAGAGTTGGATGCTCAATCAACTGAGCCACCCAAGTGCCCCAAGTAGAATCTGTTTCGTTTGTTTCTTTTGATATTTTAACTTAATGCTCTGGGTTGGAGTCTCTTCAATCTGAGAGTATTAAGGTTAATATTAACTTCAAAAGTTATTGCTTCAGGGGCTCCTGGGTGGCTCAGTTGGTTGAGTATCCGACTTTGGCTCAGGTCATGGTCTCATGGTTCATGAGTTCAAGTCCCATGTCAGTCTTTGTGCTGACAGCTCAGAGCCTGGAGCCTGCTTCGGATTCTCTGTCTCCCTCTCTCTCTGCCCCTCCCCTGCTCACGTTCTGTCTCTCTCTCTCTCTCAAAAATAAATAAACATTAAAAAAAAATTTTTAAGTTATTGCTTCAGGGAATATATACTTGGCTGAAGTAAACTTGAGGTCAGTATCTGATGTTTACTAATCTGATACTACTAAATGTCTGATGTTTTACTAAAGTCAAATGTAACTTTGCAGAGCAGTTCCAAATATGAGCTTCAGGATTTCTGAATTCCAATCTCTACTATATCACTTGACCATCTCTGGGCCACCATTTCCTCCTCTGCTCAGTGAACTCCAGGAAGAAGGGGGTCATACGCATACAGTAAACAATAATACCAATCAATACCAAGATATGGCTGTTCATGAAGACTATCCATTGTGTTCCCATCATACCCATGCCCTTCTCTCTCCTAGCACTGTCCTCAGGCACATTATCTCTCTCTTCTCTCTCTCTTTTTTACAGTTTATGTATTTATTTGGAGGGGGAGGAGCAGAGAGAGAGGGAAGGAGAGAGAATACCAAGCAGGTTCCATGCTGTCAGTGCAGAGCCTGACACTGGGCTCCATCTCACAAACCATGAGTTCATGACCTGAGCCTAAATCAAGAGTCAGATGCTTGAACAACTGAGCCACCCAGGTGCCCCAGGAGCATTATGTCTCTATGTGAACTGTTTCCCCCCAAGACCATGGGCAACATTCCCTCTCGCTCCCCACCTCACATGAGACCATCAGATTCTCTTTTGTATTCCCAGCACTTTAGACATTTCCTGGCATATGGAAGTCTACTCATCAAATGTTTATAGAGCTGAATTGGAATGCAGAGGTACATATACCCCAGACAAGGGGTATTAAAACTCCTCTAATTAGAAAGCCCTTTCCTAGTGAGTGTGAAGATCACTAATGCCGATTTACTCTCTTCCCACAGATGTGCAATGCTTTCCAAAACGCCAACATTTTGGTACTCATTTCGGGGTGTCACAGTGAGTATCCTTCACCCTATGAGAGGGCTGTTTGCACCCTGGGTGCTGTCTTCCCCAGGCATCTGACCCTGTGTGTGTTCTGGGTTTGGTTTGTAGCTTCTGTGGTCAGGGCATTTGAGAAGAATGATTTCTTCGACGATGGCATCACCAAGGCCCAGCTCTTCCTCACCCTCCACGATGCCGTGCTGTTTGCCTTGTCAAGGAAGTTTCCAGGGTCCTCCGAGTTAAGCGTGGATGAATCTGAGACAATGATACAAGAAACCTACTCAGAAACAGACAAGGTTGGATGATGTGAAGCATTGCGGTGGGGGGCGAGCAGTGGGGGCACGCGGGAATAGACACTTGATTAAGTAGAGATGAGCAATGGCCAGGGAAGGCTTTTGAGTATGGCTGGGCCAGACTTTGGGATGTTGAAGTGCTCCCTTATCCCTTACCACAGTTGGTAAATAGCAGTGGATCTGAGTCCCAAGTTCTCCCACTGCCTTGGCACATGGGTACCATTCAGGACCCTTTCCCAACTGAAGAGAGGGTTACCCAACCCAGCAGAGATCTCAAGGATCCTTTTATAGCAAGCTTGGTTACTGCCAGTGCCATCCCAAATTACTGAATATTTTAAATATCTCCCCTAGCTATAGCTTTAGAATCCATCCCTACACCACCGTTGGGATGAAAAATAGAACTGATGAACTGGCAGAGGTCAAGATCTGCTAGTCTAACACTTTGGCTATTATTTACATTGTGAGTAATATATAAGATTTACTCAACCTGACAAATGCAAAGGAGAATGATATATAAGCCAGAACTTTTAGTTACCTGTTAATACTAAGTAAAGGCCTGGGCCAACTTCAGTGTATTTATTTTATTTTTATTTTTTTAAGTTTATTTATTTTTGAGAGAGAGAGAGAACAAGTGGGAGAAGGGGGGGCAGAGGATACAAAGTGGGCTCCAAGCTGTCAGCTCAGAGCCCAGTGTGGGGCTTGAACTCACAAACCATGAGATCACGACCTGAGCCTAAGTCGGCAGCTTAACTGACTGAGCCACCCAGGCACCTCACTTACTTCAGTGTTTTTAAATTAGTGTCTGTGAAGGTTAAAGGTACCACCCCCCCCCACACACACACACAGAAAAGGAAATTAAAACACAGATGGACACCAAATATTATCTAATGACTAGAAATTATTTTTTTTTAATTTTTAATGTTTATTTTTGAGAGAGAGAGACAGAGTGCAAGTGGGGGAGGGGCAGAGAGAGAGGGAGTCATAGAATCTGAAGCAGCCGCCAGGCTCTGAGCTCTCAGCACAGAGCCGAACGCAGGGCTTAAACTCAGGAGCCTTGAGATCATGACCTGAGCTGAGGTCAGACGCTCAACCAACTGAGCCACCCAGGTGCCCCTAGAAATTACTTTTTAATTAAATCCCTGATTCTTTGACTTATTACATTTTAATCATGTTTGAATTTTTTATTACAAGAGAAGTATTACCAGAGCAATAAGGGTTTTTGTTTTGTTTTGTTTTTTACTTTAAGAGGTAAAAGATATCCAAGCTTATAAAACATGGCCTTTTTCTTTCTTTTTCTTTTTAAAGTAATGTATTTCCCTTGTTTGTTGAGAATTCTCACAGGTTAGGTGCCTCTGCTCGTCCAGAGCAACTTTTTCCTCAATGGCCGTATTTTTTCTATTCTGCTCTACAGTCCACTCCCGTCTATAAAATCATAGAGTCACAAAACCTTTCAGTTGGAAGAAACCTCAGAGCTTCTTAGGCTCATTCCCACCTGGAGCAACAATTCTTTTAACAAAACCTCAGGCCAGAGGTCCCCCTGCTTATGCTTGGAGATTTCCTGCGGTTCTCAAACTTTAGTCTGCATCTGAATCACCAAACTCTGCCATTAAAACACAGACTACTGGGCCCTCTCTGTGTCCCATATCCCCTGAATTTCTGATTCAATGGGTCTGGGGTAGGGCCTGAGAATTTGCATTGCTAACAAGTACTAGGTAATCCTGATGCTACCAATACAGAAATCACATTTTGAGAACTACTGCCTTAGAGATTCAACGTGCATTTTTTACCATCAGAGTCTAGTGTGCCTGGTAATCTTTGGGTGTGTGCCAGATATTGTATTTAGAAAATATTTATAAAAATAATTTGAGATCCAGGATGACATTTTTCTTCTGGGAAGAACTTCATTGTTTTGCCGAGTCCCTGGAGGCACTTGGCAATCCAGGGTAACTGATCTGATTTTAGGACTTGAGGTGTTCTAGGCCATCCAGATGACCCACAGCCCAGCTGCAGTCTGTCGGTGCCATGGCCCCTCCCTTGGCAGACCCTAGAATGCAATTTTTGGCAACCCTAAGCCCTTGAAGCTGTCAAAAGCACTCTTCTCTGCACATATGTGGCACTTCAAGATCATCAAATACTGCTACAAAAGTGGTCCCAAATTCCAGACTCACCTCTGTAGAGTAATCATTGTAATCTTGTTAGCTTTATGGTATCTTTAAGCAGAAATTTTAAAATATTTTATGCAGGGGCGCCTGGGTGCCTCAGTCAGTTAAGTGTCCAACTCTTGGTTTCTGCTCAGGTCATGATCTCACAGTTTGTGAGTTTGAGTCTCACATCAGGCTCTGCATTGACAGTGTGGAGACTACTTGGGATTCTCTCTCTCCCTTTCTTTTTGCCCTTCCTGTGCTCTCTCTCTCTCTCTCTCTCTCTCTCTCTCTCTCTTTCTCTCAAAATAAATAAATAAACTTTAAAAAATGAATAAAGTAAAATATCTTACCCTGCTCTTCTGGCTGTCCTCAGTAGGAAGGTTGGTCTGAATTACTAGTTTGCCTTTACTATATGTTAAAGTTTCTCTATTTTATTTATAATTATGATACATAATTATGATACACTTGACAGATTTGCTTTACATATTACATTGCCTTTCCCATATTTACCTTTTCTTATTTTCTGTTTGCCTTTTGTTTAGAAAGTCATTCTCACTTAGGAAGTAAACTAATCATTTATGTTTTCTTCTAGATTTTAATGTTTTAAATGTTTATATACTATGCTCTTTCATCTAGTTAGAATGTATTTCAGTGTGTGGGGTTAAAGAATAATCTTTTATTTTTTATCTGTGCAGCTAACCATTCTGAGCTAACTCGTCTATTGAATAAGCTTTCTTTCCTCTACTGATTTGAAATGCTATTGTCACAAAATGTTATATTCTTATGAAAACTGAAGTCTATTTCTAGCATAATTTTTTGTTTCATTGTTGTTAATAGCTTTAATACAGCTTTATAACACATTTACCATTTGGCTTGAAGTCTACTTCAAAATTTGCTATGTCATTCTCACTAATTTATTCTTACATACAAATTTTTGAATCTTTTGTTAGCATCCCCCCACCAAAAGAATCCCATTGCAATTCTCATTACAATTGCACTAGAAATATATTGAGAATTGATATCATTACACTATTTGTTCATCCTATTTAAGAACATGAGCTGTCTTTACATTTATTCAGTGTTTTTTTAAAGTTTATTTATTTTGAGAGACAGAGAGAGAGTGTGTGTGTGTGGGAGGGGCAGACAGAGAGGGAGAGAAAGAGAATCCCAAGCAGGCTCCACACTGTCAGCGCAGAGCCTGATGCGGGGCTCAGAACTCACAAACCATTAGATTGTGACCTGAGCTGAAATCAAGAGTCAGAGGCTTAATCAACTGAGCCACTCAGGTGCCCCTATTCAGTCTGTTAAATATTGCATTCATAGTAAGGTTTTGTGACTTCTTTGCTTTTTTTAATTTCTTTTTTTTTAAGTTTATTTATTTATTTTGAGAGAGAGAGAGAGAGAGAGCATGTGCAGAAGGGGCAGAGTGAGAGGGAGAGAGAGGATTCCAAGCAGGCTTTGCATTGTCAGTGCAAAGAGCCTGATGCGGGGCTCAAATCTATGAACCTATGAGATTATGACCTGAGCCGAAATTAAGAGTCAGACATTCGGGGCACCTTCTTGAGTCTCTCTCTCTCTCAAAATACATAAATAAACTTAAAAAATAAAGAGATAGATTTAAAAAAAGAGTCAGACAACCAACCACGGCCATCCAGGTGTCCTTGTGACTTTCTTTATATAGACAAATCCTAGATACTTTATACTTTGTTTTACATATTTATTGCTTTTTGAAATGAATATTCTTTTTCATTATATTTTCTAGTTGGTAATTGCTAGCTTATGGTAAACCTATTGATTTGTATAAAATTATTTGACTACATTTGTGAATCCTTTTACCAGACCTAAGAGGTTTCATTGTTAATTCTCTTGAGTTTTCCAGACAGAAAAAATATTTTCTACAAACAATATAAACACCTTATTTCCCAATTGTAAAAATTCTTATTTCAGTATCATATATTATGGCATTAGCTACATCTCCCAGAACAATGTAAGTACTAGTGGGTACCATTGTCTTACTCCTGAATTTTATGAGAAAAACTTCTTATGTATCTCTATTAAGATGGTAACAGTTGGCTTTAGATAGACGTTATATTTACTATGTTTTAAAGAAGTATTTTTCTAGTTTTCTAACATTCTTATCAGGACTTATACTAAAGCTTGGCATTGAACATGTCAAATTTTTTTCCTAACATTTAAACTAGGGAAGCCTAGGAGAGGAGCACGTTCTACTTCTATTATATTCAAGATGCCTGGTACACATCCAAGTGGAAATGTCAGAATGGAAATGGGTACCTGAACGAGCAGATCAGGGGAAGGGTTATAATCAAAAATTCACTGGCACATAGATGATAATGAAAATTATGGGACTAAATAAAATTGCCTATGGAAGGAGTGTAGACACAGAAGAGACGCCCTGAGGCTTGCCAACATTTAGAAATCCAAAAGAAACAGAGGAGACAACAAATAGACCAGAAAGAAGCAACCAGGGAGGAAAGAGGAAGAGCAAAAGAGTGTTGTGTGATGGAAGGCAGAAAACTGTTTTAGGAGAGGTGAAAGTTGTTAATTCTATGGAATGCTGCTGTAAACCTGATTGACCAAGCCTGTGGGGCATCTGCTAGGTGACAGGCTCAGTCGCTAGTACTGGGGCTATCAAAAACCAGGCACTGCCCTACCTCAAAGAGCTTAGAGTCTAATAGGGGAAATCGATTTATAAAGAAAGTAATACATTCCTGGCACTATGATAGAAGTGTGAGTGAACTATAGATGGAACACAAAGGAAGCTGTGATCCTGGTTGGTCATCTTTGATCTGAATCTGGAATGATGAATAAGAGTAAGTGGACAAGATGGAGAAGGACAAGGCAGGCACAGGGACCAGCACGAGCAAAGATAAGCAGAAGTCAGGCATCTTTGGGTAACTTTATGGCTAGAGTTAAGGGTGAGGACTACAGATGTAGATAAAGCTAAAGAAGATGACAAGAGGCCAGGTCATGAAGGGCCTTATATGCCCTGCCAAGAATTTCACAGGGGGTTGAAAAGACAAGTAAGATCAAAAAGACAAGATGTTTCAGAATGCTTCCAAGGCGACTGCTGTTTTAGCCATGAATCCCAGGCTAGCTAGAAAAGCCAAAGAAATCAGAAGTTATGGACTGATAGAGCCTGAAGAATAGTGAGGAACTGAGGGACCAGAGGTTGCAAAGATGAAAAGCAGATGTAGATCAGAAATATTTTCTACTTTGCCAGGAACTCATGGTTTCTGTTATCTTAAGTTGTTTTGTATTCTGAAATTCCTTGACTGTTCAAAAGCTAAATTTAATTGGAAACTTTAACCCATATAATTGTGTGTATTTTAGAATGGAGAGCCAAGACATAAAATGAGCAGGAGTCTTCCAGAAGCCTCCAAAAATGTAAATCCAGACTACATCATAATGCAGAAACCAGTAACAGAGGAGGAATCGGAGCTAGACCTGGAGATGGAGCCCACAGTGAAATCAGAACAAGAGACTGGGCTAGATCTAGAGCTGAACCTGTATGATGAGATGGAGCCTGAGTCAGAGCTAGAGCCTGAGTCTGAGCTAGAGCCTGAAACAGAGCTCGAGACTGAGTTGAAGCCCGAGACTGAGCCTGAGTCCAAACCCAAGCCAAGGGTTCATTCTTATCCTCAGGAGCAGTACTGGCCTCTGTATTCCTCTATTCCTCCCAGATCTTCAGTTCAGGCTCAGTCTAAGACACAGTCAGCTGAGAAGAGGTGTCAACATATGAATTCATATTCACCCAAGGGCAATAATGCTAAAGATCCTTAGGAAATGAACTGGGAATAAGGAGTCAGATTCCCTTGGCAAATCCTCCCCACCCAAATGGGGTCACTTGGTCAGAAGACCTAGACTAGTTACAAACTAGCAATACTTGATTTGGGACTCCTCCATCTGCTGGCCTCTTCCTTGCTCAGCACTGGGATCTCACTCCCAGATTACAACTAAACACCGAGAGTTATCTCTGAATTCCCTATCTAGCCTTACCTCATCTCACCTTCAGCAGATATTCTAGAAAAGGATTTCCTTCCTTGCACACCCCATACTCTGGGGGTTTTGTCCAACCATCTCTAACTTATTCCTCTCATCTCTGTTCCCTTCTCTCCAAAGAGATGAGGCTCAAATAAAATACATGATTCTAGTTACATTTGGACCCTTCTTGCATCTTTTCCCTTCTCTATATTCTATATGCCTAAGGAAGTGTTGGGTGGGAGAAATTCCAGAAGTGGGTGGACATGGTGAAGAGGATATGAGCAAGAAAAAGAAAAACTGGGTAGCGTGTGTATTTTAGAGCAAGGTATCTTCCTTGCACTGATGGTAGAAATGGGGAAGTAGATAGGTTAAGTTAAGCCAGCCTTCAAGGCTTATAAGGAATTGTTAGGCTGAAAACACTTTTGTCATCATCACTCCAAGGGCAGGATCTTATCATAATCCTACTGCTGTTTCAGAAGACTAGTCAGCTGTACCAACTGATGAGAATGTTAGCTCTATAGAGCTCAATTTGACCTCTCTCTATATATTTGGATATACAGATTCATATTCACCACTGCTTCTTTCTTACAAGTTTTTAATATACAAGCAATCTAGAATCTGTATTCCTTGTGGACCAAACTTAAAGTCTATGAGAGACACAAACCTCTTAAGAATTGGAAAAGTCAATCATTACTAGTTTTGTCCAAATCCCTTAAAAAAATTTCCCCCTCCCCCGTTGAAAAATATCTAGTATTAAGCCATAAGCAAAAGAGAAATATAGACCCCTGGGCTACAGACCAAGGTTTATGGAATCCTGAATTTTATTTTCCATTCAATAAACAAGATTCCTCTTGCTTGGATACTCAATTTCTCTCTTCCATTAGGGTAAAGAAATTCTTATTAAAATATAAAATCTTATTAAAGTCACAGAGATGACATGTGCAATCACTCAGTCTACAAACATTCACTAAGCATCTGCTCCATGCACACCCCAAACTGTGCGGTAATTAGAACAATATTTGCCCTACTTTACACATATAAACTAAGATTCAGATCTAAGTTTTGTAACTAGCGCAAAGTCACATACAACTGTACCCTAAAAGAGGTGGGAGCCCAAGTCACAAGCTCCATTTGTTCATGTTTACATTATACATTTATTGAACTCCTACTGTGTGCCAGGAACTGTCCCAGGTGCTGAAGATACAAGATGAGCAGAATAGATGACAAAAATAATTATAAATTGTGATAAGTACCTTGAAGGTAAAATATAAGAAAGTCTGTGGGCACACATTAGAAGGGCCTGAACCTATCTCAGGTGTCAAGGAAGTTCTCCCTACAGCAATGACCTATGACTTGGCACCTCAAGGCTGAGCAGAAGTTAGACTTAAAGCAAGGTCCAATGACTGCTAGGAGGGCAAAGCGAAATGGGAAACCAAGAGTGGTGACCATGGGTAGCTACAAAAGGTGGGTACCCAGGAATACAGCCAGATGGAACATTTTGGTAATTGCTATGGCACCAAGGGCTCAATCAGAAAATGGGTCAAACCTAGAATGAATTGTCAAGGTGGGACAGGCACAGTAATTTTTCAAGACCAAGAAAGTATTTCACACTTAAAACAGGAGACTAGAAAATACATGGAGAGCCCAGTTTCTGTGTGCTGCCACCCTCTCACGCCAGTTGCCTTCTATTCCCGCATTCCTATCGGAGGAAGGTCTTTAAATACAAAATCAGTTGGCTTCTGACACTTAGGCAGCAAGTGGTAGAGTTTAGACTCTGGTTCTTTATGCTGCAACTTCAGCATAACTAAATCTTGGCACTGGTGCATGACGAGAGAAAGACCCAACTAGATGCTTGGACTACAGGCTATCTTTGAAGAATACTCTGCTATGAACCCATAACATTCAGCCTTTCCCAAAGTAATAACATAAATAAAAATTGTTAATTGATTATAATTAATACAGCATTAAAGAAAATATAAAGTAACAATTCAAAGGCTGTCTTCTTCCAAAATGTGAGTCACCTGAAATTCTAAGACATTTCAAACTCTACAAAATACTACAGTTTTGGTTGCTTAGCCCACTTTTCATAGCAAGGTCATCATTGCAGCCTTAATCTTCAATGAGAGACTGGAGAAAAGTGCTAAAGACCGAAAAGCCAGTACAGATTGGATCTGAAAGTGTCTTAGCACAAATTTTTCTCCATTACTGAAAAAAAAATACCCCAAAGCTACTTATGTTGTACGGTATAAATGGGGCTTGCGGTGTGATTTTTAAATATGAAGAACTAAGTAGAATCACTAGACCTGCAGAACAGTAGGTCTGGAAAAGAAACTGCTCAAAATAGGTAATATTAGGTAGCTGTGTCTCAATGTGTTAAATATCACAAAGCCTAATGAATTGTAACATGAGTCTCACACATATCTGATTTAGACAATATTTAGATGAGACATTGGACTTAGACCTTCGGGTTCATGACATGTAAGAAGGACATGAATTTTGCGGGGCAGGAGTGGAATGCTATGGTCTGAATGTAACCGCCCCAATATTGTATGTTTAAGTCCTAATCCCCAAGGTGGTGGTATTAGAAGGTGGGGCCATTGGGAGGTGATTAGGTCACCCTGATTATTAATTACTAATGGGATTGGAGTCCTTATAAAAGGCCTCAGAGAGACCCCTCCTACTTTCCACCCCCCCCCCCCCGCCTTCAACAGCAAGAATATGGCCATCTACGAATCAGGAAGTGGGTTCTCACCAGACACCAAATCTGCCAGCACTCTGATCTTGGACTTCCCATCCTCCAGAGCTGGGAGAAGTAAATTTCTGTTGTTTATAAGCCAGCAGATCAGTCTGCAGTATCTTGTTATAGCCACCAGTTGACCTAAGACATCATGGTATGAGGATAAAATGATGAATAAAGTATGATTTCTACCCATAAAGCTCCCAAACTATAAACAGGCATTGCAGGAGGGAGTGTCATGGACTCCTAAATGAAAAGGTGATGATGAGAGGTACAGTACCATGGAAATATAAATGAGAAGAAGGGTTAGAAAGAATGTGGATCAGGGCAAACTACTAAGAAGAAATGACATTGAAGCTGAGCATTAAGAATATGTAGGAGGGATGCCTGGGTGGCTCTGTCGGTTAAGCGTCCAACTTCGGCTCAGGTCATGATCTTGCGGTTCGTGAGTTCGAGCTCCACGTCAGGCTCTGTGCTGACAGCTCAGAGCCTGGAGCCTGCTTCAGATTCTGTGTCTCCCTCTCTCTGCCTCTCCCCTGCTCATGCTCTGTCTCTCTCTCACACAAAAATAAACATTAAAAAAATTTAAAAAAATAATATGTAGGAATTGCCAACTATACTTCAATTAAAAAGTTTGTTTGAGTGACGCCTGGGTGGCTCAGTTGGTTAAGCATCTGACTCTTGATTTCAGTGCAGGTCATGATCTCACAGTTTTGAGATCAAGCCCTGCATTGGGTTCTGCATTGAGCATGGAGCCTGCTTGAGATTCTCTCTCTATTTCTGCCCCTCCCCTCCTTGTGCGAGCACTCTCTCTCTCTCTCTCTTAAAAAAAAAGTATTTGAAGAAAGAATAAATAGAAATTATATGCTACAAGAGGAAGTACACAGTATAACCTATGCAATACTCTTGCCAAAAAAAAAAATTGAACCTGAATATTGTCAACCCTGCAGGTCTCACTACCAGAGTATAGGAAATACAGGGCTCAGAAGAACATGTTAAATGATACTAAGTAGAGGCAATCAGTGCAACCCAAAAAACTCAACAAGACAAATGAGACAGTTTCTTCAACAAATAAATTGAAAAGCAAATACAAAAACGAAGGATGGAAATTCTATAAATTCAGAGACAAGAATGGAATATGTGGACCTTGTTTGAATCCTGATTTGAATTAACTGGAAAAGGAACATGAGAAAACTTCTGCTTCTAAGTAAAATGCAGTAGGAAGTGACAGAGCATCACTCTCTCAATATCAAGAAAAAAAATAAATGAATTATGAAATAATATTTTGAAAGGTATTGGAAAGTTGTAGAAGCCAAGAAGAGTAAAAGAACTCCAAGTAAAGAGAGAAAAGACATCTTCTTAGGTGAGTTGAGATTATTGGCCATTTTTTTTCCTTCAGGGGTATTTGATGAATTTGGAATCAAGCTTTTCTTAGGCAGAGGGACTCTGCCAGGGAAAAAGCCAAAACTAATGAAGCTTTCTTTTGATGTCCACTTAAGCTGTCGTGGCAGGTTGACTGGTTTCCTCTTAGAGACACTAACTGAGTTCCAGGGTCGCTCAGGAGGCTAGAGATTGGTCTACAAAGACAAAATGAAATCTCCCAAGTCTCAAAGTACCTTTGTCTAGACACAAAGTCCACAAAAGGAAGGAGCCTTTAATAAGCATACAAAAGATCTTGCCCTTGAGACTTTGGAGCCAGAGATGGACTGAGTTAACAAAGCCACAACACAGCTCAATTTCTAATACAGTTAGCATGATCAGTCCCTCACTTTTTTGCCTAATAAGAAGTATGTATCCTATGTGGGAAGAAATAACATTGACTTCAGTCTCTCTTTTTTGCACAACCTCCAGCATATAATTTTTATTTTTTTATTTACATTTTTAAATAAAATTATTTTAAAAGTTTATTTATTTATTTTGAGGCAGAGACAGTGCGAGTGGGGGAGGGGCAGAGAGAGAGAGGAAGAGAGAGAATCCTAAGCAGACTCCCTGCTGTCAGTGCAGAGCCCGATGCAGGGCTCAGACTCACAAAACTGTGAGACCTGATCCAAAACCAAGAGTTGGACACTTATCCGAGTGAGCCACCCAGGCACCCCCTCCAGCATACAATTTTTAAAAATCACAAGGCATTTGAAGAGACCGGAAAAATGCTCGATAATTAAGGGAAAAATAAGTATACAATAGAAGCTGTTCCAGAGATGATCCAGGTGTTGTAGTTAGCAGTGAAAGACTTAAAAAAAAAAAACTATTATAAATATATTTAAGAAAGTGGAGTAATGAAACAAAAGTAATGGATGGACAAAAGTAATGAAAAAATGGGTAATTTCAAAAGAGAACTATAACCATTAGAAAAAGAATCAAATGGACATTCTAGGGCTGGAAACTGAACCCTCACTAGACATGCGTGTCAACAGACTGGACACAGCACAAGCTAGGATTATATTACTGAAAGACAGTAAACACAAGATCTTCAAGATGAAGTACATAGAGAAAAACAAAGAAAAAACAGAAGAGAGTATTCAAGACATGTAGGGCACAATCCAATGGCCTAATATACGTGTATAGGAGTCCAAGAAAGAGAAAAGAGAAGGTACCATTTGAAGATACAATGATTGAGGATTTGCCAAAACATGAAAGATAGCAACTCAAAGATTCAAAAGGCTTAGCAAGCCCTAAGCAAAATAGGGGCTCCGGGTGGCTCAGTTGGTTAAGCGTTCAACTTCAACTCAGGTCATGATCTCAGAGTTTGTGGGTTTGAGCCCTGCACTGGGATCTGTGCTGATGACTCAGAGTCTGGAGCCTGTTTCGGATTCTGTGTCTCGCTCTCTCTCTGCCCCTCCCGCGCTGCTCACACTCTGTCTCTCTCTCTCTCTCTCACACAAAAATAAATTTTAAAAAGCATTTTTAAAAAACCCTAAGCAAAATAGAAAGAAAACCAAGCTTAAGAGCAGCCAGAGAAAAAGACACATACTTGCAGAAGAACAACAGTAACGCTTATTGCTGACTTTTTAATGGAATCTATGGAGAGCCATAAGACCAAAGGGTGATATCTTTCAAGTTCTGAAAGAAATGAAAAATCTGCTGACCTGAAATTCTGTACCCAGTGAGGATATCCTCTAAAAATAAGATGAAATAAAGATTTTATTTGACAAATTAAGAGAATTCATTACCAACACATTCACTTCACAAGAAATACTAAAGAAAGTTCTTTAGTCTGGGGTGCCTTGCTGGCTCAGTTGGTAGAGTGTGCAACTCTCAATCTCGGGGTTGTGAGTTCCAGCCCCACACTGGGTGTGAACATTGCTTAGAAATAAAATATTTAAAAAATAATAATAGAAAGAAAATTCTTCAGGCTGAAGGAAAATTACTCCAGGGGGAAGTTCAGAACTGTAAAAAGGAATGAAGAGCGTTGGAACGGTTAAATATATGGATACATATAAAAGAATATTGATTGTAATCATTTAAAGCAATAATAACTATATTGCGTGCAGTTTATAACATGTTAAAAGTATAGGACTAAAAAAATGCAAAAGGCCAGATGGTAAATGGAGGTAAGCTGTTCACAAAGTGGTAAAGAACTAATTTAATTTAAGGTAGATTATAATAAGGTAAAGGTGCATATTATGTCCAGGGAAACTATTAAAATAATAATGCAAAGAAGGTATAATGAAAATTAATAAAGAAGAGGGCCACCTGGGTGGCTCAGTTGGTTAAGCGTCCAACTTTGGCTCAGTTTATGATCTCACGGTTCGTGGGTTTGAGCCCCGGCATCGGGCTCTGCACTCACTGCGTGGATCCTGCTTTGGATTCTCTGTCTCTTTTCTGGCCCTCTCCTGCTCGCTCTCTCTTTTTCTCTCTCAAAAAAAATAAATAAACGTTAAATTTTTTTTTAAGATACAGACTTTTTTGAATGGGTGTTTTAAAAAGACCCAACTATCTATTTATGAGACACACTGTAAATATGAATATGCAAATATATACACAGTAGAAGGATGGAAAAATATAACAAGCAAATAGTAACAAGCTAAGAAAGCTGCGGTGGCAATATGTTAACATCAGATAAAGTAGAGTATAAGACAGAAAATATTCCTAAAGGTTAAAGGAGGCCATTACAGAGTGATGAAAGGGCCAGTGAAATAGGACAACATAACAATCCTAACTTTGCATGCACTTAATAACATAGTTTCAAAATACATAAAGCTGGCTCAGTCAGTAGAACATGCAACTCAATCTCAGAACTGTGAGTTCAAGCTGCACTCTGGGTGTAGAACTTACTTAAAAATAAACCAAATAAAATATATAAAGTGAAATGACAAAAATAAGAGGAGAAATAGACAAATCTCAGAGCACACTTGGAGAGTTTTAACACAATTCTCTCAATACAGAAACAAAGGATTCTAAAGTCCTGGTATTTTTCAGGAGGAGGATAGAGATGGTGATTAATGCCATATTTCAGATTAAATATGCATAGCAGGGGTGCCTGGGTGGCTCAGACCGTTGAGCATCCGACTCTTGATCTCACTGTCTCTACTGTCAGTGCAGAGCCCACCTCAAATCCTGTCTCCCTCTCTCTCTACCCCTCCCCTGCTCGTGCCATGCACGCTCTCTAAAATAAACATAAAAAAAATAAATTATTATAGAATTATAAAAATAAAAATAGTTACATAGTTCAAAAAATAAAAACTACTCAAAAAGTTAAGTCAGTGAAAATTCTTGCTCCTAGCCCTGTTCCACACTCCCATTCCCATATTCTTTTTTCCCTCCCCCACCCAGATAACCACTATTATTACTTTCTTTTGTGTGCTTCCAGGACTTTCAGTATGTCTTTATGTAAAAACAGCAAGTATGGTTATTTCTTTATGCAAATAGAGGTAAGTATAAACATACAGTCTTATGTTCCCTTTTTCTTGTTTGACTATGTTTGACAGCTTTCTTTTTTAAAAAAACGATCTTGGAGATTTCTAATATCGATCCTGATCTGAAGGAGGGTTTTTATATTTGACTGATTAATTGATTTTTTTTTTTTTTTTGGTTCCCAGACTTCAGGTCAGTTTTTATTTTATTTTATTTTATTTTATTTTATTTTATTTTTTGTTTAAAAATTTTTTTAATGTTTTTTTATTTTTGAGAGAGAGAAAGACAGCAAGCAGAGGAGGGGCAGAGAGAGGGAACACAGAATCCAAAGTAGGCTTCAGGCTCTGAGCTGTCAACACAGAACCTGTCGCAGGGCTTGAACTCGCGAACCGTGAGATCATGACCTGAGCCGAAGTTAGACACCTAACCGACTGAGCCACCCAGGTGCCTGAGGTCAGTTTTTATTTTAAACAACTTTATTGAGCCATAACTGATATATAACAAATGACACATTTTTTAAGTGCCCAATTTGATGTTTTGACCTATGTATACACGCATGAGACCATCCTCACAATCCAGATGAACATATCGGTCACCCCAAAAAATTTTCTTGTGTCTGCTCGTAAGATCCTGCTCCTGGCCCTCTCTAGCCAAGTCTCCATTCCCAGACAACCGCTAACCTGCCTGCTGTCACTAGAGATTGGTTCTCATCTTCTAGAGTTTTGCAAAAAATGGAATGACATAGCATGTGCCGTTTCTGGGGAGTGTGAGCTGGATTCGTTAACTCAGTATAATTACTTTAAGATTCATGCATGTTGCCACATGTACCAAGAATTCATCCCTTTTTATTGCTATGTAGTTTTCCATTGTGTAGGTATCTCACAGTCTGTTTATCCATTCATCGGCTTATGGACACGGGTTGTTTCCAATTTGGGGGTATTACAAATAAAGTTGCTATAAACAGTAATGCAAAAGTCTTCGTATGAACATAGAATTTCACCTCTCTTAGGAATAGAATGCCTGAGTCAAATGGTAAATGTGTGATTAACATTTTAAGAATTTTCCAAAACATAGTATTTTATATCCCCACCAGCAGTGTTTGAAAATTCAGTTGCTCCCTCTCCTCATCCACACTAGTTTTGTTCAGTCTTTTTAATTTAAGACTTTATGACAGCTATATAGTTATATTTCACTGTGGTTTTAATTTGCCTTTCTCTAATGACCAATAATGTTGAAAATGCTCTCATATGCAAATTTTATATTCGTGTATCTTTTTGTTTTATTCATTTGCAGTATGGTTTTTCTGATTTTATTTCATTGATTTCTACTCTGATCTTTATTTCTTTTCTTTGTTTGCTTTGGGTTTCATTTGCCCTTCTTTCATTAGATTCTTTTTTTTAAATAATTTTTTAAATTTTTTTAATGCTTATTTATTTTTGAGAGAGAGAGAGAGCAGGGGAGGGGCAGAGAAAGAGGAGACCAGAATCTGAAACAGGCTCCAGGCTCTGAGCTGTCAGCACTGGGCCTGACAGTGGGAGAGAGAGAAAGAGAGAGAGAGAGAGAGAGAGAGAGAGAATCCTAAGCAGGCTCCATACCCAGTGAGGAACCCAATGCATATACCAAGACCCCAGGATCATGACCTGAGCTGAACTCAAGCACTGGCTGAGCCACCCTGGCTTGCATGGTTTCTAAAGAGAAATCTGCTGTCATCTTTTTTGTTGCTGTTATTCCCCTTTTGAAGTTGTCTTGTAGCAAACTGATACTCTGGGTTTTTGGTTTTGGTTTTCCCCTTTTCCACTTTCTTTCTTTTTTAATGTTTTTTTATTTTTGAAAGAGAGAGACACAGAGTGCAAGCAGAGAAGGGGCATAGAGAGAGGGAGACACAGAATCGGAAGCAGGCTCCAGACTCCAAGATGTCAGCACAGGGCCCAATACAGGGCTCGAACCCACAAACCGTGAGATCATGACCTGAGCCAAAGATGCACTTTTCACCAACTGAGCCACGCAGGCTCAGAGCTTTTCAGAGTAAATAAAATAAATATTACATTTATTTTCTTTTTCTTTCTGTGTTTCATTTTGGATAGCTTCTGTAGTGAGAGCTTCAGGTTCACTGATTTTTTTTCCTTCTATCATGTCTATTCAGCTGTTCATCCCGTATAGGAAGTTTTTTCATCTCAGACATTATTGTTTTCTTTTCTAGAAGTTCAGTACCGGTCTTTTTTTTAAATATCTTTCACATTTCTACTTAACGTTTTCAATATTTCCTATATCTTCTTTTTTTTCTTTTTTAAAATTTTTTATGATGTTTGTTTATTTTTGAGACAGAGAGAAACAGGCATGAGTGGGGGAGGGGCAGAGAGAGGGAGACACGGAATCTGAAGCAGGCTCCAGGCTCCGAGCAAGTGTTCAGTACAGAACCTGACGCGGGGCTCAAACCCACGCACCGTGAGATCATGACCTGAGCCAAAGGCAGACGCTTAACCGACTGAGCCACCCAGGTGCCCCATCCTTTAGTTTCTTAAACATACAGAATACAGTTATAGTTGTTTTCATGTACTTTTCTACTAATTCTATCAATGTACATTCTGGGTTAGTGTCAGTTGGTTGTTTTTCCTTCTCATAGTTTTCTGCTTCTCTGCACATGCGTTAACTTTTACTGGATACTGGACCAATCATATTAGATATTGTAAATTTTATCTTTTGGGGGATAAGATATAATTGTATTCCTATAAATATTCCTGAGCTTTGTTCTGGGATATGGTTAAATTGGTTGGAAGCCAATTTTGATCACTTCAAGTATTATTTATGCCTTGTTAGGTGAGACCAGAGCAGCATTTAATCTAGGGCTAATTTTCCCCCTAAACTGAGAGAAAATCTTTCTAAATATATCCAATGCTCTGAATGTTGGATTTCACATAGTCACGGGAGCCTCGTGCTTGAATTGAATTTATGTTATTTTATAAATCTGCATATGGAAACTTTTTTGAGCTCACGATATAGATTTGCTTAAATAAAGTTTTTCATTCTAAGAGTAATACTTGCTCTTGAATGAAAATCTACAAAATACAGAAAAGTACGGGAAAAAAATCCCTTGGACTTCTGCTCCCTAGAGATAAATTCTATTAACATTCTGAAGTACTTCCCTTGTTTGCTAGAGAGCCCAGGCTTTCTCATAGCAATGGAAGGATTCTCCCCTCCCAACGTTATAGAACTTTTTAAAACTTCAGCAAATTAAGGTGGTTCTTTGATTAAATCTAGGAGAAAATCACCCATGCTAACATGCATTTCTTGTTCTCAAGATGATTTTTTTAAGTTTATTTATTTATTTGCGGGGTGCAGAGAGAGAGGGAGAGAGAGAATCCCAAGCAGGCTCCATTCCACACTGTCAGCACAGAGCCCGATGCAGAGCTCAATCTCATAAACCATGAGATCATGACCTGAGCTGAAATCAAGAGGAGACCAGAATCTGAAACAGGCTCCAGGCTCTGAGCTGTCAGCACTGGGCCTGACAGTGGGAGAGAGAGAAAGAGAGAGAGAGAGAGAGAGAGAGAGAGAGAGAGAATCCTAAGCAGGCTCCATACCCAGTGAGGAGCCCAATGCATATACCAATACCCCAGGTCAGAGACGCTCAACCGACTGAGCCACCCAGGCGCCCCTCAAGGTGGTTGATAAACAGTCTGGGAAACACTGCTGGCTGCCCTCATCCAGCCCTCCAGGCAACTCCCAGGCCTATAGGTTTGTTTCTACATACTTTCTTTAGATTTAATCAACTTAAGGAACTTCCAGGCAATTGCAGAAACTACGACCATTCTCTCACTTTTTAAAAAATTTTTTAAATGTTTATTTATTTTTGAGAGAGAGAGAGAGAGAGAGAGAGAGCACAAGACAAGAGGAGCAAAGAGAGAGGGAGACACAGAATCAGAAGCAGGCTCCAGGCTCCAAGCTGTCAGCACTGAGCCCGACACGGGGCTTGAACCCACAAACTGCAAGATCATGACCTGAGCCAAAGTTGGACACTTAACCAACTGAGCCACCAGGCACCCCTCTCACCCTCTTTTTTAGGAAGCCTTGGGTCATGGCTTCTCCAGACTCAGGGCAAGTTGTCCTGGGCCAACCTGTGATGTCAGCAGTTTACCTCCAAATTTTTTCACTTAGGGAGTGTTTGAGTGCTTGCCAAGTGCTGAGCCTTATGCTACACTGGGTTTTTACAGAATGACTCTGCTCTGGAGGAAATAATAGGCTGGAGGAGGAGACAGCATATAACCCAATATACACTGGTCCCCAGTTTGAAAATGCTGCAGGGCTTTAAGGGCAAAGATAGTCCATAGGTAGGACTCTATGTTGCCCTCTGTTGGGAGCATCAAGAAAGTATTTTAGTTTTGGCTGGTTGGTTTATTTCTGGTTTTTACAAAAACACCAAACATACTTTATTAGCTCAAAAAAGTAGCCATTACAAGGCATATGAGGTAGAAATATACATTAGCAGTCAAAGGGTTAGTGTTATATACAATCATAGCTTTTCTCTTTTATAGCCTTGCCAATAGCCAGAGGGATGTAAAATAACATTTTACAGCACGGGTTAGGAAACTGAGGGGCACTCACCATTAACAAAAAGACACAAGAATGGATTTGAACACCTTAGTGAAAAATATCTAGGACAGAACTGTATATTCCGTTCAATACTAAGAAGCAAACACTAAAACTGGATATTACTTCCATAATAGCTCACTCCAGTAGTATCTCATAGTAATCTAAGTGACAAAAAGGTGCAAAGTAAATTTATTTACAGATACAATGGTTGTACACAGTACCTTTTAAATCCGCAATTTATATTTCAGGTTTTCCATTAAAAATTAACTGCACTGAAATTCTTTAAATTGTGTGTAAGCAACTTGGCCATCAGTGTTAACAACAAAGAAACACTGCCATCCAAAGTATTAATTACAGTTTAACAATTACCTCAACATTAGCAGCTACTGGAGTTACTATTGTTTGATTTGTTTGGGCAGCTTCTAGTCTCACTTTCTTCGTGGTTCACAAACTTATCATGGGAATAGGAACTCGGCATGGAAATCAATGATTAGACTGTACAGGTCAACTTAAAAGTCACAGACAGGGGGCGCCTGGATGGTTCAGTCCACTGAGCGCCCAACTTCCACTCAGGTCATGATCTCACAGTTCATGGGTTCAAGTCCTATGTCGGGCTTTGCACTGGCAGCGTGGAGCCTGCTTCAGATTCTCTTTCTCTCTCTGCCCCTCCTCCACTCTCTCTCTCTCAAAAGTAAAAAAACACTTTAAAAATGTTTACAAAGTCACACACAGGATTACATTGCAGCAGCTGTTCCAAATGTCTGGCGTGGAGGGAGTTCGGGTTGTTGTTTTTGTTTAGTGTTTATTTCATAATCATAAACTTAACTCTGCAATCCAGCTAGACTCAGAGTGGGGTAAGGAAAATATGGATCCCACGGAACCGCAGCGAGAGCACAAAGATTATAGGGTATTTCAAGCAGATGGGGGTAAAGGGGTGGCTTATCGGCTCAGAAGGAATAGTCTTACAGTGAAGATAAAAACACAAGTCAAATTTATGAGATGCGTCCACAGTTAGCAATGGTGATCTTCTTGCCAGTCTTGCCATGCCTGGACCCAAAGCATTCCGTGGTCTCCACAAGATTCCTCCCCTCTTTCACCTGGCCCAAGACCACGTGCCTGTCATCCAATCACTCCGTGCTGGCAGTGCAGATGAAGAACTAGGAAGCGTTTGTGTTGGGTCCAGTACTCGCCATGGACAAGATGCCAGGACCCATGTGCCTCAGGGTGAAATTGTCATCATCAAATTTCTCCCCATAGGTGGACTTGCCGCCAGTGCCATTACAGCATGTGAAGTCCCCATTCTGGCACATAAATCTCGGAATAATCTTGTGAAAGCAGGAAACTTTATAATCAAATCCTTGCTCCCCAGTGCTCAGAGCACTAAAGTTCTCTGCTGTCTTTGGACAGAGATGCGGTCCCAGGGCTCGCTGTCACTGGCAATGTCGGTGTTGAAAAATACTACTGTGGGGTTGACCATGGCTGGTCCGCTGGGGTGGCCCCAGGACGGTGCCATCTGCAAGGCCCCAAATGTCTGTTTTAAGTTAAAGCACTCATTGAATTATCAATAACTAAAGCCTTTAAATAAAATTCTACCACCAACTTGGGGTGCCTGCATGGCTCAGTCAATTGAGCGTCAGACTTCGGCTCAGGTCATGGTCTCATGGTCCATAAGTTCGAACCCCTCGTTGATCTCTATGCTGAGAGCACAGAGCCTGGAGCCTGCTTCAGAGTCTGTGTGTCTTCTCTCTCTGCCCCTCCCCTGCTTGCACTCCATCTCTCTCTCTCTCAAAAAAATAAATAAGCATTGAAAACAAAACTGTACTACCAACTTAATAAATCTAAAAATTTAAGAAGTGTTATTTAGAAAGGCAGTTTACTTAACCTTTTGCAGAAGAGACCTGGAGATGGAATATAAACTATATCAACACCTAAGTGAACTGTACTATGCCCTTGTGGCCAGAAAATTGCATTTTTCCCCTAAAATGAAAGCAGTCTTTATTTTTTGGACTTCCAAAGCTTACTTTATGTATCTACAAGCACCACTGCTTATGGAAGATTATAGAGAAATTCTTTAAAAAAAAACAAACTTAAAAATATGAGTCATACTCAGGATGCCTGGGTGGCTCAGTCAGTTAAGCGTCCAACTTCGGCTCAGGTCATGATCTCACAGTTCATGAGTTCGAGCCCCGTCTTGGGGCTCTGTGCTGACAGCTCAGAGCCTGGAGCCTGCTTCGGATTCTGTGTTTGCCTCTCTCTCCGCCCCTCCCTTGCTCACACTCTGTCTCTCAAAAATAAACATTAAAAAAAAAAATTAGTCTTACTGTTGAAACACTCGCCCATTATAAATAATTCACTCTATACAAAATAGATTTCTTTACAGCAAGTGCCCCAGAGCTGCATCACTCAATTGCCACAGATAACAAAAACCAAACTGTTACATCAGCAAAATGTTTCTGTAGCCTTACTGAACACCTGTTGTTCTTTCCTCTGTTGTCTCTAAGTAGCAGCAGATCACATCTGACACATACTAACACTAAGCTTATATACTGGACTGAAAAAGCCTAACATGGATGTGTGTCTGATGCACATAAAAGCAGATCTAGTTGATGCCCTTTGAGAACAGGAGAGTTTCCTTTGCCTTGACTGATTCTTGTTCTCACCAGGGAACTCTCGACTTTTTATTTATAATGATTCTCTTTAAAAAAAAAAACAAAAAACAAAAAACAACTCCCGTAACATTGATGGTAAAGGAAGCCCATCGTTCCATCCCACGTCGTGCATCTGCAGACTACGGCATGGTGGATATACTGCAGGCTAAAAGGGAAAATCCTATTTAGCGATATCGTAAGCCACGGCACAAAACACATGCAAGAACTGGGGTCTTTTTAATGTTCCAAAAGTCCTGTTACAGTGGAGGAGTGAAACAGACACGGGGGCACGAACATCAAAACCAAAGTTGCGGTTCCAGTGTTCAATTTAGGCATAAAGGGATCTGTTACGGCCATGGAAACTCATGGAGAAGAGGGGGTCCTCGTGCCCAGAGGCCCTGAGCAAAAATGTACCTGCAGCTTTCCCTTCAGGGAGGGCTTCCAGGGCGCCTGGGTGGCTCAGTCGATTAAGCGCTCAAATTCGGCTCAGGTCATGATCTCACAGTTCGTGGGTTCGAGCCCCGCATTAGGCTCTATGCTAACAGCTCAGAGCCTGGAGCCTGGTTCAGATTCTGTCTTTCTCTCTCTCTGTCTCTCTCTCTCTGCCCCTCCCCCCCAACTTGTGCTCTGTCTTGAAAATAAAGACACATTAAAAAAAAGAAGAAGAAGAAGGGCTTCTGCTTTGTAACACTCTCCAGCAACGGGGATTCCCTACAATCGGAAGCAAATCAGACAGGAGGCAGTGGATGTAATCAATCTGTGGCTAGCTGTCTCCAGATACCTGATGTTGCTTCTGCCTACGTGACTGCAAACACAGGGTGGTGTATCCTCTTCTGTGTCACAATTAGCTTGT
The DNA here is from genome assembly GCA_028646485.1 of Cryptoprocta ferox. Classification (NCBI taxonomy): domain Eukaryota; kingdom Metazoa; phylum Chordata; class Mammalia; order Carnivora; family Eupleridae; genus Cryptoprocta; species Cryptoprocta ferox. The sequence goes on from CM053577.1 coordinate 110,563,959, forward strand.
GAAATGGCAAAACTGTCCCCACTTATTTCAGGCTTTCCGGCAGCTAACTTTGGCCCCACTTAATATAACAAATTAGCCTGTGCAGTGGCTTCATGTATGTATTTGTGTAGTGGGAGAGAGTGTCAACCTTCTAAAATATACTAAGCCACCTTCTTTTTCTAAGCTTATCTTCTTTATCCTCATAGAAGCCAAATATGGATCAAATGTATCAAAAAAAATTGAATGTGGTTTCACAGGGGCTGAACGCTTATGTAACCAAGTGCCATTTTGGGGCTAAATCGGAGCCAGCAGGAAAAGGGCATTTTTCAGGATTATTTAGACAGGTGTATTAAAAGGCTTAATACAGACAGGTGTATTTTTCTTTTATTAGAAAAGAAGGGCTTTATCTACTCGTAAGTTCTCGTGGGAAAACACAAGCGCACAGTATCTTGCAACCTTTGTCTCATAGACTGACTTCCTTTCAGGGGTCCAAACAAAGGGAGATATTGAAACACTGATGTCTGGGGCGCCTGGGTGGCTCAGTCCGTTAAGTATCCGACTTCGGCTCAGGTCTGTGAGTTTGAGTCCCGTGTGGGGCTCTGTGCTAACATGTGTCTCTCTGCCCCTCTCCCGCTTGTGCTCTGTTGCTTTCTCTCTCAAAAATAAATAAATATTAATATATATGTGCATATATACGCATATATTTGCATGCATATATATGCATATATATGTATGTATTGAAATGCTGGTGTCTGGATTGAGAAAGTAAATAACTTTAATGACCAGGTAACATCTTTTTTGCAAGTCAGATAGTGTCTTTTTTTAAAAAATTATTTTTAATGTTTATTTTTGAGAGAAAGAGGGAGAGAGAGCACAAGCAGGAGAGGGGCAGAGAGAGACACACACACAGAATCCGAAGCAGGTGCCAGGCTCTGAGCTGTCAGCACAGAGCCCGACGCAGGGCTCAAACTCATGGACCACGAGATCATGACCTGAGCTGAAGTCGGATGCTTAACCAACTGAGCCAACCAGGTGCCCCCAAGTCAGATAGTTTCAAATTATTTGATTTTGATAAAATTCAATTGAGCACCTCCTGGAATTATCAGTTGATGGGTCATTAAAACTTTGGTAATAGTTACTGCATGATTTTTGGCAAATTATTTGGAAGGAGTTGCAAAAGAACTCTGAGAATTATATTGCTGATAGCAAAACTCTATTCCTATCTACTCATTTTCTACAAGCCAGTAGTCCTGGCCATTACCAAAAAAAATAGGAATTGAATGATGCAGGACTCGTTGAGAAAAATCACCTACCTTCTACTGAGGTAATATTTGCAATAAGATTTATCAAAAAATGATGCTATATATTAACTTTGATTAATACTGCAATAAGAATACTTGTAATAATAGGTTAAGGAAGTTTTTAGAAGACTATGATCACAGGAAATGTTTTTTAAATTAAATTTCAATGTAAACGCACATTTCTGTGGTAGAGAGGTATGATCGGATGATCAATAAAAACTTTCAAGCATAAAATTATAGTACTTGAGGATAATCTTCTGCAAGAATAAAATGGAATAAAAACACAAGTTCAAGGAGACAAAGGAGTAATGTAAAATTTCTTGTAGTCAACCAAGTGATTTTACTTTATTTACATATATAAATGGATGATGGTGAGTATCAAATTGCTATAGTATTTAAATTCCATTGGATGGCACTCAAAGGTGATGTAACACTTTTATTTTTTAAAAATGTTTATTTATTTATTTTGAGAGAGCATGTGCACGCAAGCAGGGGAGGGGCAGAGAGAGGGAGAGAATCCCAAGCAGGCTCCACACTCAGCCTGGGGGGTGGGGGGGCTCGATCCCACTACCGTGAGATCATGACCTGAGCCAAAATCAAGAGTCAGACGTTCAACCAACTGAACCACCTAGGCTAGGTTGAATGTTTTGCATGGGGATGGTTTTAAAGAGTTATTTTAGTAAGTTAAGGGAGCAAACTGTTCGAAAGTTCAAGTTCAAGCTCCTGAGACATTCTGTCCCTGCTATACCCTCAGCAATAAGCGCAGTCCTACCCATAGAAGAGGCCCAGCAGGGGCGCCTGGGTGGCTCAGTCGGTTGGGCCTCCGATTTCGGCTCAGGTCATGATCTCACGTTCGTGGGTTCGAGCCCCGCGTAGGGCTCTGTGCTGACAGCTCAGAGCCTGGAGCCTGCTTCCGATTCTGTGTCTCTCTCTCTCTGTCCCTCCCCCTCTCATGCTCTGTCTCTCTCTGTATCAGAAATAAATAAAACATTAAAAAAAAATTAAAAAAAAAAAAAAAAGAAGAGGCCCAGCAAACACTTGTGGAGCAAACTCCGTCCCACCTTGCATTTTATTCTCTTGTGCTGCTACCGTGTTTATGCCCCGCCCCCACTCCACAATACCGAGCTTATCTGGCCACAGCCCTTTCCCCTCTCTTCTGTTCCCAGCTGACACCTAGCCGCGCTTCCCAGCGCCGTCCAGGTGTGATCTCATTCAGGACATGCCTCTGCCCTCATCCCTCCTCAGATCCGGGGCCGACTGGGCCTCTTTTTTTGTGCTCCCACGGTACTTTGTTGCTTCTACCATTATGCTCTATGTGAATTACTTATTTACCTGTCCACCCTCGCTAAACTAGATAGGCGATATGGTTTGTGGCCAACAGTATGGACTCAGGAGACTGACAGCCCAGATTCAAAACCCTGCCTCTTACTACTTTGGGTGGCCTTGGTTATTTATTGATTTATTGATTTATTCATTTATTTAGAGGGCGCAAGTGAGCGAGGGGCAGAGAGAGAGAGAAAGAGATGGAGAGAGAGAGAGAAAGGCGGGGCTCACTCGAAGCGGGGCTCATATTCTACCTGATGCGGGGCTCAGGCTCACCCAGTGTGGGACTGGAACTCGCAAATGGTGAGATCACGACCTGAGCAGAAGTCAGATGTGTAAGGGCTGAGCCACCCGGGCGCTCTGGGTGGCCTCGGTTGTGCCTCAGTTTCTTCATCTGCCAAACAGAGAGGATGATTATTAGCACCTATTTGGTGGTGGTGTTTGACAGCTGAGGGACAACAGTGTCTCGTAAACAGTAATTATTATATGAGTTAGCTATTAACTCCTGTAGGGCGAGGAGTTGGTGTTTTCCTTCTCTGCTACTCACAGCCCTGGCCTGCAGGCGGGCGCTCGACAAATTCGTCACGAAGGGTGAGCATGGCGGAAAGTATCTGCAAGAAGGAAAAGCAAGATGAGTTCAACAGTGCACAGCAGGCAGATTTCAGAACTCAGGTGTGTAAACCATTGCTATGTATGGCCTACGCTGCCTTCTCTCTGACCCTGAGATTGCCAAGCTGGAGAAATTAAATCCCTGTCATTGTGGACTTCCTCTCCCTAGGGTCACGTAAGAGCCTGGGAGAGTTAGGCACTGCTTAGAAAATAGGGTACATACTTCTGATCTTCAGTCCGTTATTTTTATCATCCAAGTCTGCACCACGGCCCCTTGAACATATTTTGTATAGAAGAGCGTCCTTGCCTGGGCTGGCAGCCCCCTAGGGGCACTCTACCTCATGATGTTTATAATTTCCCTTGAAGTATTTCGGCATACATCCTTGGAACCAAGGACAGGGAAGCACATTCTAGGTGAGGACGTTTTTCTGGTACTTAGAAAACCTTAGAGAGGATTCGATGTGTCCCCGTTTTGGCAACTCACCCGGAGGAGAGGCGCTGTAAAACTTTAACCATTCCCCTAGTGCTGGACTCCCATGTTTCTTTCTTTTTCTTTAGTTGGCATTTTTCAAGACATGAACCCACCTTTTCAAAATAAAAGACGTGGGCATATTAAAACTTTTGGCAAAGACAGAATGACATCTGTGGGCGCTACTTATAGTTACCCCCAGGTGCAGCTCGTATGCTGATCTGAGATTCCCCTGCCAGCAGTGGTTTGCGAACATCCTAGTCAGAAGATGGCTTCAACCCAGTGTCCGGAGTAATCGATTACCAACGACAGCTTTTTAAAATAACAATCATTACGCAAATGAACATCAACTCATCTCGGGAGTGGAAGCCTGCGGCTGACGTCACCTCTGGTGTGGCTCAGGATTGGAAGTACAAAGGAGACTCCCTCTCGGGTTCCCTGATGCCTCCTCTGTGGGAGACAGAGTCCTCCCTCTGTGATACTGTTGCCCCACCCTGAGTAAAGCTTAGATTCACGCGTTGGCCAGAGCATCCACAAGGACAGAGAGACCTCGATGAAGCTACCTGGGAGCTGTTTTGTGCCTGCCTGCTAATGAGTGTGTAACAAATGTTGCGTGCATTTGTGTGTGTGTGTGTGTGTGTGTGTGTGTGTGGCAGATTTTAGTCTGCAACAGTTTTCTTTATATTCTGGGAGTGAGGATGCGAAGCAGGCAACGCCTCCTCACTTCGGACTTCTCTGGCAGGTATTGTTACCAACAAAAAAAAAGGCAGAGTTGGACATGATCATCTTAGGTCAGTTTGCAACACCTTGCTGCCTTCCTGGAACACTTCCAGGGAGCAGAGCAAGGGCTCTAGCTGCCTTTGGGACCACCGAGCTCGGTAACTTGCTCATTGCCAGAGAAATCTCCTCTCTCCTCCAATTTCCCTGCTGTGGGCAGAGCAGCCAAAACGACAGAGACATTAAGACCTCAAAGAAACTTACATAGTTTCCTATCCCACCATGCCAAGGTTTTTATTCTTCTCTTCCACCTGGTCTCCCCAACCCTTCACTCCAACACAATTCCCTTGTGAAGCTTGAGCTTTTATAGGAAAAAAAAAAAAAAAAAAGCCAGAAAGGGGGCTATCTCCAAGCAGCTTCTGTTCTTGCTTAAAAAGTGCTAGCCACCTTGGGTGTATCACCTAGACTGCCGAGACAGGCCGTGCTGGATATGCTGTTTGCCCCTCCTGATTAACCCTCCACCCTTCTCCACCCTCTCTGTGCCCTGGGAGGCTGTCCTGCGTGGACTGCATCACCCAGGCCCCCTTGTCTTCTAACTTCCAGTTGGGTTCAGTCAAGGGGAGGCACTAGCCTGAGAGTGTGAGAGGGAAAGAAGTTGGGTATTTAATTCCCTGCTGGGCAGTGGTTATGTTCTTTTATCAAGGGACACAGCTGCTGTCAGGCAGCTCTTTCTTATCACTACAATTCTGATATGGGTTGAATTGTGTCCCCCCGCCCCGCAAAAAAAAGATATACTGGAATCTTAACCCCCAGTACCTCAGAAAGTGACCTTATTTGGAGATTGGATCTCTACAAAGGTCATCAAGTCAAAGGAGATCATTAGGATGGGTCCTAATCCAGTACGACCGATGTCCTTATGAAAGGGGGAAATTTGGACACAGACTGAGACACATAAAGAAGAAAATATGAAGAGATACAGAGGCATGGTCATCTACCAGCCAAGGAAAGAGGACAAGATCCTTCCCTCATGGTTCCCAGCAGGAGTCATCCCTCCTGATACCTAGATTTCTAGCCTCGAGAACCGGGAGATGATAAAGTTCTGTGGGTTAAGCCACCCAGTTAGTTTGTGGTCCTTTGTGATGGCAGCCCTAAGCAGACTTATATAAAGCTATTACTGGGTTCTGGTAACACCTCCACCCCCTGTCCCTTCAGGCCTGGGGGTGGTAAAGACTCCCACTGTTGCTAGCTCCCGGATGCCTCACCGTCCCTTGTTGGTTTCCCTTAACCCTAGCCACACCTCAGTCCTTTCATCCAATTCTCTTCAATTATGCTGTTGAACATGCCTCGTGTTTCCTGAAACTCAAGCCTAGAATATGTTTTCCCAATAGAGTTTACAAAACTATGTGAAATTCTATTGGGGTTCTCCAATTATGTAGACATCTACTGGGAATCTTCAAAATAAATACAGCATCTGATGTACTTTTTAAAATTTTTATTATTTATGTATTTATTTATTTATTTTTAGAGAGAGAGAGAGCACGAGCATTGGAGCGCAGAGGGAGAGAGAGAAAGAGAATCTCAAGCAGGCTCCACCCCGGGGCTCGATCCCATGATCCTGGGACCATGACCTGAGTCAGAATCAAGAGGTAACCACCTGAGCCACCCAGACATCCCAGAATCTGATGTTTTTTCACTTTCTTCTGTTGTCCATTTCATCTCACAAGACAAAGGGGAAGCTATAAAGGGAAATGATACTTGGGATTTTATTCATATTAAAACTTTGGACAAAGTATAAGAGTTTGTGGTAACCAAAGCGTGCCCTAAACTCTCGGTGAACAAATTCCAAACTTTCAAATAGGCATTAGGGAAGATTCCAGGGCAGTCTTAAAAAATTAGCTAATGGAGCATGGGATCATTTCAGAAATCAAAAACTGACACTCCTGAACAATTCATGTTCTCTGAATAAATCTTTTTTTTTTTAATTTTTAATGTTTATTTAGTTTTGAGACAGAGACAGAGCATGAGCAGGGGAGGAGCAGAGAGAGAGAGAGGGAGACACAGAATCCGAAGCAGGCTCCAGGTTTTGAGCTGTCAGCACAGAGCCTGACGCGAGATCATGACCTGAGCCAAAGTCGGACCCCCAACCGACTAAGCCACCCAGGCAGCTGAATAATTCTACTTTTAAAAGAACTTGAGAAAAATACTTGTGAGAGTATGGATGCAAGAGTGGCCACCACTTGAAGTGGAAGGGGTGAAGTCCAGGATCGGACAAGCCTTGTGAAAGTGGGGGTGAGAGGGCGAGGAGTGATTTTCAAAGTTACGTTTAAAGCTAGAAGACTGGAAAAGGCATATGCTTTATAATGGGGGGAAACAAAGTAGCTCATACGAACAATTACAAAGATTTTGGAAAAAGTGGAGAACAGAAGCACACTGAGGGAATGGGGAGGACAAATGAAAAAAAGGAAGGAACAGTCAACTCAACTAGACATGGACTCTAAAAAATCTTCCAATGCATTATTAAACAGTTGGTAAGCTCTTAGAGAAAGAAGCAATGATCACTCAGAACAGGTATGACCAATTCATGCCAAGTTAAACTTCGTCCCTTTTTGATGAATTTCCAGTAACCCATCTGGGTGTTAGTGCAGCTTCATGCTGTCCTTCTCAGTGGTTTCTTTCTCTCTCGTCCAGACCTTTCTCATAAACTGCACATCATTTATTCTTTGATTAGACAAATACTTGAGTACCTACTGAGGGCTGGACACTGGGCTAGGCACTGAGGATACATCAAGGAAAAGCCAAACACGGTCCCTAACTTCATAGAGCTTACTTTCTGGTGGAGGGTCCTTTCTCGATTCTGAAACTTTTCGCCAGCTACCCCAGCTCTCTGGCCTTTTCTTTTCTTTAAAAAAAATTTTTTTAATGTTTATTTATTTTTGAGAGACAGAGAGAGATAGAGAACATAAGCAGGGTAGAGGCAGGGAGAGAGGGAGACACAGAATCCGAAGCAGGCTCCAGGCTCTGAGCTGTCAGCACAGAGCCCGATGTGGGGCTCAAACCCACAAACCATGAGATCATGACCTGAGCCGAAGTCGGATGCTTAACTGACTGAACCACCCAGGCGTCCCTCTCTGGTCTTTTCTAAATCACGTGAGGATTTCCCGCGCTAAGCAGAATCCTCACACTCCAGGACTTCACTGTTGGACCCAGGACCCAACTCTCCTTCTGTTCCTAAGCACTGAGTGGGCAGGAAATTGGGATGCAGTTTTCCTTGGCCGACAGGCGCTGTCCTCTTTTGCAATATGTCCAGAAATGCTATCATTCAGGTTCCATGCAACAGATATTAATTATCTAAATTTCAAATTTGGCAACCCTGCATTTCTGGCCTCACATTCCACTTGATCCACTTTAGTCATTACCAGTCCCAGCCCCCACCCATTCCCAAGTCGGTCCTTTTTTGCTCAATTGATTTTCTCATTCAGGAGTGCCTGCCATCTCCTTCTCCGCCTATGGAAACCCTACACATTTCCCAATCCCCAGTTCAAAAGCTGCCTCCTCCCTGGCTAGATGTAATTATTTACGTTGCTCAGCAAAATCCCGCCCAAGCCCCCATGCTTCATTTCTGCAGTACTATCTTACTTTCATCTTCCTTTCTCAGTTAATTACTTGTCTGTCTTCCCCACTAGAGTCTAACTTCTTTTAGGACAAGGGTCTTCCAGAGCTTCTACCCTGTCCAGCTGTAGTACTTTACAACAGGGGCTGGCAAACTAAGACCTGAGCCAAGAATGATTGAAATAGTTGAAAAGAAGATCAACAGAAGAATAATATGTCATGACATGAAATGCAAATTTCAGGAACCGTCAAATAAAGCTTTACTGAAACAGAGCCCTTATTTTTCTATTTTTCCTTTTGAGTTCCAGTGGCAGAACTGAGTAGTTGACAAAGAGATCTTATGGCCCGCAGCCTTAATGTTTACTATATGGTCCTTTACAGAAAGATTTTGCTAACCTTGCTTTACAAAAAGGGTTCGATGATTGAATCATTGCATCGCAGCACCAAGATTAAATAAATACACATCCTCTCCAGCTTTTTGTTTCCTTGTATAGTGGAGATAATATTTTGCTTTTAAGTTGTCATAAGCATCAAATGAGATAATGCACTTAGAAAAGTATACAAACTCTATAAGACAACTATATTTATCACGTACTGAAAAGATGATAGTGGTAAAATGAGAAAACATTGTTTTTATCCTCCCCCTTCCTTACAGCCTTCATTTAAACGTGAAATTTCAAGGGAAAATTCATTTTTAAAGTTTTCACTTTTAAAGTGAGGCTAGGGTCACAAGTTTCTTCCTTCCAGTATTTCTTTTGTGTTGCTCCACCTTTCTTTTCTTTCTCACTTGTACTCTTTCCCCCCGCCCCCCATTTTCTTTCTAATAATATCCCAGTTGAGCCTCACAAGAGCTCAGCGAAGGAACTGGGACACGCCTGATTAAATCCATTTTACAGACCAGGAAACTGAGGCGGACTCCAGGAGGCTGCGGAGCCCTGACTCAGCACGCAGGGAACCCTCAAGGCCACGGCCTTCTCCTCTGCTAAAGGGCAACCTCCCGGCAAATGGAACGAACCTGAGCCCGCCAGGCTTCCAAGCTTGGTTCTTAAACACCTCCGTAGCGTTCACATTCGGCGTTCTTTCCTTCTCTCAGCCCCCGATTCTTCACCGCCGCCCCCCCTCCTCGAGAGCAGGTGGTAGGCTCCGCGCTCAACGCGCAGGCGCCCGCCGTCGTGGGGCGGGGGCGGGGCGGGAACCGGGGGGCGGGGTGTGCGCGGGCTTGGTTTTGGGCCGCGGCGGGAGCGGGAGTCACCGCCAGTCGAGTGCGCAGGCGCCTGGCGGTTACCGGTCTCGCCATGGAGCGGAAAGGTGAGCGGTGGAGCGGCCTCCGCCACGAGGGGCAACGGCCGGCAGGGCGAGGCCCGGGTCCGCGTCGGAGCTTTGCCTAGCCGCCGCAGTCCGGTCCCCGGGCGTGCGGCGCCTCCCTCGCTACTGAGGTGGCGCCGCCCTTCACCCCCCGCCTCTGGGCTGCGGGTCCGCGCCCCTCAGCCCGGGCGTCCTTCCTCGCCGGCAGTCATCGCCCCTTGTTCCCAGCCAGGCCGGCCCGCGCCTTGGGGCCGCTGCAGGGCCCGGCCCTCGGCGGGCGAGGCAGACCCCGGCCCGCCGGCCCCCTGACCCGACCCGAGCCCCCGCCGGCGCACCCCGCCTGGGCGCTGCTCTGCGCCCCGCGGGCCGCCCGCCGCCCGGCCGGCCGCCTCGCCGAAGCCGCGGCGCTCGTCCCGGAGCCGCCCCTCAGCCAGGCCCCGCACCCGGGCCTCGCGCCCCTGCTGGGTCTCCACCCTCACCTTGGTCGCCTCCTTTACTCCACATTCGTCCTTCATCCATCCCTCTCTCCTGCAGTGCTTGCGCTCCAGGCCCGAAAGAAAAGGACCAAGGCCAAGAAGGACAAAGCCCAAAGGAAGTGAGTCTTGTACCCCGACGTCCCATTCTTTGGATTTCCTCCCGCACCGCCTCTCCTCTGGTTTCTCCTCTTGAACGTGCGCCGGGTCTGGGCGCCCCGCGGCCCCGGCCACATGGCCTCCGAGTGGCTTTGGAGGGTCGCACTCCGTGAACCATGCGGGACGGAGCCGACGTTGCCGAGGGCCCGGCCCGCTGGAAAGGGCCGTTGGAGGGAGGACCAGAGCCCGTCCCGTCCATCAGCTCCCCAACTCCGGAGAGGAGGCACGACCCCCCCCCCCTCGACCACCCCTGTCCCGGGTCTGGGCCTCGCGACGGAGCTGGTAGATCATTATCAGTTTGTGAACTCTGCTCTCTCCCCCACCTGCTTCCCCGAGTCTTAAACTTGACTCCTACGTCTGCACGGCAGGCCGTCAGGGAGTTCTTACGTGAATTTTCCGCATTTTGGTTTGCCCGCCACCCGCTCGCTCATAGAGGGGAGGGCACGGAGCTTTCCCCCGGGTCGGGCAACTTCCTGAGCCCTCACGGCGCGTCGCCTTCCTCGCGGTGGCAGGCAGAGCCCTGCGTTTCACTTTCTCCTCTTCTTTCTACACCTCCAGTCCTCGCGCTGAAGGCGGATGCCTTGTGTAATGGGCCTCACGGTAGTGACGGTCAAGTTTTTTAGCCAATGCTCTTGGCGATTTCTTTTTTGGAGGGTGAAATGCCCCATGTCCGGGTTTTACCAGCAGGATGCATAACCGGGGTTTCGGCGCTACTGTGGGAAACACAAAAAGTTGGTCACAGCTTAGAAACGCCCAGTAGAGGGCTTCTGCAAAGTGAGGCTTAGTCTAAAGAACTTTTATTTTGCTCTAACGTTGAATTGCAGTGGCTTGGAAATTTGTATTGAGAAAAAAAGTGCATCATTTTCTGGACACCTGTCCATTTCCTTGATGTTAGGTGGAGTTGGCATCCAGTCTCCTCCTTCTTGAGCTGATAAAACGACCATTTCTGAGGTTTGCCAAGGTTACCGTTCTGCATGATATTACCAGATGGGTGGGGTGTGTGTGTGTGTGTGTGTGTGTGGTTTTTGGTGACTACCTGATGTTTGAGAATGACACATAATGACTTCTAGCAATCGAGCTAAAGGGGTAGGTGACCTCACCTCTTGCTCCGTGTCTATCAGCTGTCATCAAATTTTTTATTTTATAAAGTGCTTGGTAACCAACATATTTAAATGTGAGTGTATCTACATGTGTTTGCCTTGTGATCATCCACGTATGGGTTATTCCAAAACTATTAAAATTGTTTTTAATGTTTATTTTTTGAGAGAGAGACAGAGCACAAGCAGGGGAGGGGCAGAGAGGGAGACCCAGAATATGAAGCAGGTTCCAGGCTCCTAGATGTCAGTACTGAACCTGAAGTGGGGCTCGAACTCAGAACCATTGAGATCATGACCTGAGCCGAAGTCAGACGCCCAGCCAACTGAGCCACTCAGGCGCCCCTCAAAACCAGTTTTTAATCCCAGATTGGTTTAATGGAAACAGCCGAGGAGCTAACCTGGTTTTTGACTGCAGTGGGAATTTAAGTGTTACTCTTTTTTTGTATATGCCTTAGTTTTGTTATTCCCTGTGGAGCAGATGTGAATGTGCTATAAAACGTTATATTTTCTGCTGATGTAAAGAGATGGTAATTTTATTATTCACTGTATTGTTGACAAGTGATCTGTCTTAGTCTTTCCACACAGAAATTAATTTTCTATTAACCTGAATCAACCTATGACTTGGGAGGAAAAAATATATAGGTGATCATATATATATATATATATATATATATATATGTATTTTTAAAGTAGGCTTCACACCAATGTGGGGCTTGAACCCACCACCCTGAGATCAAGAGTTGCATGCTCTACCAACTGAGTGAGACAGATACCCCATCTATTTGTAGCACCAGATAATCATTACTTTGGATTATCTATTTAAACCGTATGCTTTATTTCTAAAGCTGAATATATGTGCTTTGGATTCTCTGTTATCCTTCATTCACTGCTGGGTAATTTGTGTTCATTATTTCCACACTTGCATAAAAGCAAGTGAGTAGTACAGATAATCCAGCAGTTATTTTACTGAATATTTCATTTTGTACAGCTTTAACTCCTGAAATTTTATGTAAATGATGACCTTCATTTACTTGTAGTTTCAGAGGTGTTTTTATTTTTATCTTCAGTTAGTGGTTTTTCTTGACAATGTTACCTTTCTTTTGTTGTTGTTGTTTCTCCAGCCTCCTTTTAAGTAGCTGAAATGTCTAATTAACTTGGTTAGAATACTGTGTCAAAAGTTCAAGCTCCCACCTGACTCAGGTAACTTGACCCTGTTCTGTGACTCCGGACTGCACTCCGGACTTCTAGTCGTTTTGCAAAGGGGAGCTGCTAGTTACCAGATTGGTCAGGGAGAAGGTCTGAAGAAGCAGCATGCACAGAATTTGGTCTTCCCAGTGAGTCAGATCTGGTTTGAATTGCGATTTTGCCACTTTTTATCAGTTTGACCTTGGATGATTTAGTTAAGGAAACAGTCTTAGCTTAGTCATGATGACAACCGAGAAGTTAGAGAAACCCTCAAACCGAGCATTTGGGGCACCTGGATGGCTCAGTGGGTTAAGCATCCAGCTTCAGCTCAGGTCATGATCACGCAGTTCGTGGGTTCACAGAGTCTGGAGCCTGCTTTGGATTCTGTGCCTCTCTCTCTCTCTGCCCCTCCCCTACTTGTGCCCTGTCTCCTCTCTCTCTCAAAAATTAATAAATGTTAAAAAAATTTAGAAAAAAGAAAAACCACGCATTTAAATGAAAAAATTTAGAGACTTTTGGAAGTAAAACCGTAAGTAACATCTTAGTAATTTAGTCATGGTGGGGTACAGGCGGAAAGGATTTCAGTCCCCTGATTTTGTAGATCTTAAAACTGGGACCTACACACATGAAATAAGCATGTCCATGGAGCTACGGCCGGTTGTAGCAGGGTCGAAACTGGAACGAGGGCCCCTGCCTTCCAGCCCGGTGCTATTCAGTATTTGTTTCCTTCGGGCTCTTTCACTGTGATGAAAGATGTGACCTGGGGGATTTTCAGTTGTCTTACTTGAAGAATTTTGTCTCCATTTCACTTTTTCAGACTCTGTACTCTTATTTACTAAAATTAACTAGTTGATGATAAACTCTGTTTTACTTTACAGATAAGGAAATTGAGATTTTCCAGATTACTTCCTTAGAAAATTGTAAAGCTAGGATGCAACCCCGGGTCTGACCTACCCCAAATCCCTGGGTACTAACCATTGCTGTCTCCAAGTGACAATTCCTTCTGGTGTGTCTGAGGACAAACAAGGTAGAAACTGAGCAAACTTAGGTACCTCAGGACACGTGGGTTAAAGTTTAAGTACCCTTTCATAGCCCCCTGCCTGTAATTCTCTGTCTTCTTTGGTCATTCAGTTTTCAATATATATACCAATAAGGTGTGTGCCTTCATCTGTTTGTCATAAGCTCTTATAATTTAACACAGTTTATGTTTGCTTTTCACATTATTATTATTTTTTTAATTAAAAATTTTTTTTAAATTTTTTTTAATGTTTTATTTATTTTTGAGAGAAAGAGCGAGAGACAGCATGAGCAGGGGAGGGTCAGAGAGAGAGGGAGACACAGAATCCGAAGACAGGCTCCAGGCTCTGAGCTGGCAGCACAGAGCCCGACGCAGGACTCAAACTCAGGAACCATGAGATCATGACCTGAGCCGAAGTCGGATGCTTAACCGACTGAGCCACCCAAAAATTTTTTTAATCTTTATTTTTGATAGAGGGAGACAGAGTGTGAGCAGGGGAGGGGCAGAGAGAGAAGGAGACAGAGAATCTGAAGCAGGCTTCAGGCTCTGAGCTGTCAGCACAGAGCCCGACGCGGGGCTCCCAACTCACAGACTTGAGATCACTACCTGAGCTGAAGTGGGACACTTAACCAACCAAGCCACCCAGGTGCCCCATTTTTCACATTATTTCTATGGAACATAATTCCAGAATGGTATTCATGTCTAATAATTACTTAGCTTAGGAAGTTACTTTGGACAGTAATTTTTACTTTCTTTGCAGTTAAAGAACTGGGTTTATTTAGTATAAATTTGGTAGTAAAATGACGCTCAACTGACTGAGCCGCCTAGACGCCCTGATAGTTGAAAATTTCTAACATTTTTATCCAGTATTTTTTAAGTTAAATGATTTTGGATGCTTTTTGTACTTAACAGTGTACCTTGGAAATTAATTCTGTATCCATTCCTTATAGTGTAGCCTTACTATTTTTTTAAGGTCTGCCTTTTACACTAAGGCTTAGAAATGGTTCTGTTTCAGGACACAGTGGGTAGCTTCATCTAGAAAGCATTCCGTTAAATGGGTGTATCATAATTTATTTTAGTTAAGACAAAAAGGGAATCATTGGGTATACTTTTCCCCGGCTAACCTTATCATGAATGTTTTTCACGCCATTAAATATTCCATATGCTTTTAAATGTTCCAGTGTACATTGGTTCCAGTTTTTCGCAGTTCACAACAGATATGAATAATCTTTTGGATAACCATTGCTCACATCAGTGTTTATTTTCTTAGGATAAATTCTCAGGAATGATATTACTGGTATGTACTTTTTTTAAAGGTTTTTAAATTCATATGGTCAACAAAATTTTCTCCAGAGACATTTACTAGTTTAATTAGGAATTAACTAGCTTAGGGTGCCTGGGTGGCTCAGTTGGTTAAGCTTCTGACTTTGACTCAGGTCATAATCTCATAATTCGTGGGTTCAAGCCCCGCCTTGGGCTCTGTGCTGATGGCTCAGAGCCTGGAGCCTGCTTCAGATTCTGTGTCTCCCTCTCTGTCCCTCCTCTGCTCACACTCTGTCTTTTTCTCAAAAATAAACATTAATGTAATTTTTTTGTTGTTGTTTTATTTTTGAGACAGAGAGAGCACGAGTGGGGGAGGGGCAGAGAGAGAGGGAGTCACAGAATCTGAAACAGGCTCCAGGCTCTGAGCTGTCAGCACAGAACCCAATGCGGGGCTCAAACCCGTGAACTGTGAGATAATGACCTGAGCAGAAGTCGGACACTTGAGTGACCGACCAAGGCATTTAACCAGGCGCCCCTCAAAAATAAACATTAAAAAAAATTTTTTAGGGGCTCCTGGGTGGCTCAGTCAGTTGAGCCTCCGACTTTGGCTCAGGTCATGATCTCACGGTTCGTGGGTTCGAGCTCCATGTCGGGCTCTGTACTGACAGCTAGCTCAGAGCCTGGAGCCTGCTTCATAAACATCTTTGTCCTTGGGAACGTTATTTTCATGGGGGTTGGGGACAGAATAAACAACGCTCATAAGTAAATGACATAGGATGCTAGCCCCTAAGTTGGAAAACTAGAGGAAGATAAGGGGAACTGAGGAGTGGGGATGGGGGTACAGTTTTAAATAGGGTGATGGAAGCCACATTGGGAAGGTGACACTTGAAGGAGATGAATGAAGGATTGCTCCAGGCAGAGTGTTGGAAGTGGGAATATTCGTGCACATCCTGCTTGGCCACTGGAACTGGGCAGTGTTACTTGAAAAAGCTCCCCAAATTTGGTAATCTATAAGTATCTTGTTTTAATTTCTTTTGTTACCAATCAGGTTGACCATTTGTGGGATGTATTTATTCGCCTGCTTCTATCTTTTACCCATTTTTATATTGGGTTATTGATCATTTTCTTGATCTTAAGAGCTGTTAAGAATATACCTTTTGTCAGGGCCCCTGGGTGGTTCAATCAGTTGAGCCTCCGGCTTCTGCTCAGGTTATGATCTCATGGTTTGTGAGTTCAAGCCCCTCATTGGGCTCTCTGTTGCTGTCAGTATAGAGCCTGCTTCGGATCATGTCTCCTCTCTCTCTGCATCTTCCCTACTCATGCTCTGTCTCTCCCAAAAATAAACATTTAGAAAATAAAAAAGAAATAATAGCTTCTGTCATGTAGCAATTTTATATTTCTCAGATTGTTAGCCTAATTTCATTTATTGATTTTTTTTTTAATGTGGTCAGTCCGTCTTTTTCCTTTGCTTTTTATCTTTGAAATTTCCAATGTCAATTGTCATCTTAAAAAAGTATTATTTTTAATTGTGATTCCATTAAAGTACATGCTTGCAAAATTGCATTTCTAGAATTGTGGTTGTCAGAAATCGTTTCTTGTTCTCTTTTCTTCCTCAATAAGTTTATATACGTTAGTAAATTTTGTTTTTACTTTAGTCTTTCTGCTACAGTAAGGCCCAGAGGCTTGCCAAATTACTATGTTGCTTTAGATTACTTAAAACCAGCAACTTATGCAAATGCTGAAGTGGTGGGTGCTTAGGGACTCCTTTATTAAAAATGAAGAAAGGATGGGCTGGTCAACCAGACTCAGTTTTTACTATAATTTTTAGACCTGGCAAGATAAATGAGGCAATGTCTTTCTCCCCATCATACATAGACTTTTTGCTCAATGTTTCCCAGATTTTCTCTATCACGAATGCTAGTTTGCAGACTAATTTTATTTTTATATTGGCTAACGTATCATTTTAATGATTCTCTCACTGTAACTGAATTAATTCCTAGCAAGTAAGAAAATGCAGATAGCCAAGAGATTTTTTTGAACTCTTCCTTTCTAGTATGATGCAAATAATGATTTAGCTAAGGAGAGATAGATAACTAGATATATTTATAATCTTCTACATTTTTTCATTGAATTTGAGACGCAATTAGTTTTAAATTACACCATTTTACATACCACGGCGAAAAAAAATACTACCAATTAAACCGATACACCATTCATTGTAAGATGTCCCTTGATTTCAGAGATGAGGGAATGGTGGGAAACCTATTTGTGTTTGAATTTGTGAAATGTAGTAATTCCAGTGATGTGTAGCATTGGCAGTATTACTGTCTTTTTAAAAGTTTAATTGTGGGGGTGCCTGGGTGGCTGTTGTTTATGCTCTTGACTCTTGGCTCACATCATGAATTCACAGTTCATGAGAGCAAGCCCCGAGTGAGGCTCGTGCTGCTTGGAACTCTCTCTCTCTCTGCCTGTCTCTCTCAAAATAAATTAAGTTTCCTTGTGAAACATGTCAAATATATCCCAAAAAGTAGCAAAAGAAACTTTTCAAAAAATGTTTATTTATTTTGAGAGAAAGAGCACGAATTGGGGAGGGACAGAGAGGGAGGGAGGGAGAGAGAATCCCAAGCAGGCTTCATGCTGTCAGTGCAGAGTGATGTGGCTCGAGCCAGTGAACCTCAAGATGATAACCTGAGCCAAAATCAAGAGTTGGACGCTTAACTGCCTGAGCCACCCAGGTGCCCTGCAAAATAAACTTGTGTATCCATCTCAGTCAACTTCAGCAGTTACTAACTATGGTCCATGTTTTATCTTTATCTTCTTTTTCTGCTCTACTCCAGTTTCTCTCTTTTTTTTTTTTAGTTTTTACTTTTTTATTTTAGAGATAGGGTGTGAGTGATGGAGAGGGGCAGAGGGAGAGAGAGAGAGAGTGAGAGAGAGGGAATATGTTAGGCAGGCTCCATACTCAGCATGGAGCCTGACGTGGGGGCTAGATCTCACAACCATGGGATCATGACCTGAGCTGAAATCAGGAGTTGAATGCTCAACCGAGCCACCCAGATGCCCTTAAAATATGGACTCTTAATTTTCAAAACATAGCTACAGTACTAATAACACGCTCAAAATTATTGTTATTAATTAATTAATTTATTTATTTATTTTGAGAGAGAGAGAGAGCCTGTGAGTGGGGGAGAGGGTCAGAGGGAGAGAGAATCCCAAGCAGGCTCCACACTCAGCATAGAGGCTGATGTGGGGCTGAATCTCATAACCTGAGCTGAAATCAAAAGCCATGCGCTTAACCAACTGAGCCACCCAGGCGCCCCTACACTTAAAATTTTTTGAAACAAGTCCTTCATAGCAAATACCCAATCAGGGTTCAGATTTCCCTCCTAATTTTAAGTTTGTTTGAATCAGGATTCATAAGGTCATTATATTGCTGTTGTTTGAAAAGTCTCTTTTGTTTTTTGTTTTTTTTTCTGTAGGTTCTTCATGGGTTATTTTCCTTGCAAATCCGTGTTTGCTAGACTGTGTCATAAGTGGTGCTGTATACTTGGACCAGGAGACACCTACTGATGGGTTAACTTTATATGATGTTAGCGGCCACTGATCATTGCCTAGATGCATTTATTTTATTTCGGGTTGCAGAATGGTAATATTCTGTTCTTTAAGTTATTAATTGTATACTTCTATAAAGAGGAACTTTACCTCATTTCTTTGGTATTACCGGGAGAGACACTTTATATATGTAAGACACAGGATAAATACTTGTACTTTCCAAATTTCATGTAACAAGTTAGATTCCTAGCATCCTCCAAAATGACCAGTAAAGATTTATTTTAATGTGAACTCACAGATGTAAACATATTTGTAGTTCAATCCATTGTAGTTGGGTTTTTTTTTTTCTTGGTACAGCTTTCTGGAGTTACAATTTACCTACCATGAAATTCACCTGTTAAATGTGTACAGCTCACAGAGTTGTGCAGCCATCACCATAATCTCATAAGGTTGAAACATTTCTATCACCCCAAAAGAAACCCTTTACCCGTTAGTTATCACTCCTTGTTACCCCTGTATAGTACCCCACTTCCAACCCTAGGCAATGACTAATCTACTTTGTGTCTCTGGATTTGCCTAGTCTGGACATTTCATATAAATGGAATCCTACAGTAAGTGGTCTTTTGTGACTGGCTTCTTGAACTTAGCATAACGTTTTCAACATTCATGCATTTTGTAGAACGTATAGTTGTTATTTTTATCGATCGTCCTATCTTTGGCCAGTTGGAGTTTTGTCACGAATAGCCCAGCCCCAAAGTCCATTTGATTCAATCTGAAGCATATTTGACAGCTTTTTTCTATTTGGTATGATAGTTTGTCCAGACTTACGTTGTACGTTTTCTGCCCCAGACCAGAAAATAGCCCTTTATCTAAGAAGCTTTTTAGTAGGAAATGGAATTTCAAGATCACAATTTTAGGCCCGTAAGTGCTTGTTCTTACTAGGTTAGTCCTTGTGTCTAGGCCTTTTCTGTGATTGGAGCTAGGAAATAAGTTGTATTGTTTTCTTTTTTTTAAAAAACCATGAGTTTATGTTATACATAAAAATCAAGTTAAATGACCCAGAGACTTATCTTATGTGATTTTACATCTCCATCTCCTGTCTCCCACACTGCAAACCCCTTATTATCAACAGCACCAACCTGGTCACTCATTTTCTTTTTCCCACAGTGTCAGAATGACAATGCCAACACTACCACCAACAATATGATTATTGGAGAAAGCTAATGATTTTTTGTTGTTTTTAAATCTTAGGGTATATTTCACTAGTGATATAGAGTCAAATTACTGAGTTTTAAAGTTACTTGGGCCAGTTTCTTGCTCTGTAATTATGTTACACCTGGTTAACAGATTCATTTGTCATTTTGCTTTCATTTTACGTCATCTTTGGCGTTAAGATTCCAAATCGTACAGAATTGGGTCGTCCGTGTTCTTAATTTAAAATGAATATTGTATGTAATTTGTGGTCGGGTTGATTTATTTTTAGAATATGGCTTCTAAAGCATACTCTAATAAGCACGCCAGAGGGGAATGGAGATTATTAGTGTGTGGAGTGGGCTGCCTCTGTATCTGGAGAAGAAAAGACTTCTTAGCTCCTGCTCATCCTGTGAGATGAGTCCAGTGTTACCAAGACTTGAGATTTTTCCAGAGACCCTGGAAATCTTTGTTTTTGTGCGATTCTCCATATTATTTGATACTCACAACTATTTTGATTTTTTTCCTTTTCTTTTTCAACCATTGTAAACAAAAGTTTAAGGGCAAGATTTGGCTTACAGTTTGCTGTTTGTATTCTTGGCCATAGATTCTGAACAGGGTGAAGGACAGGCATTAATAGGCCTAATTAATAGGCTTAATACTATCTCAAGTATCTTTTCCTAAAGTTATAGTAAGCACATCTGTGGAGGAGCCCTCTCTTACTGGAGAATTAACTTTGAGAATTTGAAAAAACCCATGAGATCATCTGTGAAGACTGGAGTATCCAGTTTTTCAACTCCTTTGACAAAGAATGATTTCAGAAAGTTATCAGAAGCCACAAAATAAATTAAACATACTTTGTTCATTTTCAGAGAAGTACAGTGGCCCAGGACACACAAGTCAGTTGGCAGGAGCTAGATAAATAAAAGGCGTGTTCATTTGTACCATGACATGCCTTCAGTTCTATAGATGAAGACTAAGGCCAGGGGTAATTTGTTGCTGTTGGGTAATGCATTTATTGTTGGCTTAAAAGCCTTGGACAATATGGATGGGTATTTTAGGGTAGTTTATCACGAAGTTTGAGAACATTTAATACATAATAGATATATGATACAGATGAGAATTGTCACCTATAGTGGTGAACAAACACCAGTGCCCTGAGGTTTGGTGTTGGGAGGTCCCATGAATCACAGGGATGACCTTTGTATATTTAATTTACTCAGATTCTAAAGTCTTTGTTCTGAGTGGCTAGGCATTTTTCCAAAGCTTGCCAATACTTTGGGGGGTGATTTTGTGAACTTTTGTTTCTTGAACTAAGGTAGCCTTGTTTTGTAACTGATTATAAATGTAATTTATGGCAACTGTATCTTCTCCTTCACTTTGCTCTTAATTGTAGTTCTGCTCCAGCTTGACAAGGTTCTTGAGTGTCCTCTCAAACCTCAGAGTTTGATCAAAGATGTCAGCTGCTTTTTATACATGAGCTTGGTGGCAAGCTCCCTTGATACTCCTTTTCTCTTCTATGACTACCTATGACGTTGAGAATAGATTCAACAGAAACTGTATTTTGCATTTTTTCTTTGCTAGCGTTAACAATATAGTGCGATTAAATTAGATAACTCGTGCTCATGTTTCTAGGTGGAAGATTAGTATAGGTATATGCTTGTATGCTCTTTACCAAAAAGAGCTTGTCCTTTTGAATCACACAGCCCCAGGTTCCCATTTGCCTCCAATGCCGTTACTAGGTGAACTTGGGCAGTGTCATTTGACTTCTCTGAGTCTGACTTGCCTTATCTGTAGATGGTGAGATTTTGAGGATGAAAGTGCATGTGAGTGCCTAGCCTAGTGCTGAGCTAGAGTAAAGTGCTTCGGTGGTTACTCCCTTCCCCGTGCTATCTTTCAAAGGATTTACCTTTGACTTTTATGTGCCATTTTTTATAATTACTCTTGCATCAAAATAATGGTTTTAACTTGTCTGTTGGTATTTCCTCTATATGGATCTAGATAAAGTCTAATTTGGAGTATAGCTGCCTAAACGTCAAGGATAGTTTATATTTAATTAACACCTGAAACACTTAGGCACTCAAATTTTTATTTTGATAGTGCCAAATCCAGTATGTCTCAGAAGTTAACTTCAGCTTGTCAGTTTGCAAAAGAAAGAAATGCCTGTCAGGAAAAATATATATGGAAAAGTAGTGGGAGAATTTGAGTACTTATTAAGCTCTACTGTGTTTAGGTGCTGGAACTTAAAATAGTATCTTATTAAGTTTTTGCATCAGATCAGCTTCTTCAGAAGAGGTGCAAAGGTGATTTGAAGCACCATTAGCTCTTCCCTGTAAGAGATTTATGATTTTATTTTTAAGTTTATTTATATTGAGAAAGACAGAGACAGCACAAGTGAGGGAGGGGCAGAGAAGAGAGGGAGATAAGAGAATCCCAAGCAGGCTGGGTGCTGCCAGCATAGAACCCAACACAGGGCTTGAACTCATGAAACCGCAAGATCATGACCTGAGCCGAAACCAAGAATCAGATGCTTAACCACCTGAGCCACTCAGGCACCCTTAAGTTTATTTATTTTGAGAGGGGCAGACAGAGAAAGAGAGAGAATCAAGACTCCACACTCAGTGCAGAGCTGGACTATGAGATCATGACCTGAGCCGGCACCAAGAGTCGGACACTTAACAAACTGAGCTATCCAGGCACCCCAAGAGGCTTATGATCTTAAGGGAGATGAGTATGCAAATAGATTTTCTTTCCGTCTATATTGGTTTTCTGGGGTTACTGTAACAGTGCCACCAAACTGGGTGGCTAAACGCACAGAAATTTATCATCTCATGGTTCTGGAAGCTAGGAGTCTGAAATCAAGGTGTGAGCAGGGTTGGTTCCATCCGAGGGCTCAGAGGGAAGGATCTGTTTCAGGCCTCTGCCCTTGTCTTAAAGATGGCCATTTTCTCCCCATGTCTGTGCATCATCATCATCTTCCCTCTGTGTGTGTCTCAATTTGTGGTCAAATTTCTCCTTCTTATAAGGACACTAGTCCTATTGGATTAGGGCTCATTCTAATGACTTCATCTTAACTTGTTTACCTGTATAAAGATCCTGTTGCCAAATAAAGTCACATTTTGAGATAAAGGAGGCTGGGACTCAGTGTAGTAGGAGGCTGGGACTCAGTGTAGCTTTTTGTGGGGGGGGATACAATTCAACCCATAACACAGTCAGTCCCTAGGAGCCAGTTCTCTGCATTAGGGGATCCTACAATTTTTTATTCTCCAGTCGAAAGAAATGAAGACTAAAGTTTACAAGTAAGTAAACTAGAGTTACTAGAGTGCTTTCTCTTGTCCACTTTTAGTTTGCCTTTGTTTAATTATTTATTTTAGAGGGAGAGAGAATCCCAAGCAGGCTCCACACTCAGTGCAGAGCCTGACACAGTGCTTGATCCCATGACCCTAGGATCATGACCTGAGCCAAAATCAAGAGTCAGACACTCAATCGACTGAGCCACCTAGGCACCCCTAGTTTGTCTTTCGAAGCCAGAGCTGAAGACTCAAAGCTGAAGAGCTAAGACCCAAAACACATCATCCTCAAATCTGTTCTTCCTTCTGGATTTCATTTTTATTTTGAATCATTCCAGAGTAAACGCCAGCATCTCTCCCCTCTTTACTCACATGCCACAACCCTATTTAAAATGATGTCAATGTACTCTTGTCCCCTTGCCTTGATTTTTCTTCATAGCCCTTCTCATAGCCTGACATTATAGAACACATATCTCCCTGAGAGACCTTGAGAATAGGACTTTGATGAGACTTTGATGTCCCAACATTAGTTATTCACTAGCAGATAGATTCAGATATTTAGGGCTATTTTTTGTTACCTCCTGCTCAAATGTAAATGTGATGAAGAAAGACCCTGGACTATTTTTTTTTCTTTTCGTTCATGGCTGCATTTCCAGTGCCTAGAAAAGTACTTGACATACTTACAAGCACTCAGTTAAAATGAATTGACGAATGAACAGACATTTGCTTACTCCTTTTCCCTTATTTCCTATATGCAATGCCAAAATTCTGTGTCAGGCCCCGTACCAAGCATAGGATAAGTGTAACTTCTATGTTCCCTGTAAGGTACATTTTTTTCCTACCCTCTTTTTACACACTGGGCAGCTGAAGGACAGAGACCTTCCTGAATTAGTAATTTATCCAGTTATGGAGCTCTGGCAAACTATAGAGCCAGGATCAAACCTAAGTCTCTTGGCATCAGAGACCTTGGCTATTGTAACTACTACCTCGGCAGTGTCCCTGTATCTTTGCTTTCTACTCCCTACTACCTTTTACCACCTTCTTGACAAAGGTATTTTTCTAAAGCACTGTTTTTATAGGGTCACTCTCTGCTTAAATGTCTTGATGACTTCCATATAAAATCCTCAGTGCTTGACATTTAAG
This sequence comes from Cryptoprocta ferox, assembly GCA_028646485.1. Taxonomy (NCBI): domain Eukaryota; kingdom Metazoa; phylum Chordata; class Mammalia; order Carnivora; family Eupleridae; genus Cryptoprocta; species Cryptoprocta ferox. Next base: position 110,587,642 of record CM053577.1, read on the forward strand.
GATTTTCACAGTCTCCTTTAGGGGACTGGGGGGGGTGGACGTGTAATGGACAACTGGAGGATGAGTAATAATATCTAGTGATGAAAGAGAAGAAACGTGCCTCGTATGTATCTCTTTTCTAGGCATTTGGGATACAAGCATTGAGCAAAATAAAGGCTGTCCTCAGGAGACTTACATTCTGGGCGTGTGAGAAGGAATACAATAAAATGTCAAGTACTGAAGAAAAATAAAGTAGGGTAAGGGGGGAGGGGAGGGCGTGCAGCCAACTGCTGTTTTATATAGAAGTGTCGAAGTTCTCTGAAAAGGCAGCACCTTAACACAGACCTAAAGAGATGTGGTCAGAGAGATGGGTTTGTGGGCCAGTGAAAAGTCAGACCATGAAAGACCTTGTAAAACCATTGTGGAAACATCTGTATTGAGTGTAGTAGTTGCCTGGTAATGGTGGTTTAGTAAAGATCACCAGTTGTGTTTTTGCTTTTGTGTTTGTTTTTTAAGTATAATTAAGTCTAAAAGGCTGCCTATGGAAACCTAGTCCGCTGGGATTGGGAGATCACAGAGTGCCATCTAGGGGTGGTTTATTGTAAATGTGGGGGAGCCTTCCAGACAGTAAGCACGCTCTACAGTAGTTTGTTTTGCCAGCTCAGACATATAAGTGGAAAATTTGGATGCCTGAAGAAAGCTTTTGCTTATGAACTATATGAGAGTAAATTACATTTTCCCCCTTTACCCCTGAATACTTCAAGTATTGCCTTAAAACAAGGACATTCACTTATATAACCACAATTATCAAAGTAAGAAATAAAGCATTAATACAATATTATTATTTAATCTGGATCTTACTCAAATTTTGCCAGTTCCAGTGATCTTTATAAGGAAAAAAAAATTTTTTTCTGGCCTACTCTCTAACCTAGGATTGTGCATTGCATTTAGTTTTTATGCCTCTTAAATCCAGAACAGTTCCATGGCCTGCCTTTGTCTTTCCTGGCATTGATATTTTTGAAGAATATAGGCCATGTATTTTTAGAATGTCCTTTGGTTTGGGTTTGTTTGTTTCCTCATGATTCAGTTTCTGCTTGTTGGTACCACCTAAGTAGATCTTCCTGGTGAATCATATCAGCAGACACATCATTTCTGTCCCAGTGGTGGTGGTGACTACCAAGCTTCTTCAGCATAATATTATGGTTTTCTCTTTTGTAAATCAGAAGTTCCTTGTGGGGAGTTACTTTGACCTGTGTAAATAACCTTTCTTCATTGGAATTTCACTGTTTTCGTATCCATTGTTGATTCTTGCCTGAGTCAGTTATTAATACGACGGTTGCAGATGGTGATTACCTAATTCTCCCATTTCCTTGTATACTTAATTGTCAGCATTTTGTTATTAGAAAAACTTTCCCTTTTCCCCATTCATCATCCTAGTCATAATCATTGGTATGAACTTAGGGAGTCTGTTTTTATTCAGTGAGTTTTAGTCCATTACCCTCATTATTTGATGCTCATTTCTTTCATCTTTGACCAGTGGGAGCCCCTGCAGGCTAGCACCTTGTCTTTCGATAAGTCTCTTTCATTCTTTGAGTATTTACACTTTCTAGCACAACAGAATGTTCCAGGTTCATCTTCTGATTTGCCTGCTCCAACCCTGAGATCAGTCCTTCTCTAAGGAGCCCTGGTTTGGTGAATTTAGTTTAGTTTTGAGAGAGCAGGGGCTGGGGGAGGCCGAGAGAGCATCTCAGGCAGGCTCCACGCTTGTCAGCACTGAGCCCAACAACGAGGCTCTTATCTCGTGAACTGTGAGATCATGGCCTGAGCTGAAATCCCGAGTCGGACGCTTAACCAACTGAGCCACCCAGGCACCCCAGCCCTGGTGTTTAGAAACCAAGATTTGGATAGGATTTTAAGGTCTTAACATTTTTATGTTGGACAGTATGTTGGCACAGTTGTAGGACTGTGGCATCACAGTTCTTTACTTCCAATGAAAACCTTAGGTGACAGAACCTGTGATAACATCATCATGCCTGTTCTTGGGGCAATGGTAATAAGTGTTGTAGTGAAACTCCGTATTTTTATCCTTGAAACAATACCGTTGTAGAATGTGTGCTTAATAAGTCCCTTAAAATATTGAATATATGAAGACTCATTTGAATAATAATTAGTTCTCCCTAAGTTAATATATGTTTCCTACCTACTAACAATATTCTGTTAAGAACTAAAGCAGATTTTAACTTTTATGGAAAAATACAAATGTTAAGAATAATAAAAATTCTGAAAAATGTAACAAAATGGATGGTATGGGAACTTCCCAGATATTTTAAATGGTATGAAGTTATTATACTTAAAATTGCTTGATACTTATCCCTGAATAGACAAGACAATGGAACAGAGTGGAGAATCCAAAAAGAAGTAAACACATGGGAACTTAACACCATATAAGTTGTGTTTCAAATGAATTAAGAAAAAAATGGATTCCAACTGTTGTTGGAAGAACTGGGGTTAAAAAAAAAGGTTATATTCTTACCCTAGTCTTCTTAACATAAATAATGAGAGATGGATCAAAGATTTAAATGACCAAAAAGCTGTATATATAAAGATTGAAATATTTTATCCCAGTAGAGTAAAATCTGTATACATGGCAAAAGGTAAAAAGTCAGGAGAGTCAAAACCAAAAAATTCTGCTCAGGTCATCATCTCAATGGTTCCCGGGTTCGAGCCCCATGTCAGGCTCTGTCTGACAGTGCAGTCTGGAGACTGCTTCCGGATTCTGTCTCCCTCGCTCTATGTCTCTCTCTGAAAAATAAAGAATCAGTCAATCTGATTGACCACATCAGGCTCTGACAGTACAGAGCCTGGAGACTGCTTCTGGATTCTGTGTCTCCCTCACTTGCTGTCTTTCAAAAATAAACAATAAATAAATAAATAAATACTATCTATCTGATAGACCAGATGTCAAAAAAACACTTTTCATTCTTGAAAAAATACCTACTTTACAAGGAAATTTCTGCTTCAACACACTGTTTGGTGGTTTACATAAATGGAATTCATAACCATACATGTACTAGATTTCTCTAAGCTACAAGAAAATAATTTATTACCTATAGTTGCACTATGTCAGGAAAATAGATTTAATGCTTTTCTGTGTATCCCATTTTTTAATGTTTGAAGTTATTAGCCACAGAAATCTAAATTTCCAACAAATTAGAAATAATACATAATGCATCTGTGTGGAATATTACTGTTTTTAAGCATGGAGTGCCTGGGTGGCTCAGTCGGTTAAGCATCCAACTTCGGCTCAGGTCATGACCTCACAGTCCATGAGTTCGAGCCCCACATAGAGCTTTGTGCTGACAGCTCAGAGCCTGGAGCCTGCTTCGGATTCTGTGTCTCCCTCTCTCTCTGCCCCTCCCCCACTCATCCTCTGTTTCTCAAAAATAAACAAACGTTAAAAAATTTAAAAAAATAAAATAAAAAAGAGTTCGGACACTTAACTGACCGAGCCACCCAGGTGCCCCTAGAATGAAAGCCTTTTTAAATAAAAGCTACACAGTGTTCTGCCCTACCCTTTCCCCAGTCCTGGGCCTACTTCCTAAGGCAACTACTTGGCCTCTTTCTTTGTAGCTGGTTGTTTTGTTTTATTGGAATATAATTGGCATGTGGCATTATATTCATTTCATAGTCTTCTGTTTAATGCACATCTCCATTGTTCTTATTACTGTTTCTTGATTGATCAGCTTTACCTATTATCGTCAATTCCTGCTAGGATTTTTTAAATTTGAAATTGTATATGTTTGTTTGTTTATGGGGGGGGGGCAACGTGCAAGCTAGGGAAGGGCAGAGGGAGAGGGAAGGACAGCCATGAGCCCAATGCAGGATCCATCTCAAGACTGTGAGATTATGACCTGAGTTGAAATTAAGAGTCAGACATTTAACCGACTGAGCCACCCAGGTGCCCCAATTCCTACTTTGATTAAAGAAAATTCACTTATCCCACCTCCACTCTCTCCCCTATCCTACAGCAGAGACGTACAGCCTTACCACAGTATAAGTTTAGAACATTTTTACCACCACCACCACCATCATCCCCCACCAAAAAAAAAAAGCTGAAACTGATTACCAGTCACTCACCTTACACCCTTCCCCCAGATTCTGGCAACTAATCTGTCTGTCTCTGAATTTGCCTATTCTGGACATTTCATGTAAACGGAGTAATATGATAATGTGGTCTTTTGTGGCTGACTTCTTTCACTTAGTACAGTGTTTTTAAGATTCATCCATGTAGCAGGGTGTGCCAGTACTTCCATGTCTTTTCATGGCTGAATAATATTCCATCACATGGATATACATACTTTTATTTATCTATGCATCAGTTGATGGACATTTCAGTTGTTTCCACTTTTGGGCTATTAAGATTAATGCTGTTGTGAACAATTGTGTACAGTTTTTTTGTGTGTGGGCACATGTTTTCATTTCTGGATATATACCTAGAAGTAGAATTATTGTGTCATATGGTAATTCTAACATTTAACATTTTGAGAAACTGACAGACTTCCAACGATTTTATTATTTCACATTTCCATGAGCAATGTGTGAGTGTTCCGATTTCTCTACATCCCCACCAACACTTGCTATTTCTTGTCTTTTTTGATAAGAAATTATCAAAATTTCTGTTAGCCTTTCTAACAGATGTGAGGTGATATCTCATTATGGTTTTGATTTGCATTTCCCTGATGATTAGTGATGTTGAACACATTTTCGTGTATCTGTTGGCCATCTCTCTGTCTTTGGGAAAGTGTCTAGTCAGATCTTCTTTTAGAAGATCTAAATTTTTTTTTCAACTTTTCAGAGTTCTTTTTTTAATGTTTTTTTTAATTTTATATTTGAGAGAGACAGAGAGCAAGCAGGGGAGGTGCAGAGAGATGGAGACAGAATCTGAAGCAGGCTCCAGGCTCCGAGCTGTCAGCACAGAGCCTGATGCAGGGCTTGAACCCACAAGCAGTGAGATCATGACCTGAGCCGAAGTTAGACACTTAACCGACTGAGCCACCCAGGTGCCCCGAAGATCTAAATTTTTTAATTGAATTTTTTCCCTATTGAGTTTTAGGAATTCTTTAATATTTTGGATATTAGCCCCCTGTCAGACACATGACTTAAAAATATTTCCTCCCATTCAGTAGCTTGCCTTTCATTTTGTTGATGGTTTCCTTTGCTCTGCAGCTTTTTAGTACATTACAGTACAGTATAGTCCCACTTATTTATTTTTGCTTTTGTTGTATTTGCTTTTGGTGTCAAAAAATCATCAAAACCTTTGGCCAAGGAGTTTACCACCTATGTTTTCTTCTAGTAGTTTCATGGTTTCTGGTCTTATGTTTTAAGTATTTAATCTATTTGTGTATGGTGTAAGATAGTGGTCTAGTTTCATTCTTATCCCTAGGACTGTCTAGTTTTCCCAGCATCGTTTATTGAAGAGACTCCTTTCCCCATTGTATATTCATGGCTCTTTCATCATAATAAACTAATTGAAATCCATATATGTGTGGATTTATTCCCGGGTTCTCTATTTTGTTCCATTGATCTATGAATCTGTTTTTATGCCAGTACCATACTGTTTGTACCACTATAGCTTTGTAATGTAGTTTGAAATCAAGGTACATGAAACTTCCAGGTTTGTTGTTTTTTCTCAGGATTTTTTGGTTATTTGGGTTTTTGGTTTTGGTTTTTTACAGTTCCATACAAAATTTCAGGATTTGTTCTATTTCTTTAAAAAAGGCTGTTGGAATTTTGATGGGGATTGCATTGAATGTGTAGATTGCTTTAGGTAGTATAGACACTTATTTAATCAACAGTATTGATTCTTCTAATCCATGAGTATAGACTGTCTTTATGTTTATTTGTGTCATTTTCATTTTCTTTCATTAATGTTTTGTTTTCAATATACAGGTGTTTCACCTCTTTGTTAAGTTTATTCCTAGGTATTTTATTCGATACAGTTGTAAATGATGTTTTCTTAATTTCTCTTTCTGATAGTTCATCATTATTATATAAAAACACAACCAGTTTTTGTGTGTTGGTTTTATATTCTGCAATTGAACTGAATTTATTCTGTTTTTTGATGGAGTCTTTAGGTTTTTCTATATATAATCTCATGTTATCTGCAAATAGTGACAGTTTTACTTATTCCTTTCCAATTTGGATGCCTTTCATTTCTTTTCTTGCCTAATTGTTCTGGCTAGGCCTTCCAGTACAATGTTGAATAGAAGCAATGAGATGAGCATCCTTGTCGTGTTCCTGATCTTAGAGAAAAGGCTTTCTTGCTGTTGAATACAGTGTCAGCTGTGTGCTGTGTCATATGTGGCCTTTAGTATGTTAAGGTATGTTCTCTCTATACCTACTTTGTTGAGAGTTTTTATCATAAATGGATGTTGAATTATGTTAAATCTTTTTCTTCATCTATCAAGATGATCATGATTTTTATCCTTCATATTATTAATGTGTATCATGTTGATGGATTTGCAGATGTTGAACCATCCTTGCATCCCTGGAATAAGTCCCACTTGATTGTAGTGAATGATTCTTTAATGTTATTGTTCAGTTTCGTTTGCTAATATTTTGTTGAGGATTTTTGCATCTATGTTTATCAGGGATGTTAGCCTATGATTTTCCTTTTTTGTGGTATCCTTGTCTGGTTTTGGTATCAGGGTAAATCTGGATTCCTAAAATGAATTCAGAAGAGCTCCCTCCTCTTCTGTTTTTTGGAAGAGTTTGAGAAGAATTGGTATTGTTCTTTGACTTTATGGTAGAATTTACCAGGGAACCAATCTGGTTTTTCTTGGGAGATTTTTGATTACTGATTCAATCTCCTTCCTAGTAATTGGTCTGTTCAGACTTCCTGTTTTTTCATGATTCAGTCTTGGTAGGTTATATTTTCTAGGAATATATCCATTTCTTGGTTGTCCAGTTTGTTAGTATATAATTGCTTCATAGTAGTCTCTGATAATCTTTTGTATATTTGTAGGCACAGTTGTAACATCTCATCTTTCATTTCTGATTTTATTTAAGTCATCTTTTTTTCTTAGTCTAGTTAAAGGATTGTCTTAAAGGAGTGTCAGTTTTGTTTATTTTTCAGATAATCAGCCCTTAGTTTCATTGATCTTCTGTGTTGTCTTGTTAGTCTCTTATTTTGTATATTTCTGCTCTTGTTTTTGTTATTTCCTTCCTTGTACTAACTTTGGGCTTTGTTTTTCTTTTTCTAGTTCCTTGAGGTGTAAAGTTACGTTGTTTGAGACTTTTCTTGTTTCTTAAGGTAGGCATTTGTCACTATGACCTTCCCTCTTAGAAGTACTGCATCCCACAAATTTTGGTACATTTCAATTTTCATTTGTCTCAAGGTATTTTTTATTTACCTTTTGATTTTTTTGACTCACTGGTTGTTCAGTAGCATGTTGTTTAATCTCTTATTTTCTAGTTTTCTTATAATTTATTTCTAGTTTCAGAACTCTTGTCAGAAAAGATGTTTGATATTTCAGTCCTTTTATATTTATTAATATTTGTTTTGTGAACATACAGTCTGTTTTGGAGAATGTTGCATGTACACTTGGAAGAGTGTGTATTCTGTTGCCTTTGGGTGGCATATTCTGTATGTATCTGTTAAGTCCATCTGGTCTAATGAGTCATTTAAGGCCATAGTTTCCTTATTGATTTTCTATCTGGGTGATCCGTCCATCAATGTAAGTGGGGTATTAAAATTCCCTGTTAGTACCATATTGCTGTCTGTTTTCTCCCTTGAGGTCTGTTAATATTTGCTTTGTATATTTAGGTGCTGCTATGTTAGGTGCATAAATATTTGCAAATAATCATATCCTGTTACTGGATTGACCCCTTTATCATTTTGCAATGCCATCTTTGTCTCTTATTACAGTCTTTGTTTTAAGTCTGTTTTTTTCTGATAAAGGTATAGCTACTCCAGCTTTCTTTTCGTTTCAATTTGCGTGGGACATCATTCCATACTTTCATTTTTAGTCATGTGTGTCCTTATATTTGAAGTGAGTCTTCTTATAGGGCAAATATAGATGAGTCTTGTCTTTTTATCCATTCAGCCATTCTATGTCTTGATTGGAGCATTTATTCCATTTACAGTTAAAGTAATTATTGATAGGTATGTACTTACTGTTGTTGTTTACTGGCTGGTTTTGCAGTTCTTCTCTGTTTCTTCTCTTGCTCTCTTCCTTTATGATTTAACCACTTTCTTTAGTGGTATTATTGTGCATTCCTTTCTCTTTACCTTTTGTGTATTCACTATAGATTTTTGCTTTGTGGTTACCATGAGGCTTATATATAACAACTTATATTTAATAATCTGTTTTAAGTTAATGACAACTTAAGTTTGAACCCATTCTAAAGCTCAACATCTTTACTCTCCCAACCCCATGTTTTATGTTTTGAGGTCACATTTTATTTATTCTGCATCCCTTAACTAATTACTATAATCATAGTTATTTTTACTGTTTTTGTTTTTAAATCTCCATCTAGCTTTATAGTGATTAATCAATTTTCTTTACAATATGTTTGTTTCTTGAGCAAGATACATTTTTTTCTTATGTTTTCTTGTTGCCAATTAGTGCCATTTCAGCTTAAAGAAGTCCCTTTAGCATTTTGTATAAGGCTACTTTAATAGTGATGAACTACTTTAGCTTTTGCTTGTATGGAAAACTTCATCTCTCCTTCAATATTGAATGATAACTTTGCAAATAGGGTACTCTTGGTTGGAAGGTTTTTTTCTTTCAGTACTTTGAATATATTGTGCTACTCCATTCTGGCCTGCAGAGATTCTGCTGAACAGTCTGCTCATAATTTTATGGTGGTTCCTTTGTACGTAATGAGTTATTTTTCTCCTTGTCTTTAACTTTTAAGACTTTAATTGTGTGTCTTGGTGTGGATCTCCTTTGATTCGTCTTATTTGGAAGTCTCTGGGCTTCCTAGATCTAGATGTCTGTTTCCTTCCTCAGATTAGAGGAGTTTTCAGCCATTATTTCTTCAAACAAGATTTCTACCCTTTCTCTTTCTCTTCACCCTCTGGGACCTCTATAATGCAAATATTTGTCCATTCGATGTCCCATAATCCCCTTAAGTCATCTTCACTTTCTTTCCTACTCTGATTTAAGTTTCACTGTCTTTGAGTAGACTGATCCTTTATTCTGCTTCATCTAGTCTGCTGTTAAATCTAGTGTGTTTTTCACTGCAGTTATTGTATTCTTTAGCTCTGTGACTTCTATATGGTACTTTTTAGTATTTCCTATCTCTCTGTTAAAGTTCGCACTGTGTTCATCTGTTCTTCTCCCCAGTTCAGTGAGCATCTTTGTGACATTGTTTTGAACTTATCTCAAATGTGTTCTTCCTGAATGCGTTTCTCTACTCTAGGATTGGTTTTCTAATTGTTTATCTTGGTCTCTATCTTTGGGGGTTGGAGGCTTTCCTCAAATGTATACTTAGTCAGCTTTTTGTATTTATGAGATGAGCCATTAGAGAACTAATTGAAAGTCTTTGTCCCTAGCAAGGATTTTTCTTTAAGATTAATAGGTAGAGTGCCACCATGATTCCGGGCACCAGAATCTGGAGTACCAGTATCCACACTGACAGCCTCTGTTATTCTGTTTGTGTTCATTGTTTTTAGAGATCATAGCTCTCTAAAAAATGCCAGACTGTCTACTGTGCTGTATTATGGTATCAATGTTATTTTACAAACTTTCAGTTTATAAAACTCTCTACCATCCCATTTCTCATACCTGCATTCCATCATACCTCTGTATCCATAGTTTAATCATAGGTTGGCTCTCTCCCTCCACCACTGTGGCTCACCCTACCTTTGGTTTTCTAGGTTGCTAGGACATAGCTCTCTCTCTCTGTCTCCACATTGTTTTAGATTTATAAATATATTCCTTTATTTTAGCTTCATTGGCTTTGAGCAGGAAGATGATATAAATATAGTTGTGTAATCCATCATCTTAAAGTTTTTGTTTCTCATTTTTTGCTGTAATAAATACTGTGATAAACATCGTTATGTCCAAATCTTTGTGTGTATCTTAATTTTTCCCACAAATTTTTAAAGCTTTTTTAAATTTTAAAATAATTGCAGATTCACAGGAAGTTGCAGAGATAGTATAGGAGATCTCAGTTATCCTTCAGTTTCCACCAGTAGTTGCTTTTTATGTAACTATATCAAAACTAAGAAGTTGACATTAGGATAAAGGCTGTGTTCATGTGTGTATTTATCTTAATTTATAGGTTAACTATTTAGAAGTGAAATAGTTTAAAATCTTTGCAGTTTTTACCTCATTATGTTTATGTGGGTGTCTTATGTAGAATAATTCTTTTTATAAGTACCCAAATTCAAACTCACTTAGGCTATTATCCAGAGGGATTAATAGGTAGAGAACTGCCTCTGGACTCTGGAGATACATTCAGTACCTATTTTTCTCCACCCCTAGCCAATAAATGTCAGCTTTATTTTTATTTTTACTTGATTCTCAGACATTATCTCTCTACTTGGTGGCAGTAATCATCTCTGACAACTCCTTGGTCCGTATTGCTTAAGATTTCAGAAATAGAGCTTTCTGTATCCATCATTTCCCTCTAAAAAGAATTCTAGATCTTGCTTAAGGTCATGTGTCCACCCATCTAGGGAGATAGGGTGGATAGGGCCATGTTATTGGCAGCCTTGGCAAGTTGTAGAGGGTCATTTCCTTTCAGGAAATGATGCTGGACAGAAGATGAAGCTGAGTGTGAACTATAGCAATCCAGGGGCACCTGGGTGGCTCAGTTAAGCATCTGACTCTTGATTTTGGTTCAGATGATGATCTCACGGTTCGTGTGTTCGAGCCCTACATTGGTCTCCACACTGACAGTGTGGAGCCTGCTTGGGATTCTCTCTCTCTCCTCTCTCTTTCTCTGCCCTTACCCCGCTCACGTACACACACTCTCAAAATAAATAAACTTTTAAAAAAAGACAAAGCCAGTAGCAATCCTGTCCCTGCACTCTTACCAATTTAACAGTAAGTTTTATCTATCTTTAATTTTATCTGTTTTTTAAGTGATGTGAATATTTCATGAGTAATTCTCATTGGAAAAGATCCTAACAATTCAGAATTGTATTATATAAGACAAAATGTGAAAACTCCCTTTGTATTTCCCCACATCCTTATTCCTTCGTTCTTCCAGCAGGGGAACCCTGTGAACAATTGTCTGTATTCTTGAAAGCCCCTCAGTGTGTTTGTGTACTAATATATGTACCTATATACATTTTTTAAATATATGAAATGGATCACACTTTATATATCGTAGAGCTACTTGTCTTTCTCGTTTTAGTATACGTGCTGCCAAAGTGAGCATTTGTCTTTTTATTTTAATGGTGTGTCTTAGCTTTCCATCATGTAGCTTTCCATTTTATGGAGGTGCCGTAAATTACTTAACTGCTACTGTTGACCACAAATTATGTTTGTTTATGTCACACTAACAATAAAGTGATGGCTTTCCTTTTTTAATTTAATATTTTATTTGCTGCTTAATTAAAAGATCTAAGACTCTATATTGTGTGACATTACAGCATCATGCCAAAGCACGTTACAAATTCCCTCATAGTGTTTGGGGTTGGATTGTGGGTTTTTTCTATGTTGATGTTTTTTTTTTTTTCCAAATTGTGATAAGATACACATAACAATCATCTTAACCATTGTTAAGCATACAGTTTAGTGATTTTAAATACATTCACATTATTGTGCAATCATCACCACCATCTATCCCAGTTAAATCTTTCATTTTCTAGAACTGAAACTCTATGCTTATTAAATCTATGAGTCCTTGCTTTCATTTCTTTTAGGTGTATACCCAGAAGTAGAATTGCTGGATTAGATGGCTATTATATTTTTTTGAGTACTCACCATACTGTTTTTCCATAGTGTCTGTGCCATTTTTACATTCTCATCAACAGTGCACAGGGTTCCAATTTCTGAGTCCTCACCACCATAGTTGTTTTAAACATGTATATGTACTTTAGAATGCATTAACAACAGCTAATAACACGCACTACCTATTTACTAGGCATTCTGTAGAAGAGTCATTTGTGGAACTAGGGTTCTTAAATGACTCCCAGTCACACATCTTATAGGGGACAGGAAATTCAAGTAGTCAGCCTCCAGAACTATTCCATAATTATTGCCTCCCAGAAGTGGACTTATTACCAAGTCAGAGGATAGGTATTTTTTAAACTTTAAACAGCCAAATTACCTTTCAAAAAGGCTCACACATTAGTCCCATTAACACCATAAAAGAATACCCCCCATGCCATCCAAAGCCTTGTCAATATGTGAAATTAATCCTTTTTAATTAATGCCAAGTCAGTGGCAAAAAAAAAAAAAAAAACTTTGTGGTTTTTGTTTTTTTTACTTTTAAAAATGTTTTTATTATTTATTTCTGAAAGAGAGAGAGAGTTGGGGAGGAGAAGAGAGAGAGAGGGAGACACAGACTCCGAAGCAGGCTCCAGGTTCCAAGCTGTCAGCACAGAGCCAGACACAGGGCTTGAACTCCCAAACCGTGAGATCGTGACATGAGCCAAAGTCAGACGTTCAACTGACTGAGCCACCCAGGCGCCCCAAAAGACCTTTTGTTTTAATTTATTTCCCTGTTATTGACTTTGAAATATTTATATATGGTTATAGATCATTTCAATCTTTCTTGAATTGACATATTATTAGAGTAAGGCTAGATGGCTGTATTAGTGTCCTATTGCTTCTGTAACAAATTACCATAAATGTAATGCTTAAAACAACACAAAGTTACCATCTTACATTTCTGGAGGTTAGAAGTCTAAAATGAGTCAGCAGGTCAGTGTCCCTCTGGAGTCTCTAGAGAAAAGTCCATTTTTTGTCTTTTTCAACTTCTACAGGCCACCTGCAGTCCTTGGCTTAAGCCCCTTTCTCACGTTTTCATCACAGCCCCTCATTCTGACATACCTGCCTCCTTCTTGGAAGGACCCTTTCCCCCAAAGGGTTGATTTTCCCAGTGATTGTCATAAACAGTCAATATTTTCCCCATTGTTTTGAAATCCAATACTAATCCAATACTAAGTTCCCATATTTACTTGAGTCTGTGGCTAGATTTCATTCTAATCCAGTATCAGTGTTACAGAATTTTAATTACTAAAGCTGTTTATTATATCTTACTCTCCAGAGGCCAAGTTCCCAATCACTTCTCTTTTTTAAAAAAATTCTTGGCTATTTTAGCTAATTTTCTTTTTTTTAGATTTTACTGGACAGGTTCTACAAAATATCCTGTTGATTTTGATTGAGATGACTTTGAATGTATATAGATTACTTTCTGGAAAATAGATACGTTTACAGTTTTAATTTTTGATTCTTTCTAGGAATAGCTTTTTTTTGTTAAAGCATCACATACTTTTCATTTTTGTATTTCTTGTATTCCTAGATTTTAAAGATATATTATTACTGTAAATTGTATTTTATTAATTATATTTTTTACTGGTTATTGCTAGTCTGTAGAAATACTTTTATAATTTTTATGGTAATTTGTAGGCTCCTTGCCTAAAAGTCTTTATTGGTTGTACTGATCTTTTGGTCATTTTTCTCGAAATTTCTGGATAAATAGCCACTTTGTAATGGTGACAGATGGTTCTTTTTCTTGTCTTAAATTATCATCTAAGACTGCCAGTACAACTTTGAAAAGTAGCCATAAAACTATTTTACTGTAATGAAGATCTTCTGATTTGTAGAAATATGTATATAATATTTCTAGGGGTTTCTAGTAGATATGTTTAAGTAAGTTTCTCTCCACTTTATTCCTAGTTTATCAAGGGTTTCGATCCCAAATACATCTTGAATTTTGTCTGATATTTTCATAATTTTTGTGTTCTTTTTTTCTGTGCATATATTTAGTAGTGAATGACATTCATAGATGTATTGTGTTTGGCTTATCTTTTTATAAAAATCTGCTTGTGAATGTTACTCAGTAATTTTATATGAAGTTCATTGGAAAGACGTACCAATAGTTTTTTATTGGTTGTGTGCGTGTGTGTGCGCGCGCACGCATGTGTAAGTGTCCTCTTCAGCTTTGAAAGTCAGGGTTAAACCAGTGATCTCAAAGTGGAAACCTTTTCCAACTCTTAGGATATACCGGAACATTTCTAAAAAGAAAGCTATCCAATTAACCCTTCTTTGAAAATGTAGTAGCACTTGACCTGAAAACTGTCTGGACTTTTGTTGCCTTTTTTAGATATGAATTTTCAATTTTTTAATCTCCATGATTGTTCTATCGTTACAGGATTTTTATTCCTTCTGTTTTTATTTCTAGCTCTTTATTTGTTTATTTAATAACAGCTTTTGTTTTATAATTGGTATATTCAGGGTTACAAATTTTTCTCTCAAGTGAAACTGAGTGTCACAGATTTTAACATGTAATGCACTCATTTCTAAATACTTGGAAATTTTAAAATTTCGTTTCCTCTTTAAATCAAGATAGCAGTGTGATTCATAATAGCCAAAACATGGAAACAAACCAGATGTCCATCAAATGATGAATAGATAAATGAAATGTGGTCTATCCATATAATGGAATATTATTCATTCATAAGAAGTAATGAAGTACTGCTGCATCCTACAACATAGGATGAAGCTTGAAAACATTCTGTGTGAAAGAAGTCAGAAAAGACCACACATTGAGTTGTTCCACTTACATGAAATGTCTAAAATAGGCAATTCTTAAAGACAGAAAGTAGATTAGTGGTTTTCAGAGTCTAAGGGAAAGGTATAATGGTGAGTTACTGCTAATGGGATTAGTGTTTTTGTGGGAGTGATGAAAATGCCCTAAATTTAGATTGTGGTGAAATTGTACAACTCTTTGAATATACTAAAACCACTGAATTATATGCCTTAGATTGGTGAATTTATGGCATGTGAATTCAGTCTCACTAAAGAAGTTAAAAATAGGTGTGTCTGGGTGGCTCTGTCGGTCGAGCGTCTGACTTCGGCCCAGGTCATCGTCTCTTGGTTTGTGGGTTCCAGCCCCACGTCAGGCTCTGTGCTGACAGCTTGCTCAGAGCCTGGAGCCTGCCTCAGAGTCTGTGTCTCCTTCTCTCTCTGCCCCTCCCCCATTCATGCTCTGTCTCTCTCTGTCTCTCAAAAATAAAAATGTAAAAAAAAAAAGTTAAAAATAATTCTACAACAGTGTTTTTCAAACCCAACTCACTAGTAGGTTATAAACCAATTTAGTTAGTGGGTTAGTAATAGACTGTGTAAGAAAAAAAAATGGGGGAATGGGAAGCTCATGTAGTTCATGTGAATATGTAAGTTCATGAAATGTTTAAATGAAAACTAAGTAGCATATTCTTTATGGCAATTATGAATATGTAGTATTTGCTTACAAAGATAGTAAATTTTTGTTTGGCACTTTGGTTTTACTATATATATTTGGGTGATTAGTAATTGGGGTAAAGGATGGTTAGAAATGAGAATTATACCAGGAATGGAATCTGAATTGAAAGGATCCTTAGACATGGCGGCTCAGGGTGCCTTGTTGGCTCAGTCAGTTAAGCGTCCACCTCTTGGTTTCCACTTAGGTCATGATCTCATGGTTCATAAGTTCAAGCCCCACAACGGGCTTAACTCTGACAGTGGGGAGCCTGCTTGGGATTCCCTCTCTCCCTCTCTCTGCCTCATCCCACTTGCCTTCTCTCGCTCTCTTAAAATAAATAAAAACTTAAAAATATATATTTAAAAAAAGAAATAAAGGGGAGTGCCCTGACTAATTTGGCTTTTATCGTCTGTCTGTTCTTACTCCAGAAGTTTCTGTGTCAAGTCTCACTTGGAAATATGAGGAGCAAAACTGGCAAACTTTTCCAGTACTTTCTGCCTCCCTCACAGATTTTTGTCTTGGCTTCATTCTGTACCCTGGCCAAGTTTATTCCTATTTCTAACATTATTGCTCTTTTGATCAGGTTATAAATTATGTGACTTTTGAAATACTATTAAAATCTGATATGTTATCCATTTCAATTTACATTTGAGATTTTGTAGATATATTTTAGTTCTTCTTACAATCATATAGTAATTTTTGTTTGTTTGTTGCTTTCTGTTTTGTTTTTAAGTATGTTCCACGTCCAGTGTGGAGCCCAGTGCAAGGCTTGAACTCATGACTCTGAGATCAGTAGCTGAGTTGAGATCAGGAGTCAGACACTTAACTGACTGAGCCAACCAGGCACCCCAGTCAGATTGTAATTTTAATTGTAAAAGGCAACAAGTTTGAAATTAGAGATCTAGTTTAGAAATTCATCTTTATCTTAAATTTAGGAATATTCATTCAGACTTATTATTTCTATCTAGGAAATTGAGCCAGGTAATTCTTAATAAGATTCCCAAAGACATGTGTTCACTAAAAATGAACACATTGAATCATGTAGTTTTATAGCTACTTTGTATTCCTGGAAGACCAAAAGTGCCAAGAAGTGAGGCAGGGTGGAAAGGTCACCAAAAATCTAAATCTGAATCATCAGTGTTGCTTGCCAAGGTATGTCTTATGTCTCAATAGACCATATAACTGGTTTTGCTATTAAAATTTTGTTGTTGGGGCGCTGGGTGGCTCAGTCAGTTAAGCGTCTGACTTCAGCTCAGGTCATGATCTCACGGTTCATGCGTTCGAGCCCTGTGTTCGGCTCTGTGCTGACAGCTCAGCATAGAGCCTGCTTCAGATATTCTCTCTCTCTCTCTCTCTCTTTCTCTTTCTCCCCCTCCCCCACTCTCTTATGCTCGCTCACTCTCTCAAGAATAAATAATAAAAATAAAATTTTTTTGTTTTGAAAAAACAATCTGATGAAACAGATTGATGAGAAGGTAAATAAAATACTAAATAATGGGATTAAAATTCCTTTTCCTGCAACTACTGAAAGGAATGTTTTGTGCTTATTTTGCTTAAAGCTTTATATTTACCAGGCGGCTAATTAGTGTCAGCCTGAATGTAAATCTAAGTCTTTTTGCCTCTGAACCTATCAGTGCCCAGAAATTTTGATATAACTCATTGATTGGCATGTAGAGAAAAGAATTAGTAAAAATTTTAAAATTTTTAACGAGACACCATTTTTACGTATCAAAGAAGCTAAGTTTTCTGAACCTGGTAGTACTTAAGTACCAGAAGCCCATATAATATGAGGAGATAAAATTCAGTTACAACCCCTTTAGAAAAGTCATACTTAAATAATAATCCTAAAAGCCAGTTGTGGCCACAGACTGGAAAGAAATAGTTTAAAATCTTAATTTGTTCAGAGTAGCAGTGTTTTAAAACAAAACAGTGATTTTCCAAGATTTTTTATATTTTATCATGTTATTTTTATAAATAGGGAGAATGTTTCTATCCTCATCTGGTAGTTTTAACTTTAGGGAAATCATTCTAAAGGCAGAATAAAGATTATCCAAAAATACTCACCAGCTTTGTTTTTAGTGGTAAAAAATAGAAACAAAGTTAAATGTCCAGCCGAGCAGAACGTGCCAAAGTGAGTGGTGGTATGTCTAAGGGAAATAAGTGAGATTTGAGAGATTGCTTAGGAATAAGGAGAAAAGTTTAACATATAATAGGAAAAGCAGGATACAAATTTGTTTATATAGTGTGTGATTACAGATACATATTTTCATAAAATACAGGAAAATAAAGAAAATGTCATTTTATTGGCAATTTTCTTTGGATATTGAGTTTCAAGTAATTTATTCCCTGTGTACTTGTGTTTCGCAGATTTTATTTAATCATGTACTGACTTTTTATATAAAAAGTATTCTTTTCCTAACATAAGGGAAAGTGATAGCTAATATTTTCTCAGGCCACCGCTAGATAATGGTCTGTTTATATTATCTGTTAAGTGGGGACATTTTGATAATGACATTGTCTTAATGTTCTATTTTATTCTGTGCATATGGAATGAGCATGTTTGTATTATTTCTTAGATCTGAAACTCAGCACCGAGGCTCTGCTCCCCACTCTGAAAGTGATCTACCAGAGCAGGAAGAGGAGATTCTGGGATCTGATGATGACGAGCAGGAAGATCCCAATGATTATTGTAAAGGTAAGGCTTTTGATAAGGAGATACCAAGTAAGACATGATTCATGTGTATATGCAGTTTCTCACTTGAATGTTTGGTCTATCAGTGGAAGCTATTCTGATGATTTCTACTTATTGAATCCTTTTCTCTAAATGTAAGAAATAATATTTCCTCTCAGTCAGTTTAATTTACTAAAGCTTGATTTTATATTAAATCTGTTTTTACCCCTTTTTCTCCTTAAAAATGATAGTGCATATTTACCTTAGAAAATTTCAGAGATATGTTAAACAAAAAGAAAATAAAAACCATCTGTAATGCTGTATCACCCAGAAATAACCAGCGATGAGATTTGGTGTACAGGCTTTTCAAAAAGCCTTTTCATGACTTTTTTCTCATAGTAATGATTGCTAAGATAAATTAAACTGGAATTATAGATACTTAAACTGTGTCATAAAGTTGCCTGATAGCTTTTTTGTTTCTTAATGAGACTTTCTGGGTAGCAAGTTATAACAGAATATATCTTACCATCTAAGAGAACAGAGTTTGTTACTCTCAGCAAGCAAAGATAGATGTAAAACTACTTTGATTCCTGCCACTGTTGGCAGGCTTTTCAGGCCTTCCTGGTTTTTATTTTGTTTTAGGGAGCAAACTCTCTATTTTTTCTTTTTTTTAATGTTAAATTAATGGAATTCTTTTTTATAAGTTTCAAGTTTAAGGGTTTTTTTTTTTACTTTTGAGAGAGAGCACGCACAAAAGCAAGGAAGGGGCAGACGGGGAGAGAGAGAGAGCATAGTCAGTGCAGACCCAGACATGGGGCTCAAACTCATGAACCTTGAGATCATGACCTGAGCTGAAATCAAGTGTCAGGCGCTTAAATGAGCCACCCAGGTGCCCCTAAGTAAATGGAATACATTAATCTTCTTCATAAAAAAATCCTGAGACTGAAACTAAATAGATTTTATTTTAAACATTTATATATTTAGATAAATTATCAGATTATTGAGGGGCAAGAATATTGTGGTATGTAACCTTGTTTTTGTTTGACAGTGACTTATTTTTTTAAGTAACTTTTGGTGGTTCAACAAAGCATCACCTGCTTACTCTAAATCATTAGTCTTATTTGCTAAGATGTTTTTTTGTGACATGAGTTCAGTATTTGTCCGTGTGTGGCAGACTTAAAATTTTCTTCTCAATTTGATATATAGAAGAAACCATTTTTATTTGATAAACTGTGTATAGATGTTGAAAAATGGAATATGGGGTTGCCTGGGTGGCTCAGTTGGTTAAGCGTCCGACTTCGGCTCGGGTCATGATCTCACGGTTCATGGGTTCGAGCCCTGCGTCAGGCTCTGTGCTGACAGCTAGCTCAGAGCCTGGAGCCTGTCTTCGGATTCTGTGTCTCCCTCTCTCTGTGACCCTCCCTTGCTCACGCTGTCTCTCTCTCCCTCTCTCTCTCTCTCAAAAATAAATAAAACATTTAAAAAAAAAGAAAGAAAGAAAAATGGAATATGAGATACCTTCTCTTATTACTTGACTGTTTCTCTCCTGTTGTTTCTTCCAGGAGGTTATCATCTTGTGAAAATCGGAGATCTATTCAATGGGAGATATCACGTGATCCGAAAGTTGGGCTGGGGACACTTTTCAACAGTGTGGTTATCATGGGATATTCAGTAAGTTGTAATGGTCCCAGCAAAAGAATGAGTAAAGTGATACCTAAGTGTTTTTATCTGATTTTCCAGAGATGAACCAGCCTTCAGTCTAGCTCTAGACCAATTTCTTGATCAGAATTTTGTTGTTGATAATCTTTATGTTCTTGGGAAAATTTGTCTTTTCCTCTGGTGAAGAAGCATATTAGAGACAAAATTAGTGTCCATAAGGCACTTGGAATTCAGAAACTCAAGCATTATAAATATTCAATAAAAGTATGATAGGTTTTTTTGTTTTGTTTGTTTTTTACTGGAGTAGAGTTAAATTTTTAGATGACATCCTAGACCAATCAATGTGAAATTATTTTCTTATATTTTGTTTGGATAAGAGATTTGCTCAACTATACAGTCTAAAATTTTTCCTACAGAAGTATCACAGGTAATTAACATTGGAGGTTTACCTACAAGTGTACGGTCCATCTTTGATGGGACAGTATTTGAGATCTTTGCACTTTATTTTTTTATCTGTTTGGTTTCGCCCAAGTATTTCTTCTGGCTTCTTATAGGAAAGTGTTACAGCTTTTAATTAGGTTTTGACCGTGCAGATATATAGAATACTTCTTGTGTGATGGGGTTATTTATTCCCATTTCATGGTTTTACTTGGATTCAGGGAGACATTGAGAAGGTAGATTTTCACTTAGAGAAAATGTATGGTGACTGACATTACCCAAGAACAGATTTTCTTCATCCCATAAATGAAATCTGGCCAGTTAGTGCCATCCATTAACAGGTACATGTGATCCCATAGAAATTGCCTATGTTTAAGTACAGGGAAACATGGAATCAGAATTTGTACTTTTATTGCCTCCCAGTTATGACTAAATCTTAACCTTCCTAATGTAAGGATAGGGCATTAGTCTTAACTGCCTGTGTTTGCTTCTTAGGGGGAAGAAGTTTGTGGCAATGAAAGTAGTTAAGAGTGCTGAACATTATACTGAAACAGCACTAGATGAAATCCGGTTGCTGAAATCAGTGAGTATTAGATCATATGTGTGAACTGCAAAGCATCATTAAGTTTTATTAAATTAAGACATAAAGTTCCAATATCCTTAAAGAGGTAGAGGAAGAGGATAATATACATTCTGTGCTTTTAGTAGTGGAAGTGGAATATGCTATGATGGGAATTCTCTGTACATAAACATTGAGGAAAAACTTTCAAACAAACAAAAACGTTTATTGAGCATGTTTTATGTGCCAGATAGCACCAAAAAATGTTTTACTTCCCTACTCTGGTTAAAAGTTGTGTGAATAAGTTTATAACATCTGTTTTATGTTTTAAAATGCTATAAACTGTATATAATATAAAATAAACACTTTATTAATTCCCTTAATATCTGAAAACTTAGGTAAATTTTATTTTAAAAACTTATTTTTGGTTTTGTTATAAATAAGGAAGTTGTCATTGTAGTAGGAGGAGCTTAAACTCAGAAAACCTAGGCTTTAAGACCATCCCCGTTCTAGTATATCCTCCAGCTCATCACTTCATTTCTTCTGAGCCTTAGAGTTTTCCTTTGTAAAGTGAGCATGTTAGATCCAGAGAGCTCTAAGAAAATAATTTGCAAAGTGCCAGTCAGACAAGATAAGGAGTTTGTGCCCAAAAGCAAATCAATGTACTGCTTGCTTCCTTCATTGAGAAAGGTTTTCTCTGGGGCGGGGAAGGTCAGCTGAATAAACAGTGTGATGAATGTTGTGGTTGGCCTGCATCCTGTGAAGGCTCCTTAATTTCTCATGGCCTACTAACCAGTAATTAATTTGGGAGTCACACTTTTAGTAGAAAAATGGTCGAATTAGAGCAATAGTCTATGTTGGTGGTATTTCCTTTTGTTAACTGTCTATTTCTTTGCCTATTTGAGCTATTAAAATTTTAGTGTGTCTTTCTCATAGATTTGTACTAGCTCTTTCTTGAGAATCATCAATCCATTGTTACATGTGCTGTGGGTATTCCCTCCCCAGTTCTTTGGGTTATTTCCATGCTTCTCCTTTTGCTAAATACTGTCTCTTTCTCACTTTAGGTTCGTAACTCAGACCCTAATGATCCAAATAGAGAAATGGTTGTTCAGCTACTAGATGACTTTAAAATATCAGGAGTTAACGGAACACGTATCCTTTTAAGAACTATTTTAAAATAAATCATGAAATAACCTTATCTCTAAGAAAGGAGCCAGATTTAATAAATAGCATTTTTCTCTTTTCTCAAGGCAAAGTACAATCAAACTACTTTGTTTTATTGTAAGCTTCTGAACATTGATGTGAATCTTGTTTATCTTTATATGTTGTGATTTTTCAGGGCATTGCTTTAGACTTTTTCCCCTTTTCAGGCAAATTAAACCAAAGTCAAAAGAAAAACTTTTTTTTTAATGTTTCTTTATTCTTGAGAGACAGTGAGACAGAGTGCAAGCAGGGGAGGGACAGAGAGAGAAGAGAGGGAGACACAGAAGATGAAGCAGGCTCCCGGCTCTAAGCTGTCAGCACAGAGCCCAACATGGGGCTCAAACTCAAGAGCCGTGGGATCATGACCACCCAGGCGCCCAAAAAGAAAAAATTTTTTAAAAAACAACCTTGTATTAGTAAAGGTTCT